>CM024595.1:39538336-40138336 GCA_014182565.1 Eucalyptus marginata | reverse complement strand
TCCAAAAACCACAGTAATCCAAAAGTCACAATCCAGACAAAAGTTTAAAGTCAAAAACAAAAACAGGTCTAAGTTTAAATCAAACAAATCTGCACATCTCCCTCTTTTTGTCAACATTAAAAAGGTAGAGACGAAAACAAGAATTGATTTAAGATTGTTTTGGAACGCGAACAAGCTGGAAATCTCCCATCGACTTGACTGTCTCCTCCAGCTTTTTTAGATCCTCCTTCATATGTGCTAATTCCTCACCCTTGGCAGTTGCTTGAATTTGAAGATTAAGGGCCTGAACTTGATTGATCAAAGATTCTGAATATGCTTGATAAGCATTCTGCATATTATGAAATTCGCATAAATTTGTCATCGCATCTCCATGAGAATATCAAGCAATCTTCTAAAGTCTGCGAGTTGTCAGTTTGTGTGCTTGCTTCAGCATGGTCAGATTGTGGAGGTGATGGCACATCAGTATGAACATCCAGATTCGAAGAAGATACCTCATGACCTTCTTCAGGGAAGTGAGAGGCATATACATCTTCTGGATTGGCGGGAGAATGACTGACATAATCACTAGTAAAAGCAAGTGAAGAAGTACCTCTTTTCTCAACAGCTCCCCCTGTTTCAATGCCTTCTAGTGGAGAGAAGTACTCTTCATGTTTTGTTTCTACTTCAGTGACAGGATGGCCTTGTTCTCCTTGTTGCTCCTTGTCTACATCTTCTTTTTCCTCTGTCTATTTCCTTATCAATTCCCTCTCTTCACTCCTCTTCTCTGTCTCTTTTAGTTCTTCTCTATCCTCTGTTTCTGGAACAGAACGCTACAACTTTCTTAAAGCAAGAGCGGAGATGGTAACATCATCACCATCGTCTTCTTCATCCTGCAAGATGATCGCTCTTCTTCTTTTAGATGGAGCTGTCACGGGCTCCTTTCCTTTTCGCTTTGCACCAACAAAGTCTTGATGAGATTGGTGAGGAGTCTTTTCCTTGAATTTCTCTAGAGCCTTGTTTAGCTCTTTCAGACGCATCTTAGAAACCATCTTCAACCCTACCACCATTTGATCACACGTCCGAACACACAAAATTCTTGGAGGCTGAATGTTAAAGTGTTTGAATAGCTTAGTAACAAGTGCTGAATAGGGAAGTTGACCCTTGCCCTTCAACATTGATCTATACATGTGAAACATGATAGTATGCAGCAGAGAGAATTTTTTACCAGCGTTGATAGCATACATCAGCTTTGCTTCTGAATTGGAGACGTTAGTCTTTGACGTGGATTTGGGTCTAAGACAGTTGATCACAATCTTGTGAAGCAAGATATTCGAAGCATTCATCCTTGAATAGGAAATTCGACCTTCTGCCATTCCATCTCGAACAAGCTCCACTGTTGCACGACCAATAGACATGCTAATTGATTGAAATACCCCTTTCTCTACTCTAATCACATCAGCCATAGTGTCCATGTCCACCACATAATCCTAGTCTCTAACACTAAAAGAGAATCTATTCGCATCCAAGAAACTTAGATTGGAATAGAAATAAGCAGAAAGTTTTGAATGGGCTATAGTAGAGTTAGAGCAAAAGCGCTCAAGCTGAAGTAAAGTAAATTTTTCCCGCAACTTCACATTCAGAGAGTCAAGAAAATCGAAATCCACACTCCTTGGGTTCATCACCCCTCGCTTTAGCAACTTAGAGTAAGTTTGTTTGTGTTCCTCAGAATGAAACAGATCTGATTTTATTCCTCGAACATTCGCAGCAATACCCATTCTAGGCTTAAAATGAGTAAACAACTTTTCATCATCATTTCCATCAGGCTGACTAACTCCTCCAAAACGAGGATCACTTGGAAAATTTGCAAATGCCCTATCTGCAAAACCAGCAGGAGCAATTCCCAAACGTTCCATCATTTGCAAAAAGTGGGTTTCATTTTTGTACCCATTTTCTTTCAAAAAATCGTCAATAATAGTCATTGGAGAGCCTCCATCCTTTAAGGCAGAATAAAGTTTGAAATTAAAGGCAAGCTTTTGAGTTCTTACTGGTTCAGCATCTTCGATAACTTCCTCCTCCGTTTGTTGCTGAACATTTTGAGGTCTAGCCTGAGGAGAATGGCGCGGTTGAGAATGTTGTGGGATCTGTTGTTGCCTTGGAGAATCTTCTTGCTCGGTAAGGTCAAAATGCGTAGGACCCTCGCTCATATCTTTGTGATCCCCGCTTGCAATCCTTGAAGACTTTCTTTGGAAAGACATTCTCACAGTTTTTGAGAGTTTCCGAACTCGATTCGTGAGAAAGATGAAAACTTTAAGGATTAAACTAGGGAGAAAAAGCAAGAAGGTGGAATTCTGTGCTTTTAGGGTTTGCGAGTAAAAAAGGAGAAGAAGAATAGTATATATAAAGCAATCAAATCGGGAGTATACGAATCGTCACAAAAAAATGCATTTTAAAAAATAACTGCCTTTTTAAAATAGATAACTGCCATAAAAAAGATAACTTCTTTTTCAAAAAGGAATGATTGCTGTTAATACAAAAACTTGGAAAGATAATGTCAATCAATTACGGATTAATAGATAAACATACATTTTTCAAAAGATAAATTTCTAAAACTGAAATAACTTACGGTCGTGATCCTTGATCATCTAAGTCGAACATCTTTTAGCTTTTATCCCGAGTCCGAGCTTCTTCGGACTTTATAATATTAAGCTTGTGTCGAATAGACAAATTGACTTTTCTCCAGAGGTTTTGTAAAGACGTCCGCTGGTTGATTCTTTGAATCAATGAATTGAATCAAAATTTCTCCATTTTGAACATGGTCTCTTATAAAGTGATGTCGAATCTCTATATGCTTTGCTCTTGAATGAAGAATTGGATTCTTGGTAAGATTGATCGCGCTTGTGTTATCACATTTAATCTCAGTGCATGAGTCTTCAATTCCAAAGTCTCTTAACTGTTGTTTTATCCATAAGATTTGAGAACAACAGCTTCCAAGAGCCACATACTCTGCTTCTGCTGTTGAGAGAGTAACCGTACTTTGCTTCCTTGAGAACTAAGATACTGTCATGTTTCCAAGTAATTGACATGTACCTGATGTGCTTTTTCTATCAACTCTGCATCCAGCAAGATCTGCGTCTGAGTATCCAAAAAGTGTAAAGTCTCCCTTTTTAGGATACTATAGACCTAACGAAGAGGTTGTTGCAACATATTTGATGATGCATTTTGTAGAACTTAGATGAGATTCTTTGGGATCTGATTGAAATCTGGCACAAATACAAACACTAAACAAAATGTCAGATCTAGAGGCAGTAAGATAAAGAAGTGAACCAATGATACTCCTGTATAGCTTCTAGTCAACTTTCTTTCCTCCTTCATATTTATCTAGCTTTGAGGAACTTGACATTGGTATATCAGTCTTTTTGCAATTCTCCAAACCGAATTTCTTAACAAGTTCTTTAGCATATTTTTCTTGATGAATGAAAATTTCTTCCTTCAATTGTTTCACTTGTAGTCCAAGAAAGAAAGATAGTTCACCCATCATGCTCATCTCGAATTCCTCCTGCATAGACTTAGAGAATTTCTTGCACAGATTTTCGTTAGGAGATCAACATAAATTTGAACAAGTAGAAAATTTTTACCTTCTCTTTTAATAAATAGAGTGGTATCTACTTTACATTTCACAAAGCCACTTTGGATTAAAAACTTACTTAACATTTCATACAAAGCTCGAGGTGCTTGCTTTAATCCATATAGTGCTTTTTTTTCAGTCTGAATACATAATTTGATTTCCTTGGGTCTTCAAAACCGAGGGGTTGTTCCACATAAACTTCCTCTTGAATGAATCCATTCAGAAATGCACTTTTGACGTCTATTTAAAATAGCTTGAAATTTTTATAGCAAGCAAAAGCAAGTAATAAACGAATTGCTTCTAACCTTGCCACTGGTACATAAGTTTCATCATAGTCTATCCCTTCTTCTTGCGTATATCCCTTGGACACAAGTCTTGCTTTGTTCCTTATGACTTTTCCTTTTTCGTCCATCTTGTTCCTGAAAACCCATTTAGCTCCAATAATAGATTTACCTTTTGGTTTAGGAGTTAATTCCCAAACATCATTGACACTGAACTGTCTGAGTTCTTCTTGCATAGCTTCAATCCAGCTTTCATCTGTTAAGGCTTCTTCTATGCTTTTGGGTTCTATTTCAAAAATAAGAACCACAGCACTAGACTCTTCATGCTTTTTGGATCTTGTTCGTATTCCTTAATCGATGTTACTAATGATGAGTTCTTTGGGATGACTTGACTTGTGCTTCCAGTTGCTGGTTAGTCTGACAATCTATTAATCTTTTTCTTCATTTTATTCTTCAAAATTCGTTCGTTGTTGACCTTCTGTAGTTTGAGCTGCTTTAGAGGAATTAGACTTGTAGAGTCTAGAGTACGTTCAGATTCTTCAGGTAGAGTCTGAATCAATTGATTTTGTGTAAAGTCTTGAAATTTGACATTCATTGACTCTTCCACAGATTGAGTCTTCTTGTTGTATACTCTGTAGGCTTTGCTGGTGGTTGAGTATCCAAGAAAGATTCATTCGTCTAATTTTTCTTCAAACTTACCAATGCGATCATTTGCATTTTTCAAAATAAAACATTTGCAGCCAAACTCATGAAAATAGGAAACAATTGGTTTTTTTCTTTTGAACAACTCATAAGGAGTTTTCTCCATAATTGGCCTTAAGAAAACTCCGTTAATGATATAACATGCTGTAGAAACTGCTTCAGCCCAAAAACGAGAAGAAATGTTACTTTCAATTAAGAGAGTTCTTGCCATTTCTTACAAAAATCTATTCTTTCTTTCCACGACTCCATTTTGTTCTGGAGTAAATGGTGAAGAGAAAACATGCTTTAAACCACAATCATCACAAAAATTTGCAAAGTCTTGATTCTCAAACTCACCTCCATGATCTGTCCGAATGCTTGTTATAAAATATCCTTTCTCATTTTGAATTTTCTTAGCAAATTTTGAGAAATGAGAGAAAGCTTCAGACTTACTTAATAAAAAGAATACCCAAGTATAGCGAGAATAGTCATCTACAATTACCAAGCAATATTTCTTCCCACCAATGCTTTGTGTTCTGGTTGGTTCAAAGAGATTCATATGCAGAAGATGCAAAACATGATCAGTTGAAACTTGATTTACAGGTTTAAAAAAATTTCTTACCTGTTTTCCCAAGACACATGGTGTGCATAACTCGACTTTGAAATCTTAAGTTGGGCAGTCCACGAACAAGCTTTTGGAAGAAATCTTGGCTATCCGCTTCATACTTGATATGGCCAAGTTTTCTATGCCAAAGATTCTCTTCATCTTGAATGGAAATTAGACACCGAGAGCTTTTTGATTTGATATCCAACAAATAAATATTTTCATGTCTTCGACCAGTAAAAGATTAAGACAAATCCTTACTAGTTCCTGAACATATGCTTCTTGAAAATTGATTTTGAATCCAGTGTCACACAATTGGCTTATACTAAGAAGATTATAGTTTAAGCCTTCCACCAAGGAAACATTATTGATTGTGAGACTCCCAATCTTGACAGTTCCACATCTAATAATTCTTCCTTTCCCATTTCCACCAAAAGAAACTTTTCCACCATCTATTTGGGTAAGCTTTATGAAGCAATTTGAATCTCCTGTTATGTGTCTCGAACAGCCACTATCCAAATACCATTTGATCTTTTTCTTGATAGTGACCCGCAATTATACAAAGATTTCAAGTTTTCTTTGGTACCCATACTTTCTTGGGTCTAGGGGAGTTAGTTCCAAAAGTAGTCTTTGCCCAGTTTCTCTTAACAAGTTTCCAGACTTTAGGACAATCATTCTCAAAATGTTCCGAGCTGTTACACTTTGAACATTTAAGAGCACTTCGACCAACAGATTTTACAAAAACTTTTTGAAAATGGTTTCTGTAAAAAGTTTTAGCAGGTCTTTGTTTGATTCTTTCTTTTACTTTTAGGAAATCAATTAAAGTAACAGTTTCCGGTGTCATTCCCAAACCTGATTTATAAAAATAAGGTCTTTGAATTGAAAGAATTTTATCAAGCTTTTCAGATCCATTTGAAAACTTTTTTGAAATAGCTGAAATATCTTCTTTCAAGATAATGTTTTCTTTAGATTTTCTTTTGAAGTCTTGAAATTGTTGTTCAGACTTTCAAATCTTTCCTTCCAAGAAATTTCCTATTGCCTTAGTATAGAATTTTCCTTTTCAGTTCGGAAATCCTTTTAAGAGATACTTTAAGGCTAAGACGAGTTCATCAATATACTTTGAAACTTTAATAGGAATTTTAAAGTTACTTACCTCAATTTCCTTGTCGAATCTCGAGTGAGTCTTTTGAGTTTGAGTCGATTCGAGTTTGCCATTAGACAAATGTTGGCATATTCTTCATCACTCTCTTCACATTCTGTATCGCTCCAAGTCTCTGCTTTGAGAGCTTTCTTAAATTTCTCTGTATTTCTTTTCTTTTTCTTCAATAGAGGATAGTTGGGTCTAACATGTCCTTTTTTTTTTTTTTTTTTTGCATTCGAAGCAAATCACGTCTTTGTTGAACTCATTATTTTTAGTTGCTTTATTCGAGAGATCTTTGAGTATTTTGCTTCCTCCGGTTGTACTTTCTTCCATTTTTGTTTAACTTTATGAACTTCCTTATCATGAGTGCTAATTCTTCATTGTCCAGATCATCTTCTGTATCTATAACATCATAATCATCATTAGACTTTAAAGCAATTGACTTTTTACCTTTGGGACCTTCCTCTTCATCGATTTGCTCCACTTCGTAAGATTGAAGTGTGCCCACTAATTCATCGACAAATAAAGGTGCGATCCTTTGTGTTTCTCTAATGGAAGTCTTGATGTGATTCCAGTCTTTAGAAAGTCCTCGCAACAACTTGTCGACTTTCATTTGCCCTGAGATTGGTTGACCATGATATGCAAGACCATCTACAGTTTCTGTAAAATGGCTAAACATATCAGTGATGGTTTCTCCTGGCTTCATTTTGAAAGCTTCATATTGCCCAAGAAGAATGTTGATCTTTGTTTCTTTGACTCGATCGGTTCCTTCATAAGTAACGTGCAACCTGTCCCAAACTTCTTTTGTTGTTTTACAGGATGAAATTCTATTATACTCAGTAGGAGATAAAGCATAGTATAAAGAATAGATAGCTTTCGCGTCAAAAGCTTATCTCTTGGATATCTCTTCATGTGTCATCTCTCTAGCATCTGTCACTTCCTTCCCTCTTTCTGAAGTTGAAGTTATTGTAGGAATAACTCCTTTTTCCACCACATCCCATTCAAGGGGATCTTTCGATCTAAGGAAAGCTTTCATCTTGTTCTTTCATACGTTGTATTCCTTTCCATCAAAGTAAGGAGGTTTGGTGTTGCTTTGACCTTCAACCAGTCCTGGAGCCAAAATACTAGCCATAGATCTTTAGCTTAAGAAGTAAAACACTTCAATAAATAAGCACACAGGCTCTAATACCAATTGAAAGGGGCTAGTGAATACACCTAGAGGGGGGGTGAATAGGTATATATAAAAAAAATTCATAGGACTTAAAAGGTTATTTTTAATGGACAATAAGACAGAATTCAACTTTTAAATGAATGATCAACTCGTAAGCATAAATAAGAAGTTCAAGGATAAGAGAAAATAAACACAGAGTTTATAGTGGTTCGGCTTATTCCAAGCCTACGTCCACTCTCCCGCACTGACAGCCCACCGGTTGGATTTCACTAAGAATCAAAAGAGTCGTTACAGTATCACGTCCTGGATTCCATAGTGTAGAGACTTTGCTACACTTCCTCAAGGTCTCACAAGTATTTAATCTCTATTTTGAGTACAGATTTCGCTCAACAATTGAATCAACAATAAAGCTTGAATCGATGGTCTTGAAGTGGAGCATATCGATGATGAAGAAGACCCTAAAGGTAAAAAATCAATTGCTTTAAAGTCTAACATTGATTCTGATGATACAGATTCGGATGATGATATGGACGATGAGGAGCTGGCCCTTATGATTAAGAAATTCAGAAAACTGAATAGAAAGGGAAGAAAATTCAATTGGAAGAAGCAAAGCATGAAGAACTCTCAGAAAAGACCAACGGAGGACATTGAAACCAACAAGGATGTTATATGCTTCGAGTGTAAGAAAAATGGGCATATCAGACCAAATTGTCCTTTGTTGAAAAAGAAGAAAGGAAAATTTGAGAAGTACAAGAAAGCTCTTGAGGCAAAAACTTGGAGTGACATCGAGTGTGAAGAAAGCGAAGAAGAATTCGCGAACATATGTCTGATGGCTCATTTAGAGTCAGACTCAAAATCAGAAACAGACACTAATTTAGACTCTGACAGAGAAATCGAGGTTAGCCACTTAGAAATTCTTGTTAAAGTCTCTAGGTATATAGATGAACTTTGTCTTAATCTTAAATCCTCTCTTAAAAGGATCTCTGAACTAAAGAAGGAGAATTCTAAGCTCAGGCAACAGAAAGTTTCTTGGAAACAAAAGTTTGAAAGTCTAAAAACAAGTTTTGACAATTTGAAAGAAAATTCTGATTCTCTTTCAAAAGAAAATGTTATTTTAAAAATGGAGATTTCAGATATTTCAAAAAGGTTTTCAAAAGGATTAGAAAAATTAGAAAAAATTCTTACAGCTCAAATACCCTATTTCAACAAATTTGGTTTGGGTATGAATTCGGAAACTGTTCCTTTAATTGATTTTCTTAAAGTAAAAGAGAGACTTAAACAAAGACCTACAAAGGCATTTTACAAAAATCACTTTCAAAAAGTATTTGTAAAACCTATTGGCCGAAGTGCACTCAGATATTCAAAGTGTAACAACCTAGAACATTTTAAGAATGAATGTTCCAAAGTTTGGAGACTAGTTAAGAAGGATTGGACAAAGTCTATTTTTAACACTAACCCTCCTAGAACTAGACCCGTCAGATGGGTGGGTCGGGTCGGGTTTGGGTCGAGTCGAAAATGGGTCGACCCATATTTGACCCATATTCATGTAGTGTAAATTAAGTGACTCATACCCGACTCAACCCGTATTGCTAAAACCTATTAATATTCTAGGAAAACCCACTTCTATTATATGTTAATTGGATTAAAACATCAAATTAAATTAAAAATAGTAAATAAAATAAAAAAAAAAGTTAAAAAACCTATAAATTGAAATATTGATAAAGAATTAGACTATGCACATGCTTCTCTTGTTTGAAGTGAACATACCATTGAATAACTAAAAGCGTAAGATGAAATTTTTTTTAACTAAACCTAAAAAAATCTCATTTTTATGATTTTTTTATAAAAAAAAGTATTGTTAAAACATTTTTATGCAATACAAATTTAATGGAAAATTTTTATAATTCTTTCTAAAATATTTTTAAAAATCAAATTTTTATTTTTTTAAATATAATTTTTAATTATTTTTATTGCTGAAAAATATAATTTTTATAATTTTTATTTTTAAAATATAATTTTTATTTTTAAAATAATTTTTATTTTCTTTTTCTCTTTTCTCTTTTCTTCTTTCTTCTTCTTCGGCCCGGCCGCCGGCCACGACGACGGTGGCGGTGGCCGGCCACAAGGGAAGATCGAGTTTGTCAAGCGTCGGTGGGGCTCGATCTCGCCGAGTCCCGGTGATGTCGGCGAGTCAAGTCTCGCCAATCGTCGGCGAGGCTCGAGTCTCGCTAAGTTATCGGTGAGTTCCGTTGGCTCGGGCAGGCTCGGTCTCGCCGCAAGGCCTCGCCCGATCGTTGGTGAGCTTGAGCCTCGCTAGTCGTTGGCGTGGCTTGAGCCTCGCTAGTTGTCGGCGGCCAAGCCTCACCCCGGTTGTTGGCGACTGTGGGTGAGCTCAAGCCGTCGGCTAAGGAAGGAAGAAAAAGAAAGAAAAAAAGAAAAAGAAAAAGAAAAAGAAAAAGAAATTGAAATATGAAAAATAATTATAATTTCGATTTAAAAAAAAACATTTTATAAAGTTAAAGAAAGCCATGGGTTCAAAGTGGGTTTCCTAATAACCCATTTAGACCCATTTCTTTTTGTGCTTTACTTTCTCAGACTCATTTCTAACCCATATTTAACTTTCACTTGACCCATATATGACCCATTTAACTATAAATGGGTCATATTATGGGTTTATGACCCATTTTGCCAGCTCTACTTAGACCTAAGAAAATTTGAGTACCAAAGAAAGTTTGAGTTTTTCTTTTAACTGCAGGTCACTATTAAAAGAAAAGTAAAATGGTATTTGGATAGTGGCTGTTCGAGGCATATGACAGGAGACTCAAGTTGCTTCATAAAGCCTGATAGACTGAATGGAGGAAAAGTTTCTTTTGAAGGAAACAACAAAGGAAAGATTATTGGATATAGAACCATGAAAATTGGAAGTCTGACTATCAACAATGTTTCCCTGGTAAAAGATTTAAACTACAATCTTCTGAGCATAAGTTAGCTTTGTGACACAGGTTTCAGAATAAACTTCCAAGAAGGCATTTGTTTTGGAACAAGTCAAGACTTCTCTCAATCATTTATTGGGCGAAGGCATGGCAACATATATCTTTTGGACGTAAATTCAGAAAATTCTCAGTGCCTTATTTTTATTCAAGTTGAAGCAAGTCTTGGCATCGGAAGCTTAGTCATGTAAATATGAAGCAAATTGCCAAGATTTCTTCTAAGAAGCTGGTTTGAGGGCTTCATAATTTGGCTTATCAAAAGTCTAAGTTATGTACTCCATGTGTCTTGGGAAAACAAGTCAAAGTTCTTTCAAACCGGTAAATCAAGTTTCTACTAGTCGAGTTTTGCAGCTTCTCCATATGGATCTTTTCGGACCAACCAGAACTCAGAGTATTGGTGGAAAGAAATATTGTCTAGTAATCATGGATGATTACTCTCGTTTCACTTGGGTATACTTTCTAACAAGTAAGTCTGAAACCTTCTCTTATTTCTCAAAGTTTGCCAAGAAAGTTTCAAACGAAAAGGGTTATGTTATTTTAAGCATAAGAACAGACCATGGAGGTGAGTTTGAAAATCAGGATTTTGCAAACTCCTGTGATGAATCTGGTTTTCAACATGTTTTCTCCTCTCCATACACTCTTGAACAAAATGGGGTTGTGGAAAGGAAAAATAGATTTTTACAG
This sequence comes from Eucalyptus marginata, assembly GCA_014182565.1. Taxonomy (NCBI): domain Eukaryota; kingdom Viridiplantae; phylum Streptophyta; class Magnoliopsida; order Myrtales; family Myrtaceae; genus Eucalyptus; species Eucalyptus marginata. The sequence goes on along the minus strand of CM024595.1, from coordinate 40,127,180 downwards.
GAGATGGCCAGAACTCTATTGATAGAAAGTAAGATATCCTCTCGATTTTGGGCAAAAGCAGTCTCTACTGCCTATTATATTATCAATAGGGTTTTTCTAAGGCCTATCCTAGAGAAGACTCCCTATGAAGTATATAAAGGAAAGAAGCCAAATGTGTCATACTTTCATGTCTTTGGCTATAAGTGTTTTATTTTGAAGAATGCAAATGATCGGTTTGGAAAGTTCGAGGAAAAATCAGACGAAGGAATTTTTCTTAGGTACTCTATGTCAATCTGTAGAAGAATCTATGAATGTCATATTTCAATAAAATATGCAGATTCAACCAGATCGGGTTCAACTTGAAGAGTTTGAACCAGTTTAGACTTAATAAAGTCTATTTCCCCCGAAGAGGTTAAGACTTATGGAGTACAGCAACAAGTAGAACAGAAGACTCAAATGGAACAGAGGATCAACAGACTCTCAGGCCAAATAACAACTGGAAACACAAGTCAAGTCATCCCAAAGAACTCATCATTAGCAACATTGATGAAAGAATTCTCACCAGATCCAAAGGAAGAGAAGATTCCAGTGCTCTAGCACTTATTTCTAAGATAGAACCAAAAGGAGTAGAAGAAGCATTGTCTGATGAAAGCTGGATAGAAGCTATGCAAGAAGAACTCAGACAATTCAGTATTAATGATGTATGGGAGTTGACTCCAAAACCCAAAGGAAAATCTGTGATTGGAACAAAGTGGGTTTTCAAAAACAAGATGGATGAGAAAGGAAAAGTGATAAGAAACAAAGCAAGACTCGTGGTGAAAGGATGCACATAGGAAGAAGGGATAGACTATGATGAGACCTATGCACCGGTAACAAGGTTAGAAATGATTAGATTATTGCTTGTTTTTGCTTGTTTTCAAAATTTCAGGTTATTCCAGATGGATATTAAAAGTGCTTTTCTAAATGGATTCATTCAAGAATAAGTCTATGTGGAACAACCACTAGGATTTGAAGATCCAAGAAAACCAGACTCTATCTATAGACTAAAAAAGGCATTGTATGGTCTAAAGCAGGCACCTGAGCTTGGTATGAAAGGTTGAGTAAGTTTCTAACTCAAAATGGTTTTGAAAAATGAAAAGTTGATACTACTCTATTTATAAAAAGAGAAGGAAAAGATTTTCTGCTGGTACATATTTATGTAGATGATATTATCTTTGGTTCCCCTAACGGAAATCTTTGCAAGAAATTTTCAAGATCTATGCATGATAAATTTGAAATGAGCATGATGGGTGAGTTAACTTTCTTTTTGGGATTGCAAGTTAGACAATTGAAGAAAGGTATATTCATTCACCAGGAGAAATATGCCAAAGATCTTATCAAGAAGTTTGGATTGGAGAATTGCAAGAGGACAAAAACTCCCTTGTCAAGTTCATCAAAACTGGACAAGGATGAAGGAGGAAAGAAAGTAGATCATAAACTATACAAAAGCATGATCGGTTCTCTTCTTTACCTCACTACCTCTAGACTTGATATTTTATTCAGTGTATGCATTTGTGCTAGATTTCAGTCTAATCCAAAAGAATCTTATCTAAGTGCTATTAAGCGCATCATTAAATATGTTGCAACTTTTCCAAAGCTGGGTTTGGTATCCAAAAGAAGGAGACTTCACTCTACTTGGTTATTTTGACGTTGATTTAGCCGGTTGTAGAGTTGACAGAAAGAGCACGTCTAGCACTTGTCAACTGTTGGGAAATATGTTGGTATCTTGGTTCTTAAGGAAGCAAAGTACCGTAGCATTATCAACAGTAGAAAGATTAATTTGTTGCTCTCGGAAGTTGTTGTTCTCAAATTCTCTGGATAAGACAACAACTAAGAGACTTTGGAATAGAAGAATCCTACATCGAAATCAGATGCGACAACACAAGTGCTATCAATCTCACCAGAAACCCAATTCTTCATTCAAGGGCGAAGCATATAGAGATGTGACTTCATTTTATAAGGGATCATGTCTAGAATGGCGAGATTATGGTTCAATTTATTGAGTCAAAGAATCAACTGGTAGACATCTTCACGAAACCTCTGGAGAAAAATTTATTTGAATCGATTCACAGCAAGCTGAATATTATCTCTCCTATCGATTAAAGTTTGAAGTTGCTCAGACTCAGACCTTCAATTTAAGAAAACCACTTCAGTATGCAAACTTTCTTCAATCCAGGTATTTTAATTTTAATATGAAATTTCTGAACAGGTATGATTTTATTCGAATCATCGCTTGCCTATTTTATTTATAGAAATTACTATTTTATTACTAAAATTCGATTTTTAAATTTTTAGCAGTTACCATTTTTAATTTGTTTCGAGAAGGTATTTTTTTGTGTGATGTTTCATTTACCTCGTTTCAATTTGGTTAAATACCTCAAAATTCTTTCTTTCGAGCACAATGTTTTGAAACCCTAACCTTGAATATCTCTCTCTCTCTCTCTCTCTCTCTCTCTCTCTCTCTCTCTCTCTCTCTCTCTCTCTCTCTCTCTCTCGAGTTTACTCTCAAAATCTCTCTGCAAGTTTCAATCTTTTCTTCACTCGAATATGTTGACGAAATCCTCCAAGTTTGCATCCATGTCACACCAGAGAAAATCCTCTCGTATAGCAAGTCAGGGTCCGTGGAACATGCCAGAAGGACCAACACACTTCGATCTTACTGGTGAAGAATCTCCGCAAAACTCTCCGCGCCAACCTTTAGATGAAGAAGTTGATCAAAAGTGGTTCCTCTTAGAGTTTTGACACCCCAGGTTCTTTACAAGCATTATTGTTATCTAAAACAAGGTGGTTCTCCAATGTCCTTTATCACTAGCTTTCTGAAAGGTCATGGACATGGAAATGAAACTCTATTCTTAAGAGTCATGGAAAGATTAGAGTGGCAACGAAAGGTTCGGGAGAAAAGGCTTTTCTACATTTTCTTTCTAATCCTAGATTTAGTTCTAAGAGTCAGCTTGAAAATAAGGATGATGACGAGCGAATCTTTACGAATTTCCAACCCTGGATGGGTGTGGCCACTGACTGTCCTTGGAGAAAGAACGAAACTGTTTCGTTCCAAAGAGCATAAAATGGTTTATGCTCAAATGTTGAACAGAGGGGTGATAAACCCTCGAACAGTGGATTTTGACTTCTTGGACTCGATAAAAGTTGACTTGAGGGAAAAGTTGGCCATTCTTCAACTTGAGAAGTTTTGTGTTGAGACATCAGTGGCTTATCTTGAATTGACAGCATATTTCTACTCAAATCTATCTTTTCTTGATCAGACTCACATTCAGTTCATTGTTTGTGACAAAGTCTTTGTTGTGGATGTTGATATTCTAGCCGATATTTTGGGAGTTGAACGAAGAGGTTTTCAACCAATCAATATCTCCATTGGTCAAGCCACTCGATTTTTGGTAAAGGATAGACTGCCGTGTGGGAGTATCACTTACTCTCGTTTGCCACCATCAAACGTTCTATTGCATAAAATTGTCATCAACTGCATCAGACCCAAGGCAACCTCCAAAACTGATGTCTCCAGATTTGAAGCGAAGATTATGTGGGCTATTTGCAATGGCATTCCTTTTTCTCTGCCACACCCCATCTTCATGCACATGTACATGACTTGTCATGAAAGAAAAAAGGCCAATTGCCCTACTCTGCCTTGATTACAAAGTTGTTCTGACACTTTCAGATCCAATTTCCCTCTCAACTCTATTCAAGAACTCTTAGTCCTATGGAGATAGGATTGAAGATGATCTCCAAAATGAGGCAGAAGTACAGCCCAAGTGCCAAAACTTGGCATGAAGGGACACTTAAGTGTCAAAACTTTGGAAAGGTACACTTAAGTGCCAAAATCAAAGTAAAATGGATTACTTAAGTGCCACTCCGCCAAAATCCGGCCAAATGGTTGACGTGGCAATTTTCCAGTGAGGTGAGTGCAAAACGGCGTCGTTTTGTATGCTAACGTGGCGAGAAAATGCAAAAAACGACATTGTTTTGTGTATGATGTGTAAATAATTAATATAAAAATTCATTAAATTAAATTTATTTAAAATATTCTAAAAAAAAAAATTAAAAAAGGGGGCTGAAGGGAGGTGGCGAGGGTTGAGTCGCCATCGAGAAGGGCGGCGACGGAGGGGGAGGGTCGGTTAGGGTGGTCGGCCCCCTGGGCGATTGGCGGTGAGGGTCGTGAGCCCTCGCTAAATCTGGATGAGGGCCTCGGCCCTCGCCACCTCCTGCCGTCGTCGGGAAGGGCCGGCGACGGTGGGGGGCATCGATCGGGGTCGTGGCCCTCACCCGATTTGGTGAGCGAGGGCTCGTGAGCCCTCGCCGCCGCCTGGCCGGGGCCCAACGACCCCGGCGACCGATGCTCCCCCCATGTCGCCGGCCCTTCCCGGCCCAACGGTGGGGAGCGGCGGGGGCCCGTGAGCCCTCGCCCGGATCGGGGGCGGGTCATGGCCCTGCCCGGATCCGGCGAGGGCTCGCGACCCTCGCCGCCAGTCAGCCAGGGGCCGGCCACCCCGGCCGACCCTCCCCCCTCCGTAGCCGTGTGACATCCTGAAATTCGAGCCCTATAAGGGTTGAATGAATGTGAATTTCGTCAATACATTGGTGGTTGATCTCACTCGGAAGTGAAGAGATCTAATGAGGGGACGAACTCGTACGACTAAAGGACTCGACCTGGGAAAATGACTTGACCATGAGACTTGTGTGAGGATGATCCTGTAGATAGGCAGGCTGATTCTAAGGACGACTAGAAGTTGATTCGCGGGCAGAACATAATGGAACGACGGGTGATTCCGTTTACTATTATCGAACTCGCGAACGACCCTATGTCGATCTTCAGTGACTGTGTACTTTGAAATAAGAATCTATCCTCCGTAATTTCATGTAGTCAAGGACATCCATGCGTCGAGATGTCTTGAATGTGGTTTGGCACGAGTCGGTTACGCGTGAATCCTCGGAGCCGCCGTTAGTCTGAGTTGTAATCGAAATGGCATTTGGCGAAATTGACATGGCAAGAGAACTTAGGATTGGACTTCGAATTATCGGGAATGTTCGAGACGGACTTTGGATGAAGCTACATCAAATAGTCGATAGAGCCAATTAAGCCGAGCAATTGAAAAAGGGACTTTCGGACCGAGGAAGCAAGCCTGTGAGGATGTGGGCCGGGCCAAGCCAATGTGGGCCTTAGGCCCAAGTTGGGACAGCCACCAAATGGGCCTAAGTCAAGCAAATGAGCCCATTAGGCCCAAACCAACTATTCATCTTTCAAAGCCCATGGTCCAACTTTGAGCCTAATCAAGCTTAATCAATTTCCAAGCCCACTCCTATTCATGGCCAAGCCCATTTCTTAGGCCATCCCATCATTGTCAGCCCAAGGACAGAATGGTAATTGTGCAAGGTGAAATGACCAAATTGCCCCTAAAAGCTTGTGGATAAGGGCAAAGCAAGAGAGAGAAGGAGGAGGTGATGTGGATGGGGAAGTGGAGCAAGCATTGAATGGCCTTAATGAGGCTTTGATGGCAGCTCTCCCATCACTCTCTCTCCTTCTTTTCAGCCCCAAACCGGTCGACCATCTCTCTCCCTCGTTCTCCCTCTCTTCCAGTTTCTGCTCCAGCTGACCTCTCTCCAAAGATTGGAGTTGAAAGTGGTCTTCCTGGATGAATCAGCCAACTCTCCACCCACCATCGTGACGAGGAGATCCAGCCCGTTCTAACAAGACTTACCACTTCCCGAATGGAGCCGTCGGCTGTCCCGAAATCTGCGACAAGCCACCGGTCGTCGGATTGCCCGGTTCAGCCTAGCTCCGCCTGTTTCGAGTTTTCTTCAAGTTTTCTCCCATTTCGACCGAGCTTTTGCCCAGCCCACCCACCAGCAGGTCTTCCTTGACCCCCAGGTGCCACCGGTTGCCGGCCATCCCCTCGCCGGAGCTCCGATCAGCCCGTTCAACTCTGTTTCTCCTCCGACAGTCAGTTTTTGAGAGTTGCAGGGAGAAGTAGAGGTTGTGGTTGTTGTGCTGAGCTTGGGACTGCCTTGGACCGTCATGGTAGAGGTCCCGATGCGTATTCACCATCGTTGCCGTGGCGTTGGTGTCTCCGGCCCGCTTAACGGGTGAGTTTAGCTCCTAATTCTTCGATTAGTGCCTAAACTTGCTTAGGGTTGGTTTAGTTAGTGTTAATTCTAGTTTAGGTGATTTAATTAAGTTATATTAGTCCTAAGATAGGTGGTTAGATTAATGGCTAAGATTAGTTTAGCTTAATCTTGCTTTATTTGCTTAATGTGGTTTATGTGGTTAATTAAGCATGTTTATCTTAATTGATTGGTTTCCTTAATTTAATCATTGTTTTAATGATTTTTAATATAATTTATTATTTATTGAATTCTGAAAATTTACTGTTCACGCGACACTATTTACAAATTCTTGCATTCCTGTTCAAATGCTTGTTCATGTGCACTTGTTCACGTGCATTGTTCTTCCAGAATGCGAAAAGTTGTCTAAATTCATGTGTGTTGATTTTATGAAGTGAATGGATGTGTAAATGCATGGGCATCCGCATGAATTGAGTGTGATTTGTAATTTTGGGTATTTATCCCAAAATTTATTAATTTGATAATTAATTGGAAAATAACCGGGCGTTGGTTGGAAGCAAAAAATATTTTGGTGAACCATTAAATAGTGGGATTTTATAAAAGAAAAATATTGTATTTTGGTTAAGGCCGACCGTGTACTCACACACGGCTATTTTTATCGGAGATGATGAAAATTGGTGAATTGATTGAATGGTTAGGATAGTATACTATATCATCCTACGGGGCTTTGATATGTTAGCTTAGCAAGAGCAGTATACTAGTGTACTATATCAACCTATAGGTGATATGTCAGCTTAGCGTGAGCAGTACACTTTATCAGCTTAGAGTGAGCATCAGGGGTATACTATATCAGCTTGCGGGCGATATGTTAGCTTAGCGAGAGCAGTATACTAGTGTACTATATCAACCTACGGGTAATATGTCAGCTTAGCGTTTTGATAACAGAAAAAAGTAGTCATGTTGTCCCCATCCTTTTACCTATCTTGTGATGGTAATTTAATTTGATAAAAGTTGGTAAATCACTTTAATTTATATTGGAGATGAGCATCATTAGCAATTTATGTAAATAAAAGCTAGGTATAAAAAACTATATCTATAAAAGATTTGGGAATAGGGAACTTACATTTGAGGGATAAAGGCGATATGTTACTTTGATTTAAATAAATCTTGTGGAAATGGTTTTTTAATTAGTGAGAGCAGTCTTGTTCCCGTATACACCATTAACTTATAAACATTCAATCAGGCATTTAGTGTGGACTTCAATTCAATTCCGGCCTGAATACTATTTATATATCGGTATCTTAATAGAGTGCTATACATTTTCCGAGTTCAAGCACGCATAATTTCTGTAACATTCAAAACAAAGTGAGGACCATGGTCGGGACTTATAGATAGTATTGATTGTCAACCAAAGTGATTCCGAGGGATCCCTTCAAAAAGGTCGTGGTGACATGTAATCTTAGAGGACAAAAGGTTCTCGATTGATTTTCGATGACTCGATCTGAATTGATGAATTTATGTGTGAAATTGTTATATGCATTAATTATATGCATGAGTGAATCACATTGTTTATGAATTCAAAAACCATCTAAACAATCTTGTATGCACACATGAATTGATAATGTGCGGGGAAAGCTCCTTGTAGTCCAAGTTCTTTACATCCACCACAGGTTGCCGGACACGAGAACGTACGTCTTCTTTTAGCTTCCCGTTTGCGACATGCGTAAGCGGTGAGGTAGTACACAGGCAAGGCTTGAAAGTGAACAAATAAAGTGCCCACAATCCTCGGAACAGCTTGACATGGCGAGGAGTGGCGGGGATCCCACAGCACTGCCAATACAACATAATTAGAAGTATGAGGTGAGATCGCTTATGATGTGACACTCGATTGTGAATTGTGATTGAAATTGTTATATGCATTAATTATATGCATGAGTGAATCACATTGTTTATGGTGGTCATGAATTGATAATGTGTGTGTGGAAATGGCGATATGAATTGATGAATTTATGTGTGAAATTGTGATATCGCTTATGATGTGACTCGTGACTCGTGTGTGATTGATGCGCATCATCTAATGGTCATGTGCTTTGTGTGTATCTGAGTGATATCGTGCGGGGTTGGCATTGAGGTTGTATGCGAATCGACTATTGTTTGTTGGTTGCTGGCTGTTGGTTGTTGCTTGTTAGTGGGGTGGTTTTGGAGAGATACCCTAAGTTGAGTTGGTGTACTAACCGGGGCTTAGGGGTGGAACTTGCTGAGATTTATATCTCACTGGTTATTGAATAACTATTTTCAGGTCCCTAGTGTGAAGAGCCAGGAGCTTGAAGCGGAAGGGTCAGGAGCATAGGTGGCTTAGTAGTTCTTTATGAAATAAACCTTTTGTATAAGCTTGAAGTGTTTATAAAAGTGTATTTGATTTGAAATTGGTTGTCTTGCTTTTCTATCCCATGCATGTTGTTGTCAGGGGATTAGTGAATTCGCTTCCGCATGTGCAATAAAATGAAAAGGGTCGGCGACAAGTCCTGGGAACGTTGCAAAATTCTATCGACCATCGACGGATGTGCGCATGCTCGAGGTTCGGGGCATGACAAGTCGGCCCTTCCCGGCGGTGGCAGGGAGGCGGTGGTGGCGAGGGCTCAATCCTCAGCCGCCTCCCTTCGCCCCCCTTTTTAATTTTAAGTTTTTAATTTTTAGAATATTTTAAATAAATTTAAAACTAAATTTAATTTAATTAATTTTTATATTAATTATTTACACATTAGACACAAAATGACATCGTCTTTGCATTTTCTCGCCACGTCACTCATCGGAAAATTGCCACGTTAGCAATTTGGCTGGATTTTGGTCGGAGTGGCACTTAAGTGATCCATTTTACTCCGATTTTGGAACTTAAATGTACATTTTCAAAGTTTTGGCACTTAAGTGTCCCTTCATGCCAAGTTTTGGCACTCTAGGTGTTCGTACCTCCCAAAATGAGGTTGAAGGATTTGACTAAGGCCATTGAGTGTTTGAAGAAGGAATCCACAAGAAGAACCAAGGAAGGATCGACTACTGCAAGGAAGAGAAAAGGAAAGGATGTTGCCTAAACGACTTCAAAGAAAAAGAAGTCTACCCTCCTGATGGATGAAGAAAAGGAGGATGATTTGACCATTTCTACTCTTGCCTTGAGAAATCTTCAAGGATATCCTGACTCTGAAGAGACAGAAGAAGACAAAGTTGAAGCCGAAATAGAAGAAGAGGAACAAGTAGAAAAGAAGATGAGCAAGAAGAAGAGGATGACACTGACAAATCAATGGATAAGGACAATGAAGACGAAGATTATGAAGGAGCAAGTGGTGCAATACCACTATCAGATGAAACTGAGAAAAGAGATTCTAAAGAAGATAGGGAAGATGCTGCATCCAAAGGATAAGACAATCAACAAGGAAAGAGATCTAGTGCTGAAAAGGAAAAGGCTCAAGAAGGTGAAGTCTCATCTCAACCTTAAAGGCACCAAGTCAGGGAGAGATCATGAGAAAACTCCTTTAATAGCACCTATTGCTAGTGATGGCATTAGTAGATCTCTTGCAGATCCCGAAGATGTCTTTGCATCTCACTTCCCTGAGATTGATGATGAAGAAGAAACTCGAATTAGGACAAGCAACAACTTGCTCATATTCAAGTCGATGTTCCTCCATCTCTTGACGCTCCACAAATTCACTTTGCTGAAGCCAAAGCTCAAATAGAAACTGATCCAAACTATCCAAAGATAGTTGAACTCCTTTTGGAGGTTAAAGCTCAGCAATATGGAATGGAGGTTGAGATTCAGAAGCTACACACTGCCTTAAGGTCTACTTCAGATTTCCTAACTGGCAAGGTACAACTTCTAGATACTCAAGTTCAGACTTGAATCAACATACTTCACAGGCAGTAGCCAAAGTCGAGAATGTCTATCATCAGTGCCGGGAGAAGCTTGAGGAGGCAATGCAGTCGCTGGGGGATTTCCGACTAGTTCGAGTTCTTAAACAAACTTGATGACTCTATCTTTTCATTCTAACTTTCTATTTTAACTTTCTCTTTCTTTTTGCTGTTGACAAAAAAGGGGAGAATGAGAGCATATTTCAACTTGTTTATTTAAATTTGATTGTGTTGAACATTTATATTCTGCAGTCAACTTTTGTGGTTGTGATTATGGATTTGGATTAAACTTCTATCAAGAATAATGTGTTTTCTATGGTTGCAGAATCGATGTTATCCTGATCTATAACAATATGTTTTTATAAGTTATCATGTATTGCTAAAGTGTTGTTTTGCAAGATATAAGTCGTAAATCTGCAGGAAAGTTTTGTCATCATAAAAAAAGGGAAGATTGTTGGAGAAAACTTCTTTAAGATTTTGAAGCTGACAAAACTTTGATTCTGAAGAATTCCAGACTTTTGTGTAAAGTCTATCTTATATCAGAAGTTTACCCACTCTGACAAGTTTCAGACTGAACGCAAGTGAAGAATGAAGACTTAATCAAACTCAAGATTATTTTTCTTCATGGCTTCAGTACATACAAGATATATGGCTTTTTAGTTGAAAATATCACCTACCATATTGGTTATCTTTATTGAAATCAATTTGGAAGCAGCAAATCATCTCGGAAGGCAAGCTTATTTGGAAAATCTACTTATGGAAACCAAGATCCTGATTGTATGGGCGACTAGGATTGACGGACTTTCTTCTCAATCTTCAAATGGCTCGATATCTCCTTGATTGATTCTGTCCAACGGGTTGATTGGAAGAATTCCTCTAGGAGTGCCAACGGTTGAAAAGGCATAGAGGAGTATTTAAGGAGGTTCATCAAGTCATTCGATAGAGAGTGTGAAAGCAGAATTCCAAAGTCTGAAGCTTCCAAATTACTTGTTCTTTCTCATACAGTGCTCAAACTTGTATTAAAAAAAAAGAAGCTCAAAAGTGAGACTTTGTAAAAGTAGTAGAATCTCTTCACCGAGAAGTCAAGATCATAGGGCTGTAATTCTCTTTTGATTCTTAGTGAAAACCAGCCAGAAGGCTGTCAGCGTGGGAGAGTGGACGTAGGCTTGATCTAAACCGAACCACTATAAATCTCGTGTTCATTTTCTCTTCCTTGAACTCCTTTACTTTATCTGCTATGACATCTTTCAGTATTTTGAATTAGTTGCTAAAGTCTGAATTCTTCCAAAGTTTGTTGTTTACCAGACTCAGTTTTTAAAAAGCAAAATATTTTTACTGCATTTCGAAAAATTGTCTTCACACCTATTCACCCCCCTCTAGGTGTTTATACTAGCGCTTTCAAAAATGAGCACATAGATGTGTCCATTTGGTCTTAGGATCTTCATGAAAATTGAAATACACATCATGTGCATTCCAATGATGTATAATTTGCATGATTTGCTCATCAATTGGTATGTCATTTGCATGTTCAAATACATGTAGGTTCTGCTACAATTAGACATTCCATAGCTTGCATATGTTTTCACTAATTTTGTCATAACTTGCGCAATCTCAATGAGGTTTTGAGTTCTTAACAAGAAATGTTCATCACTGTACGTTTCATATGTGAGATTTTTCCTTAGATTTTTGCATGTTCTTAGATGATTGAAATCATACTTGTTTTGTAATGCTAAGATTAGATGAGAGGTTTATCATATATGTACTTTACCATGCTTGTTTGGGTCTCTTTAGAGACCAAATCTCAATACTATGCCTCAATTAAGCTAGTTGCATTTCGAAATCTTCAAACATGTCATTATGCTTTTAAGTCATTTTTGCAATGTCATTGACTCGCATGTTTTCTTCACATATCAACTTAGAATTACATGTTTACCCTAATCATTTGTCGTATCAAATTCTTTGTCATATGCGAATTTCATGCCGTTTGTGCATTGTCTAAGTGATTTTGAGACTCATTTAATGCATGCTATGTTCTAATTTGTTGATGACTGATGCGCACACCTCCACAAAGCTCATCTTTAGAGCATCAAATTGACTTCGATTGAACCCGAACCCTTCTAGAAAGTTGTAAGGTATGCTTAGACCTTTCGAATGTCACCTAGTTTCACATAATTTGCTCACCGTTAGACCAATTTTCCATTTTTCTAAGCTAGATTAGAATTATGACCTAGGATAAAATTCGGAATCCTGTTTTCACCCCTGATTTTGTTATCTTTGTACCAATTTTTCAGTAAGGATTCTTGAGCTAGACCCTCAACGAAGTTTGATTGTCATCCTTTTATCCTCATTGTGATGCAATTTAATGATTTTTAGACCTCATTTGATGGGGTAAGTCTCATTTGCGATGACTTGATATTCTGCTGTCCTGTTAATTTGCTGATGTGATGAGGTGCATTATTAGATTTTTATAAAATCATGCTTAGCTTTTCTTAGGAAATTTTCTTCTCGAAAGTTGTTTCGTATCATGTTATGCATGCTGCGTAATTTTCTCAAGGACAAATAATCAATCAGTTATTCCCAATTTCGTTGATCATCTTTGCCCTGTTTGTGATGCTTTGTTGTAAATTCTTATTGTGAATTCATGTTAGGATTTTTCAGGGTAACTTGTATGTGAAATTAGGGTTGGACATCTTCATGAAATCCATTCGAAATCCTTTGATCTTCGTTGTCAAGAATTTTCAATAGATGAAATGGTCTTTTGATCACACTTTCTCCAAAACTGATTTGAAACATCGTTTCTTTGCACATCAAAGACGGCTTTGGTTCATGTGATTATTTCTGACATCAAATGCTTAAAATATTTCAAACACTATGTTTTGACATAAGAATTGTCATGGTTTTAGATCATATCTAAAATGTTTATGAAGTCTGAGTGCATGATATGCAAGCCCTAGACTGACTTAGACATTTAAGTACGTTCTGTAATCAAGACGTTCCTTGTCTTAAATTTTTCCCAAAATCTTTCCAATGTTTGATTTGACATTGAGATTATCAAAGTTTGGATTGTATTTAAAATGCCTGCGATGTTTGTGAGTGCATGATATGCGTACCAAATTAGCTTTGGTAATTAAATATGTTTCATAACTAAGATGATCCTTTGTCCAAAAATCTTATTTTCCTTTCTCAAAATTTCAAACTCATTTTTTGAAGTATCACATGGACCACTTAGGCACGAAATCATGCCATTCATTTGAAATGTTTGTGTTTGTGATTGGCACATGATCATTGAGTAATTGACCCTCTGACGGTTCATTCAATTGTTTGATTGTTTGAGAAATAAGGCTTAAAGTCCTGCTTGTGTGTTTAATTTGTATTGATGCATGTGGATTTTAGATGTATGTTAGATGCAATGCTTGGTACCGTGGAGTAAATCTTGGGGATTCACTTAGAACATCTTGTTAGAGACTTATAAGCATTATTGGCCATACGAAAACAAAAATGATCAATAATGGCTATAAGTCATGAAAATGAATTGGGTAGGTGTTTAGAGGGACCTACACATGGATTGCAATGGCCCACCCCAAGGCCCAAATTTGATTAATTTTGAACCATGTTTTACTTAATTGATTGATTTTAATTCCATGTCATGCTTTTAACTATTTTGTCATGTATGGATGTTTCTTTTCATTGTACTTACCTAGCTTAATTTTAGGTTAGGACTAGATTAGGTCCTTGGAGATTGAAGATCATCAAAACATGAAGACAATGAAAGTTGATGTCTCTTCGACCATATTTTTGTACTAATCATCCCCGATACATGTCTGGGTTCCTTTATTTGTATAAACACCCGACAACTTGTGGGTTCTTTCCTTTCCTTTCCTTTGATCTCTTTTAAAGTTTTAGGATTGCATGATAGATTTATTGTTTTACTTGATTATTTACTTACTGCCTTGTACTTTAAATTCAATTGCATGTTTTTTTTTTTTAATCTTTCTTAGAAATAAAAGACGAAAATGAACATCCACGTGTGATCACTTAGTTTAGGATTATTGACCCGAAAAAGTAAAAAGACATGCATGATCACCATAGGTAACACGACATACTGTTAGGAACCGAAAGGCGCTTATAAAAATATTAGTGTAACCTAAGTCCTCGAACCTAGATATTCAGTTGCGTAGAAATTGAGGGATAAATCCTAACCCTCGATTGAGTTTTCTAGTTGACCCCCAAAAACGAGGTTAGTGGCGACTCCCGTCTTATTTTCTAGGTTGTCTTAAACAATTATAACTTTTAATAAACACATCGTCGGGGGTATGAACCTTAGGAAAAGGTTCATGATCATGATTTAGTATACTTGATATCACAGTACCCCAAAGGATGAAGTGATGCAATCCTTATGGGCGAAGACGTACTATCAAGAGGGCTATTTAATGAAATACCCTTAAACTCACATTTACATTCAGTTTCCTTTCAATCTTAAAACCATCAATCAAGAGGGCTATTATGCCATCCTTTTGGTCATCTAGATTTTACATCCGGTTTCATTTCGACCTTAAAATTGTCGATCAAGATGTGTTGCGACGTCGAGGTTGGGTCACAACAAATTCGCTGTCACGCGAGGTGCGAGCTTGGGAGAGCTCGCAACTGGGGTCAAACAAACTCATAAAGGTTCATTCCAAAAGGCGAGGTGATGACGTGTCATCTCACATAGCTTATAGTTTTTAATTTGTTAGAAAATTATTCTAATAAATTTAAAACAAGATAAATATATATAAATAAAGAAAAGGAAAATAAGATTTTGTGAAAAATAATATAAACTAAATAAAAAAGACATAAAAATTTCGACAAAGGAAAGCAACAAAAATTGAAATATTGCAACCCTTGTCGCTTATGGCCACTATGGCAACTGCCTCTAGGCAACATGAAGCGGGTTAGGGACCTCGACAAGATTTGTTGGGCGCAAATAATAGTTCTATAAACTATTAGGCTATATTTAGTCATCTAGATTTCTATCCAGTATAGGATTGTATAGTATAGGATATAAAATCTAGATAGTTTGCTATATCCTATCAACTATTTGACGAATTGCAATAATAAAGTCGAGTATGTATATATTTTTTTGGTAAGGTAAGAATTATATAAAAGTCGGGTATATATATATTATATCATAAAATATGAAAAGTTGGGTATATTCATATCATATCATATACACTATTTGATATAAACGGCATATCAGTGTAAATGAATATCAAAGTTCACAAATAGAGACGATAAAATTCTCTCGCGACACTCTTGCCTATTTTATTTTTATTTGCCTTTTTTTCCTCTTTTTTTTAATTATTTTCCTTTTTATTTCATTTTCCCTTCCATTGTTCTCAAATAAAATTTTATTAAATAGTAAACTATCTTGATATACCTAAAATACTAAAATATGTATTCAATATAAATATATATTTATATTATAAGATAGAATTAACTTAGAATACATAAATAATAACAAGATTAAATTAAAAAACTATATTTTTATTTTTTATTATTTGAATTTCTTATATTAGAATTTAAATATTATTTACATCGAAATTTAATTTAATTTTATTAATTTTAAAAGTTTGTTATTCGAGAAAAATAATTTTCTTATTATGAATATTAGAAATCCCATCTACCCTTATCCCACCTTCCTCATGGCATAATTTTATTTGGGCTATATTCCTATTATATCTGACTTTATCTTTGCTTGAGTAAGCACCAAACACAAGATAAGATAATTTTATCTTATTATGAATTTTATCCCGACTATCAAACGAGGCCTTAGTTCTAAGTGAGAGGATAAAAAATCAACACTACGACAAAACCACTTACTTAATATGAATAATGTGGTCTTGTTCTTTTTTAAGCTTTTAGCCGAAATGGTGTCTGATGGAGAATGTGGGAGGATTTTTCATTATGCTTCAAAAGAAAAAAATAAAGTATTACAGTGTTGCTATTTCAAGTCAACATGACACGCTGGGAATCCACATAGTTTTCTCCACCGGCTGTATTTCATTCAAATTAATTAATGAAAGCTTGACATAAACATATTAAGATATAATAGGGATTTAATTGGACTAATTAAAAGTTTTGGGACAGTGGCGAACATTACTCAAAATTGATTTAATTGAATCAACCGAAAGTTCAAATATGACACTGCATATCAATAAAAGTTCACATATTGCTAGTACTATTATATTTTACAGCAACAGAAACTACATGTTCTTTACATCTCATATCAGAGAAGGCAAGAAATGTCGATCCACTGCATTTTGCAAATTCACTTCCTGATCACTCGGTAAAAGGATAGAAATAATTGTGAAATGGGATCTTCGCAGAAGTCTTCCCATAATTATTTCTGGTATCACGACTTCAAACTTTAAACATCGCACTATTCCTATGATGTTCATAGAGAAGCTAGCTCTGCAGTGAAAATAAAAAATCACATGGCTGGGCTTAGTGAGAACTAAGAAGATATTCAAAAGGCGATCATCATTATAATTATTGAAAACCAAATAGAATAGCACATGAAAACTTCAAATCTTACCATCTCCTGAAATGCTCCAAATTTTTTGACGTTAAGATCACGAAGTTGCTCTAAGCTTACTGCAGAGAGTGGCATATCCAGGGGTACTTGAAAGCAAAGCTCACGTGAGACCTGTCGCATGGTCGGTCGAAGCCTCGGATCATCGTGCAAGCACTTGAATGCTAGCTTGGCAATCAAGACCACGTCTTGCGCATCTCGAAGGCCAAGTCTAGAAGGCGAGAGACGTTGATCCAACACATCCTTCAACATCATTGACTCGGCTTGGGCAGACGATGAACATTCTCGAGAGATATGGTCTCCTGGATGTTTTCCCATGATTATCTCTAATGCGATGACTCCAAAGCTATACACATCGCACTTTTCAGTAGGAACAATGGAATAAGCTAGCTCTGCAAGCGGAGAATCCACTGTTTTTTTAATCTCGATTACAAGTTGTATTCAAGTCGACAACATTAATTCTCAAGACGTGAAGTGTGACGATTACAAGTACATATTTCCACTTAATCAACTGCTAGAACATTGATTTGAGTATGGGAGTTTATGCTTTGGCAAAAATATAAAAATTCTGTTCGCCCCTTAAAATACGGGCATCTTCTAGGTAATGCAAACTTAATATCAATGGATTGATTATGATCGTTTTCTCATTTGCCAATTCTTACTTATGAGGAAAATCGAAAAGCATTTTCATCAAGACCGAACTTGAAATCTCTAAATAAATACACCAAAATTTCCATGATATGTTTAAATAACTAATGAACTGCACTAAACAAGTAAAATTTCAATAATAGAAGCATAAGACCTAATGCCATTGAAATTTGAATAAAAGTTTCC
The DNA here is from genome assembly GCA_014182565.1 of Eucalyptus marginata. NCBI lineage: Eukaryota > Viridiplantae > Streptophyta > Magnoliopsida > Myrtales > Myrtaceae > Eucalyptus > Eucalyptus marginata. Next base: position 40,109,785 of record CM024595.1, on the reverse strand, counting down.
GAAGTACCTGGAGCAATATACCCGATGGTACCAGCAATAGCCGTCCAGTTTGATGAATCTGGCCTCAAAAGTCTTGCAGTGCCAAAATCGGAAACATGAGCCTCATAATCACGATCCAATAAAATGTTGTTACTAGTCAAGTCTCGATGAATCAATGGAGGAGAACATTCGTGATGCATATAGGACAATGCATCCGCAACTCCTCGGACCACACTTATCCTCTTGTCCCATTGAAATTCTATTGCTCTCTGATCATCTTTCAAAGTCGTTCTCAAGCTTCCTCTTTCCATGTACTCATACACCAAAAAACAGCATTGGGGATGAGAGTAGAAGCCATAAAATTTCACGATGTTTCGATGACATATATTTGTCAAGGCTTGAATTTCCCTTTCAAATGATACCAAATCAACAACTCAACATCTTCTTGGGATGACAAGGTTTGCTTGATGGCAAACGTTTGACCTTCTGATATCTCGGCTTTATAAACAATTCCATATGCTCCTTCACCCACATAGTACTTGGAGTCAAATCCTTCCGTGGCTTCAATGATTCGATCATAGAAAACTTTGCCATCATAACTCAAAATACTCATGAAATCCAAATCATTTACCCGTTCATTATTTTTTCTCTTCATAATCCTTCTTTGACGATGATTGACGATTACAAAAACAACAACAATCAAGGTGCAAGAGAGAAAGAGAAACCCCAACAACGAGATAATGAGGATAATTGTGATTCTGGCTCCAGCATGTTGATTACATTTCTTGATCCCGATAGAATTGCAGTTCGGTAAATGAACAACATTTCCACAAAGCCCTTTGTTATGCTGAATTGCCTCAAATGGAGCCTCATTGAAAGCCTTGACATTAGGGAGAGGACCTTCTAGGTCATTGTAGGATACATCAATAGAAGTCAAGGCCAACATATCATCAAAAGCATGTGGGATGTAACCAGATAGGCTATTGTGGGAGATATTTAGAATTTGCAAGTTTCTCGGTATCGCGAGCTCTCCTGGTATATGTTCTGACAAAATATTATAACTTAGATCAAGAATCTCAAGGAATTGTGTGTTGCCTATCTCAGGAGGAATGCTTCTCCAAAACTTGTTCCTGCTCAAGTTCAAGCTCAACAAGCTTTTGCATGAGCCTAGCTGCATCGGTATTGATCCACTCAAATGGTTTGATGCTAAGTTTAGATGTGTCAAATGAGATAAAAGCCCAATCTCAATGGGGACATTTCCCATGATGGCGTTGCTGCTTAGATCGAGTTCTAACAACATTGATAGGTTTCCCATTTCCCTCGGAATCTCCCCGCTTAAATTATTTGAAGAAAGGTCCAGTAATTGTAATTGAGCCATCCTTCCAAATATTATAGGTATCGCACCAAAGAGGTTGTTGTTTGATATCCTTAAGCTCATCAAATTATGACAATGCTCCCATTTCCACGAAAGTTCGCCTCTCAAATGATTATGGCTCAAGTCCATATAATTTAGATGCGGATATATTCCGAAAGCATCTATTATGTTTCCAGTGAGTTGGTTTTTGTCAAGCCTCAATCTGATTAATGTGCTACAGTTCTTTAGGCTCATGGGGATGGGACCCGTGAAATGATTATTAGTGATGGAGAAATTTTGCAATGATTTCCCAAGACATACATCTTCTGGCACTTCCCCCTCTAGTTCATTATCATGTAGCTCCAAATAAGTCAACCGTGTTAACTTATTGAATTCGAAAGGCAAGGAACCGAAGAATTTATTGTTGCCAAGGTCCAATTGAGTTAGATTGGCTAGGCTTCCAATTGATGTGGGGATTGGACCAGTCAAATTATTACCCAAAAGATATAACACTTTAAGAGAAGTGAGCCTCCCAATTTCTGAAGGTATCGCTCCGGAAAGTCCATTTTGAGAGAGGTAAAGAAGAGATAAACTTGTTAGGTTGACAATGGCAAGAGGAATTGAGCCAGTGAGTTCATTTTCGATAGATCAAGTTCAGTAAGAGAAGTGAGCCTCCCAATTTCTGAAGGTATCGCTCCGGAAAGTCCATTTTGAGAGAGGTAAAGAAGAGATAAACTTGTCAGGTTGACAATGGCAAGAGGAATTGAGCCAGTGAGTTCATTGTACGATAGATCAAGTTTAGTAAGAGAAGTGAGCCTCCCGATTTCTGAGGGTATCGGTCCAGAAAGTCCATTTTGAGAGAGGTAAAGAAGAGATAAACTTGTCAGGTTGACAATGGCAAGAGGAATTGAGCCAGTGAGTTCATTTTGCAATAGATCAAGTTCAGTAAGAGAAGTGAGCCTCCCGATTTTTGAAGGTATGGGTCCCGAAAGTTCATTTTGGAGGAGATTAAGAAAAGATAAACTTGCCAAGTTTCCAATGGAACTAGGAATTGAACCGCTGAGATTGTTCTTTGATAGGTCAAGTTCAATAAGAGAAGTAAGCCTCCCGATTTCTGGAGGTATGGGTCCCGAAAGTCCATTCTGCCATAAGTAAAGAATTTCCAATTTACTCAAGTCACTTATCTCTCTAGGAATGGAACCAGAAATATTATTGCATGATATGCTTAATTTGGTTAAATTGCCTAATTTTCCAAGAGAAGTAGGAATGGGCCCTGAAAGTTGGTTTTCCCATAGATAAAGATAAATCAGGCTGCTCAAGTTCCCTAGTGAAACAGGGATAGGACCAGTTCAACTTGTTCGTGGCAAAATGAAGTATCAAAAGAGAATCCAATTGTCCAATCTCCGAAGGGATGTGCCCACTTAGGCTGTTTGCACATAGGTACAAATAATGAAGACTCTCTAGCATGCCTAAACTAGGAGGAATGTCCCCAGACAGTTCATTGAAGCAAAGATTAAGAAAGTTGAGTTTGGAAAGGTTACCAATATTTGAGGGAATGGAGCCATAGATCGAGTTGTTGGCAAGTTCAAAGCTAACCACACTGGTTAAGCGTGAGAAGTCAAGGCCGTCTAGAGTTCCTCTCAAACCAAGATAGGAAAGATTTAGATGAGCAATGGCTCCAAAGTCGTCACAAGCAACACCGGTAAAGCTACAAGGATTGTTGTTGTGCCATGAAGAGAGGAGAGACTGGCTATGATTGTCAAGAGTAGATTTCCAATTCAGGAGAGCCTCTGCTCCATCTTTATTCTTAGTCACATGGATAGTGGAAAAAGAAGTGGAGGAAGTAGAAACACCTGCACCATGAAATGAAATGGTGCCCACCAAGAAGAGCAAGAAGAAGAAGACAGCTAAAGTAGACTGGGTGGATAACAAAAAGGAAGAAACCATGATTTGGGGGATGGTTGGGTTTTGGGAGGTGCGAGATGGTTGAGGTCTGCATACTGTTAAAAAAGATTGATGACCATATTTATAGATTGGAAGATCACTCCCCAGAAGCTTCTATCGAGGACAGTTCTTATTACGGGTGGACCGCGTTTTCCGGAGAAGGAGCCCCTCTCATTGACGATATGTTTGCAAGATAAGAAGTCTTTCCCCTTTTTCGGTCAACTTAGCATGCACCGTGGGGGATGATGAGTGAATTGCGCAGAGCCACATAAGTCTCAATCGTTGGTCATGCTTGACTTACTTTTCCAAGTCTTTTTTGAGATTGCCATGTCAACAATATTTGTGGAAAATGACGTCCTGATCATGGTTCAAAATTGACACTCAGACTTTGGGTAGATGAGTAGGATAATGAAAGGGAATATACATTATGTGGGGTTTTTTTTTTCCAAACAATAATTTGTAGAAATTGACCAAATTTTGATCGCGCACAATTTTTTCCATCTGACATCCGATTGACTCGGTTCCAATTCTGGCGAAACTGTTCTATGACGTGCAGGTGATAAAGATTCGAGTGATTGGTCTGTGGAGAGAGCTTGGATCCCTTTTTGCAGAGTAATATTTATGCTTCCCAATCTCGGAGAGAAAACAAAGCAGCAACAAGGATGTGAGAAGGTTACTTCAAGGGAACCTAGGCCTCCAATACTGGAACAAGGATTTCGGGAGTTGCTGAAAGTTCGATTAACAAGTTATTCAAGGAATATTTTCTACAAATGATAACGTAATTCTTTAATGCAGAAAATTCAAAACTGAGGATCTTTGATCTTCCTGATTTTCATAATAAGAGGGATGAAAACATACATTATCCATAACAATACCGTTGAAAATGATTTGTTGCAGAAACCAACAAAACGAAGAAATTTGAGTTCTCTCCCTTAACCCGTGCTTTTCCTTAACTCGATTTATTTGATGAATGATAGAATACAACGTTCATTCATTGCTAATGGGTGGAGAAAGATATGCTATCAATAAGTGCCTTCCATCAAGTGTCTTTTTACTTCGTAAGAGTCCCACTTCTTTGGAAAAATGGTAACTTCTCAATAGAATGGTACCTTTTCATCCTTTTCATAGCCAATGCGTTTTAGCCGTTATATAATTATTAAACCATTAATTAATAACATCATTTGGGCCACAATAATTATTATATTCTCCCACTTGGCCCTTATGACATTCCTTTCATGGTTTAATAAAGACGAGCACAATAACATTATGTTAAATTTTTTTCTTAAATTGGCTATCATAAAATAATCACAATTAAGTAAAGAAAACTAATGTGAGTCATACGCTTGTATATCATTAATTGACATAGTCCATTCCATGTACTACAACGATAGCTCTTTACTTAACATGAACCATAAATAAGAAATATAGTAATGGTCCAACTAAATAAAACTGGGCTAATGTCAAATTCACACAAAACAAAATGTAAATGAGAGAAATATCAATGCAGTTATAAAGTGCTGCTTCTTAGCCAAGAATTGAAATGGAAATGCTACTTTTCCAAATTTAGGAGAGCGGATGAGGCTGAAGTGATTAAATTTTGGACTTTACTAGAGGGACAAAGCTGAGAAAATGAAAGGCCGGATCAAAAGTTTGACTTAGTTTGACGTCAATAACATAAACCTCGGGCAAAAATGTCTTCTTTTTTTTCCATTGTTGGGATGATGATAGAGAATGTGTTTTATACTACGAAACATCACTTAGGATGAAATAAGGTGTAATCAATCACAAGTGAAATATATGAACACAGGGTGATAGGTAGGACGAGATTCACAGTACGTGGGTAATCATGATCGACCAATCACACCATGTTTCACCGCCATGGATTTTTATCTATCACATAAAGTGCATTTCATGACATGTGTATACTTTCACACTAAGTAATCGTCACATACCAACATTTGTAATCCGTCTGTCGAGGGTTTCTTTTGCACTGGCGGTATTTCTTTTGAAAATCCAACATTTAGAAAAAAGCCAATCACTCCCGTACAATTCTTTCTTGTTTAATAACACATTTAGATCTTTCTTATTAAGTAAGTCAAATTTGATAGTTACCTGTGCAATTAATTTTGCTCTTTTATAATCTAGCCACTGATAACTAATCAGAAACTTAAATCTAGGGTAAGTATATTATCAGTGCCAAAAGTTGTGTACGGCGCTCACTTTGATGCCAAAAGTTTCTGTCGAATCACTTAAGTGCCAAAAAATTTGAAAAACGATCATTTTAGTGCCAACTCCGATATGGTTGGCTGGAAATCCGACGTGACACTTTTTTATTAATTTTTGAAGCTGATGTGGCTCGCCGAAGAGTTTAGTCAGCCTTTAAAGAACAAAATGACGCTGTTTGGTGTCTCTCCCCCAATTCAAAATCCTAAATCCCCAAATTGATAGAGAGAGAGAGAGAGAGAGAGAGAGAGAGAGAGAGAGAGAGAGAGAGAAGATAAATGGCGCTCACTTTGGGCCAACCGCCGTCCTTGACGGCCCCCGCACTCGGCGGCCGCGGCTCCGACCCCAACCCCGACGACGGCCACTCGGCGGCCAAGTCGAAGGCTATGATCTGACCGATGCTCAAGGAGGCCACCGACGAGTGCGCCACCCCCGATCTCTCCCTCTCCATCTCCGATCTCCCTGATGAGTGCCTTGCCTTCATCTTCCAGTGGCTCCAGCAACCCGGGCCGATGCTCCCTTGTGTGCTGCCGCTGGCTCGCGATCGAAGGCCAGAGGCCCGCCCTCCACGCCCACTCGGAGCTGCTGGACGCGGTCCCGGCGCTGGTCGCGCGGTCACGAAGCTCGCGCTCAAGTGCGACCGCAAGTTGTTGAGCATCGGCGACGAAGTGCTCATGCTGATCTCTTTCAAGTGCAGGAACCTCACCCACCTCAAGCTACGGCCGAGCGAGCTAGGTCGGCGTTGGGCGAGGATCGGACAAAAACCCTAATTTCAATCCCAAATAAAAAAAAAAATCCCAAATGAGTTGTGCGGCGTCGTTTTTATGAAGCCATCCACTTAGGACAGCAAAACGACATTGTTTTCTTAAGGAGGATAGAAAATGATGTCGTTTATAAGACATGTCGATTTTTTTAAATATAAAAGCCATGTCATCATTTTGGGAAATCTCTCGTCGATGGCACCAAAGTGATCGTTTTTCCTCGATTTGGCACTTAAGTGATCCGATAAACCAAGACCAAAGTGAGCCGCCGTACACAAATTTTGGCACTGATAGTGTACTTACCCCCTTAAATCTAATCTCGATTGATTGCCAAAGTGTTATCGATCCGTAAAAAGAATGAAAGAGACATAAGTGGGGCAGCTCATGGAGAAAGAAGGGGCTGGAATCTTTCGTGGAGACAGCATTGGCCCCACAACATTTCTATTTTCTTTTCCTCTTTCTGTTTTTGACAAGCTTCTCTTACATGATCAGAGGCAAGAAAGACGGAGTCTCTAGCAATTTTTCACTTTTTCAGATGGATTCACACTAACAGTAACTACAGAAAATTTTGCTAGTAAAAAATATTTACTCAAACAATCTTATATGTCATTGATTTGAAAAAAAAAAAATGCAAGATTCATAATCCTTAAATTAAGAGTTGTTTCGAACTTTATATATTTGGAATGACTATTTAGGAAATCCTCGTGAACAAAACCTTATAATATGGTATTTACATTAAATTTCCCCATTCTTAGTATTAAACAAGTTCCCAAGAGTGCTTAATTGATCAATGATTTATGTTTCATATTTCGTTTATTTTTTTTTTTTGGGGGGAAATACATTGATCAATTCCGGTCATATATAATTTCCATCATAATCCTCAAATCAAGAATGGATTAAGGCATCTACATATAATTTGTGGCGATGCGTACTCTATTTCTTCTATGAAGATTATACGAAGTAATTAATTCAGCGCTCAACAAATGTGACACCCTCGATCTGACTTCGATTTTCAGAACAATTCCAACGGTGGTAAGTCTTTAAAGTGGGATTTCGATGACGAGCGGTAGACCATGAAAACATCAAGAAGGCCATTCTGGGGCGTAAACTCAATTTCTCATCGGGGAATGCTAAAATTCGGGAAAGTGGAAACATGCCGCGAACGATAACCCAAGTGGGCCCAAGCCCGCATTGGACAGCCCAATGGGCCTAAGCCCGCATTGGCAGCCCAATGGGCCTAAGCCCGCATTGGACAGCCCAATAGGGCCCACGCCCATGTTGGGCAACCCAAGGTCCCATGCCCAAGGAGATGAGCAGCCCACGATGACCCAAGTGGGCCCAAGCCCGCATTGGACAGCCCAATGGGCCTAAGCCCGCATTAGATAGCCCAATAGGACCCACGCCCATGTTGGGCAGCCCAAGGCCCCATGCCCAAGGAGATGAGCAGCCCAAGAGGGCCATGGACCTCCAAGCCCACCTTAGCCTTATGAGATCTAAGCATTTAATGCACCCATGTGCATGAATAGTGCCTAAATCTCCTTGTAAAGACCAAATTGACCTCTCTTCAAAGCTAAATACCAAGGGGCAAGAGTGGAATTGGCCAAGGAAGGGGACGGCCACAAGCTTGGAGGAAATTAGATGAGGAAAAGCTTAACCTAGACCTATTAGCCCATGTGTGAATATCTCCTCATTAATGGCTTTGATATTTCTTCTTCAAGAGGCAATCCCATACTTGGATGAGAGGATTTCATGGGATTGGATAATATTAAACATTAATGACCAAATCTCCTTCATTCTCTCTCTCTCCGCCAAAACCCACGGCCACCACCACTCTCTTTCTTCTCTCGTTTGTTCACTTTGGCACTCACTCTCATCTTTCCTCTCCCTTTTGAGCTTGGCCGAACCACCACCTCTCCATTCCATCTCCTTTGCATGTTTTTTGCATGCTTTTTCCTCTCATTCCCTCATTGGCCACCGTCCACCACACACACCTGTCATTGAACCGTAGTTCTCATCATCATGCCAAACCGTGGAGTCAAGGAGGAAGCTGTCTAGCCTCACCACAACCTCCCTCTCATTTTTTCTCTCTTAGTTTGGCCCCCTGCGAAGCTCGAAGGCCGTTCACCCGCCCTATCATCGCTGTACCTCCTCCGTGACGCCATATGGCCCTTCATCGAGAGTTGTGGAGGCGTGACCAACCATCGTCGATGCCCGTCCAACCTTGTTGTTCCTCCCTCATAGCTTGTTGAGCTTGGAATCAGGTGTGAGTGGCTTTCTATCCTTTGATTAGAGTTGTTGTTGCACTTAGGACATAGTTTAGGACTAGATTAAGGTTAAATAATGCTTAGATGATGTGATAAATGGTTTAAGCAATAGGTTATCATGGACTTCCAATAAGTTATCGTGATAGGTTGTGGTTAGTTACCGATAGGTTATCGTAAGTTAGTGATAGGTTATCATGTTTTAATCGATAAGTTATTGTGATAGGTTATCATGTTTATTGATAGGTTATCGTGACAGGATATCATGTTCACCCACAATAGGTTATCGCGATAAGCTATCATATTTTCCAATAGGTTATCACGATAAGCCCTTCCAATGTTTGATAAGCTATCATTATGTGATAAGTAACTTGTGATAAGTAGTTATACGATAAGTTATCATGTGGTGATAAGTGTTGTGTGAGAAGTTATTATGACATGTTATATTATTGTCATAAGTTAATATGTGGTGATATGTGGCATGTAATATGATGTTGTGGCATGTTATATTAATGGAATAAGTATGTTATATTAATGAAATAAGTTGTCGGATAGGTAATTGCAAGAATTTAGACTTTAGGCAATGACTTAACTAATCCTTAATAAGTATTCTTTGCTTGAGTCCTTATGATAAGATGCATCATTAGTTGCTCAATTTGATTATAGTACATGCTTATATAATGGGAATTGATAAGTGTTCATGGTACTCGAGGATTGAAATCTTTTGTTATGCATGTAAAGTTATGCGAAAAGATAAAACATGGGTATGTTTAAGTGGTACGTTGGTGTGAAACGATAAGGTGATATGAGGTGTAAGCATGACATGATCGCATGTGACATACATTATTGTATATCATATGAGCATCACACTCTTGCATTGATTAATATGGAAGATGAGAAATGGGCTTGAGTGATAGTATGCTTATGTAATCACCTAAATACCCTGATGCATTTATGCGGGGTGATGGATCCGTTCTGATGCGTTTACATGGGATGATACTCGATTTAGTTTGGATGCCCCCAAGTCAACAAGATGCCATTCACAAATGGATTTCGGAATGAAGCTCTTTAGTGAAATGCCATCTTGATGCGTTTACATGGGACGTTGTCATGCTCAATGGGACGAGACAATGCCCGGTTATGCCAGAAGAGCGCTGACTTTCGATTTGGCCATGGCCTTAAGCAGTCGTAATAATCTAGATATATATGTGTGAAATGTGCATGAGATTGATATATGATTATGTCTAGATTATTGCATGGCATGAGTGCATGATTATAATATATTGCACGTTCTTATGTTTGACTCATGAGTATAGGAATTATAGAAATTGCTTATGTGTTTATATTACGATGGCTTGAGAAGATGAGATAACTGTTCCTATTTATAATTCAGGCAAAGCTAGAGTTGCTTTGCTATTAATCTGCCATCGATAAATAACTTGCACATCTAGGCTATTTCTGAGGTGAATTACCTCCCTATGCAAGGTCTAGAAAGTTCACTTATTGGGTTTTATCTCACTGTTGTTTGTAAAATGTTTATAGGCCCTAAGAATGTCTGAGCCCTTCGGTCAAATCAGGTTTGGGCTCCCCATTGAGCATAGCCAAGAAGTGGTTGATTATCTGATTGAGGGGACTATTGCACGTTATATGCGCTATGTCATGACTATTTGGGTTGATGAGAGACTCCATAACTTCGTGACTCAGCGCTTTACGGCATGGCATTTTTAAAATAGAGAACGACGTCCACGGGCCCATTGGAGGTTTCGATGGAACCCTGGCTGCAGGAGGATCAAGGGGTATTAGCTAGGATGCTATGCATGTGGATGTACTCAATGGGGCTATGTTCAATCTAGAGATTGACCCCAATGTGATCGTTCAGCTAGAAACCTGGTATATGGAGCCCTTAGCAAGTTAGGTGGTAGTTGTGACATCCTAATTTTCAGGTTCTGTTTTCAATTGAACGAGTCGGGCTTTTCATCAACACGCCTATAGTTCTTTTCCCTGAGCTGATCACTCACGGGATAACTAGTTTATCTGGTGAAGCCGTTAAAGAATTTTAACGCAATAGACTTGAGACTTCGACTAAAAATTGACTGCTCAACCGCGCTAATCTGCAAGGTCATTACGGCATAGTTAAAAATCGATTAGAGACTGGAGACAAGTCGATTCGACAGAGCCATGTGATTACGTGTGGGTGATTACACCTAATTGCAAAATTCTTGTCGATCGGCACTAGACCGATTTTTCTGTCGTTTTGGTACCCTATATCCGTATTTGAAACCTCGAGATTTTCACGACAACCGAGAGTCGCCAATGTGTCGAAGATGTACAATGTGGCTCGAAAATAATTGACCACAGGTCAATTGCACTAAAAATTCCTAAAAGCTACCCGGTAGGTTAAGTCACACTAAAATCTCGCCCAGTTGAAATTAACCGCGAGTTTAAATCCGATTTTAAAAATTGAAAGTTCTGTCATGTCACGATTCATTTTAGGAACGTCGACTCATCCTCCGAAGATTTTTCTGTAAACTCGAGATTTCGGTGAAAAATCAAAGTAAGGTTATTTTGGATCGGGAAAATTAGAGGGCCATTTTTTGTTGCACTTTTGGCATCCAAGTTGGACTACTTGGCAGGGAAAAATGTGGAATTAAGTGTGGACACCTTGGCTGAATTTTTGGGACATCAATTGGATTAATTTGAAGTGGAATTGAATGAAATGAGATGGCAAACGTTCCAAAATTCGTAGGCCTTGTGGGGAGCAACATTTGGATCACTTGGTTGGCTTGCTAAGGAAGCTTGGCTGCTGCAAATTGGTTGAGGAAGACAGCCATGCATTGTGGGGTATAGAACTTGAGTGTTTTGGATATTTGTGTGGCCCCCTCCTCTTCTTCAACAGCTTCTTCTTCTTCCTTGGCTTCACTTTCTCTATCTTTGTGTGTTTTGAGAGCTTAGAATTCTAGAGAAAGTCAGCTCTCCCTCCCCCTCTTGGCTATCAACAGTCGTCGGAGCTCCCTCGCCGCCCGTCGCGCGCTCGCACGACAACCGCGAGCCCAGCCAAGCGTCCTTGCCGTCCCGCCTCCTACTTGAGCCCAGTTGCTATCCCAAGCCACCCTGGTCACTGTCGAGCACTGCCGTTGCTCACTGCTGCCTCCACCAGCCTGCCTTGCTCGTTCCAACCCAGCTGGCCGCTTGTTCCAGCTCTTTCGGCCTAAGGATAGAGCCAAAAGTTAGCAAGGGCCATGTGTCTTCGAGGCTCGTTTTAGGTCCTTCCGGGCCTTGGTTGATGTCATCATAGGCTTGGTTGTCGCCCGCCTTCGCGTCGCCGTCGCCATGAACTCATCGGATTGCTAAACCAGTGAGTTTACTTGCTAAACTTTGCTTAGAGAGTTAATTATGCTTAAGGGGTGATTAGTTTAGACTAATTAGGGATTAGGTGGTTAGTTAGTGTAGATTAGTGATTTAATTATTCAATTATGCATGTTAGGTGGTTAGATTAGATTAATTAAGGGCTAATTAGATTGTACTATTTATCTAGATAAGTTCGGAAATTTTCTAGGCCTGTTTAGGTTGTTAGATTAGCATTTCTAGCCTAAGTTAGTAGTTATTGTATTTAAATTGCATTATTTAATTATTTTTGTAATTTATTTAATTATTTAATATTTTCCGAAAATTATACTTTTGGGATAGTGGTGTGACCGGAATTTCGTCGATTGCAATGGTGTGCGTAGTTTATACAATTGAATGCTAAATTGTGCAAATTGAGAGGTAATTGTGATTTTGGTTATTTATGCCAAAATTGTGAAATTTTGATATTTAATTAGAAAAATCTCGGGTGTCCCGTTTTGACACCGAAAATAGTTTTAAGGACTATATCAAATCGTGGGATTTTAAAAGTGTGGATATCAATTTTTCTGGTTCAAATTGATCGTGTACCCACACACGATTATTTTTATCGAGTGTTTTTAACACGAAGAAATTAGGCCAAGTTCATTATTTTAATTGAGGAATTTGTGTGCAAAGCACAATGTCCTTGGCCGATATTGATTGATCGTGTGATGGTTAAGTGAATCCATCCCTGATGTGAGTCGGTGTATCAGCTTGTGCGAGCAATAATCTATGTCAGCTTGTGTGAGTAATAATCTGTATCAGCTTGTGCGAGCAACAATCCCTGGCTACGCCAAAAGACCGATGTGCGTTGGTTAGTTCATGCTTGTGTGAGCAATAATCGAATTAGAACGTATGATTGATTAATGGGTCGATTGTATTGATTGGATTGATTGATTGAGTATGTGAATTGTACTGACATGCAGGAGGGAACTGAGGCGAGGTAAGTCCTCTGTTTCATGTGTATAGACTGCCTCTAGGCGTATTTCCTTCCTAGTCGGAGTTTAAGGGGTGAACTTGCTGAGACATTGTCTCACCCCGTCGTGGGCTCAATCTTTTCAAGTCCTTAGATGGCAACCCCGCCAGTTTGCTATGGTCAGCCTCAGAGGGTTATCGAGCTGGTTACTGATTTCCCTGTTCCCGGAGGCCACGGGGTCTGGGCCTACGCGCTCGTAATGACCATCGTCTGGGTCGATGAAGGCCTACCTGAGAGGGTACCTCATCGATTTAGGGCGTGGTTTCGCCACAGGCTCAATGGATACAGAGTTGGTCCCCTCCAGGGTTTTGAGGTCCCAGCTGCAGTAGTCGATGCCGCTTTTGGCAAGGGTACAGCTGACCATCCTGATGGAGCTGTGGTGGACCCGGCGCCCCCGGAGCCTGTGGAGTCCGAAGGGTCGGTGAACGTGTTCGACTAGTGGACTGTAGGATAGTTTCCTTTTAAGGGCTGATCTTTTTGGTAGATAGACTTTTGTATATAAACCGGGGTGTTTATAAAAGTGTTTTGGTTGTGAAATTGTTTCCTGCTTTTCTATCCCATGTTGGTTGTTGTCAAGGGTTATCGTTCGCTTCCGCATGTGCAATAAAATGAATGGGTCGGCGACGCATCCTGGGACGTCGCAATTTTCTCGACCACCGAGGGATGAGCACGCGCTCGAGATTTGGGGCGTGATAGTAGTGGGGTTAGTATCGCTTTTGGGACCCGTTCTCGTAGTACTAGAGGTGCTAGGCTTACCTCGAGACCCTTTTTTGTAGGTCCTGGTAGTAGAGATTTAGGAGCTTGCCATGGAATATGCAGAATAGGCAAAATCCAATCCTTCGAAATTGACATCATCGAAGACAAAAGCCAAAGAATTGATTAGCTGTATAGCTGTAACAAAATTTTATACACATAAAGATGATTTACTCAATTGATGTAAGAAAACTTTTATTATAAGACATTGAGCTACTTGAGAAAACATACTCAAGTGCCAACAAAAATGAGTTGCTAAACATTGATATCTTTTGAAAATAGTCCATATCTGAATCTCAAGCCAATACCAATAGTCACAATGATCCCTAGGCCAAGAACAAATTTCATATGCATGATTTAATTGATGAAAAGTTAAAAATTTAGTATAACCCCTACCAATGAGAATCCTTAATCATCATAGTCCACTTTGTAAAGACTGTGCCAATCGCCATCCCCATCTTCTACTTGGACATGGTCAGGCAGTAGAAGCTGCTACTAATCATCCTCAGGGAGATGATTGTGTCACTTGTCGTCCTTAGCACATGCCTAACTAGCATCGACCGCAACGGCACGAGCGACACGAAGCCCAAATTGATCAAGATATTCTAAAATGACCTAAGAAAATCCAACATAATAGTTAGTCAAAAATAGATGGAAGAAAATGGCAATAGAGTCCCATCAATTTATGACTCACAATATCTGAAGGTTGATAGTAAATATTTGGGCATTACAATATACAGGTGTAAAGATCTTTTGAGAAGAAGAGCAAACGTTGCTCAAAGTCACCAAACTTTTGTGACCTAGCGTTATCTCTAAAAGAAAACGGCATTCAAAATCCATATAATAAAGCCCTAAAAGCTTATTAAATTTTGAATCAAATTTTCATCAAAATATTTTCACATTTTTTTATGCTAAACTAATTCTAAACTAGAATTAATTTTAAAATTTAGCAAAATTGTTCAAAATCAAATTTCTAAATTTTGTCCTAAATTTTTTAATTTTCTATTATTTTTTATTCCGAAAATGGGGACTCAGATCGGGTCAAGAGACCGGACCTTGTGTCGATTGTGTTAAGATGAATATTAGGTTATGTTGAGCTTGTTTTTCTAAAATGACATTATTTCTATTTTTGTTCCCGATGACAAAAAAGTAAGTTTTTTCTACTTCTTATTTCTATTCTCTGACCACTAATCTATTCGAAGAATAAAAAAATTAGTTGACGTTACCAAACGGGTTTCTATTCTTTTTCTGTTCCGGTAAATAAAAAAACACAAAAAAAGAGAAAGAGAAACGTTATCAAACAAGGCCTACATAACCACTACATACAATTTTAATCCTTCTATCTCTCTATTATTATCCCTATTCTCATTTTATTCTCAATATATTCAATATTTGAAGTTTTTTAGTTATTTAGTTAGCAAACACGTGCCATTTCGCATGTGCGGGAATATTGGTTAATTCTCCTATTCTCGATTGACGCACGGAGTTAAGGCCTGTTTGGTTCGACATTTGGAAGGGGCTTTTGGATTTTAAAGGGGTTTGGCCAAATGCAAACGTGTTTTGTTCAATTTTTGGACTACTTTGGCAAGATGCAATTGTATCTCCAAATGGTTCTAAGGGCCTTTACCTCAAAGCAGCTTTGGAGGTACTTTGGGAAGTTGCATCTTTGGAATGCAGGTCACGGGTACTGTTCATGTTCTCCAAAGAAAGAATGGAGGCCGACGATCGCCGGCCAAGGAGTTGTCTATGTCAACGACCATCGCCCGAAGGGTCACCCGACCGCAGCAACTGCCGCCCAAGGATCACTGTCACGCCCCGATCCTCGGGTACGCGCCCATCCCGGCTTGGTTGATTAAATAGCGACATCCTGGGACGCATCGTCGACCCATTCATTTTAATACGCATGTGAAAGCATATAAATAATCCCCAAACAATAAAACAATGGGATAGGAAAATATGACTAAAAATCTCGAACCAGAAAAACCATCACATTTATATACATTGTAAACCATAGTGCAAATATAAACAATGCGAACTACCAAGTCAGGTCCTATTCAAACAGGTTCAGCCAACAAAGTCTACAAACAAGGGTGGGGTTTCAATCCTCCTCTGGATCCTCCTTCGGGTCCACCTCCTCCTCGACGATCTCTCCTTCTTCCTCACTCTGGCTGGAGTCCATGGCTGAATACACCAAAGAGTCAGAATCACCCTCGAGCTTGGGATCATTCGCATCTACCACTGATCCACCCTTAGGATCTGTTGTACCCTTCCCGAACGCAACCTCCAATGCATGCAGCGGTACTTCCAATTCCGGTATCGGGCCCTCCCTTCGCCCGTCAGAATAGTGGCGATACCCCGCCCTGTACTCATGAGGCACCTTTTTGGGTTCACCCACATCAACCTAGACTGTGGACTTTATAAGCACATACTCGAGTCCTTCGGAGTGGTGGTGTATCGGAATGTGGTAACCTTGCTCAATAAACTTTTTAGGTTGCCCAAAATATTCAAGAGGGTTTGGAGGGGTTGCCATCTAGGGACTTGAAATGTTATCCCACAACGGGGTGAGACGACGTCTCAATGAGTTCCACAGCTTAGGACCCGACTAGGAAGCAAATACGCCATAAGGGCTGCCTAGGCACAATCACAGGTCATAAGACTTACCTTGGCCTCAGTTCCTCCCTGCAATTCAACACAATTCATAATCTCATCGAGTCATATCAACAAATCAAATCGTTCACTTAGATTGACTCATCAATCAATCGACCTAGTCGATTACATATCAATTAGACCATTCCCCGGTCATTCCAATCAATACTATTCATTCTCCAAAATGACATATCAAGTCACCGAGCCGATATAATATACTATTCATTCTCCAAGTTAACATCTCAAGTCATCGAGCCAGTATAATATACTATTCATTCTCTAAGATGACATATCAAGTCACCGAGCCGATATAATATAACGTCTTTCTCTGAGATGACATATCAAGTCATTGAGCCAACATAATATAACGTCTTTCTCCGAGATGACATACCGAGTCACCGACCCGACATAATATAACATCTTTCTTCGAGATGACATACCGAGTCACCTAGCCAACATTCTTATCGCCCAACGATTTTTTTCACTTTTTATCATTCCCGATAAAATTGCTATGTGTTGGTACACGGTTGGCCTTAGCCAAAATATAATAATTTCCTTTCCACAATTCCCACCATTTCATATTGTCCACCAGAATATTTTTGGCATTGTAAACCGATGCTCGGTTATTTTCCAATTAAATACTGAAAATAAATAAATTTAGGAATATATCCTAAAATCACAATTTACACCAAATCCGTACAAATTCAAGCTCAATTAAATAAACAGATCACACCATCACAATCAACATAAAATTCCGGTCACCGGCTATCCCAGTCTAATTTCCAGAAAATAAATAAATAATTAATTAATTAATTAAGGAAATTAATAAATAAATACCGAAAAATGCGACTTAGGCTCGAAAAAGCCTAATTGAACGACAAGACGGACCCGAAAAATTTCCGAATCACTCTAGATAAATACTAGAGCTTGTCTAGCCCCTAATTGCACTAACTATCCACCTAACATGCATTGATAAATAATTAAATTCACTAATCTAATCTAACTAACCACCTAATCCAAGCTTAATTTAATCTAATCAGCCCTTAAGCGTCATTAGCCTACTAAGCGAGGATTAGTGAGTTAAACTCACTTGTTTGGCGATCAGCTCGATGCAAATCGATGGGGACGCAACGGGGCTCAATTCTCTCCAAAGCGGGCATAGCTTTCGGGGTCGGGAACAACCTCAAAATGGGCCAAACGCGCTGGAAACCCTCTGTTGGCTTGCTCTCTGTTCTTGGCTGATCTTGGAGCCGAGAAGGGCTGGCTTAAGTCAAAGATGGACAGAGGAGGTAGCTCGAGTTGGTTGCGGTCTAGGCAGGGCTCGGCGGGCTCCACGGCGGCTTCGACTAGGCTCGGCTAGACCTGAGGGACACTGGCACGAGCGAAGGTAGCACGCTAGGACAGTGCAGGGGCGGAGGGCACCCGCGGCAACGGCAGTGCGCGAGGATAGCAAACGGCGGCCTAGCGATGGCGTGCGACAGGCAGGGGCTGCTCCGGTGACTCCTTTGGTCTGCTTAGGCTTCGAACGGCAAGATGGAGAGGGAGAAAGGAGCTGGTTGACCAGCCTTGTGGAAGAGGGAGAGAAGAGGGAACCAAGGGGCCTACCAAGCTTCCAAGGTTATCCTCTTGTCCCCTTGACTAATCCCCTCCACCAGCTGCATCTCTAGGGCTGAAAATCAGCCACCAAGGTCCATCTTTGGACCCTTGAAATGGTCCAAAAGCCATATGTGGTGGGGGGCTACGAATTTTACCAGGATTCCTCTCCAATTGGACACAATTTTCTCTTGATTCAATCCAATTTGGCATCTCAAAAATCAACCAACACCTCTTTGATCTAATTGGTATTTTTCCTCACCAATTGATCCCACTTGCTTTCCAATTTCACAATAAAAAATGATCCCCAACATTTTCTGGACAAAAACGGCCCTACCTCTACTTTTTCCCAAAAAGTCTTGGTTTGCAAAAAAATCTTCTAAGATTGAGTCAACGCTCTTAGAATTAATTGTGACATGACAGAACTTTCAATTTTTGAAATCAGACTCAATTTTGCGATTAATTTCAATTCGGCGCAATTTTAGCGTGACATAGGCTACTAGGTAGCTTTCAGAAATTTTTAGTACACATGACTTGTGGTCGATTTTCTTCGAGCCACAATAAACCCACTCGACACATTGGCGACTCTCGATTGTCGTGAAAATCTCGAGGATTCAAATACAGACACAGGGTACCAAAACAATAGAAAAATCAGTCTAGTACCGGCCGACAAGAATTTTCCAATTTAATGGAGTCACCCACGTTTAGCCACATATCTCGGTCGAGCCGATCTATCTCTGATTTCTAATCGACTTATATCTATGCCGTAATGATATCTAAAGATGAGCACGATCAAGTAGCCAATTCCTAGTCGAATTCTCAAGTCTATTGCATTAAAATTCCTTAATGGTTTTCTCTGATAATCTAATTATCTCAAGAGTGATCAGCTTTGAGAACAGCCCTATAGGCGCATCAATGAAATGCCTAATTAATTCAATGGAAAACAACAGGATTAAAAATCTGGAATGTCACAACTTTTCCCCTCTTATAAAAATCTGGGATTGAAAATCTGCACGTCAGTACTTAAGCAAAAAGGTGGGGGTACAACTGTCTAATTGACTCTTCAGTCTCCCATGTTGCTCCTTCAATACCGTGGTGTTACCAGACCACTTTAACCAACGGAATGGTCTTTGTATGCAGAATTTGCTCTTTCCTGTCCACAATCTAAATCGGGCTTTCAATGCATGACACTCGGTCATCCATGTCCAATTCTTCAAAATTAAGCACGTGGGTTAGGTCAGGCTCGTACTTCCTCAACATCGACACGGGAAAGATGTCGTGCACTTGTGCCAGTCTCGGCAGCAACGCAAGAAGATACGCTAGGATCCCAATTCTCTATAGAATTTCAAATGGACCTACGTACCTCGGACTCAGTTTGCCTTTCTTACCAAAGCGTAAAGTTCCCCTCATCGGTGACACCTTCAGAAAAACGTGATCGCCAACTTGGAATTCCAATAATCTCCGGCGCTTGTCTGCGTAACTTTTCTGTCTACTCTGTGCGGTCTTTAATCGCTTCTAATCACTGCAACGGCATCCACTGACATCTGAACCAACTCTAGGCCGGTGATCTTTCTCCCACCAAGTTCATCCCAACATACCGGTGTTCTACACGATCTGCCATACAATGCTTCAAAAGAAGCCATCTGGATACTCTGCTGATAACTGTTGTTGTAGGCAAATTCCACCAGATGAAGCTGTTCTTCCCAACTTCCTTTGAAATCTAGTACACAAGCTCGCAGCGTGTCCTCAAGGGTTTGAATTATCCTCTCAGACTGGCCATCCGTCTGAGGATGATATGTCGTACTATACTACAGCTTGGTACCTAAAGCACTTTGCAAGCTCTTCCAAAAAGCGGCTGTAAATCTCGGATCTCAATCTAAAGTTATCATAATTGGCACTCCATGCAAACGAACTACCTGACGCACGTATAAGTCTGCATGTCTATCCAAACTGAGGTCCTTTCGAACTGCAATGAAGTGGGCCGACTTCGTCAGTCTATCGACTACTACCAAAATCGAATCATTTCCTCTCTGACTCCTCGGTAGTCCAGTCACGAAATCCATCATGATATGCCCCCATTTCCATTATGGGATTTTGAGAGGTTACAGAAGTCCTCCCGGCTTGCAATGCTGAGCTTTGACCTACTGACACGTCAAACACTTGGCGACATGCTTGGCGATGTCCGCCTTCATACCTGACTACCAATAGTGTTGACGCAAATTCTGATACATCTTGGTACTACCCGGATGAATGTCGTAACTGCTACGATGTGATTCTGACAAGATATTCTCTCTAAGCTCCACATCGTTAGATACAACCAAACATCCTCGGAACCTCAATGTTCCATCCTCCAAAATCTGAAAGTCAGTCTTTCTTTCCTCAGTATCCTCCTGTAAAATCTTCTGCACATCTGGGTTTGTCGGATGGAGTAGCTTGATTTTGATCTTGACATCCGATTCAATTCTGAGGGTGGCCATAAGACTCGAAAGGTGGCCTACCTCAAACTTGATTATCGAATCTCGAGCTCTCTCGATTAGGTTCCACTCCTTAATCAGTATATGAGCAATTGAAGACTTTCGACTCAAAGCATCGGCGACCTTGTTCGCCTTTTCTGGGTGATATAAAATATCACAGTCGTAGTCCTTCAGCAATTCCATCCATCGGCGATGTCTCATATTCAACTCCTTTTAAGGGAATAGGTACTTGAGACTTTGATGGTCCGTGAAAATCTGAAATCTTTCTCCGCACAAATAGTGTCTTCAAATCTTTAAGGCAAAGATAATTGCCGCGAGCTCTAAGTCATACGTTGGATAGTTCTATTCATGCAGTCTCAACTGACGGGAGGCATATGCAACAACTTTGCCATATTACATCAGCACGCAATCCAATCCTCTGAACGATGCATCACTATAGATCTCGAATCCTCTAGGACCAGATGAAATAGTCAGCACAAGTGCGGTAGTCAGCTTTTGCTTCAGCTCTTGGAAACTACTCTCGCACTTATCTATCCACACAAATTTTTCTTCTTTCTTCAGGAGTCTTGTCAATGGCGACGCTAATGATGAGAACCCTTCCACAAACCGTCTGTAACAACCTGTCAAACCCAGAAAACTTCTTATTTCTGTCACTGTAGTCAGTCTTGGCCAGTTGATCACGGCTTCAATCTTGCTTGGGTCCATAGAGATTCCTTCGCCTGAAATCACGTGACCTAAGAAAGTAACACGAGTTAACCAAAACTCGCACTTACTAAACTTAACGTACAGTTGATGAACTCTCAGAGTCTATAGCACTAATCTCAAATGACTCTCATGCTCTTCCTCACTCCTTGAATACACTAGAATATCATCGATGAACATGATCACAAACTGATCCATATATTCCTTGAATACACGATTCATCAAATCCATGAAGGTAGCTGGAGCATTCGTCAACCCGAACGGCATCACTATGAACTCATAGTGACCATATCGAGTAGGAAATGCTGACTTAGGAATGTCCTCCTTCCTGATTTTCAGCTAGTGATATCTTGTCCTCAAGTCGATTTTTGAGAATATCGACACTCCTTGCAACTGATCAAACAGGTCATCAATCCTCAAGAGTGGATACTTGTTCTTAATTGTTACCTGATTGAGTTGCCAATAGTCGATGCACAAGTGCAACGAACCGTCTTTCTTCTTCATAAATAGAACCGGTGCTCCCCAAGGTGATGCACTAGGACAAATGAATCCCTTATCCAATAGTTCCTGCATCTACACCTTTAGTTCTTTCAACTCAGTAACGCCATCCAGTAAGGAGCCTTAGAAATTGGCTCTGTCTTGGGTGCTAGCTCGATAACAAACTCGATTTCTCTCTTTGGCAGCAATCCTGGCAATTCCTTTGGAAAGACATCTGGAAACTCTTGTACCATAGCAATGTCTTCCATCTTCAGCTCCTCAACTGTCGTATCCACGACAGTTGCCAGGTAACCTTGACAACCCTCGTTTGACAAACGAGTTGCCTCTGGTGACGGGATCAAAGTAATCGAGGGTCCTCCTCAATTCCCGACAAACTCGAAGCTCTCACCCTCTAACAAGTCAAACTAAATCGCCTTGTGATAACAATCCATCTTAGCTTGTTGCTTGGTGAGCTAGTCCATGCCAATTATTAAATCAAAGTCATACATAGCTAGAACTAACAAGTCTATTTTCCCTACTCGCTCACCAATCGCTAACTTGCAACCAGAACAACCCAAAGCAGCTATCACTTTATCCTTTAATGGTGTAGATATGCAAACTGCCGACTCCAACAATATAGGACTTAATCCTAACAACTTGACATATTGCTCGGCAATAAAAGAGTGAGTCGCTCCTGGGTCGAATAAAGCGTAAGCAGGATGGTCGTTCAACGAAACCATACCTGTGATCACGTTAGGCGCAGCCTCTACCTGACCTTGTGCGATGGCATACACCGTGCCTTGAACTGGGGGTCTATTCTATCCTCCTTGCAGCGCATTATGCGACGTATACCCTCTAATCTGACCCATCTACGGTGGCGGCGGTAACTGTGGTTGTCCTCTTGGTCACCTAGGACAGTTTCTGGTTATGTGGCCCTGTTAGCCGCATTCAAAACACGCACCCGGCCTAGATTAGCATGAGGCTGACCCATGTCACCTTCCACAAAAACGACGCACTTCATTCCTATTGGACATTGACTTGCCAATTCCACCCTTCTTGTTAGGTGGGATTTGGAATCTTCCTCCGGTCACAGGCCTTTTTCCATGACGGATCCCTTCTCAATGCGAAGTAAACCTCGATCCAGACAAGGTGACTTGTTCACTCAGGCTCCTTTCGAGCAGCTATGCTCGACGATAGATTTCTCGATAATCAGTTAGATCGAACGGCACCAGCGGCTGTTTCAACTCTTGTCAAAGGCCATTCTTGAACCTTCGAGCCTTCTCTTCCGGATCTTCAATCAGCCTCGGAGCATACTGAGATAGCTTCGTGAACTTGACCCCATATTGGTCAACAATCATCATCCCCTGATGAAGATGCAAAAATTCTTCTATCTTCTACTCCCTGGTGTTCCTTAAGAAGTATTGTTCATTGAATGCCTTGAGGAATGCATCCCACAACGGGACTACTCCTTCTAGAAATACTGTCTCTCTGATCCACCAGGTATTAGCATTGCCCTGCAACTAATAGATGGCCAGGGTCACTTTCTCTTCTTCCGTGCACATCAAGAGTGCAAAAGCCTTCTCTAAATCTTGTATCCACAGAGACGCAGCCTCAAAGTCTCCAATACCCGTGAACCTTGGCGGGCTCAGCTTCAAAAACTGTTCCAGTAGCTTGTGTATTGGCCTCTCTCTCTGCACCACTACGTTCTCAGGTTGGACTTCAACAGGTGTGGCAATAGGTGCGGCGGCAACGGCAGTAGCAACAGCGGCTTCATTCTGTGCCTACTGTGCCATCACATCTCTCATGGCCTCTAGCGCTTGCATGATCCCCTCAATTCTGGGATCACCAAGGGCTGCTACCTCGGCACCAACTAGAGGTGGTGCCACTCCACTCGCGCTAGCCTGAGCTAGCACTCAACCTCGGCCTCCTTGAGTACCGACCCTAGTAGGCGTCCTACCCAAGTCACGGCCCTAACGGTCCTCTTACTAGGAGTTTGCTGCTCCTGATCACTCATGGCTCAGCTTTAACTACTGAAGCCTGCTTCCAATTCCACACCGAATTAGAAACAGAGTGATCCAACACAAACACAAAATTCTACCAATCAACTACCACAGACATGCACCAGTATGAATTTAAAGGCCTTTCCTACCACTATCCCATGAACCATCGCTCCTTATCACTCCAATTCTTAACCATAGCTCTTTATCACTCCAATTCTTAACCATAGCTCCGATACCACTAAACGGGGATGTCACGCCCTAATCCTTGGGTATGTGCCCATCCCGACTTGGTTGATTAAATAGCAACGTCTCAGGACGCATCGCTGACCCATTCATTTTAATACGCATGCGAAAGCATATAAATAATCCCTAGACAATAAAACAATGGGATAGGAAACTATGACTAAAAATCTCAAACCAAAAAAACCAAAACACATATATACATTGCAAACCATAGCGCAAATATATACAATGCGAACTACCAAGTCAGGTCCTATTCAAGCAGGTTCAGACAACAAAATCTACAGACAAGGGTAGGGTTTCAATCCTCCTTTAGATTCTCCTCCAGGTCCTCCTCCTCATCGACGATCTCTCCTTCTTCCTCGCTCCAGCTGGGGTCCACGGCTGAGTACACCGAAGAGTCAGAATCGGCCTCAAGCTTGGGATCCTTCGCATCTACCACTGATCCACCCTTAGGATCTGCTATACCCTTCCCAAGTGCAACCTCCAATGCATACAGCAGTACTTCCAATTCTGGTATCGGGCCCTCCCTTCGCCCGTCATAATAGTGGCGATACCACGCCCTGTACTCATGAGGCACCTTTTTGGGTTCACCCACATCAACTTAGACTGTGGACTTTATTAGCACATACTCGAGTCCTTCGAGGTGGTGGTGTATCGGAATGTGGTAACCTTGCTCAGTAAACTTCTTAGGTTGCCCAAAATATTCAGGAGGGTTTGGAGGGGCTGCCATCTAGGGACCTGAAATGTTATCCCACAACGAGATGAGACGATGTTTCAGCGACTTCCACTCCTTAAGACCCGACTAGGAAGTAAATACGCCCTGAGGGCTACCTAGGCACAATCACGGGTTAAAGGACTTTCCTTGGCCTCAATTCCTCCCTACAATTCAACACAATTCATAATCTCATCGAGTCACATCAACAAATCAAATTGTTTACTCAGATCGACTCATCGATCAATTGACCTAGTCGATTACATGTTAATTAGACCATTCCCCGATCATTCCAGTCAATACTATCTATTCTCCAAAATGACATATCAAGTCACCGAGCCGATATAATATACTATTCATTCTCCAAGTTGACATATCAAGTCACCGAGCCAGTATAATATACTATTCATTCTCCAAGATGACATATCAAGTCACCGAGCCGATATAATATAACGTCTTTCTCCGAGATGACATATCAAGTCATTGAGCCAACATAATATAACGTCTTTCTCTGAGATGACATACCGAGTCACCAAGCCGACAAAATATAACGTCTTTCTCCAAGATGACATACCGAGTCTCCAAGCCAACGTTCTTATCGCCCAACGATTTTTTTTCACTTTTTATCATTCCCAATAAAATAGCCGTGTGTGGGTACATGGTTGGCCTTAGCTAAAATATAATAATTTCCTTTCCACAATTCCCACCATTTCATATTGTCCACCAGAATATTTTTGGCGTCGTAAACCGACGCTCGGTTATTTTCCAATTAAATACTGAAGATAAATAAATTTAGGAATATATCCTAAAATCACAATTTACACCAAATATGTACAAATTCGAGCTTAATTAAATAAACGATCACACCATCACAATCAACATAAAATTCCGGTCACCGGTTATCCGGTCTAATTTTCGAAAATTAATTAATTAATTAATTAAATACGAAAATTAATAAATAAATACCGAAAATGTGAGTTAGGCCCAAAAAAGCCTAATTGAATGCCAAGACGGACCCAGAAAATTTCAGAATCACTCTCGATAAATACTAGAGCTTGTCTAACCCGTAATTGCACTAACTATCCACCTAACATGCATCGATAAATAATTAGATTCACTAATCTAATATAACTAACTACCTAATCCAAGCTTAATTTAATCTAACCAGCCTTTAAGCGTCATTAGCCTACTAAGTGAGGATTAGTGAGTTAAACTCACTTGTTCGACGATCCAGTCGGTGCAAATCGACGGGGACGCAACGAGGCTCAATTCTCTCCAAAGCGAGCCTAGCTTTCGAGGCTGGGAACAACCTCAAAACAAGCCAAACGTCTTTGGAAACCCTCACGCCGGCTTGCTCTATGTTCTTGGCGATCTTGGAGCCGAGAAACAAGGCTTGAGTCAACGATGGACAAGAGGAGGCGGGCTCGAGTTAGTTGCGGTCCCGGGCGGGGCTCGGCGGGCTCACGGTGACTCCGGCGGGCTTGGCTAGACTTGAGGGACACTGGCACGAGCGGAGGCAGCACGCTAGGATGGTGAGGGGCAGGGGGCACCCGTGGCAACGGCAGCACGCGAGGATGGTGAACAACGACCCAGCGATGGCGTGCAACAGGCGAGGGCTGCTCCGGTGACTCCTCCGGTATGCTTGGGCTTCGAACGGCAAGATGGAGAGGGAGAAAGGAGCTGGTCGACCAACCTTGTGGGAGAGGGAGAGAAGAGTAACCAAGGGGCCTACCAAGCTTCCAAGGTTATCCTCTTGTCCCCTTGACTAATCCCCTCCACCAGCTACATCTCTAGGCTGAAAATCAACCACCAAGGCCTCTCTTTGCACTCTTGAAATGGTCCAAAAGCCATAGGTGGTGAGGGGCTACGAATTTTACAAGGATTCCTCTCCAATTGGACACCATTTTCTCTTGATTCAATCCAATTTGGCCTCTCAAAAATCAACCAACACCTCTTTGATCTAATTGGTATTTTTCCTCACCAATTGATCCCACTCGTTTTCCAATTTCACAATAAAAAACGATCCTTGACATTTTCTAAACAAAACGGCCCTACCTCGACTTTTTCCCAAAAAGTCTCGATTTGTAGAAAAATCTTCTAAGACTGAGTCGACGCTCCTAGAATTAATTGTGACATGATAGAACTTTCAATTTCTGAATTCGGACTCAATTTCGCGTTTAATTTCAATTCGACGCGATTTTAGCGTGACTTAGGCTACCAGGTAGCTTTCAGAAAATTTTAGTGCAAATGACCCGTGGTCGATTTTCTTCGAGCCACAATGAACCCACTCGACACATTGGCGACTCTCGGTTGTCGTGAAAATCTCGAGGATTCAAATACAAACACAGGATACCAAAACGATAAAAAAATCAGTTTATATTCGGCCAACGAGAATTTTCCAATTTAGTGGAGTCACCCATGTTTAGCCACACATCTCGGTCGAACCGATCTATCTTTGATTTCTAATTGACTTATATTTGTGCCGTAATGACCTTTAAAGATGAGCACGGTTGAGTAGCCGATTCCTGGTTGAATTCTCAAGTCTATTGCATTAAAATTCCTTAATGGCTTTCCCTGATAATCTTGCTATCTCAAGAGTGATTAGCTCTGAGAACAGCCCTATAGGCGTGTCAATGAAATGCCCGATTAATTTAATGGAAAATAGGATTGAAAATCTGGGATGTCACAGTCGCGGCCACCCGTCGACCACTGTCTAAGGTCGTACAACCTCAGGCGAGGCAACCTGAGGTCGCACAACCTAAGCCTCGCCTAAGGTCCGGATTGCTTAGGTTGCGTGACCTAGGCATCGCCCGAGGTCCGACGACCCTGAGGCGACGGTAGCATGGGTTCATGCGACCCAGGTGACGGTCGCTTGAGGTTCACGACCCAAGCAATTTGTCGCCCGGGTTCATGCGAACCTAGATGGCCACCTGGGTCGCGAACCCCAAGCATCTCTTGAGGTACAACGACCTCAAGCATTGGTCGCCTGGGTTCGTGCGACCCAGACAACCACTTAGGTCATGACCCTAGGTGTCGCCTAAGGTCACTGGACCTCAGGCAGCCTCGCGTGAGGTCGCACGACCTCTAAATTAAAAAAAAAAAAATTGAAACTTTTTTTAATAGAAAGTTTAGCAAAAACCCTTTGCAAAATGTAATTTTCACCAAACGGCATTTAAGCCAAAGTTGTTTCACAATGCAGTTTAAAATTACAATTTATCAAACGTGTAGGAAGAAAGTAGGTGGAAGAAATGACTAATCTCTTTGAGGCGTAATGAACAATTTACCCCGAAAGGAACGTTGAATTACGGGTTAACGATGAACAAAATGACTTCACGATGGTCTAAATGCAATCACAAGAAAAATATCCAATTTCCACAGCGTTAATGCCGATTGTCTTCGTAAAGGAGTAATGGAATGCCTTTTTTCTTTGATGAAAA
Organism: Eucalyptus marginata; assembly: GCA_014182565.1. Taxonomy (NCBI): domain Eukaryota; kingdom Viridiplantae; phylum Streptophyta; class Magnoliopsida; order Myrtales; family Myrtaceae; genus Eucalyptus; species Eucalyptus marginata. The sequence goes on along the minus strand of CM024595.1, from coordinate 40,081,866 downwards.
TAGGAGAAGAAGAGAGAACAGTTTCTTTTTTAACGTTCTTTCTTCCAACCAACCCAATGGTTGTCTTCTGAAATTTTTTTATACGACTCCCTTATACCCTTTCAAAGGATATCTCTCCATCATAACATATCAAGACGAAACGGTGCATCTTAATTGCACCCCATCATGAATGCACTAATAAAGTATAACATCTCCCACTTGGATATAATGGGCTTGATAGCGTTCTATCAAGAATAGAAGGTATTCAACATTCATCAACTTTAGAAACAATTCATATTGACAAGAAAGCCATGCGACATGTGAGTACACTCGCACTTGGAGCTCAAATTATGCACCTGTTAGGGATGACATGATGGCTACAACCCTAAAAAAAAATTGATGTCTCACAGTACCCCAGACATATTTTGCTACATCAATTCAAGTATAACCATCCCTTAAAGGCTATCTTGACTATTCTCATAACACCATATATTTACAATTATATTCAAAACCACAAAAGACGATATAATTGGTCGACCAGTGATAGATGTAAAACAACAATAGTCTTCATTCAAACTCATGTCTCTTTCCATTTCAAATCAATTATTTTCCTAGACACGTCCCATAAAGCCAAATCTATTCATGATCATCAGTAACATGCTAAAGTAGCATCATTAATCTTTCACTTCAAGAACATAGTCAGAAGTAACATAGGGTACAAAATGAGGTAAATTATAAATAATCTTAAGAGCTCACACGATGAGTAAATAGAGATAATTTTACTCACATTTCATTTTCGGTCGTACAATGCACATGTAGTATGAATTACATGCTATAATGGATTTCTCTTTTTATAGGAGAATGTATGTCATTTATTAGATATATCCACTATATGGATCTTAGCCTAAAATAGTCACATGCTTCTCACATACTCAAGTTTAGCTCGAGTGTTATATCAGCTCGCTTTCTATAGCACCCAATTAAGTACTCGCATCCAGCATCTTTCAGGCATACATGATTATGGGATTATCATCTTCAGTCTTATCATATACAAATCACAGACCTCATCCTGACTCCAATCAAGGCGACATATTATTTTATGTACTAAAATTACTATTTAGCATTTATTTGTACATAATGTCTCATCTCAACGTGCTAACTATGGCATTTAAGGTGATTGCTTATGTGAGTGAGCCATTCATTGCCTACTAACATACTTTTCAACAATATATGTGCGCTTGTGCTAATCTCATAATGAATTTGTAGTTATTGATAAAACATCAAGTCACTAAAAACAAACAAGTACAATACATATGTTCACATAAACATAAACCAATGATTCTTTATAATATCACATGTTACTTAACCCTAAAGACATCATGTGGGTCAAGAATATGTCTCTAGGAACAGCTTTTGTAAATAGATCAGCAACTATTCTATTAGTTGAAATGTATTGAATGATCACTTCTTTTTGTGCTATTATATCTCTAATGAAGTTGTTCTTTATGTCAATGCGATTCGTCCTACCATGATACTTCGGATCTTTCACATAGGCAATAGTTGATTGACTATTACAATAAACTATTACTCGTCTAAGAACCTAAGTGATAATGACTAAATTTTCCAAGAAACGTTTTAGCCATACTGTTTCTTACACTATGACAAAGCATGCAATAAATTCTGCCTCCATTGTAGATAAGGCTGTGCATGTCTGTTTCTTATTATTCCAAGAGTGCACAAGAATGCATATCCAGAAGTCGATTTATGCTCATCTAGGTCTCCTCCCCAATCAGCATCTAAATAGCCTAATAAACGTAAATCATTCCTTTGGTAACAAATTCGATAGTCCATTGTGCCTTTGAAGTATCTCAGGATCGTTTTTACTACTTTCAAGTATGCTTGACCAAGATTTGATTAATATCGGCTCACCAACCCCACGGCATAATAGATATCGCGTCGAGTACACATCATAGCATACATCAAACTTCCGACTACATTAGCGTAAGGAACGGTTTCCATTTCCTTATTTTCTTCTGGAATCTTATGACACATTTTAGTACTTAGGCTTTCACCTTGCATAACAGAAGAATCAATGGGATTCAATACTGCATATTTAAATGCTCGAGAATCTTCATTATATAAGATTCTTGTGATAAAGTAAGGAGTTTCCTTGATCGATCTCTTTCAATCTTAAGTCCTAATATATAAGCAGCCCCTCTCATGTCCTTCATTTCAAAATTAGAGGACAACCATTCTTTTAAGGTAATAATCAAAATCTTGTCATTTCCAGCAAACAGAATATCGTCCACATAAAGTGATAAAATCATAAATTTATCTTCAAACCGTTTGACATATACACAATGATCTTCTTCAATCATCATGAATCTAAAAGTCGTTATGGCTCGATGAAAATGAAAATACCATTGTCTAAATGATTACTTAAAGCCATATAATGAGCAACGAAGCTTGCAAACTTTATGCTCTTGACTTTTAGCTATAAAACCTATTGGCTGCTTTATATAGATTTTTTCATTTAGTTCTCTATTGAGAAATGTCGTCTTTACATCCATTTGATATAATTCAAGGTCCAAATGTGCAACAATGGCTAGAATAAGGCGTATTGAGGCAAACCTTACAACTGATGAAAAAGTTTCATCATAGTCTATACCTTCTTGTTGACTATAACATTTCACCACAAGATGAGTCTTATACTTTTCAATGGATCCATCCACCATTCGCTTAATCTTAAAAACCCATTTGTTTCCAATAGCCTTGCGATTGAGAGGTAGATCAACCAAGTCTCAAACGTGATTTGCCCTCATTGACCCCATCTCATCTTTCAAAAAATTTCTCCATTTTTCATTTATCGAGGATGAGAAAGCCTCTTGAATAGTCCTAGACTCGACATTGTCTTACGGAGCAATCATAAATACTTCTCATTCAATCTCAAAACGACGATAGGGAATACTTTTATGATTACTTTTACGTAACTGAACTTCCATTGAATTCAGTTCGCCAAGTGACACAACACTCCCACTAGGTCTTGTATGTTGAGGTAAATCTTCATTTCCCTCTACAATATTAGTGGGTGTGTTATTGGGATCTTCCATCTCATATAATTGGAAATCCTCATCAATCTCACATCTACTGGGAAAATTGTTTTCCAAGAACGTGACATCTTGTGACTCCATTTCGGTCACACTTCCATCAGCTTGTTCACCTATAAACACGTGCCCTTTTGAATATTTAGAATATCTTATAAAGATACATTTCTTCTATCTATGGCCTAATTTGCCATATTTATGGGAAGAATCATGAACATAAACTGCACACCCCCATGGACGTAGATTACTTAAGTCTGGTTTCCTACCAGTCCATAATTCATAAGGGGTGGAAGTGACTAATTTTGAGGGCACTCGGTTAAGTACATACGTAGTAGTCAATAACACATCTCCCTAAAACGAGATAAGTAAATTTGCTTGTGTCATCATAGACCTAACCATTTTTAATAGAATTCTATTGGGAGAAGTACACTATCAGTGCCATAAGTTGTGTACAGCGCTCACTTTGGTGCCAAAAGTTTCTATCGGATCACTTAAGTGCCAAATCGGAGGAAAAACGATCACTTTGGTGCCACCGGCGAGAAATTCCAGCCAAAATGATTACATGGCTTTATATTTTAAAAAAAAAAATCGATAAACCCTTTAAACGACGTCGTTTTCTGTCCTACTTAAGAAAACGACGTCGTTTTGCCGTCCTATGTGGATGGCTTAGGAAAAACGACGCCGTATAGCTCATTTGTGATTGAAATTAGGATTTTTTTTGTTCATCCTCGCCAACCTAGCTTGCTCGGCCACCGTCGCTTGGCCACCGTGCTCGGCCACCATCGCTCGGCCACCGTGCTCGGCCACCATCGCTTAGCCACCGTGCTTAACCACTATCGCTCAGCCAAGAAGTGATGGGAAAATAGGAGGCGAGGGCGGAGGAGGAGGAGGAAGAAGGGGGGTTGGAGGTGCAAAGAGAGAGAGAAGACGAGGAGTGTGAGGGAAACAAGGAGGGCACAGATGGAGATGGTGGATTGGGCTTTGCTCAGAGAGTGGCTGGTGCTAGTGTTGTTCTTCGGGGGAAGAAGACGACGCCACCATGGCTTCTCTCTCTCTCTGCTAGTGTTGTTCTTTGGGGAAGAAGACGACACTGCCATGGCTTCTCTCTCTCTGCTGGTGTTGTTCCTCAGGGAAGAAGACGACACCGCCATGGCTTCTCTCTCTCTCTCTGCTGGTGTTGTTCTTCGGGGAAGAAGACAACGCCGCCATGGCTTCTCTCTCTCTCTCTCTCTCTCTCTCTCTCTCTCTCTCTCTCTCTCTCTCTCTCTCTCGATTTGGGGATTTAGGGTTTCGACTTGGGGTTTAAGACGCCAAACGACGTCGTTTAGTGGTTTACACGCTGACTGGACTCTCCGACGAGCCACATTAGTATAAGAAATTAATAAAAAAAAAAAAAGGCCATGTCGGATTTCCGGCCGATCAGATCGGCATTAGCACAAAAGTGAGCGTTTTTCAAATTTTTTGGCACTTAAGTGATCCGACGGAAACTTTTGGCACCAAAGTGAGCGCCGTACACAACTTATGGCACTGATAGTGTACTTCTCCCGAATTCTATTCCTTCTTTCAGTAGCCTTATTTTGTTGCGGAGTATCAGGAATAGTCAATTGTCGTACAATTTCATTTTCATCATAAGAAGCCTTGAATTGCCGAGATAAATACTTACGTCCGCGATCGGTTCTCAATGCCTTTATTATTTTGTTCAACTGGTTCTTTACCAATGCTATATATTGTCTAAAGTAGTCTAATGCTTCTGACTTATTGGAGATTGGAAAGATATAACCAAAACGCATGAAATATTCTATGAGAGTGATGAAATATGAGGTTTCATGCCTTGCCCTCACATTTAATAGACCACAAATGTCAGAATGTATGAGTTGCAATAGAAATTTGACTCTAGTTCCTTTACCGAATGGTTTTCTAGTTGCTTTTCCCGTTAGACAATGTTCACATACGGGTAGATCAACATTAGCGAGTGACCCTAAAAGGCCTTCTCTAACTAACCTTTGCACTTTTTGTAACCCAATGTGACCCAATCTAGCATACCAAGTACTTACATCAATCTCAACATTACTAAAAGATGCAATTAAAGAAAAACAATTATCAACATTAACATTATACAGATCATAGTCAATGTCTAATACCATAAAACCATTCAATACATTACCAAAACCATAATAAACCGTTCCAAACAAAATGTCAACACAATTACCATGGAAATTCAATACATAACCTAGACTAAGAAGAACAACTATGGAGACCAAGTTCCATCGAAAATCTGGAGCATAGAGGACATCATGTAAGAATAGGCTTCGAGCATCACGTAAAATTAATTTACATGTGCCGATACCCTTCACTTCAACTCTTAAGTTATTCCAAACATATATCCATCTTCTTCTAGGCTGTACTCGACAATACTTCATAAATGCTTCTCGGTCTCTAGCTACATGGTATGTTGCTCCTGAGTCTACATTCCACATTGGATGAGATTCAACAAGCATTACGGTGCTAGAAACAAAAGCATTACTTAAAGTAATGGAGTAATAAGGTACCTCCTCGACTCAGTGCATTCACGAGTAAAGTGACCCATCTTGCCACAATTATAGTACTTCATCTTGGCATTGTCCTTCTTCCCACCATGCTTCTTGCGTCGGAAAGTCTTAGCCCTCTTAGGTGCTTGATCAGTTTTCTTCCCTTTGTTGTTAAATTGATGATTCCTTTTGCACTTGAAGCCTGAAACTTTGCACGAACTCAATTCAGCAACATAAGCATAGGTAAAGGATCTCGTAGCCTCTAGACGCTCATCCTCTAATTCCAAATGACACACTATATCATCAAAAGTGACAATATTCTCATTATGCGTCATGTTGATCTTCATATGCTCCCAATTGTCAGGAAAAGGTCTTATAACAGCCTGAACTTGATGTTCATCAATGAAGGAGTGACCTGCCGACTTCAGCTCACGAATCATGTTTGACATCTTCTAAAGATGCTACCTCATCATATATTTGAGCGCTTTCAATATGTGTCAAATTTAATGGTGAGTCTCCTCAACTTAGCGACAAATGTACTCCCAAACTTATCTTTCAAGGTAACCCACATTGTTTGAGCTTTATCATAACTTTTAAACTCACACATGAGATCATCTTGCATACAGCTCAGTAATGTGATGCGAGCAATGCTATTTTTCTTCTTCCAAGCTTGATAAGCTTCTAGATCTCTCCTATGTAAAGTTGAAGTTCAATGCTCAGATTCATCCAGGATATGGTTAAGGGTTTCTAAAACCTCTTGCTCCTCAAGGATGTACTGAACTTTTCGGTGCCAAATATCATAATTGTCACCGTTCAGTTTCTCACCATTATTGAGATCAACCACAATGGTCTTGGATACCGAAGCCATAATCAATTACTATAACACATTAACATAATAAATACATAATCAATACTAGCATATTTTTTAGAGTAACACACATTTAATTTGCAGAAAAGACAAACTAAATTAATGATAATTGAACAAAAAACACAGAAACGAAAGTTCACTATATTCTCAATCAGCTTCCATGTACAATTGTACTATCATTAATTAGTTTAATTTGCACAAATTTTAAATTCTAGGTGAGAACTCCTTCGAATTCTACCAACCTACGAACTCTCACTAGAAAAATAATTAAATGACCTCATATAATTTCCACATTTTTCCATTAACACAGAATGCACAATATAATGTGAACCAACATACAAAAAACAATCATGCACTAACTATAATCAAAACCGTAATTCAACATGTAATGAAAAAAAATCAATGATTTCCAACCATTGTTCGAGTTTGCTTGGAACCAAGAAGTTGCAAGCATATTAAATTATATACATGCTATCATAAAACCAAGCTTTACACAACATATATGTGACCATTTTCATGTAAGCTAACTTTTGTATTTTCAATACCATAAGAAAATACAGGTTAAAAGAAATAAACAATGCATTTATACCCCAAAATACGTGTACTTAGGGTTCCATACACATTTTTATATCTTTAAAAACCTTAAACATGTAAAATAACTATATCACAGTGTAGAGCACATCCATACGAACCAAACGCGGTCGACGTCACGCCAATTGGACTACCCACGCACCCGCACACGCTGCTTGAATGTGCGGTGCATGTGGCGCATGCGCCAGCGAGCCTTTATGGCTCCTAGCCAATCCAACCACCAGACCGATTACCAGTCAAACCAATTGACCGGTCAACCGGTTCGATGTCTAGTCAGGTCGAGTCAGTTCTCAAGTCAAATCACTGATCAGTCGTCGGCCAGCCAACTACTATCGGTGATGACATCATCCCATCATTCGGCGATTACGACCTTTGGATGACGTCAGCATGCGTCAATTCGCCGACGCACATGTGGTGCCCACGCGCCGCGACTTTTGGCCGCACATGTGAGCACGTTCGGCATCTTCTGGCAGCACTCAACTTGCCGTTCAACTCATCTCAATAAGTACTTATACCCTATATGTTCAAAAATTGATTTTGACTGAAAAAATATTTCAAAAAGTGGCCAAAACCGTACGGATATACGCGACCTCCAAACCCATTCCTTGCTTCAGTTCATTTTTGACGATTCATGTTGCAATTTCCGAGTAATAAACATCCAGATAATATAAAGTTCATTCTCTTGATCCCGATATCAAATAGTAAATGAGAAAATTCAATGGAAAAACAAGGCAGAAATCTTAATCGGGCTCTAATACTAATGTAGGAAGAAAGTCGACAGAAGAAACGACTAACCTCTTTGATGCGCAACGAACAATTTACCCTGGAACGAACATTGAATTACGGGTGAACGACGACAATATGACTTCACGATGGTCTGAATGCAATCACGAGGAAGACATCCAATTTCCACAACGTTAATGCCGATTATCTTTGCAAATGAGTAATGGAATGCATTTTTTCTTTGATGGAAATAGGAGAAGAAGAGATAACAATTTCTTTCTGAACGTTCTTTCTTCCAACCAACTCAACGGTTATCTTTTGAAATTTTTTATATAACTCCCCCGTACCCTTTCAAAGGATGTCTCTTCAACATTATATATCAAGACGAAACGATGTGTCTTAATTACACCTCATCATACTAGTAAAGTATAACAAAATGCTATTTGCATTTTCAAAAACCCTTTTAGCCTAAAGATATTTGCATTTTCTCAAGGACATTTGTTTAAAGCCAAACCAAACGGCCCTTAGATCGATCTCCTCCTATAAACCCATCATGAGTCAAGTGGATTTCGATGGGCCATGCACCTGAGCCGACTCGATGACCAAAGCACACCCAACTGAACTCCGCCACATACCGTACGCACTCCAATAGTGCTCAATCACTTGGCGAACAACTCAGAAGCTTCACCGCTTTCGGTGGCGATTCGGTGGATCATACCGTCGATATTCTCTCCCTCTCTCTCTCTCGCACCACCCATCGGCAAACCCTGATTAGGATTGCCAGATTCTTGTCCAAGAGCAATTGCTATGGGAACTTCAGAGTCCACACTCTCTGGATCGAGGGTAACTCTCGATCCTTTTGCCTCCGCCAACTCATCCGAATCTTTGCAAGGCTCACTCCCAAATTGTTACTGTACGACCGTTGTTTGCTCTTGAAGAGACCAACCAACAAAATCACCACCATCTCCGAGCGGCCGGAGGGCGTCAATCCCGTCCTGGAGAAGCTCAAGTCCCTCAAGATCGTGAGTAGTAGCCCCTTTGTCTAGGCTTTCGCAAGCACGTGAATGAATGTGCAGATTAGTTGATTTTGATATTGGATAAATTGAAACTTGTGGTGGTTTGTTTGTTTGATTGTTTGATTGATTGTAGACGCCTCCCATTCTCACGTCGCTACCATCTAAGAGCAGCTTGACCGACGTTTTTGGTGAGGAAGCCGCCATCTTCATCAGCTCTAGGTGATGCATCGGCCTCATGATGACACTATTTATGACTTGGTTTTAGTGAATCATTTTGTTTTGAAGTGAAATAGTGTAATGGAATCTTGAAAGTCAAGCTATTGGATGGTTAATATAGGGACAGTAAACCTGAAGGTGCTACTGGAGCTATTATGGATGTAACGCGACTGGCATAAGGAGAAGGTTCAAAAGATTGGCAACAAACCGGTGCGCCTTTGCATCTATCGATGCATGTACTATATATAGACACTCGGACCTTTCGATGAAAAGATCGTCAAAAGGGATTTTAGATGAAAGGAAGTATCTAGTTCTTCGATATATAAATTCATTAGCATGCGTTTCCTTAGATGGACTATTTCGAAGTGGAAGAATATTGAGAGGCTCCAATTTAGAACTAGTCAGGAATTTGTAAGGAGTTCTTATGGCTTTTTGGGGGCAATCCAACTTGTTGCCGTTTCTTTTGGTTAGATCTTTCAGAATTCTCTCTAGTGAAGATTACTTGAAAAGATTGAAAGACCTGAAGCTAGTTTTATATATTTGATCTGTAAAATGTGTTATAATTATGGTTAATGCATGAACGAAAGCTGACAAATTAAGATACATCTTTTCTGTTCATGTATCTATTGAATTCATGAATTTTTTCTATTCACGTATCTATTGAATTCATGAATTTCCTAGATTCACGTATCTTTTAATTCATGTATTTATTGAGTTCACGAATCTCTTGAATTCACGTGTCTCTAAATTCATGAATCTCTTGGATTCACGTATCTCTTGATTCATGAATTTCTTGGATACATGCATCTATTTAATTCATGTATCTCTTCTGTACATGAACTAAAAAGCTCTATAAATAGATAGGAGCATAGAGCTTCAAAAGCAAGTTTTTCGACTCAATTCCAAAAGAGATTTCATATACTACTCTACTCTTTTGTTTTTTCAGGGTGTGCTGATTCAATTGAACGGTTCAACTGAGTCTTGTTTACATAGTGCTAATCCAAACAGGTTCGAGGTGTTGTATCTTGGGAGGCATAGTTTGTGAATCTGCGGAGCACCATTGACAGGAACTAATCGACTTAAGGAGATTCAAATATCCGTACCTCACCTCCATTACATTGATATTCTGATTACAACAAACAGTTTGTTTTCTCTGGATTATATTCCAACAATCTTAAGGCGATTATGTCACTCACTGTTTGTTGTTCTTGTCAGATTATTGAGATGGCTAAAAACAATCAAGTGCCCTTCAATGTCCACAATATTTCAGGAGACGTTCCTATGGTCGATTCAACCGTTGCTATGAGAGATGTTCAACCCTCAGGGTCTGAATTCGTAGCAGCCAATGCTATAGGCCCTTAGGCCAACACCAATTTTGGTGGTGCAGGTACAAGTCATACGACTGGTACACCTAGGACTGTTTTTCAGGACAGTACGGGCCAAATGGCTTTTGGCTCTGTTTTTGGAGGGATGGTTCAACGAACCTTGCATACTGTGATGGCAACACCTTTAGTTACAGCTAATGATAAACCGGAGAAATTCACCGGAGTGGACTTTAAACAGTGGCAGTAGAAGATGTTCTTCTATTGGACCATGCTAAATCTGACGAAGTATTTATCGGAGGTGTGCTCGGTAATTAGTCCAAATGAGCACGATGTCATGACACTCAGTGCATTGGAGGCTTGGAAGCATGGGGATTTCTTATGCCGAAATTATATTCTTAATTGTTTAGTGAATTCTCTATATAATGTTTATTGTAACATTAAATATGCTAAACAGTTATGGGAGTCCTTAGACAAGAAATACAAGACTGAGGACGCTGGCACCAAGAAATTTGTGGTTGCCAAATTCTTGGACTACAAGATGGTGGATTCTAAATCTGTCATGAGTCAAGTTTAAGAATTGCAATTAATTCTGAGTGACATCTCTGCTAAGGGAATGATACTTAATGAATCATTCCAAGTGGCGGCCATGATTGAGAAAGCGCCTCCGGGCTTGTCAGACTTCAAAAATTATTTGAAGCACAAATGGAAGGAGATGAGTCTTATTCTACGCCTCAGAATCAAGGAGGACAATAAAAAGAGTGCGAACCCTTCTTCTGAGCCAAAGGCCAACGTTGTGGAATCTTCCAAATCCAAGCAAGATAGAAAAAGAAAGATGTCCTTTCTAGGAAAAGGCAAGCAAAAGGAACAGTTCTAGAAATTCCAAGGGACATGTTTTATATGCAACAAGCCTGGCCACCATGCTAAGGATTACAAGAAGCGCCCGAAAAAAGGCAAGAATGATGGTGCAGCCTAGCAACTGAATTTGATAGAACATGACAATATTGAGAGACTGTCTGTTGTGATAATGTCCGAAGCATTTCTAGTGTCGAGCACTAATGGCTGGTGGCTAGACACAGGTGCCACAAATCACATATATGCAGATAACACATGTTCTCATCTTATGAGAAGGCTGAAGAAGATGAGAAGTTTTATATGGCTAACTTTGCATCGGCAAAGATTGCCGGAAGAGGAAAGGTAATCCTGAAGTTTACATATGGCAAGGAGGTCGCCCTGCTAAACGTGCTACATGTACCAGAGATTCGGAAAAATCTAATTTCTGGCCCATACTTGTCGAGAAAGGTTTCAAAGTTGTCTTTGAATCTGACAAATTTGTACTTTCGAAAGAATAAATGTATGTGGGGAAATGGTACTTGTGTAATGACCTGTTTAAAGCCAATGTGGCTATCATTGATGTAAACTCGAATTATGTGTACCCAAAGACTATTAATAAAGAAAAGTCTTCAGTTTACACTATTGTATCTCCTTATCTATGGCATGGTAAATTAGGACATGTAAACTATGGTACAATGAAGAGAATAGCAAACTTGGGGTTAATTCCAAGATTTGAGTTGGATACCCGTTACAAGTGTGAGACTTGTGTTGAGGTCAAGTTTGCCAAGAAACCTTTCAAATCCGTTAAAAGAACAAGTGAACCTCTACAATTAATCCATAGTGATCTATGTGATTTAAAGTTTGTAGAAAGTAGAGGTGGAAAGAAGTACTTCATCACATTTGTGGATGACTGTGCTAGATTTTGTTATGTTTATTTACTAACTAGCAAAGATGAGACTATGAGCATGTTTGTCAAGTATAAAAATGAAGTTGAAAACTAACTTGATAAACGAATCAAATTGCTTAGGTCTGATAGAGGAGGAGAATACAGTTCAATCAATTTCAAAGAGTTTTGTGTTAGTTTTGGAATAATTCTTCGAACAACTGCACCTTATACTCCACAACAAAATGGAGTTGCTGAACGATTGAACATGACACTAAAGGAGATGGCTAACGACATGCTTTTAAGTTCAGGTTTACCTCAGAACTTGTGGGGGGAGATAGTTTTAACTGCAAATTATATTCTTAATAAAATACCCCACAAAAAAACAGGTAAAACTCCATACGAGTTATGGAATGGAAAGTTGCCATCCTACAATTTTCTAAAAGTTTGGGGGTGCTTGGCCAAGGTGGCAATTCCTCCTCCTAAACAAACTTGGTTGGGACCTAAAACAGTGGATTACATATTCATCGGTTATGCTCAAAATAGTAGTGCATATAGATTTTTGATTCATAAATCTGAAAATGCGGAAATCCATGTCAATACAATCCTATAATCAAGGGATACTGAATTTTTTTAGGATATATATCCTGCAAAAAGAAATTAAGGAGAACTTTCTCAAAAAAGGCTTAGAGAATCATAATCTGAGAATGATGAAGTTGTGACAAAAGAAACCGAACTTCAAAGGAGTAAAAGATCTCGACTTGAAAAATCTTTCGAACCTGATTTTCTAACATACACGTTAGAAGGTGAGCCCCAAACATTTAAAGAGGCAATGTCATCTCCAAATGCTCCTTTCTAGAAAGAAGCTGTTGACAATGAAATCAATTCTATCCTAAGTAACATACTTGGGAATTGGTTGATCTTCCACCTGGAAATAAACCAATTGGATGTAAATAAATATTCAAGAAAAAAAACTAAAAGCTGATGCTTCCATTGATAAGTACACAGCTCGGCTTGTAACCAAAGGGTTTAGACAAAAAGAATGTCTTGACTACTTTGATACTTATTCACCTGTCACAAGAATAACATCAGTAAGGATGTTGATTGATATAGCTTCGCTATACAATTTGCAGATACATCAAATGGGTGTGAAAAATGCATTCTTAAATGGTGATCTCGACGAGGAGATTTATATGGTATGGAACAACCTGAATGATTCAAGGTCAAAGAACAAGAACACAAAGTGTGTAGACTTGTCAAATTATTGTATGGACTTAAACAAGCTCCTAAGCAATGGCATGGGAAATTTGACCAGGTAATGATTCAAAATGGGTATAGAATCAATGAGTGTGACAAATGTGTGTACACTAAATCCACAACAGTTGGATATGTACTTATTTGTCTATATGTCAATGATTTACTAATTCTTGGAGATAAGACTAAGGTCATCAGAATCACCAAGAACATTCTCAAGAAGAATTTTGAGATGAAAGATTTAGGTGTAGCGGATGTTATACTCGGCATCAAGGAATTTTGATGGCTTAGGTTTAACACAATCTCATTACATTGAAAAGGTAATTGAGAGATTCAAAAGGATTCGGCATTAAAGATGCAAACAATCCTTTTCTACCACACCTAACTTTAAGAAAGAACACTGGAAATAATATCAGACAGCTGGAATACTCTCAAGTAATCGGTAGCATAATGTATATCATGAATTGCACTAGACCAGATATTGCGTACTCAGTAAGCAAACTAAGTAGATATACCAGTAACCCAGGTCAGGAGCATTGGAATGCTCTTATGAGAGTTTAGGATATTTGAAAATGACAAAAGATTATGTTCTACAATATGGCAAATATCTAGCTGTTTTGGAAGGTTATTGTGATGCCAACTGGATTTCAGATTCTGATGAATTGAAATCGACTAGCGGATATGTGTTCACGCAAGGAGGTGCCGTAGTGTCATGGAAATCCTCTAAGCAAACTCTAATAACGCGCTTTACGATGGAATCAGAGTTTGTTGCTTTGGATAAAGCTATTGAAGAAGCATAATGGCTTTAACATTTTTTAGAATATGTTCTAGTGTGGCCAAAACCTATGCTTGCAATTTGCATTCACTGTGACAATCAAACGGCAATTGCAAGGGCGCATAATATAATTTATAACGATAAATCTAGACACATTCGTCGTAGACACAATACCGTAAGGCAGTTGCTCTTAAATGGAATCATTTCTTTAGACTTTGTAAAGTCAAAAGGAAAATATTACGGATCCGCTGACAAAAGGTTTGTTAAGAGAGCAAATAAACTGCACATCGAGGGGAATGGGTTTAAGAGCCTTAACCCAATAAAGAGATTCTAGGGTGGAAACCTAACCTATGCGATTGGAGATCCATGGTCTAGGTTCAATAGGACAACGCAAATTCTGGAAACTCTAGTGTAAGCACTGTCTCACATTCCTATGATGTAACAGTGCTTTCCTATAGCGTTATTAAGGGTACGCTATGCGTTTAATAATTCCTATAAGTTGGAATGTAACATCCAAGTAAGATATGGTAGGATATCTTTAATAGGAATGCACCTATATGCGTGGAGCTGGCCGACTCTATGAAAATCTTTAAAGGTTAGATTTTCTAAAGCATGCATGAATGCCAAGAGGTTCGGGGCCGAAAGAATGAACACAACTGAGAGCCAATCTTGAATTGGAAATACTCTGTGTGAGGTTTATTGTCTAGGCTTACACAAACAACTGGCGATTTAAGGCTTAGTCAATTGACTAGTTAAGTAAGTCCGATAGGCTTTCACTAAAGAATGTTCAAAGCGAAAGCTACCTATCTTGATGTGGTGTATTTCAACAGGCATGCTCAGATTCCTTCGAGTCAAAATGTTTTGTTGATCCATTAATGTGGGGGATTGTTATAATTATGGTTAATGGATGAACGAAAGCTAACAAATTAAGATACATCTTTTCTGTTCACGTATCTATTGAATTCATGAATTTTTTCTGTTCACATATCTATTGAATTCATAAATTTCCTAAATTCACGTATCTTTTAATTCATGTATTTATTGAGTTCACAAATCTCTTGAATTCACGTATCTCTAAATTCATAAATCTCTTAGATTCACGTATCTCTTGATTCATGAATTTCTTAGATACATGCATCTATTTAATTCATGTATCTCTTCAGTACATAAACTAAAAAGCTTTATAAATAAATAGGAGCATAGAGCTTCAAAAGCAAGTTTTTCGACTCGATTCCAAAAGAGATCTCATATACTACTCTACTCTTCTGTTTTTTCTGGGTGTGCTGGTTCAATTGAACGATTCGACTGAGTCCTATTTGCATAGTGCTAATCCAAATAGGTTCAAGGTGTTGTATCTTGAGAGGCATAGTTTGTGAATCTGCAGAGCACCATTGGCAAGAACTAATCGCCTTAAGGAGATTCGGATATCCATACCTTACCTCCATGACATTGATATTCTGATTACAACAAACAGTTTGTTTTCTGGATTATATTCCAACAAAATGTAGATATGTGCTTTAGAGGATTTATGTAGATCCCCATTTCTTTGTTTTTTACAACAAAATGTAGATATGTGCTTTAGAGGATTTATGTAGATCCCCATTTCTTTGTTTTTTACCCCTGTCACCTCTTGTTCTGGTTGAGCATTACTCTTCGATCTTCCTAGTTGCAAGCAAGTCGTTAAAAAGTTTAGAGCTGAATTGACAAAGTTTAAGATCAAATTGATAGAATTCAAAGGTTTAAGATTAAAATTTATTACTAAATTGGCAATAAACAAAAGTTTTAAAACTAAATTTGCACAATTGAAAAGTTTATGACTGAAATTGGCAAATTATCAAAAGGTTTAGGACAACAGTATAGAATAAATCACTTTAACTCATTTATGTGTTTACTCTGTTTGATTTGAATTGATCCCAATTCTTCACAAGAGTTTCATCTTAAGCAATGCTTTCTTTTGCTAAGTAAAGTGAAGAAAAGTTCTCAAAATTTATTAGCGGTACTACCAAAATTTCGAAAACCTGAAAGGAGTTAGACGGTATTTTGAAAATTACATAAAAAAGTGAAGGAAGCACTTGCAATTCTATTTTATTTTATTTTTTATGTTTCTTTTGAAAATTCGGTTCTTCTTGTCTTATCTTAATTATACCTTTCTTTTCCTAAAATATTCAAACAACAAAAAATTGAACTTCTTAATATTAGGAGAAAAACTTACATGGTTTTATACGTGAATATATGTAAATTTTGAAAAGTTTTTGAAATGAAAATTTTAAATTTAAGCTCCATAAAAATAAGGGAAAATTCCAAATAAAAGGACCTAACTTTGCTAACCTACTAAACATTACGGCTGGTCAATGACATTTTTGTTGAAAGACAATTTTAATCTAAATTTTACTTAAATTAGATTAAAAATTAAGAAAGTTTAAAGTTTTTAAAAAGAAAAAAATATAGGCGGGAAGGCTGGCCCCAGCCCTCTCGCCTATGACTGTCTAGCCCTCTTGCCTATGGCTATCAATCATCAACTGATGGCCATTAACTCTAGTCAATGAGGGTCGCTGGCCCTTACCCCATTGGCGATGGGGTGACAACCACAAGTGGAGTCTAGGGTTTTTTCATTTTGTTTTTTTGTGTGTTTTCTTGTTTTTTAGTTTTAGCTTCTTCCTTTTTTCTTTTTTAAGTTTGTCTTTTTTATGGAAAAGTTTTGGATTTCTAACTTAATTTAATTAAAACTTTGGGTAAAAATTAGGCTTCGGATCAAAACCACGTCATTTTAATGATTTAGTTAACCTTAATGCCACGTGGAGGAAATAAAATATTAAATATTTTCATTAGTCAAATTAGAAGGAGTTAGCACAGGCCCCTACAAGCCCTCAAGGCAAGCCTCACTTGTGATCGATGAGGGTTGCCCAAGCGATGCTAGCCCTCGCCCGTGACTTTCAAGGGGCCTAAGACTAGCTATCAGAGAAAATGAAAGAAAAAAAAAAAGGAAAAAAGAAAGGAAAAAAAAAGTGAAGGACAAAAATGCGGGTGAAGTCGGCCTCCACTTTGTGAATGACATGAGTGCTTTTCCCTTTCCTAAAAGCAAGAAAAAAGGCAAAATATAATGATAACTTGAGGGGAAAAAGTCACAAAAAAGTCATAATCTATACTTATTACGATATATTTACTTTTAATTTTTTTCATGACAAAAAAAATCTTACTTTAAATCTATATGACACATTTACTCAAAATTTGTAGTGGTGTAACGCGTTTATTTTAAACTTTTTTTTACACTAAAAACCCTTGGTATCCATGCACACATTTTCCATAAATATTACGAGTTTTGGATGGTTGGTGTCATAAATAAATAATTTGGAATAAACTTGTCTGGGATATATCATGTGATAAAAAAATTTGAACTAAATGTAGGACTTGGTTTAGGAATTTTTTTGTAACTGAAGAAAATAATATAATAAAAAGGACGGACGATATCGTCTCCCCATTTCGGTTGATAGTTTCGCAGAGCTCCCCGAGAGACGGTCATGGCCTCACTCTCGAGCACTCCATATCCTCACCGTCCGCCTCCACCCCCTCCTCCGATTCCTCCACGCCAATGCAAAACCCAACGCGCGAGGCCCATCCGCGCGTCGTCCTCCGCCTCCGACTGCGCGGCCGAACTCTCCCTGACCGACGGAGCGCGGCGGAGCAGGAGCGGGGCGGTCGACGCGGAGAAGCTGAGGGAGAGAGAGGCTAGAGAGAGAAAGGAGGAGGTCAACCGGAAGATCGCGTCGCAGAAGGCGATATCGGTGATCCTGAGGAGGGAGGCCACCAAGGCCCTGATCGAGAAGAAGCGCGGGCCGACCAACTCGCGGAAGCTGCTCCCGAGGACTGTCCTCGAGGCTCTCCACGAGAGGATTACGGCTCTGCGATGGGAGTCGGCGCTCAAGGTCAGAGAACGGGTTGATTACGAGAGAGCGCTTCGTTTGGCGTTCGGTGTCTTAGTTTCGCTCGCTTTTGGTGGAATCTTGTTGGATTTGGGGGGAAGTCCGTTCGTTATGGAAATGGAATTGCTCTTGCCAATGTTGCTGGAATAGTGCTCTGCTGCTGCTGTCTAATTGGCTGTTTGGGTAACAAGAATTGGAGGAAGTGATCTTGATGGGGCAGTTTTGTTTGATCAGTTGCTAGAATATCACTCAACATGACTAGCTTGCCTCGAGGAAAACATTGCAGAAACAAATAATGCATAATTCAGTTAATTTGCTCTGATTAAGTAAATTCGCCATCATTTTGAATTAGTTCTGCTAAGTTTTGAGCTAATTTGTGTTCGAGTTGAGCTCTAGCAGCTTTCTGAGTTTGTTGGTGAGAAAATGTAGGACATAGGGTTTGATGAATTCGAAGTCCAGGCAATATGGCATTGAATTTTGTGACTTTTCTTAGGAAAAAGCAAGTCCGGCTAGACATTTTACTAAAGGGGCCATTTCTATTCAAGTGGACTTTAACAAATTCCAGGGACACTTTCTTGATTCTCTGCTTGAGGAGCACTGATAGTCAACTACGAAATTTTTATCATTTATCTGCGTGTACCTTTCAACTATAAACTATGCATTTGTCTGATGTCGGCGTATTTCTAAATGCATTATTTTCAGGTTTTTGAACTGTTACGTGAGCAGCTCTGGTACAGACCAAACCCTGCCACCTATGTTAAGTTAATTGTCATGCTTGGGAAATGTAAGCAACCTGAAAAGGCTCATGAGCTCTTTCAAGCTATGATGGATGAAGGATGTGTTGCCAATCATGAGTCGTATACAGCACTTTTATCTGCTTATAGTAGGAGTGGTCTCTTTGACAAGGCATTTTTATCCTTGAGCAGATGAAGAGCACCAGAGGCTGTCAGCCGGATGTCCATACTTATTCTATCCTTATAAAATCATGCCTGCAAGTTTTTGCATATGGTAAAGTGCAGGATTTGCTTTCTGATATGGAAGCTGAAGGCATTAAACCCAACACGATCACTTACAATACCCTAATTGATTCTTATGGGAAAGCAAAAATGTACGTGTTAATTACTCTTTTAGTTTTCAGAACCTCCATCTCGTCTCTCAGATCATAGATTATGTTGAAAGGTTGTTTTGGTTTTGGATAATCTGTCACACCTTTAACTTTCTTCCCCATTTAGATTTTTCGGAAAGTGGGAATAATCTGGAGAAGGTTAAACACGTGCATGCACGGACACACACATGTATGAATGGGGGGAGAGAGAGAGAGAAAGAGAGAGACTGTTTCTGCTGCAACTAACACCAGTACCATCATAGCAATCAAGATCAAATTCTTTGAATTCACTTGTATACTTATTCCACTTCTCCTCAAGCTTGCACAAACATGTCCTGCTCCTTGATGTTTTTCTTTGTTTGGCCTGCTATCTTCTCCCCATATATCCTGAATGGCTGGATGGACATGATATGGCTAGAGAAGTAACCTTTTAGCATGATTTAAAGGTTTGCAGAGATGGAGTCAAGAATAGCAGAAATGCTACATCAACCAGACTGCGAGCCTGATGTTTGGACCATGAACTCTACACTTAGAGCCTTTGGCAGCAGTGGACAAATAGGAACCATGGAGAAGTGTTATGAGAAGTTTCAGAGTGCAGGAATACAGCCCAATATTAGAACATTCAATATTCTTCTGGATTCATATGCAAAAGCTGGAAATTATGAGAAAATGAGTGCGGTGATGGAATACATGCAGAAGTACCAATACTCCTGGACGAGTGTGACATACAATGTTCTGATTGACGCATTCGGGAGGGCTGGGGATTTAAAACAGATGGAACATGTGTTTAGGCTAATGCAGTCAGAGAGGATTAAGCCAAACTGCGTCACACTTTGTTCACTTGTAAGAGCATATGGACAAGCTGGGAAAGCTGATAAAATTAAAGGTGTTTTGCGGTTTATAGATAATTCAGATGTAATGCTAGATACAGTGTTTTTTAATTGCTTAGTGGATGCTTTTGGGAGGATGGAATGCTTTGCAGAGATGAAGGATGTGCTTGAGATGATGAAGCAAAAAGGATGTAAACCAGACAAAATTACATATAGAACCATGGTTAAAGCCTATTCAAACAGTGGAATGATGAGCCATGTGAAGGAACTACAAGCTCTCTTTGAATCGGGGTGGAAAAGTTCAACAGAAGATGGAGGAGTCTAGCTTACAGTGAGAATTTTCAGGTCAGTGCATCCTGCTCTGATGACGTTTTTGTTGTTTTAGATTCAATGCATTAAGCAAAGGATAAGTTTCTCGTTTTCTTGGCACCCGATTGTGAATGCTTATTATTTGATATGAGAAGATAGGTGACAAGAGGTGAGTGTGAATAGTTAATGATCCTTAACATGCCGAATGCAGTCCAAACAGTTGTTGTTCCTATTGACATACCAAATGCATGTGTTCAAGTGCTGACAGAATCATTGGAGCGAATGTTTGTCTCAAATATCGTTTTATGCACCATTAGATTTGTCTTCTCTATCATCAGAAGTTCAGAATTGTCTATGGGAAGCTTATGCCTAGGGAGACTGTTTACAGAGACCGCTCTCTTTGGCCTCAGTGAATGAATTTACTTCCGCCTTAAGTTTTCGTGTGGATGCGTCTTTACCTCAGAATCTAAATGCCTAATATCATCATGCAGAGTTTCACTGAAGCATAAAACTGCATCATGAAAGTAAAGTTGATCTTGGAGTAGCAGCTGTGGAGCGCTTCTCCAGTTTCTGCACAATTTTAAGGTGAAATTATAACTCATCTGCAAATGAGGAGATATGCACCATGATAGATTCTGCAGCTTTTCTGTTGACCTTTTAAGCTGAAGCACTTTGTTTTTTCTCCATGCAATCAGGCATTGCTAATAAGATTATGAGAGTAAAATATTGCCAAAAAGAAAAAAAAAAAAAAAAAACTGTTTGTACTTCCTGTTTCTTTCTTCTTAATTCTAATTATTCTGTTTGAAACACAATTTCCTAGGCACATCAAGCTTCCGCAATTGATCTGCTTCTTGGATTGTTCTCGATGACGACTTAATTTGTTTCTCACAAGACCTATTATGTAAGAGAGTGTTCAAATCTATTATTGGATTTGGGTCCTTATCAGAACAGAGAGAAGTGCAGTCAATTTTGCTCAAGAGACAGAGCGGAACAAGCAGAGACACTCTAAAATAGCCTTGAGATAGCTATGTAGAGCACTGATCAGACAACACTGTATGTGCAGCCATGGTAACTCATTCGTTGTAGCTATAGGCAGTTATAGCCTACTCTTTGAGGCATTTTTGGATAAAAATCTGAGCAACTGAAAGGCGAAAATCTTATACGTTCTGCAGTAAATATCACAAGAAGTTTTGATGGAAATGAAGCATCTTGCCCGGTCATTCCAGATGATGCACACTTCTAACTTCTTCTAAACTTTGGAATCTCCACTGACCTCTGAAAAGAGAAATCACATGAAGGTTGTTCATTCTTTATGAGACATGAGGCTTTTGTATCATCTTACAAGTTATTTTGTACTGTGTCTCGCATTTGGTCAAAATTCTGGTGCAAAACATTTGAAGCATTTGACAGATTCTAGTGCAACCGTTGGTTCGAATTTTAGTAGCCCAGGAACTGAACTTGATGAAAGACTCGATGAGATATGAAGACATATTGGTCGTGTTATCTCCAAATGTTTTCCTAAATTGGAGGAGCGTCACCCCGCCTACACCGAAGGGATCTTTCTTTAATGTGATTCGGCACCAGCGAAATGCGTACGTGGCGCTTTAACTAGAGGGATTTGGGCCAAGTGATCTTATGACACTTCTACAGACAGAAAAGGAGCGCTCAATCAGATTGTTTATCAATTAAGATGCACATACCACATCTGCAAGGCCAGTTTGTTTAGGCTTTTCTAAGTAAAATGTTTGAGAGAATTCTCCAAAAAGTTTTAAACTTATTGTATGGCCGTCAATTCAATCATAAATCTTGTAATGATGCAAATTGACTCCAACAATGTATTCATTCCAAATAATTTTGTCATAAATCTTGTAATGATGCAAATTGAGTCCAACAATGTGTTCATTCCAAATAATTTTGTCATAAATCTTGTAATGATGCAAATTGAGTCCAATAATGTGTTCATTCCATATAATTTTGTCATAAATCTTGTGATGATACAAATTGAGTCCACCAATGTATTCATTCCAAATAATTTTGGCTGGAAGTGAACATCCTTTGCAAAATTTTCAAAATTTTTAAATTTTTTAGAGTTTTCTATTTTTCATTTTCTCTACTTTTTCTTTTTATTATTTCCCTTAATTGGCTTAGGTTTTGGAAACTTGCAGCAGCTTATGTCAGTCATAGGTGAGAGCCAAGATGAGCTTGCCAAATTTGGGCAAGGCCTCACAAGCCCTAGTTATGGCCAACAAGGGCATTGCAATCAGCCATAGTGATGGCAGGGGCACAAGCCCTCACAGAGCTAGCCAGGGCTTCAAGGTCCTCGTTTGGGGTCGTGGCCCTCGCAACCCTTAACATTGAAAAGAAAAAAAAGTAAAAAAATGAAAAAAAAAATCAATAACAAATTTAGAAAAATTTAAAAAAAAAAGATTATATAAATTGTTCGCATCAATGGCAATCATGCTATATAGTGTCCACAGTAATGATTTCTACTCAATATTGATAAATCATCAAAAAATTTAGGATTAAATTAATACAATTGAAATGTTTAAAACTAAATTAACCGTCATTCAATAAATTAGATTAGATTTCAAATAATCATATCCTTTTATGAGCCAACAAGGGAAGGGAATAGTTGCTAGGGCCAAAGAGCTTGGAAAAGAAGCGGCTGCTTTTTCTTAGAATCGCTCTCCTCTTAAAATATATATGTAAAAACTATAATTAATCCATAAAAGTGCCTTTTGAAGTAGTAACAATGCTTAACTTTGAAATTCTAAAATTAAGTAGGTGGGAACATTATCAAGATGGAAAAAAAAAAAAAAAACATTATCAAGATGGATGACTTCCGGAGAAAGTCAATCATTTTTCATGTTAATCAACCCTTTATTATACACATGGTGAGTTTCCAATTTTGTCATCCAGGCCCATTTCCTTTTAGTTAATTTGTGTTTATCCTTTTGGTTGAAATAGCTCGCTTAGTCAAATTAAAGTTCCTATATTCATCAAATTTTGTTAAATATTATTATTGATATTTATTATTTTACCTAATTTAGCTTTCTTCGATTTGCTGTAGTTTTTCATATTCTTACAACAATTAAGAGTAAATAGATAAATTTCCTTGAAAGATGAGAATGGAAATATACTTTTAACATTGGGTTTATACCATGAAAAAACCTAAAATTATACCTATTGTAGTACAAATGCCCCAAACTTTTTTTTTTTGTCACCAAAAACCATAAGCTTGCTTGTTGTGACACAAAAACATATTCCAAAATTTTTTTTTGTCACAACAAAACCTTGAACTTATACTAATATATCTTCGATGGAATTAAAATAAATGGTATATATGTTGTATGTATAAGTTTGAATTTTTCCGTGACACAAAAAAAGTTAAGAGGTAATTGAGTTACGATAAGCGAGTTTAGAGTTTATCATTTAACCTTTAAAATTCATGTATATTGTACGTGCTAATGGAAAAAAATAGCGGAGGCTAACCATAGTCTAAGTAGCACCGACACTGACATGCGACATGCAACATGCGACACGACACAACATGACACGCCGACACGTCGTTTATAAAAAAACAGAGAATTCCGACACGTTGGAACACGTTGTATATTAAATATATATTTACACAATAAATTATCATTTTTATGATTATTTCAATCAAATTAATTTGAATCAAATTCATAAATAAATAAATAAATAAGCCTAGAATGAAGATACACAAAAACATTAATCCTCCATTTATTAATATCATTCATTATTTCAATTTGACAAATTCAACTTTATTTCAATAATTCATAAAACTTAGAAAAAAATAATCGATTCATATTATGGACTCACATGTTAGATATGTTGGAAGAGGAGGAAAAAAAAAAAAAAAACTTAAGGGGTAAATTGCGTATCACGGGAAAAAAGAAGAGAAGATTATGTTTTTTTTTTCTTTATCCATTTATTATTTTTATTATTGTGTTTTATTTTTTCACATATATATATTTTGACTTCTCATTTATTGAATTTTTAAAATTAACATTGATATCGGAATCACATGTCGGAAACTCGTATGTCAAAATTCCGACTCGAGTGTTGGAGAGTGTCAAGAAAGTTGACTAGGTGTCGGATTTTCCAACACATGTTTACCGAGTGTCGGAGAGTGTCCAAGCGTGTCAAATATTTGTCGAAGTGTCCGACGCGACACAAAAGCTCTTGAAGAATGTCGGTGCTTCATAGACTGTAGTAAGAAAATGAAAAGTTCATGGGAGTACTGTGAAACGGTCGGAAAATACGGGGTCGAAAGGACACAATTTCAAAAGTTACAGGTTTGTGTGATATGATATCTATGACCAGAAAAAAAAAAAAAATCAGAGAAAAAAAAGGCACTGCGATTTTAACGAAAAGCCCACTTTATAAGGTGGGCCACTTTCCACGGGGGCCCCCCCTTTCTTTATCGATCGTATTCTTCACCGACCAAAATCGCCATGACCCGGCCCAACTCCCCCTCGAGCAGACTTTCGCCCCGCTCGTGTGAGCTCCCCCGGTTCGAACTCGAACGCAGAGATCAAAACCAGAGAGAATCACCCAAAATCCATAACGAAGCTCGAGCCCCGCAGAAGCGATGGACGCGTGATGGATCACATCCTCCGCGCGCACAGAAGAGAATCGCCTCCCTCGCGGGCGCGCATTCCGCACGCGGGCGTCGACGATCGTAGCTAGGTCAGGCTCGCCCTGCCGCTGCTGCTGCCGCTGCCGCTGCCGCTGCCTCCTCGCCGGCCACGAAGCGCACCGTGCCTCGGTTTCGATACGGTTCTCCCGCGATTGATCGTCGCGATTCAGGTGATTCCTCTCGCGTCCTTTGCTGGCGCTCGTTTCGTTTCCCGAACGCCCTGCCGTTGCATTTCGTTTTTGTTTTTTTGGGGGAGGGGGGTTCGTGGGAAGAAGGTGCATTGGAGTTCGGTTCGTCGGAGGAACGAGCGTGGCGTTCTTAGGGTTTGGGGGTTTTGGGCTTAATGCTCGCGAGTACGCGCTTCTAGTCGTCTTATATGTCGGCATGCTGGTGGAGTGTGGCTGCGGAGACGTTAGTAATTTCGAATTGAGCTGGCTAGTGAGAGAGAGTTTTGGCTTAGGCTCTGTTTTCACTCATGAGTAGAAGCACTGGATTTATTGAAGGTGCTCATGTACAGCGGTGACCGTAAGTGGAAGTTCTCGTTAATTTGCCAATGCATTGCTGCTGACTGTTATCGGAATTTGGTACTATTGGTTTAAGAGGAGTCTTTGTAATTCGGTGCCCTTTCGACAGTAGCAGGTGACTCTGTACTTGGTTTTCTGTCAGATTATGGTAGTCCTTGTGAGCAGCGTGTTAATTATCAATGTAGTTGTTAACGTTGTTGCTGCTTGGAACACCTGTTGGTTCTTGGTTTCAATGATGTATGCCTGCCATATCCAGATTTGGGGAGGTATTTCTCTTTAATCTGACTGCTCAAGATTGCTCCGGGTTTGAATATGTTGTTGATTTAGCAAGTTGTTTGTCTACTTAAATCTGACAACAGAAAGATGCTTCAATCACGATCAAGTTGAATAATCTTTTGAGGTCATTGTAGATTGTTGAATCAATGGAAAGCAAAAGCTTGTAGAAAAAAGTGTTGGAATGCATGGATCTAGCGCAGAGTCCACTCTCCTTGTAAATGCTGAGGTTGATTCTTCCATGGGTGGAGTTGCTGAAGGTGGAGTTGGCACTAGTATTAAAGCCTCTCCGCACCAAGCAGCAATTGAGAAGGCTCAAGCAGAACTTAGGTGACCCTCCATTGTGCCTTTTCCCTCATCCATCTTAATCTTCATTCTGCCCTACATTTGGGCTGAATCTAAAGCAAACTTAATTTTGCCAATAACAGACTGGAATATGACTATCTTGAAGAACGGAGAAGAGAGCTTGAATTCCTTGAGAAAGTATAATAGATTCTTTTCCTGATGCTTCTGGCAGTTGGACCTTTCCTTTTCTAATGTAATTATCTAAGTTTCTTATGTAGGTAGTAATGATCCTTTTGCGTGGTTTTCGCTTTCAGGGAGGCAATCCTTTGGATTTTAAAAATGGCACTGCAACCTCAGCCAGTGTGCAATCAACTTCGCTTACTGATCAGCATCTGGAACAAGTGGCGACCAGGTATGCTTTGACTGTTTTTTCAATGGTTATAGAGGGTCTTTCAGTTGAGCTGTTGAATGGATCATTTAATTCTTTGTCCTCTCCTGCATACCAACATATGTGTTTATCATTGTCACAGTGAAGCGAGGGGTAGTTTTGCATTGGCTGCATCACCTCAAGGGGACTCTCTTGAGAGTAGTGATAGGC
This sequence comes from Eucalyptus marginata, assembly GCA_014182565.1. Lineage (NCBI taxonomy): Eukaryota > Viridiplantae > Streptophyta > Magnoliopsida > Myrtales > Myrtaceae > Eucalyptus > Eucalyptus marginata. Next base: position 40,055,266 of record CM024595.1, on the reverse strand, counting down.
CCAGACTTCTCTGTGGTTCAAACTGTGCCGATAATCAATTAGATTCTAATGGGGAGGGCCATTTGGTTGAAGGAGAAAAGAACTCTATCCGTGGTGGTAGAAGGAATAAGTTTGCTTCTTCTAAGCAGTCATCTCAATTTGATGGGAGTAAAAATGCCAAGGACTCTGAAGAGTCTGCTATATTTCGTCCATATGCTCGAAGGAATCGGTCAAGGCCAAACCGTGATGGTGCCCGATCAAGTTCTGCTGATATGTTTCATGGTCATGGCTGTCATGGATTATCTTTAGCTGCGCGAGTGGGATTTAGAGACCCTAAGGGCTCAGTATTGGAAACCAAGAACCACAAGGAAGAGAGTTTGCTGATGATCACTAGACCTAAATGCTCAAGTGCCAAGGGCAACAAAAGAATTCAGTCAGATATTGAGGTAGATGGTGAGAAAGATCTTGAATCAACTTCTGTTCATGCAGAGAGTGACCGTCCTGGAGGTGACTTGGATGTTGCAGATAAAAGCTCAAGGGATAATCGAAGTACTAAATCAGTTGAAGTTGATTTAATGAAAACTGCAGTAGAAATAGATTCTGGTGTTTCAGATATTCAAGCTAGGAAAAATTCAACTTTTGCTAATACTGATCTTCCTTCTGCAATTGTTGCAAAAGTTGAAAATGAAACTAGTTCTGGTGTAGTGAGTAGTTTTGCAGATGAACATAGTGACCGGAGAGACCATGTAAATGAGTGTCAAAATAATGCTACTGCATCTGGTGTGAGGGGTTTGGACTCAGAATCTTCCTGTACCCGTACTAGTATAGGCACAGATGTAAATAATGATTGTGAAGTTTATAATAGTTCAAAAAGTGCCTGCATCACTGTGAATACCGTGATGCTTCCATCTGAAGCTGGGGGCAACAAGAAGTTAATTTCTGAAGAAATGGTAAAAGAGCAGAATGACGGCAAAAGTACTGAATATGATGCTCTTTCAAAAGATGAGAAAAAATGTGATGCTCAAGCCCATGTAGATAATGGTGCCATTTGTAAAGGTGAAGAAATGCATGAAAGGTCTGACCCTAGAAAAGAGGCGCAAAATTCTCCAGGAGGCAAGGGAATGGAACAGATTGGACATGTTGCATCAGCAACTGAAAGAGATAGAAGCAAAACTTTTGATAACAATCCCACTATCCAGGACAAGGTTTCACTTGGAAGACCTCAAGGAATTGACATTTTAGCTTGTGAACAGAAAAGTTCTTCATCAGAGAGGGATCGTGCTGTTCTTTCAGACCCTAAGACTTGTTTGTACAACTTGAAATTGGTAGACAAGGCAAGAGAGGATCATGTCCTGGAAGAGGCACAAATAATTGAGGTAAATTTATTGTAGCAGCTACTTAGTTACCTCTATAGTTGATGAAGAAAGAGGGGTCTTATAGGATTCACAGATATCACCTTATGCAATATACAGGCACGTCGTAAGAGGATTGCTGAGTTATCTTTTGGCACTAAAAAGTTGGATAATCGTCGGAGATCTCACTGGAGTTATGTTCTTGAAGAAATGCAATGGCTGGCAAATGATTTTTTGCAGGTTTGGTTGTATGATAATAACATGCAGTTATTTTCTTTCCATCGTATTACTCTCTTCTTTTCTGGAGCTTCATTGCTGTGCATAGTTTTGAATATTAGCCCATGGTGGTGAGTATGGCCAACAGAAGTGTGGTCAACCTGGTTGCAGCAACTAGTCTTCCACTATACGGCATTCATGCAGTTCGAGAATATAATCACTTTTCTACGCAAACAATGATTATGAGCAATGGCAGTTATTGAGAACCGCAGTTTCTGAAACTGTGGCTATTCAATCATAGCCATTGAAACAATATCAAATTTCCCAATCTAGAGTAATGACTACTATTGCTCTTTCATGTTAGTACAGTAATCAAAGGATGCTTAATCAAACAAAATCACACTTGAATCATTTTATTTGGAAGAACTTAACATTGAAAATCTCTGAATTATTGCACTTGCAAAGAGTTGGAAATTAGTCAAGGTTCCCATAATTTCTTGAATTTAAGACATAGATTGTCTAAAAATTTTCATTGTTTAAGTTAAAGATTAATCCTTTACATTTCATGGATTTTGCAAAACATAAGCACTGCAGTGATCCCAAATTTTTTATAAATCATTTGTCATGGCTGCTTCTGCAATAATTTGGTTACAGCTTCTGTGACCTCTGCTGCACTTTAAAACCTTGGTTCATTTTGTACTTCTTTAGGAGCGTGTTTGGAAGATGACTGCTGCGGCTCAATTATGTCATCAAATTGCTTCTGCATCGCAGTTGCGATTTGAAGAACAAGATCGTCAGAAAAAGCTGAAAAAGTTAGCGTTCAACTTTGCAAAGGCTGTGATGCAATTCTGGCATGTAGCGGATATGCTTGCTCATGGTGGTGATGCAAGTTTTGATATGAAAAGTGACCATCGTCTGGAAGATGGACCAAGGAAGAGAGATGACAATGATTTGCATCATGACAAAAGCAGAAAAACCCAGAAGATGCAGGTATTATTGGGAAGATAATTGTTCTCTCATGCTAGTGCTTGGTTAATTTGTTATAGGCATCAAAATTTATGCATCTTGCTCAGGTTTTTCATGATTCATGAATGAAAATAATGTTTCTTGTAAGAAAATGATAAGTGTCCTCTAACGTCATTTTTATGGATCTATGGTTATAAATCCTTTGTGCCTTCTTGTTAAGTAACTTTCCTGCCTTGGCTTTGGGAGCCCTTGGTCAAGATGCGTGTGATCCCACTTATTCTTAAAAATAGTATGATTAAGACACTACATTCTCAATTGAGGGTTTTCTGAAGGTGTTGATATATTCTGAGGCGTATATTTACTTGGATCAAAGTAAGTTGCACTCTTTGATGTTGGAACATAAAGAAGAAACTGAAGAAAGGATGTGTGACTAGAGGACTTGGTTTGTTTTTTCATTTTGATGTTTTTGTTATTGGATTTCTTTAAATTATGAGATTTATGAAAGTGAACGATTTGAAGTTGACGGTACAACTTCAGTAGTCATATAGTCTTGTCGTAAGTAATGTGGTGCATTGGAAGGTATTATGGGGGAGCTAACTCTCTAAAAGGAGCCAATTGACCAAGAAGAAGATCTTAATTGGATAACATACACCATCAAGTTATAAGCAGCTCTTTATTATATTTGGTTTCCCCCCCACTTCATCTCAAGGTGTTCTAAACAGTGTATCTTAGCCCCAAAGTTCAGACCCCTTACTTTGTTCCCTTACCCAATATATGGTGGTACAGTGGCAATCTGTGGGATGATGATGCTTCAAAGAGACAATGTTCAGCTGAGAGAGAGAGAGAGAGAGAGAGAGCAATTGACAGAGAGGAGTAGAGAAAGATGTGGCAATTGACTGAAAGGTTGCAGTGGGTGGCATGCCAATGATTCCAAGTGACTGTGATGGTAGCACAACGAGAAATGTGATTCTCAAGTAAGAGATTGGGCACACCGCTTGGCAATGGTTCAATGTACATGATGGTGGTGTGGAGACAAAGATGCAGAGAGGAGAGTTACGTCATGAGAGAGTCTTGAGAGGTTCTATGTAGTGTTTTTCTGGGCTTGAGAAAACTGCAATCTCTAAATTTTAAGGTTTTTATAGTTCATCAGGTAAAACATATATATCTTTCATTCCTTTTACCATGCCCTGCAAGGTTAACCCAAATATGCTCCTATTGAGGTGGGGATCTGTGAGGTGCAGGACTCTTATTGTGTCAGTCTGTTGACCTGATAGTGGCAGGCTTGGATGTGTAGTGGATGTAGATAGAAGATTTTCTCTAGCTGTAGAGTTGATTATGTCTTGTCTCTCATGTATTTTGCCCTTGTTTAGTCGTTAGTCAGAAAGTTATCTCTATGTTTCTGTGTTCCGTTTTTAGCTGGCTATGCAATATGACATTCAACCGTCTTAATTGTGGCTCCTGCGTTCCGCAAAATTTCCTTCACTTGCTGTTCAGGGATATGCCATGCGCTTTTTGAGAGAGAACAGTCTACATGTTCCTGCCTTCAAAGCTGAGGTGTTAACAGATACAGATGAAGTGACAGATATGGAGATCTCCAAATTATTCCATGACAGTCATCTTGCAGGAGTAAGGATCCACTCTTTGGTTGTATATGTCTCTGGATCGTCATGTAATATACTTGGTGTTATCAAACGGGCATCCTGCCATTACCTCTCTGATTTTTGTTTCCAGTTTTTTTAGCATGTGCTGTCAGCATTCTGGTCAGTGCACAACACAAACTATGGTGTTCATAGTGCCAGTGAAATTGGAGATCATTGAAGCATCCACTCTCAGCAAATTTTTGTTTTATTGGATGCTTGCAGATTGCTCTTGCAGGTGTTGCTTTAACTTACAGCAGATTGTATTTTTATTTCAGCAGGATAGCATCTTTTACACAATTTCCTTTGGTGCAATGGAGACATACAGGAAGTCTATCGAATCCTGTGTGACACAGTGTGAGGCAAGTACCTTCCCTGCATCTTTTTAATACATGGATTTTTTCCATTTGCCTTGAAATTTGTTGCATTGAAGTAGATCTTATTGTTTACTTCTTCCAATTTGTAGCTCCTACAGTTTGATTGTTCTTCATTTTTACATGAAACTCCTAAAACCATTCCAAATATATAAATATTTGACATATGGAGTCACTGGTATTTTTCCATCTTTTTTAAAGCTTGCAACAACTATTTATCATTTTCAAGCTTTTTGTGGGGGGGAGGGAATTTTATCGATAGAAATTTTAAACTGCAACAAGCAGGCTCGCAGAAAGGCTTTATAAGACCATCATTCCTCATCATGCCGGATGGCCTTTCTTTTGCCTATTGGGAAATGTTGTTGTCACAATTATCTGAGCTTTTTTTTTTTTTTTGTCGAAAATTTTATCTGAGCTTTGACTGGTCGTTTTTTATGCCTTTTGATTGGTAATGTTCAGAATACGGAAAGTAATATGCAGGAGGAAGTCAATTCATCCTTGCCAGAAACAATCTCAGGTATTCCAGGATTTGGGATATCCGAGTTCTTTATCAGTTTTCTCGTCCTTTGGGTTGCTTATTAGTTTATTTTATTTAGCCTATGGATACCAAGCAACTCCTCGTAACAAAAGTGAGCGAGAGACATGCATGTACAATCTTTCCCAGAAGAATCGGAAAAGCTTTAAGTCATACGGTTCTGGATCATATGAAATGGCAGCTGATATACCCTATGGAGAAAACAGAATGGGGATGCAACAGTCATTATTTATGGGCAAGAGAGCTGCTAGTCTTGATGTTGGTCCAGTTCCACCTAAGCGTATGCGAACTACTCCCAGACAGAGGGTCTTAAGTCCCTTTAATGGTGGAGCTGGTTTTAGGGGTTATCCCAAAAGTGATGCTTCTAGTGGAGATACCAATTCTCTTCAGGACGATCAGAGTACACTGCATAGTGGATCACAGGTTCAGAAAATTATGGAGGCTGAGTCAGTTGGGGGCCTTGAAAAGCAGTTGCCATATGACTCTGCGGATGCATCAATCAAATCCAAGAAAATAAAGAAACGAAAGCTTCTGGTGCGAACTTACTCCTTTTGGCAAATTCAGGGAATCCTTTGCATTTCTTATTTTTTGGGGTCACTATGATTGATTCTTCTCCACTGCAGATTTATCCATATGAGCAGGATTGGCAGCTGGATTCCACTGCTCACATTGAACGGGTAATTTTCATTCATTATATGCAGAGTAGAAATCCTAGGGTCTTCTCTTTAGTGGGCTAATCTTCTCAGTTTATGTCAAGTGTAATTGGATTTGGTAGTAAAATCTTACTGATTTACGAAAAGACAACTTTTAGATTGTCAGTGATCATGTTGGCATATTTTCTTTCTCATTGAATCATTTTCAGAAGTCTATGTACAGGCAGTGGCTAGCAAAAGCTTTGAGTTCATCTTCTTTGTCAGTTAAGTCCTGGTGGTTGCAGACCCCCTTAGACATCTTTAGATATTGTTATTGCAGCCTCTAGTTAGGAAATTTTTGTTATCTGTATTTATAAGAATTTGTTTTTTCCCAATTTGAACATTTTCTATAACCTTTTCTTTGATATATGTAGTCAGACATTTACGTGCAGTCCGTCATTCCTAACACATACTGTCGGTCATTCTGCATGGCCTGTAGAAGAGCTTTGCTTTTATTTTTTGTCTGCAATTGATGATATGATTTCTATGTAATTTCATCTTTACCCGGTAATAAGTAAGAAGAGAAAATCTCAAATCAGTGATTTGTGTAAAACTTATTGGTATTTTTATTTGAAAATATGATGCATCTAATGCTCTTCAAGATCTCATACCTGTTGTTGCAGCTTTCAGAAGATTTTCTCAAAAGATCATCTGAATGTTATGCTTAGGGAAACACCAAGTTCATTGTTGTTTTCTATGTACATGTTCCTCATAAAGGGTAGTTTCATATTTCAGAAGTGTTGTTTTTGTTATTATTAGACATGGTAGTGTAGTATGAGGAGAAATTAGTGGACTAATGTTCATTGTTGTTTTCTATGTACACGTCCCTTATAAAGGGTAGTTTCCATATTTTGTAAGTGTTATTTTTGTTGTAATTATTAGTAGTGGTAGCGTATTATGAAAAGAAATTAGTGGATGAACAAATGGAGGGGTTCTTCTGGTTAGTGTTGTGCTGTGACTGTAATAAAAATCATTTAGTTGGTGAAGACTTCTCATTATTGGTTTGCATAGAAAGGGGGAATCTATTCTGCATGAGATTGAAATTTTTTTAATCTTGCCTCCTTGAATTACCTGACATCATATGACTATTGTATCATCAATGCTTGATGACAAAAGTATTCATTAATGCCACCATTGTTGCACAGAGGGATCAATTGAAGAAGAGGCTAGAGAATCATTGTTTTGAATCAAATAGAACCAGTGGTAAGGCTCCCAACTCATGTTTTCTTGATTAGGTTTCTTGAGGAAACATTTTGTCTGGTCTTTTCTCAGTTTTACATTTTCAATCATTTTGATGAAAGTTTGTATGGCAAACATGCAGCCAAGAAGCCAAAGATGATCAAGCGATCACCTGATAATACTTTTGATAACATCACATCAATGACTGGGTCCATCCCTTCTCCTGTAGCATCTCAAATGAGTAACATGTCCACCCCAAATAAATTGGTAAATTCAACCAACAGTCATGATAGGAGCAGGAAAGTGAAAGGATTTAAGGTACATCCTAATTAACAGCATGTCATCAGTTCAATCTTGCTGTCACTAGTTTATTTGTTCTTTTCATGGTGGTTCTGAGCATTTGTTATCACTGCAGGTGTCCACAGTGCAGCCAGGTTCCGGAAGTCTCTGGTCACTATTCGAGGACCAGGTTAATTTTGTCATAATTGCCCTTTTAGTGAAATTATCATATTTTCTATAACATTGTTTTCATTGCCATTGAAAGATACACTCTAGATCAAGGCCATTGATAGGAATGTTCCCTTCCTGACACATTTTCATGTCTCCGAAATGGTACTTTGCTTTTAGGCTCTTATCGTCCTGGTACATGATATGGGTTCAAATTGGGAGCTGGTCAGCGATGCAATCAATAACACTCTACAATTTAAGGTAGATCTCTGTCATATGCTGAGTGACCTGCCTATTTACTCTTAGAGGCCTGATATATTTATTTGCTCAAGCTGATCGATAGGTCCATTTGTTCAAGTTTTTATTTCTTCCAATGTTTTTATCCAGTGTGTATTCCGCAAGCCTAAAGAATGTAAGGAGCGTCACAAGTTTTTAATGGATAAGAATGCTGGTGATGGGGCTGATAGCGGGGAAGATTCAGGGTCATCTCATTCTTATCCATCTACTTTACCAGGCATTCCTAAGGCAATTCTCTATTTCTTCCTGTCTGCAACAAGTTGAACTAGTGTTGTTGCATATTTTACCTCCAACACGACATTTTGCCTGCTTCAGTTGATTGAATGATACACCATATTTCATGCAGGGAAGTGCCAGACAGTTGTTTCAGCGTTTGCAAGGGCCTATGGTGGAGCAGGCTTTAAATGAACACTTTGAGAAAATAATTAGAATTAGCCAGAAGCAGCCTTACGAAAGAAATACGGTTTGTGCCCTTGATGTAGGACTAGTTACCTTGCAGAGTTAACATGTTGATCAAATGAAGAAAAAAATATTTTTCTTTCTCCGTTGTCTGCATTTTCTGATTAGTTGAATGGTTTGTGCTTTGAGTAGGAATACTTTGAGGTCTCTCTGTGATTTTAGTTTACGTCGAGCCCACATTGCACCTAGATAGGTAGGAGTTGGCCTATAAAAAACATGCTACCTAGTGTGCCCACCTGTTGGTCATCACATATTTCTGTTGAACATGTATATGTTGTCCATAGTAGCAACATTCATGCCTAGCTCAAGAATTATTCCACAAAGATGTCGATCCAGTGACCAACAAAATGTGGTGGCACTAGAATATACAGCGGATGAGAATTCAAAAACTTGATAAATAATTGGGATTGTACAATCTGGGTGCAAGAAGTACCGTTGATCTTGAAGCAAACATTGTCAACTTTTCTTGTTGTATTTCAAATGCTTCCTGACTTAAGGTTTTTGATTCTCTCTTTTTTTTTTTTTTTTTTTTTTCAGTTGAAGAGTGACAGCCATAATCAAAAGCAAGTACCTGTCCACCAGTCTCATTTTGTTGCTCTTTCTCAAGTCTGTCCAAATAACCTGAACGGAGTTTTTCTCACGTAAGTGCGATGCTCACTGTCCATCTTTTTTTAATCTCTTTGCACAAGACAAGATTTGGTAGCTTTATTCTTGATTTTTAACATGAGACTAAAGTACGTTTTCCCCCTATCTGTAGACCTTTTGATCTTTGCGAACCGACTGCTCCTTCTGTGTATCAAGGTTCTCAAGCTTGTAATCTAGCATCATTAAACCAATGTGCTGTGCCACCAATGCTTGCTACGTCTGGGGAAATTTCATTATTACATGGATCAAGCAGTGTGGTTCTTGGTCCTAACTTCTTGTCATCTACTGATGCACTCACAACCTCTTGCAGGTACTTTACTATGCATGAGTGAGCATGAAGTTCTTCTCTAATAATTTCATTCTCAATATTTTGATCTATCATTTCTTGACTATGCATTTTCTCATGGATGCTAGAGTTAACTTTCCGAGAACATTATCTATGCCAGTTGATCAGCAGAATAGGATGCAGCATTATAATCAAATGACATCTCCCATGAACTTTCAACAACCCCACCTATCTGTCTCTGGGTCTCTCTCTCTGACCGATTGTGATGTTCGTATGAAGCCTGGTAGAAACAGTGTGGTTGTGAATAGTGGGATGGATGGAAGCACGCCAATGTCTCGATCAGAGATTCATGGAATGACCTCATCATCAGTACTGAGTTCTAGCAGCATGGTGGGTACGCCAGGTCCTGTAAATATGCACCCTAGACCTGATTCTGCACAAGGAAATTCAACCTTGCAACCTCGTGAGGCTTTTCATTCGGTGAGGGTGAGGTTTATTATTTTCTTTTATAAATTGAAAAGTCATGCTTATTTGTCTATTTCCTTTGCATGAACGGATTGTCCTGGAAAACAATCTTAAATTTTAGAAAGGCTGGTAGTTAAAAATTGGAACGACTTGTGAGTCTCATAGCATATGAAGTATCATGATTTCTATGTCCATCATGGAAATCATAATAAGATGGACAGTGTTGTCATTATCAGATTGTGCCTTCATTCTTCTATGAATTGTGATGCGATGCATCGATTCTGGTAATTTATATGAAAGCTGTCTTCTTTGATACCAGCCTGACCATATCTCAGAGCAGCAAACCCAAAGGTTGGTTCCAGGACCTCAGAAGCAGGTCACTCAAGGGAATATTCAAGGTGTTCCTCCTCTTAGTGGGTTGGGTTCTGCGTTTTCTAATCGTGCAACTCCAACTCAGATGTTTTCAGGCCATTCCCAGCGGCAATATCAAACGTCCTCTCAACAACCTCATTTGCCTAATAGTCCTTATTATCGCCCTAATATTCAGGGGCGGAATCAAGCAACTGATTTGCCACAGCAAACTTATGCAATCCATATTGCTAAGGAAAGGCAGCTTCAGCAGCGGCATCTCCAACAGCCTCGGCAGCAGCTCGCTGGATCTAATAATGCTGTCATATCTCATGTGCAACCACAACCTCAGTCTCCCATGCCATCTTTGCAGAATAGTTCCCTGCAACAATCCCAGCCATCATCGCAGCCAATGCCTGTGTCACCACAAACACCCTCTTCACCAATGTCACCTACATTTTCTCCTCAACATCCTCAGAATTATCCGCTCCAACCTCATGCTCTTGGCCTAAATCATCAGAATAATACTATGAGTTGCCTGACTAATCAGACTGGAAGGCAACGTCACCGTCAGCTGCAGCAACAGCAACCTCAACAATATAGCGGGCCCCCTCCTAAAAGGCAGCAGCAGAAGCAGGCTATAAAGGGAAATGGGAGAGGAAATAACTTGGTGAATCAGAACCTCTGTTCTGACTCTTCTCATCTAAATGGTCTCTCTATGGCCCCTGGAAGCCACGGGGTGGAGAAAGGCAATCAGATATTGCAGTTTGTGGAAGGTCAAGGTTTTAGGAATCCTGGGTCAACAGTAAATAACCCTGTCCAATCACCTAAATCCCAGACTCCTCCCAATCCCAATCATCCCCAGCTGCAGCAGACACGGCTTTCTAGTCCCACATCTCCTGTGTCAAGGCAAATACAGCAGATTCCTTCTAGGTCTGATAGTAGCTCTGCTGAGCATGGGTCATCCATTCTAAACAAGGCCATTACATCTCCACTGACAGCTTCGAACCATCTTCAGGCACTGCACATACATCAACAACCCAAACAAAAGCATGCTAATCCCATTCAACCACCATATACTGTCTTTCAACAGGGCCATCCAATGGCATCCAAGCCATCTATTAAGTCTCAAACCAACCAAGCTCAACTTGACCAGAGTCCTGTGAATAATCGTCCTTACCAGGAAAATACTGCTGCAATGGCGCCTCAAGCCTCTGTTGATTCCGCTAATGCAGGACCTGGTAAAAAGTCTCAACTTTATAACGCTTCTTGTTTGCCTGCTCCACCTCCTTGTGTGGGTTTTGTTGGAAGACCACTTAATGCAAATATGGCCAGAAATGAGTCAATGCCATCTGTAGGCCAGAGTATGGAGCAATGCCCAGAACCAGGTAGCTTGTCTTCTCATGGTCGTAGCATTAATTGCTTGGGGACGCAGCTGGGGCAGAAGCAGCTGCAACCAATGATGCCACCCCTCATGCCTCGGCCATCACCCAAGCAACAGTATCAGCTGCAAGAACAGTTTCTAAAGTCTGAGGAGCAACAAGCACTTCAAAAACCACTGCCAAAGTTGCCTTCTCAGCAACAAAGGCAGCATTTGCAAGCAGGGCAAGGAAATTGACATGTAATGCAAGAGGTTTTTTTTTTCTTGGAAAGCATGATTCATTAGATGAAACAAGGTATTGCTCGCCCTAGTGATGAATGAGCATGTCCCTGTGACAACTCTGTACAGGTAAATTTTATTCCAGATTGATATTAGGTGATATTGGATCTTCATTGACATTTCCTTGTCTCATTCTACTTATGCACCATCCAACAGGGATTGATGCCGATTTTGTAAGCATCCATGCAAATGGAGCTGACTACTACAAAAATAGACCACGAAAGTGAGAACAGCTAGGAGTTAAGACCATTTATTTCAAGCGATATGAAAGGTTAAGTGAAGGATTGTAGCAGATCGTTTGTTTATTGACTTTCTGGAATCATGTATAGTGACACTTCTCAAGTCTTAATCGAGAGAGTGAGACAAATATAGAGTTTTTTGTACAGAGGTCTCATCTCTCCTTTCCTTCTCCTTTAGGTGTTTTTTGGTTCTCTTGGCTAAGTAGACTGGTGCATGTGTAATTACCCTTTGAGATCAAGTGGGGAGCAATTACAGTCACAGGCAAAGCCTTAGAACATTGTGTGAATATAATGGTTCCTGATGTATAGACTGATCATGTCAATGCAGTTATTTGGCCTCTCAGCAAGTTTTTTAGTGGACGTATTGCCTTCACTCACTTTGTTATTGATTTTTGTAATGCATGGAAAATGATTGTCCTGGTAGCTTCTGTCGCTTATATTCTCTGGTTGAGAATTCATATTATAACCAGGGACATCATCATGACCTCTGGTCATATAACTGTTAAACATGCCATATTGATGCCTTGATTTTGTAGCTTAATGAGTAACAGAATTTTGAAAGGACATTTTTGCTCAAAAGCTTCTACATCTTGAACCACAAGAGACTGTCATCATCCCATGCATGCCACTCTGTAGACAGATTGCGTTATTTGTTCTCGGTCATCGGCGAGACTTGACCTCAATGTTGAAGAGCTGTAGTTTGAAGTGAACAAAATGGTATGAGCATTCTCGAACAAGCAAGGTCTGTGTAGGCATGAACTCTGACCATGTTTGAACAGTGTTTTATGGTTCCAGGAGTCTAGTGTGGTCAAACGAGAGGCTTTCTGGACCTCGCTCTTCTCCTGACAGCTCCCATGGTAAGTCTAAGAATTCCCTGAGTGGATAATGAGTGCTAGTAATTTAATTTATGTGCATAGGAAATGTTATGTCAGGAGAATTATGCAGATGAAGCTGGTTATTTGAATAGGGAGTTCTAGAAGTTAGGGATGGCTGCAGAAGCTATGATAGTTTGCTGCATGTTCTGGTAAGTAGAATGTGCGATTATGAGCATATCACTCGATCTTTTCCGCTTAGAACCACTTGTATTGCAATTTATTTAGTTCTTCGGAAAATACGCAGGTGCATTATGAATATCTTCTTTTTCTGCTCCATTGCTGCATTTCTGCTCTCCCTTTTTGCCCTCATCGGCGACCCCACTTGCGGGTGAAGTACGTTAACATGGTTGTCAATTGCCATGTTCATCGGTGGGTCATTGCTGCTTCTAGTTAATTTGAAACGTTTTAGCTTAAAGCACAAAAGCCTAACTTCAGTTAATCATTTACTTTAGTTATCGTATGCATCTATCTCTTGAAGCTTTCCACTGTTTACCACTTTGGAGTCTTGGAAAGATATCACGATGCGAACAATTTGGTTAATGTTGGTCTCCTCGGCGTCGTAGCTTTGTAGCTATTGTAGGATATCACTGCTTAAAATGCAACAAAAGAATGCTACCTCTCTCTTCTGTCAGTGAATAAGTCATTTACTATTTATTGATTGATGTATGGGAACTTTAACATTTTGTTCATATGAAAAATTGTTAACGTGTCCATAGCTATTTTTCCTCGTCCACAAATTGACTAAATTACTTTGGAAGAATCACTGTTAATAACCATGGTGAAACTACTTAACCCAAGTACCGTGGACTGCTTCATATATCGAGTCCTGCATTTTATAAGAAAAAGCAAGCCATATATTTTATAATTTTTCAGATTTAATCGAGTTAAAAATACCACATTTGTGCAATAACTTCTCCGGGAAGCTTTGGACATTTTTATTGAAGGATATGACAAGTGAACCTCCACAAGACAACCCACACGAATGGAATGAACATCATCTACCCCAAATATCAACGATCGATCGATCGATTAATCTACACTAAAAAACAGGGTCAAAGTATTTTTTTTTTTTTTGGAAGAAAAGGGTGAGAGAGAGAGGGGGAGAGAACAGATAAAAGTCAAAGTCAAAGGGGTCAGTCAAGAGGGGAAGCAAAAGGCCTTGGCGATGGTGTCGAGGATCTTGCTCTGCGACTCCGCGATCAGGTCCATCCGCTTCCTCTCGAACTCCATCCTCCACCGCTCGCTCTCCCTCATCATCTCCATCTTCACGTTCTCCATCCCCACGTACCTCTCCGCGAACCCCCTTATCTCCCCGGCTATCTCCCACACCGCCCTCCTCTTCCTCCTCCTCCTCCTCTCTCCCCACCCCTCCTCCTCCGCCTCCTCCTCCTCCTCCTCCTCCTCCTCCTCCATCTTCTCCGCCGCCCTCTTCCTCTTCGCCCCTCCCGCCGACGCCGAAGCCCTGGGGAACCGGTTCACCATCGCCGGCCTCCTCAGTATGTGGTTTATGCTCCTCGACTTGCTGTAATTCCCATCGTAGGCCTCGTCCTCGTTGTCTTCCTCCTCCTCCTCGTCGGCGGCTTCCTCTTCCTCTTCCTCCTCCTCGTCCCCTCCTCCCACGGCCCTTCGGGCGCCGTACGGCACCACGGCGATCGGCCGCGCCGAGATCGGCATGGGGCCGCGCTCCAGGCGCTCCATCATCTCGTAGTACGGCCAGCCGGAGGCGGCGCCGGCGCGCTGCTTCTCGGCGCGGTAGCGCTTGCGGAGCTTCTCCATCTTGTGGCGGCACTGGGTGGCGGTCTTGGAGGGCTCGGCGTAGGAGTAGCCGCAGCGGGCGGCGACGGTGACGGCCACCTCCTCCCACTGGCTGGACTTGAGCGGGCCGCGCTTGAGGGCGTACCACTTCTCCTCGTAGGCGCGGATCAGGTTGACGGTCTCCTCGTGGGTCCAGGGGACGGGATGGGGCTTCTTGGCGGCGGCGGCGGCGGAGGCGGGGAGCGGGGTGGCGCTGGGTGGGGAGGCGGAGGGGGAGGATGGGGAGCGGGTGGCCATGTCGCGAAGTCTTTTTAGGGTTTTGAGATGGAGATGGGGAGAGAGAGAGAGGGGTGGTAGGCTTAAATAGGGGAGGGGGTGGTGGCGGCGAGGCGGTGGTGGCGGTGGTTGAGTTTTGGTTTGGGGAGGCGATTAGGTGGGGCGGGGGTGCCGATGAATGGGGAAATTGCGGGACTGCGCCCGAGTTTTTACTCTGGTTTTTGGGGGGGGGTGGTGGTGGGGTAGCGTCATTTTCTGTACATTTTCGGGCTGGATCAGGGTCACCGTGGTCCAATCAATTTTGTCCTCTGCAGCTGGGAAGGTTTCTGAGTTTCTTTCCGACGTTTACCTGGAAATCAAAGTCCTCCTTGTGGGTGGACAGGAGGAAATTAAGCAGAAAAAAAAAAGTCGCTGAAGATGGAGGCTTAGGGGTTAAGTCTTTTTCGGCCGGCGTTGGACCGTGTTGATAGACAGAGGAGGGGTAAGTCTTTTCCGCCGGCGTTGGATCGTGTTGATAGACAAAAAGCATGTAAATTAAGATTCCGTTCCTTTTGGAGAGAATATGATGATTCTGACCAAATTTAAGGAAAATTCTAAATAAATATTCGAAGTATTCTTGTTTTTTTAAATAATGATCTAAAATAAATTTTATTTTTATTAAACATACGAAGTGTGTCATTTTCTTAAATAAAGGATTGAATTTGATTTTATTTTAAATAAAGACTTCACAATTTCAAAGAATGGTTTGACCTCGACAATTAATTTTTCCTTAAAAATAAGATTTCAAAAATAAATACAGGAGGAGAGCTGGGGAGCCCCTAGGACCACCACCCTCTCCCACACCCTCTTCCAGATCTAGGTGATGAGAATTGGCCCTAGTCGTCCTGTCTTTTTCATCCTTTTATATATTATTATTTGTGTTTTCTTTTAAGTTTAAAATTTTATTTCTTTTGAGTTTGTTCTTTTTTGGAAATAAAAAAAATAAAAAAGGAAAGAAAAAAAGGTAAATGATGGAAAAACACTCAATCACTCCATGAGGTCAGGCTTTCTTTGAGATTGACATGAAACTTGAAAAAGTAAGATCCACTTCAGACCCTCCTTTGAAAAAAATAATGGCCCTCTAAATTCTTATTTGGAATTTTTCCTATTTTCTAGGAAGTTATTCTTCACGCAAATGACAATATATTCAATATTAAGCTAAAACCTGAAAATGAAGTGGCACCGTTTAGTAAGGATTTTTCTTTTTTTGTTATTCCATGCACTCATTTTCAATAATTTTTTTAAATCAAATTTTAATTATTATTTTATTTTATTTTTTCTTTCCTTGGCCGGATATCGGCCACAAGCGAACTCGAGCCCTGCCATAGGCCGACGAGGCTCGAGCCCCGCCAAACTCACTGGACTTGGCGGTGTCCGAGCTCAATCGGGGCTATTTGGCAGGCTTGGGTATCACTACAGCGACGAGCTGTGTGGGGCTCAAGTCCTCATTGTGTTGGAAGGAGAAAATTAAGCAAAAAAAAAAAAAAAAGTCATTGAAGAGGCTTTAGGAAAAGTCTTTTCGGCCGGCTATGGATCGTATCGATAGACTAAAAGCCCGTAAACTAGGACTTATGAATACTTTGATATTATGATATGATCCATCCATCTCGAGTTTAGATAGTATTTTATGTCATCAGCTAGTACATGTACTAAAGAGCCGTTTTCTTCATTGCGATGAATATTGAAGATATTCCATGAACGACACACCCTTTGCCCTGGTCGGCTTCGAGACCTTATAAAACCGACTCTCACATCAAACCTTCATCTCCCTCGAAGGAGCATCTGTTCCAATGCTCATGCTTTTGCCTTGTTTCGTCAAAATTATTCCTCCATCGAAATATTTTTCACTAGAAGTAGTTCTTCAGCTTTTATTTAAGAAAACCAAGGTTCTATGCTAATTCTGGATAAATGATATCTCATGTGAAAAGAGATCAATTTCTTCAATTCAAATAACATTGTAGAGTTCCAAAATAAACCAGAATTTAATCGACGGCAAGATTCACAAATTACGAACTCGATGATTCTAGAGGACGTAAACAAACTGTGCAGAATTTAAATGAAGACATAGTTTGAGAACATAAAAATACAATGTTGGAATTTAATCAATGATACGGCACATAGATAAAGATACTTGTTGGAATCTGATCAATAATTTAGAGTACGATGCATGAAAGATGACAAAAATATAACATTTGGTTTGATTTGCGTGGAGGCTTTCTTGATGGATGACTAAAGATATTTATAATAATATAAAAAACCCTAAACTGATGTATATATGATAAATTTACCCAAAATTAGTACGTTTATTACAAAATTATAACAAACTAATTTTTTACCATTAAAAAACTCAAACTAGGTGCATGTATGTTAGTATACCAATTTGGGATTTTACCCTTCATTTGTCACATGTGTACTAGTTTTGTGATTTTCGTAATATTAATGTAATTTAATGAATGGTATATTTGTTACAAATGTCTTAGTTTAGGATTTTTAGCAGTCAAAAAAATTTAGTTTGAAGTAAATTTATCACAAATGTATTAATTTGGAGATTTTTTTGTCAAAAAATTAATTTGGAATAAATTTATCATAAATATATTAGTTTGAGATTTTTGTGATTAAAAATTAATTTGGAATAATTTTGTCACATATGTATTAATTTGAAATTTTTCATGACAAAAAATAATAATTTAAGATAAATTTATCACATATATACTAATTTAAAAATTTTCATACTATTAACCTTAACAGTTAATGATAACTACTTTTCGAAGGTTCCCAATGGTTACAATTTCCCCGGGAACTCCTGTTTGGTTATATCCATGTTGGTAGATTTCACATGTGCAAATTGCTCCATGACATGGTTTTCCACAATTAACGTCCACTCCACGATCTTTCTTCGAGGCGATATCTCCCCTTTTTCAAAAAGGTGTTTCTGATTTCAACCAACCTATCGGACAACCTAATCTTCAAACGATAACTGTTTCCTCCAAAATCGTACGCCTTTGATAAAATATTGCAAGCATTCATATTAGCAAATATTAGCAACTATTTGTGATTCATTGTCGGACAAAAACGACAACTGAATATATGGTGTGAATCCCCACACTTGTCACTTGTATTAGTGCTCACATGGCATGCACATGACCGTTTATATAAATCTCATGTGATGCTCATGTGCCTGCGCTAGACAAGCCATGTTTTGGGTGTCAACATGCCCATTTCACTCAACAACAGTTCCAAGTGTATATCCAATAACGATGACTTTACGTAGTCGCGGTAGGAGTGAAAAGAAAGAAGAAATATTCACATTCAAGACATGAGGAAGACTGTAACACAACACAGCGCGCCGCTAGCGAAAGCCAGAAATTAGCTCCTCGAATTGCCAGAGACACAGGAAGATAAAAAGAAACTTGGTATTAAGCGCAACCACCGACCTAATAGCTCGACTTGCCTGAGAACTGTACAGGCGTATATACACTTCAAGAGGGGCAACAGACGCGCCCGACAGCACCCCCAGCAACGCTATTTATACACATCACCATGGGACTATACAAGCGACCATATGCAGAGTTCCTCACCACCAAATTATCAAAACACGAACCTGAAACAGAAGCCCACGGCTTTTTACCCTTCTCGGCGAATTCTTTTGCAGTCACTACGTGCTCTCTCTCGCGCTTTCCCAATTCCCTGCTCGGCGGCAACATCTCTTCCACTTTCACCTTCACCAAAGGAAAGGACAACAGGATCAGAAATGCACAGCGAGTAAGCAAGAGGATTAATATGCTACGGCATAGAGGCTTTCTTTATGGTCTGCAAGGTGCCCTGTCCAATGCAAATTTACAGGAAAGTTCATAACTAATGACTTAAGCACATGCTACTATATATCCCCCCTTTTGCAGCTGATCGATCATGATAATTTGGCATTGCAACGCCGTAAAGAATGAAGCTGAATAGATAAACAAAGTGAAATCAAAAGAGATCAAATTAACATACATCACACTGCAATACCTAATCAAAATTCATCTAACTTTCACATGCTGAGGAGTGAATTGTACTCCAAAAACTTAGATGACATCGCTCAACATTAAGTGGCAGTACCTTAGATAATGCATTGGGTAAGGAAGTGTGCCGCATGGGCCCCCTTAGCCGTTGAATCTCCTGAAGCTGATGTTGTATATCGTCTAACAGTTCCAACTGGTTTGTCTCTCCTTCCCTGTTTTTCCAGATATTCTCAACTTCTCCTTTTCCTCTTGAACAATTCGTAACATCTCTCTAAGCCATTCAACTTCAATGTCAAGCTTTAATCTTTCATAATGAACCACCCTTTCAGAATCACGTGTCATTGTTCTACTCCGTGAGTTAACCAACAATTCTAATATGCCGTCAATATTAGTATCGCTGATATGACCATTCTGCCTCATGTCTTCTTCATTTGTGCCGTTGTTCAGTGGGTCTGTTTTATCATCAACCACATGAACATCATGAACTATCTGTTGCATGTCATGCACAGTTTCTTGAAGATCGCCACATTCAATATCTCCATTTTCCCTATTTTTCTCCACCCCTTCTCCATCACAAGAGAAACATCTCTTCATACCTGTACAATACGAGGTTGGCTCCATTATGTAATCCTTAATTACTCCACCATTGTTGATCTCTGGTACCATAGACTGTACATACTCACCCGGGTGAAGCACAGGGTGAATTTTCCCGTGGCTATCCTTGATGTCTTGCACATGATCATCGCTGCTTTTATCTCCGGAAGAAATTTGTCTATATGCTTCAACCTCATTCTCCAAGAAAAAATTCTCCCTCTCCCTCCTAATTAGGATCTCTTTGAGAATACTCATTTCCTCTTCATCATAGGCAAACTTCTCTTCCATCATCCTCTCATTCTGCCTAACTTCCATTTCTATTGATGCCCTCTCTTCTTGCAGGCGAAATATCATGGCCATGGCTTCATCGGCAGCAGTGGCAGAAGCAGCTCTCTCTTTCTCCAATTCCAGGTAAAGCGCAGCATGAGCAGCTTTCTCTTCAGCAAGTACTTGTTCTAGCATTCTGATTCTATCCAACTCGGTTCTATAAATTCCTAGCTCATCTGGTGGATCAGTGATGGAATTGTCAATAGAAGATGAATCCAAATTCACTCCTTTGCTCCCGTCAAAAGATCTGCTCAGCTCATAGCTATGGCACGATCTTTCACCCTCAGCAACGTCAATGGGTTTTCTTTCATCTGTAGTTGGCAGTATCACAAAATTAGCATGTTATATGCTGCAGCATTTGCATACAGCTCCAAATAAGATGTAATCTCATTACAGGATTGAGATGACTCAACCAAAATTTAAAAAGCTTTTTCTTTCCTAGGTTTCATCTACCTACCACACAGCATCATCATTCATACTATTGATAATTGATTCATAAGTAATGCAAAAGCCTAGGCCAGAATAAGATAGAAAGCTTATCAGGATTCCTATAAATAACGCAAACATTGAGAAAAATACAGACAAACGTACACACGCAAGACTAAATCACAAAGTATGCTCACCCAGGATTTGACCATTAATCCCGCTCACAAGACCCAAACTTTCTGCAATTTGGCTACTCATTTCTTCAATACCAGGAGGGTAGGGGCAAACGCCACCAACCGCTGACTTCAAATTGTTAGGCTTGAATTTCCCGTATCCAAGAACAGCTCTACTTCTTCTTCTCCGAATTCCAACTCCAGACCTTTGCTTCTGACTGACAACAACACCCTTTCCTTTAACATCATGCGCAATCTCTCCGTCATTCAAATTCTGTGAAACCGCCCCCGACAAAGAACTACAAAGCTTTTCGCTGCTCAATTCAATAACACCATTCTCAACTTTCTCGTCTTCGATTAACTTCAAGTTTGAATTACGTGACTCGTCCTCAGAAACAACAGAACCAAAAGGGAATTTACTCCTCACCTGGCTCTGAACAGAGTAGATCTTCCTCGCGGGTATTTCAACAAGCAGCTTGTGCAAGCAGATGCTACTACTCCGAAACCCTAACACACCCTCACACGGACAAGGAAGATGGATCCCGAAAGTACTCCAGAATCTTGAAACACAAAACACAAAAGCCGATATACACAGCAGGAAGTAAGCAAGAGCAAGATCAAGAAACGCCCCAACAAGACCAACCAAAGTCCAAGAACAGCCTCCGCAAGAAACCATCTTCCCCACAAGATTCAGAGACCCCAGAACTCTGTTCAAGATGAGAGCTTTTTACATGAGAATGAATTTCAGCAGGAACCATCACCCATCAAGAATCTCGGGTTGGAAATTAAGAATAGAGTATAAAGAGGAGGGAAAGAAAAAAAGATTTCCGAGGTGGATCTTCTCCTGTTTCGTCGTCGCCGTCGTCTGCAGCAATCATTCTTCGCGAATAAGCAAATGGTGTGCTGATCTAAACGAAGCTGACGTGGGTCCTACGGAATTTACAAGAGAAGGGAAGTGGGCAGTTGTTAGCTGAGGAGTTGCCTGTCTCTGTTCCTGCATGGCCCCCAGTTCCATCTCCTCGCTGCTAACTGTTCGCGTCTAAACAAAAGCACAAGAAACGAGTCAAAATGGAGAGAGATGGAGAGAGATTCCATTGGTTTGACTATTAAGGAGTCACGAGCACCGCCATTACACCTTTACCTCGTCGCAGTCGACAGAATTACTGGCAGCCTAAAGCCTGCAGCGGAATCCAGCAAAGACACGATTAAATCCGAATCTCTGGTTATCCAATTTAATGACTTGCCAAAACTTGTCTGGAATCATTTGACAGCTGAGCTTCACTTTGCCTTCATCTTATGTTGATGCTGGTAATTTCGCGATCCGAGATGGAGCTACTACAGAGTTCGGCACAATTGCCACGTTGGCGTCTTGATCGATGAAGCGAAAGAAGAAATTGAACAATGTTAAAGAATACGGTTTCCGATTCCTCTCCCTCTTTTGTTGCCTCTTGCTCCGATTAGTCGCGATCATCTCGTGGTTTAGAACGGCTAATCTAGGCCCTAGCGAAGAATGTGACCCAATCACATCCAAATCGTCACTATTAACATTAATGAATGAATCCCGCTGTGATCATAATTAGAGATGTGCAAAACGGACCGTCTAACCATCCGGACCAGACTGAACAGCCAGTTTGGTCAAATTTTCAGAAATGTCGATCCAGTTCTCAATTTCTAAAAATGGAACCGGTATCTGAGCGATTCAGTTTTTAGTTCCAAGGGAAAATTGGATCGAATTGACTAAATATGTATATTTATTTTATTATTTCTTAAAAAAATCAGTAAAATATGAACGATCTAGTTTCAAGCAGTAGGAAAAAATAAGTGATTGGTTCCATTAAACCGGACTGCACTGGTTAGGTTTGCTCCTCGATTCGATTTTTGGGAACCGGTCCTCCCTCGGCAACCGGCCAGGATCGGAAAGGCTTTTCTGTACAAGTGACATTTAGATAAGAAATTATGCCAGTGAACTGCATGGACCGTCGATATGTCCGAGTGGTTAAGGAGACAGACTTGAAATCTGTTGGGCTTCGCCCGCGCAGGTTCGAACCCTGCTGTCGACGCTCTCTCCTCTTCGACTTGTCTTTTTGAGAAAAATAATAAAAAATTTCTCTAATTATTGTTTTTTTTTTTTTTAAATAATACAAGAGAGGGAGAAAAACGTTGGCGGGGGTTGTTGAAAGAAAGTGCCATCCCACCATCTCTCCAACCTCCGAACTCCCTTCAAATCTTCATCTTCTCATCGACTCTCTGTCTCCTCTTCGGTTCAGTTCAAAGCTGACATCCATTGGCCTGCTCCTCTGTCAAAGGAATCATCGAAAACCCGGTGCCGATCTCGTCTCTCCGTCTCTCCTCCCCGCTGTTTCGGCGAGACTCGTGCATGGGTTCGGAGAGCAAGTTCTTCACTTTGGCCGAGGTGTCGGAGCACAACAGCCCCAAGGACTGTTGGCTCGTCGTCGAGGGCAAGGTATCGTTCCCGCGTCTTTCGTGTTTTGTCTATTACCCATTTAAAAAGTTGCGATTTTGCTTGATATGGACGATGAACCGCTTGCGGTTTGCATTCGATCGGTCTCTATGCGAGTTTGACTTATGTGGGTGTAGATTGGTGTGATTATTTGCTATGTGATGGATTCGAGATACGTTCTGCAATGAAATTACGTATTTGAGTTTGTTCGTGTCTCGTGTGCAGTGCCTCGTGGACTTTGACATTTTCTTTCTTGGCTGCTTTGTCTTATTTGAGAGGGAGATGAAGAATCATCTGCTTCTGGTGTTCACGCTCCTTACGGAGAAATCCTTTACGAAGGAGATTATAGTAGTCAGAAATAAGGCTTGTAAGGAGTCTTATTGAAAGTCTCATTGAAACCATAAAAGAAGAGGTAGGCCTGCCTATAAAGGACTAGAGAATTCCTTGCGTTATAGTCTGAATGATCGATCAAAAAAAAAAAAAAAAAAGGAGTCTCATTGAAACCAAAATATATAGGCCTGCCTATAAAGGACTAGAAATTCCTTGCTTACGTCTGAATGATTTTTTCTTCCCTTGGGGCTACCTCGGTGGGTTGCCCAAATATGAGACTCTTTGCACTTGAAGTTATAGGAAGCCCGATTCACGCACGTGTGCGAGAATGAACATTAGCCACTATCAGGTTTAACCATCATGGTTTCTGTCAAAGTAAGATGTTTCATGTTATTGTCTTTTATGTTAGTTTCCCGCTCCCGCATACTAATTCACTTGAAAGGTGTAACCCTGTTTAAAACCGCCTCGAAACAGATATTGCCTCTCTAGCTACTGTTGCAGAAATCAGGCTATACATAGCAACTGACAGCTGTTCTGGGTCTATTATGGGTTATCCTTTCAGGGAAATATTCATAAAGCAATTGAATGTATGTGCGGTGATCAACCTAGTTTTTGGGGACGGTAGATTTCATTTGATGGCCTTGACTTGTAATTTTTGTCAGGCGCTTATTCTCCGCTTTGAGCTGTACAGTTTTATGACTTTGTAATTGGGAAGCATCAACTTTCTGGTCGTTTCCCATTTCTCATCGTTTTTGTCTTCTGTGTTGCTCAATATATTCCGCCACCCTTTAACATCCACATTTAACTCTTAAGTTTTGGCTTTTCAAAATGTCTACAAGTTCCAGTCACTTTAGGAGATTGACCTTAAGAGCTGCTGAAACTTTACAAAGTAGTCAATACGAGGCTCCGTTAGGTAAAATACTAATTGAAGAATTAGCTTTGACAGGATTCTTTCACAGCCTAGCTGGATTAAGTTTCTTCAGTGTGAGTCTATTACACCATTCTTTAGGCGATAAGATTGAAAAACCTAGTGCAACTTACCTTGTGGGTTTGGTTTTGTGCTATTTTCGTTTGATTTAGTCCACCATGTGCAATCTTTGAATGAATCACCATCAGAGTGCCGCAAAGTGGCTTTGCTGATTGAAGTATCACTGTTGCTGGTTTTCTCACTCTATTTCAATGGAGCATCAAACGAAACTTCTTTTCACGAATTTAATTTGTCAGGACAGGTGTATGACGTGACTAAATTTTTGGAGGACCATCCCGGTGGTGATGCAGTGTTGCTGTCCGCCACAGGTATCTGTTTTGTGCAAGAAGGCTTTGAATCAAAATCTTGTTCGACCTAGTGATAATTTGTCCTTGAGTTATTAACTACCATACCATTTACTGGTTATTATATGTGGATAATTGTAGGGAAGGATGCCACTGATGATTTCGAGGATGTTGGACATAGTAGCACCGCTAAAGCAATGATGGATGAGTTCTATGTCGGTGAGATTGATACATCAACTGTTCTCACCAAGACCAAATACACTGCTCCTAAGCAGCCTCACTACAACCAGGACAAATCTCCCAAGTTCATCATAAAACTTCTTCAGTTTCTAGTCCCTCTCCTAATCTTGGGTTTGGCTGTTGGCATCCGTTTCTATACAAATTCAACTTGACATTTGAAAGCTCTTGAAGGAAATTGTACTTTGAGAATAAGTGATACTAATCATCATTCCTTCCTCAAAATTACCCTTAATTTGATGGTCATGGTTGTGATTTAATGTCCTCGATTCCCTTCCTGCAAGTTCTTTTCTGAAAGATCAGTGATTCTTGCTTTTGATGTCGAGTTTTGTACTGCAATGAAGAACTGTATTTTTCTCTATTTTTGGCTGCTTCATCATGTTTTGTCTTACCTTAAATTCCGTGTGTACAACTCAGTAATGGGCCCTGTTCCTTCAATGCAGTCCTCTAAACCCTTTTTCCAGATATTCGGTCTTTTTAGAGCCATTAATTCTGCCTAGGCTCAATCCAGTGGATGGTATTGGGCGTCTTGCAATCATTATGTAGGCTCGACACGAATGGTGGATCTTTGCGCAGCCTGATGAGACCAGTGTCAGAAATTATTTGGGATCGTTTCTGGTTAGGTGTCATTTGCATGATTCGAGATCTTTTTGGTTATGTCTAGTACGATGTCTCTTCCGCACATTTAAGGCAATGGGAGTTACAGCTCTAGGAAGCAGACGGGTTAAGTCTGGTGCCGTTGCGCACAATAATAGAAGGCGGAACTTAGGCAGTATCGATGTTGGAAGGCGGAACTTAGGCAGTATCGATGTTGATCACATAATTCTTCTGTTTTGGGAGATTTACGAGCATACAGTTTTCATGTTTTTCCAATCTGGGGAACTCAGACATAGGACCAAAAGGGATTCTTGTGGAGCAAACTTTATTCTTCGCATGTTGAGTAGTTTCCTTCCATTGTTCAACACTAACGGGCTTTTCTGCTGAATTAGGGGATTCATGAGAAATTACTTTCTTGTATTCTAGTTCAAAGTAGTTGGCCGAGTAAGAACCGAATCTGAGATCTCGCTTTCCTTGAGGCCCGAGATCTCTTTCGCTGTGCCATTTACATCAACGGCTGTTCTTTCCAAATTACACGGGGACTTAGAGCAGGGCTTTTTAATCTCTCCGATTTTCTTGCCAAACTCAAGGTAGTAGTAGCTATGAACTGAAAATACCAGACAAAACTAGCGGAGCCAAGCCACTAAAGGCTGGCAATTGTTGCAGATCCTGTCATGGTCGTTGCACGATAGATGGAAGGATTTCATCCTATGAATTTCCCCTCAAGCAGCGATTACTAGAACGATATTGTACAGCTGAACACTTCCGTGCAAGACAAAGAAAACGTGCTAACTTTGGCAAATTATCAGGACTAAATGCATTTAAACAAGATTAATCTGTTCTAACATCTTGGAAAGGTTCTTATACAATATTTTAAAGAGGAGGGGTTTTAGATTGACATAACTACAGTCCACAATGAACGAGAGAAGTCGATGGGAAGCACGTTGTCTGAAACGAAATTTGTCTTCGATGGTTGTGTTCCAGGCTGTGCCTACTACAGCTCATTTCCTTGTTTGGAAACTTGCACTGACTTTCCACCCTCTCGGATAATTTAAGTTTTGTTGTTTTTGTTTTTTGTTTTTTGTTTTTTGTTTTTTTTTTTTTTTTTTTTTTTTTGGGGGGGGTGGATTTGATGAACTTTCTGGGTAACTCTCATTTTGACTTGTCATTGATATTGTCCAATGCTAAGAAAACAAGAAAAATTCCTCCTTCTCTTTTGGTTGTCAAAGAATTGAAATGTCGAACCAATAAGTAATGATCGAATGAGATTAATTTTTCGAAAGGTTTGACAGCAAAGCTATGCCTTCTACGGGACCAAGACCAAAAGAGAGAACCTCTGTTTGGCTCTTTCCCTGAAATTTCCTGGAAGGGCAACATCTAAATTGGGAACTTTCAAGTGATTATCCCTCCATTCTCCCTCATACCCACAAGGCCAGAGCCAAAGTTTTATGGCAGAAACAAGGCAAAAGACAATGGACGACTGCTGCAATCTAGATGGTCCAGTTTGAATTTGATGAGATGCATGAATGTATGTCACACTGGTTGTCTGCTTTTCATGAGGATGCACTGTAAAGGATAAGAGATAATTCCCTTACAAAAGACAATGAGCCTGACACGCATGCCTATCTAACCGCCCCGAAAAGAGTCAAGCGATCCTTCTGAGAGGATGACTCTGCCGTCTCCGCACCACGCGTATTCAAAAGACAAAAAAAACTAAAAAAAAATGATTAGCTGATCAGAACAAGCAGTCATGTTTGTCAAAGATGCTTCTCTCAAACTCTCCTCCAGATTTTGTCACATTGTGCAGCAATATGGCTTATAAGAAGCAGAATTAGAACTCCCCCTCAATCTCCCTCCTCACTTCATCTTCATCAAGCCGCTAAAAGGATCGATTCCATGGGAGCATTGAGAAAGGACAAAGGTGTTCTGAAGTTGGTGCACCCGGGCAGATTCGTGGAGACGTTCACAGAGCCAATCACAGCGGCAGAGGTCATGCAGAAGAATCCCAGGCACAGTGTCACCCGGCCCGACGTGTTTTATTTCCCTTGGGTCGTGGTCAAGCCCGAGTCCCTCCTGACTCCAGGAGCGGTCTTCTTCATCGTTCCTAACCGGACGATCCATCAGCTATTGAAAGGCGAAAGCAGCCGTTACTGTGGGCCTTCTTTGCAACAAAGGGATCATCCCTGTGACCAGGACCATCAGCAATTTGAGCTATCTTCTCCTATCAAGGAATATGCTGGGATGACGCCTAAGCACCGAAACCAAGAAAGTTTGCCCAAGAGACTGTTTCAGACCCTGTATCGTAGAAAGTCGTATCATGACGAGGATTTGAAAATGGAATCCTCAAGTAGGTTTATGACAGAGTCTAGGACCGAGGGAATTCCCCAGTATGAAGATGACCAACAAGAATCTAAAAGACTATCTCCAGAAGATTCCACATTCCAAAAGAAAAGTTTCCCCAAAAGACAAGTTCAGACCATGCATCGTAGAAAGTCGTATCATGACAAGGACTTGAAAACGGAATCCCACAGTTGGTATAGGACAGAGCCTAGGACCGAGGCAATTCCCCAGTCTGCATCTCCAGGAGATTCCACATTCGAAAAGACATGCTTCAAAGCCATAGATTTTTACTTGGGAAGCAGGAATATGAGCAAAGAATTGCTAGAAAAAGATGCCGCAGTTGAATCAATCTGTCAGAAAAACAGCACCGTGTTGAAATCGTGTATTAGGAAACCGGATAGTGCTCGTAAATCACTAAACCTTAAAGTGGGATTTGTCTTGCCAAACAGAGACCAGAAAGCGGATGCTTCAGTTTCTTGAGCAGAATCCACTAGGTCATTTAGTGGATTAGAACACCAACCTCACGTGGGCAATTTGTTCCCCGCTCGGCTGCGGTCGAGATTCTTCTCCTTTCCTCATGATGGGCAGGGCTCTCTTGAATACACTGTTTTCTAGTTTTGGTTTGTTTTATTTTCAGTTTCCTTCTTGTGAATTTGTCCAACACTTGGAAATATGATGCCGGATTGTCTTCATACAAATAATTCCATTTGGACATTGATGTTATTACATACGACAACACCTCGCCCTCAGCAATTTCATGTATGTAACTTACCGCATCATGTATTATTCTTCACATGAAGGTCAATCTGATTTATATTATTTACCATCGAAGTATATTTATTTAGCAGCGTTCACATTCAAGAACAACTCTATCTACTCGGAATTACCAGCAATTCCACGATGTGCCCTGTCCCCAGCAAGAACAGTAAAAGAAGTTTCAGATTTTCATCTTATCAATGGTTCTCCTTAGTAGCATAGTCCATGCTAGTAAATAATACCGAGGTTCCAAATGAAAGACGGAAATGGTATCATCTGGCCGGCTGGGCCAAACAGGAAGGAACAGGAAGGGCTATAAATGGAAAAGAAAGAATCTTAAGCTAAGACGAAATGAGTTACAAGAAACCAAAAGAACGATAGAGATCGAGTCATTGATTGGTTTGTGGAGGATTTCGATTATGGAGCAGTCTTTGTTGAGTGCACCAGTGACGTCTGAAACAAAGTCAGACGTATGTAGTGAAGATAAGACATTGATAATGCCCAGTCGACCATCACTCATGGCTCAATCTTTCGAGAAAGTATGGTTTTAACTAGGCTTATGTACAGGCTTAAATTTTGGGTTTCCCCTTGGAAATTGTGTATCCCATCATTCTAAGAAAACACTGAACTGCATTCTATGTTCTGCATATAACGATGAATTCAAACAAAGAGGTGGAGCTGTATTCAATCAAAGCCACCTTCTTCAATACCTTTACAATGAAAAAATGTCATTCACTCAAGCTTGGCACATAACACTTCTGTCTATACAATGTGCTAAGAAGAAATGGCAAAAAGAAAAAGGAACAGGTCACCAAAAAGCAGACTTGGCATGTAACTCTCAAAAACGACGGGCCCAATTTAACTTAGTCTGTGCTTGCACAGGTTCTCTCGATCACCTTCGAGTCTGTTCTGTGAGAGTGCCTTGAGGGAGAGCTCGATCCTCTGGAAGAACTGTGTCCAAAGAGGCTCAACTTGCCTATTTTCTTTGAGAACGAACTCATGAACTTCCGGGAATTGGATTTCGCCATGTCCCTCTTCATGCAAACATGTTCCTTTTCCAGATCATTGAGTCTCATCCTCAAACGGGCCAGCTCAAGTTTCAGTTCCCGATTCTCGCGCCTCAGCGAGGCATAGTTGTCTCGAGGAGACATGGCAGCACTGAGCGCTCCACTGCTGATCCGCCATGACTGGTGGTGCATCGGCTTGGGGTCTTCATCGTTGTAGGAGCAGCATAAGGAATTCCTTAGCCTTATTTGCTCAAAGTAGAGGACCTGGACTATAGATTGCAGAGGAAGGCGCTCGTTCTGTGCAGCATGAGCCCCGGCTTCTTGCGAGAGCTTCTGGAAGTCGATCAGCTTGCAGAGCTTTTTCCTGTCTGATTCAGACAAAGACTGATGAGCCTGAAAAAATTGAATTGTCACAAAGATATCAGGTACACTGTATTATTATCGAAGTATGAGCACATCAGACATCACTATTTTTGTCCAAGCTAGTGTTGCCAAATATTTTTATTCTATCTGTTATCTGTTCTCCATACAAGGCCATTTTTCTCTTGGGATCATGATTCGCATAAGGTGACTAAACGAAATTAATTGATTCGTCGAGTTGATATTCATGCTAGAAGTACCGCGGTTGTTTCGTAATTAGTTTTGAGGAGTGAGTACAAAGCACTCTTTATATGAACTTATGCTCGTGAATGCACTAAAAGATCATGAGGTAAGAGATCAAAATGCATACTTTGAGGTAGATGTCCACAGCTCGGTATAAACCATCATGGACAGTACGTGCATGTGCTGGTAAAGACTCGGCAATGACCATGAACTTGTTGAGCTTGAGGTTTGCGTCGGGAGCAATTTCTGCTAGGTAGTTATCCACTAGTTTTGCGACCTTAAACAGAGCACTCTGAGAGGGAGAACGAGGACCTTCCGATTCAAACACCGAGGCGTCATCCTCCAATTCATCTTCTTCACTGTCATCTTGCTGTGAGAAGTTCACCAAGATCCTATGAACTGTGTCCACGTCGAATAAAGTATCGCCAGCATGCCGAAACAATGGGATCAGAAGGTCGTCAAGAGTGGCAACATCTAACTGGGACCCGATCCTGCGCTCCAGATCAAGCCTGCAAGCGACACTGCAATCGAGCATCACAGCACTCCGTAAAAGCCCGAAGAGGAAACTTAAAGGCACAGCTTGTTTCTCAACAGGCAAGAGGCTTATAATAGTCTCAACCACAATTTTCTCGTGCTCCATCGTGTTGGATACTAACAAATCGGCCTTCTGCTGGTTAGATAAATTCCATAAGCTGGATTTTCTCGTCAACTCCTTTTGAGCATAGTTCATGAGCGATGCACCGATGCTTTCAGGACGGACCCCACGACACTTCATCGCCATTATGACGCGTTGATACAAATCCACCCGGAGATTGGAGATGTCATCTATCCACCAATCGCCCTCACATTTTACTTGCTTGCTCATGTGAAGCCTCCCAGAGCTACTGTACTCTAGCCGTGAAAAGCTTGAAGCTATTTGCTCAGCGCATGCCTTTGAGGCTATAGCATCCACGCAACGACTCACTATTTTGAGCTCGTCGGCTAGAGGAAGCAAGTTTTCACATTGCTGCAACACTTCGACGCTCATCTCAAGATTCTTGCAGATGATTGTCTCGAGATACTCTTCAGCCCTCGAGCCAAGGTTGTCTTTGGAATATTCCTCGTTCATTTCAAGGTAGTCAGAGACACAACAAAGCTGTGCCACATTTAATGGGGTGATCTCGAAGTTGATCCCATAGCAGAACTTCGCGGCTAGCTCGAAAGAATCAGCGCCTCCTGGTAGGTTTAGAAGCTCTATTCTTGAGATGTCCGAGTCTCTGTGCTCGGCAACTAACTTTCGGATTTTTCCACAGCGGGAAACGAGAGGGAACTGAATAGAAACCCAACGAGTTAGGCGTCATCGAAATCGTGAGAGATGAAACTGCAGAAACTTGTGGACCTAAAGTACGATAGCATAAGGAAGGTCACTGACGACAAAACGAGTAAAAGTTTCCAAAAGAACTGCAAAATCTAACCTTGTGCAGGGCAAATGTTCCCCCTCCAACGTCCAGCGTGATATCGCTGGGAACATCTCGGAAAATCCTACAGAAGAAACAGTCAAACACTGAGAAAACTTAAGAGTAATGGCACAAAATTGAAACCTAAGGTGACTGTTTCTATACCATTGAAGAAATCATTCAAACGGTACCCATCTGTGTCTTCCAATTGTCACTGGCAGATATGAGAGTGGTTTTTATTGTGATGGTATCCGTACAATGTTTTTGTACTGGACACTACCAATTGTAGTTTCAGTCAGAGGATCACAACTGACGCACAAAATGAAGCTGAGTAGCAAAAGATAAATATTCCTCGGACAGAGAACTGTATCTCCGACAGTAAGGAGGGGAATTCATTCAAAATCCTATGGGGGTAAATAGATCTTCGGAATTTTATTGCGAAGTAAGAATTCCTAGAGAAAAAGAAAAAGGCCCAGCAAGCTCTCTGCTATTGCATCAGCAAAGCCCTGACATGGTGGAAACTTGTAGAGCTAAACCCACTTAATATACACCAGACGCTTACTCTGACCATAAACACAAGTATGAGAGGAAGAACGCTCAGTGCATGTTCTCATGACACAGCAATAACATGAACAACGCTACAAGTTTTCTATTCAACAATCAACAGTACACCAAAATTACAAAAGCTTCCAGCATCAAGAAGGAGGGAGAAAAGAAACCAAAAGGAAAAGGCGAGAGGAGAAGAAGAAGTGAAGGTACCATTCACTGTATCTTTGCCTTGAAGACTTGGCTAGCGACATCTGATTCTGCTGCTGCTGCTGCTTGTCACCGCGGTCCATGGACGCAGAGGAAACTCAAGGAAGGAAAGCAACTAGAAAATGCCAAGAATGAGGGAAAACTAAAGAAAAGAAAAGAAAGTCGGTGGTTTGAGTTGTGTGTGTGAGAGAGAGAGAGAGGGCGAAAGAAGCAGAGGAAAGAGACAGAGCATTCCAGTTGGAGATGTTTGTGTGATGGCGAAATGCTGCTTTGGTCGTTCTCGTCAAGCAGGCGGTGCGCATACACTTTCAAACTGTTGCGGATTGGCAATCTTCCAAAGCAAATCGGCCCTCCTCTCTTTTCGCCGGGTGGGTCATGGTCATCCCACTGCCTTACAGATTCTCATCCTGAAAGCGATTACAATTTTTCACAGTTTTCAACAGTGAAGAATGAGATAGCCTTAATTGCAGGTATTCCGAGGTTCGAAGGCCTGTGAAGAGAGGCCAGAAAACCGAGACATAAACGTGGGCGGTGCTCGTAACTTTGTGTTTTTTATCAGGAGAGAGTCAAAATCAAGGGAGGAAAAAGAACGCGGGAAAAAGGAACAAAAGTGGTTATTATAGTTTGACAACTTTGTCATCTTTTACTTTTTGTCCCCCCCACCCCTCTCAAAAGAAAAACGAAAGAAAAAAAAAGTCAAATTAACAGTTAAATACTTTTGAATAATAGACACCATTCGGATTCGGTTGTTAAAATAATTTTTTTTTTAAAGTCTTTGATCTGCTTATGAGATTATATCACTCGATCCATCACCGAAAAAAAACACACTTAATTTCTTCACATATTTAAGTGCATTTTGTGCAATTCTTTTCAAAGCCGCTTATAACGAATAGAAGATTGATACATACAAATCAGATCTGCTTCAAAAATAATTGTTGATATCAAATTGCGAATAGATGATTAGAGTATCCGCGGCCATTTGCTAAGTGTGATGAGTGAGCTTTGATGATTTCTTTAGGAAATGTCAAGAACAACATTCATGGAGCTCTCATCATATTCATCATTTTCCAGAATAATTATTACTTGATAGCTTGGGTTGCTTGTTTGTGGTGAGACTACTAAACTAGATGGAAAAGTAAATACATTTTGTAAATTTTCAAAACCGATGCTTGCACTACTAATCTTATTAAAACCCATCAAACAATCTAATCCTAAAACCGTTTAGATCTGATAATATAGAAAATCGGATTTGCGTTTTGTGCCAAATCTGCAGGCACATCTGCTTCTCAACTGATACGCCAACCCCAATTAAATTTGATTACCACACATGAAAAAATTAGGAAAAAAAAGTCCACCACTTGACTCATTCTAAATTATTCACCAAATGAATCCAAAACGAGGGTGAAGATGCCTGTCTCATAAATGGAACTCCTCTGTCCCACTTTGCTTCAATTCATGAACAGTTCGTATGGAGATCGGGGTGCATATATCAGTAAGTCAAACCCATATGTTTATACCACCATCAACAATCCCATTAAGCTTTTCTTTTTCTTTTTTACAAATTATAATAATCTTTTTAATTATCTTTTACAAGTCAAACTCATATGTTCATGCCACTATCTACAGTCCCATTAAGCTTTTCTTTTTCTTTTTACCAAAATTATGGTGATCTTTTTAATTATCTTTTGCAAGTCAAACTCATATGCTTATACCATTATCTACAAGTACAATCCCTTAAGCTTTTCTTATTCTTTTTTTTTTTGTGTTTTTTACCAAATCATAATAATCTTTTTAATCGTCTTTTTCACTAAACAGTAGTCTTCTGCTCAATGCTCGGAAAAGGCACTGGCATTTTTCTATCGGATCCTCTCGTGTCGGCGAAAGAAAATGCATGAATCGCCTTGTTTTTTTGCCTCGTATTCTGCATCCCTCAGTAGAAACGATACGAAAGTTTTCAACTTTTGTAATAGCCTTTTTTTTTATCTTTAATTACCTCTGATTTCCAGGCACGCCTTTAGGGGCACAATAATTGGTGCATGTCATGTTCGCCATGATTGCCACCCTTTCACCAATTCACCTTTGACGACAAGAGGATTGCCATGAAATTTGCATTTATCTTATCTTTCGGCTTTTGGCTATGTTTGCAGCATCCAATGAGGAGATTAATGTAATAAAAACATCCAATCTTTGACATCTCACGAAAAATTTAAATTTTTCAAAATTTTTGCTCGAATTTTCACCACTTCCATTTTTCCCCATTTCCTAGACGTAACCTTTGCTCCATCCAAGCCTCAGATATAATATCGTGCCTCGATGAACTTGTACTTTCATAAATAAATAATTTCTCAATAATCCCTTAAAATTCCACGTAAATGGCATGCCTATGACTCTTGGGTTCTGGGGCAGGAAAATCATTCCAAAAGAACCTAATTGCTACGCCCCAAAAAGAAGATCATAACTTTGAACTTGTTGTTCAAAATTGGAACATAACAGGAAACTAACTTCGATTCTAATGAAATCATTGTTTAATCCCAAATTGAAAATTTTCTGCTTTTACCTCCCAAAATAAAGCAAGACCGGGTGCATATATCTCTAATTAAAGACTCTGAAGTTACTGTTTATCCTTTTTTAGGATTAATTCTTACATGGAGAAAACAAGACCAGAAAAAAGGTCCATAGCTAAGGAGTGGAAAAGGGGAAAGCAATAAGAGATTCCAATAAAGTGGATGAAATGCCTAAGGATCATGAAAAAAGTATTTTAGGATATACAACGTGACATTGATAAAGTGGTGTAATTCATCGGTCGCTATTGCTCGTGCGTTATCAATCTTATCCTATTTTTGACCATGTATACATGTGCATCTCATCTTTTATTGATCAATTATATCAAGTGTCATTGCCATAAGACATCTTCATCACATCGAATAGCTTATTTGGTTTGGGAAAATGATACAATAAGTGCCATAATTTTTTTTATCACTTGAGTGCTATAACTTATATATGACACTCATTAGAAAGTTATAATAACTTTTCAATCAATCACTTAAGTGTCATAATTTTTAAAAATAATCACCAAAAGTGCTATACCACATTAGATTTTTAGCCCTTGGATGAATGTTTCTAAAAAAAAATTATATTTAAGTGGTTGATTGAAAGTTATAACATTCAAATAAATATTTTTTAAAAAGTTATGATACTTAAATGATAAAAAGATTATGACACTCAAATGAGCGTTATATATAAGTTACATCATTTGTGATGTCCTAATCTCTCTTAAGTTTACGGCGGTGACTATACTCTTTCTTTTCTCTAAATAAGGTGTGGCCACTTTTCTCTTTTTATTCTTGCATCATTATCCACCACAAAATGGTGGGTCCATTGTCTTGTCGATTACCCATTCCCATGATTTACGTTATATGATATCATTTGAAATGATATCCCTCCCACTATCACCCCTATCCCCCCTTTTCTCATGTAGGTAGAGAGCAAAACATTCGTGTTCAAAGTCAAAAAGGCTGAGGAGCCATTTTCAGCGGCTAAATGCATGCTTATAAAGTGCGAAATATATGGGGACCATAGCATTTGCCAAATCGTCGCGAAAAAATTGACCGTCGCCGATATCGGGTCGGACTGAAAAATAAGAGAACACTGACATCCCCGGTCAATTGATTATGGTTTAAAAGAAAAAAAAAGAAAGAAGATAATTTTAAGTCGGGTAGTTCGAAATTATGATCACGAGAACATCGAAAACATGCCAGCTTTACCGCTTATAAATGATTGGCGAACGTATCTTGACTTGTATCTCGCTAATCAAATCTCAGTGCACAAAACATTTATCCGATTCCAGTCCTTTCTTTATCCAAATTTCACAAAGATAGTGGCATAAATGATGTTGCATGATCGATGAAGAACTCGGTGATTCTCCCACTCGGCCGTTTGTCCGAGACCCTTTTAAGAAATAAAGCTTTGGCTTTCAAACCGGGAATTTCAAGAATATTTTAGAGCTCCTATAATGGATTTCAAGTAAAAAAACCAAAATTCAAAGGTCACAATCACCCTAGGCATGCACGCGATCGAATCATGAACCAATGTTTATAAATGTATGGAATGCGAAGCACATGATTGTCCAAATTTAATGAATCTCGTCATGAGAATGAGATTAACAATAGTCGATGATCAAAATGGAATGAACAGTAGATCGCTCAGGACCATGATGTCAGATCAATCCAGCGTCTATTATTGCTTATCCAATTATTATTTGATGCAAAACAAAGAAGTCGGGCCTACCATGGAAAGAAAAAAAAAATATGTATGCTTGTCAATCCTTGTCGATCCTTAAATGGGGTTTCGCGAATGAAAACTTAGCACATCTCCGTCGCTTATCATCTCCGCCATGAAGTTAAGAGAAAGGAAAGAAAAAAAAAAAGAACCTAAGACACCACCACGTGCAGAGAATTTGTACTTAGGTGGATATGTGGTTGAAGTGCTAATCGTGACGAGGCCAATCGCTTTCTGGAGCGTTCGGACAGACATAAATCCAACACCCGGATCAATAATTTGCATGGTATGCAAGTAAATAGTCATAAATTGTGATCCAAAAAGAGTTATGAGGCTCATCATGCCAATCCAAAGTGTTCTTTACGATCATTATACTTAGGCCAAACAAGTACCTCACTTGCAGTTGTTTCGGACCTCAAAATCCATCGTTCAGGCACATATCGGGGCGCTTTCCATTTTTATCTCATTTTTCTGAGTTATTAAGGCTTTTGCTCGTTTTCTCGATTTCTTCCCTGCTTAAGGTTATTTACAGATTTTTCATTGTCTCATAGGTAAGCAGTGTATCTTAGGGGTGTGCAACTGGACGGAGTATACCCGAGAACCGGGTCCTGTTGAAACCGGTTCGGGAACTGGTTCCCAAAATTCGGAATCAGCTTAAATCAGTCTAGGAACCAAGTCTGATTGATTACCCACCCAGGAACCAATTCCCGGACCGATTTTGGAATCGGTTTGGGAATTGGTTTGTAAGTATAGGTCCAAAACCCTATTTTTTTCCCTTTATTTCTATTCTCTCCCATAATCACACGGCATTTTTCCTCTTAGCTCTCTCAAACACGCACAGCACTCCTCCTTCGTCATTCCTCTTCCTCACTTGCTTCCCTCCCTCATTAGCTCCCTCTCGCACCATCCGACAGAGGGACGATGTTCATCACCGCCAAATTATTGTGTACCACGTGGATTGGCTCGCCTAATTTCTCTTTTGTAGGAGGATTTATGCTTGCATAAATAAGT
Organism: Eucalyptus marginata; assembly: GCA_014182565.1. NCBI lineage: Eukaryota > Viridiplantae > Streptophyta > Magnoliopsida > Myrtales > Myrtaceae > Eucalyptus > Eucalyptus marginata. The sequence continues at coordinate 40,017,940 of CM024595.1, read as the reverse complement.
AGCTTCATATATTAGTTGTGGGAATAAAACTAATATTAGATCCATGTTTGTTGCTAATTTTTTACCTTATGATTTTATTTATTATAATTAGCCCTATGAATCTTTAATTTTTCGTTTAGTCAAAAAGTTCATGTATTTATTTATTACAAGTGCTTAATGTTTCGATACAAATTATGAGGATTACGTTATTTTCTCGCGTATTAATATAAAATTTGAAGTCATAAAGGATATCGAAAAATTGCAAAATCGGTTCCAATGGAAATAGGGTTGACCTTGGAACTGGACCGGAAAAATAGGATGGGTCGGGTATAGAGTCCAATACAAATAGGGTTGGGTACAGGATCCAAAAAGAGGGAACCGGTTATAACAGGGTTGGGTACATGATCCAAGTCTAGGCCCTACCCACCCTGGACGCGATCACCCCTATGATTTTTATCATGAATTTGATAGCTTTTGTACTATATAAAAATTTCTATCTATACTTGCAATTATGAATGTGTGCACCCGATTTCGTGTTTACATAATGTTACAAGTTATTATTTGTCGTTATTATATAACTATCCAAAACCGTAGTCTAACGTAATCTACTCTCTCTTCCCCTCCCCGCCTCCCTCCCTCTCTTTTTGCTTTGCGGGCATAATAGTCTTTAGGCTATTATAAGAGTAACATCATGTTTTGAGTCACAAATTCTTTAAAAAGTGGATCTCATAATAATTTATTATTTATTATTTTTCTAGAGTTACATAAGCATTTCTTTTTCTTTCTTTTTGGAACCTTAGGACCTCCCAAAGAAATCGTTGTTGGGGCTCGCGTGTTTCATCAACTAGGCACGTGACCTTCGATCAAATATTGGACCCCGCTGAATTATGATTTTTCCAAACAAAAGAAAAGAAGGAAAATGATACTGTATCTCATAATATCTTCTTTGTCACTCTCTCATCTAATCTTCTTCTTCTTCTTCTTCTTCTTTGGGTTGGGCAGATCTTTCTCATCTAGTTGAGGAAATTGCTTTGATGTTGAGTGCTAAAAGGGGAGGGACAAAAACATGTGTTTTCTCCGAATGTCAGCCCAAACATGAATGGGATGTGGCTTATAAGTCAAGAAGTTGCACTTCTCAGCCCAAGCCCATCCTCTTGAGCAAATATCAAAAACGAAAAAAGAAAAATCAAGCCCATATTGTTGATTTTGATTCATCTCTTTTGAGAAAAATGCCATACGGCATGCTTGGCTCAAGGGGAATAGGTCATGGATCTATGAACATTCTTTTGTTTGGTAGAGAATTACGATGCATGGAATTGTTTAAGGGTTTATCGATTATGAAAAATCGGGATCAGGAATCTAACCGGCGAAAAGATTTTGTAAGTTTTAGAATTAACATTTCACAGCATAGCATTCTTTATCTTGAATACAAGAATTGCTAGCCAAGGAATTGGGTGGGTGCGTTTCCATGTCGACTTCATATCGAAGCTACCGTGGCCACCGGACCTATTCCAAATCTCAAGTTGGCCGCTTTTCGTTCCATACACACGCAAAAGGAGTTATTTTAAAGTAGTGATCGCAGGGCATATTGCATTTCGGCGATAAAAGTCCTTTCCATTTTAAAGCTTAGATTATCAAAATGAAAAAAATAAGGTAAATTCATCATATTGATTATATCTTTCTTTGGTCTTGCCCAAACGTAGAAACATAAATGTGGGTTTGGGTCTGTTTCAATACCCATTATATTCCTTGACCAACTCGGACCGGCCATGTTTGGTTCAGCATTCTCAAGAGGCTTTCAACCCCGAAAGCCCTTTGGAAAAAAAATTTAAGTGTTTGGTTCAAAGATTTATAGTCCCCTTGGCCAAATGTTGACTGAAATGAAATCTTTGAAAGCCCAAAGCAGTGGGGACCTACTTTTTTGGGCTTTTTAAGATTTTAAATACAAGTCTACATTTACTATTCATTTGTTGACTTTTCCTTTTCTTTTTTTTTTTTTAAACCGATCATCTTCCTCACACCCCAACTGCCGTTGATTGGCGACAGAGTTTCATCGGATTTTATTTTTATTTTATAAACAAATAATAAAAACCCTTTGCAAATGTTGGGTTCACCTTTTTTTTTCTTGTCATTTTTATCTTTTGACAATTAATAGCCCAACTTTTTATCAATACACTAGAATGATCATTAATTAACGAAGATGATTAATACTACAATAATTAAAAAAATTATTCAAAGTTGAAAACAAACTTAAAAGAACCCTAGGTCAAAAGTTGAGTTTTGCATCTAATCTATAATCAAATTCTTTCAATATAATTTTTAAATAAATTTACTAATATATATATTTTACATTACTCTCAACATGAAAATGTAAAAGGTTATATAATCATTGTTTCTTTTTTGCAATTTTAAAAATACTAAAACTAAAAAACTTAATTTGGTCACACTAAAAAGCTTTTCAAATATATGTTTACCAAACATTCTTGCATTTCCCTAAAGCACTTTTCAATTATAGTTTACCAAACAGTCTAGCATTTTTATCTCAAAGGTATTTGCATTCTCCCAAGGGCATTTTCCCAAAACCGAACCAAACGGGCCCGGAGTTAACATATTGTATTCTTGTGCTTTTTGTTCAAAGCAATGATATAGTGATAAAAAAAATTGCGAAATGAATTTGTATATCAAGACAACACATTTGTGGTTTGATTGATTGAATATAACTCTCACTTTAAATACTCATTCATTATAATTTCGAATTTCCATATTGTATTCTTGCTCCTTGAGTTAACAAAAATATCTATGACTTATTCCACAAATATCATAAGTTGACCACAGGACCTAAGCAAGTCCTTAAAAGACTTCACTTGAGTCATCATCTAGATGTCGGTATCACTTGGATGTAGAACAAATAGAGGATATTGTCATATACGAGGCAAGAAAATATACTATATCAAATTAGGAGACACTAGCACGTTAACATAAAGAACGCAATTGTGGAAACTACAATTATTGTAAATCAAATGGACAAACCACGGAGGCCTCTGAGAATTTAGGCTTGTCTTCTACGGTGAAGTTACAGCTTGTAACCAACAACCAATGATTCACAGGAGACCCCTGGTTATTACAAGGTTACAACTTGTAATTTTGAATTTCCATATTGTTCTCTTGCTCCTTGATTTGAAAAAAAATATCTATGAACTTTGACAAATTCAAAGCAACTATTCCACGAAACATCATAGGTTGCCTACTGACCCACAAATTCATTGAATCAGTCATAGCATATTTTGGACACAAGCCTGACATTTCAAAGTCACTGTCGGTCATCTCTCTTGCTCGCACAATCACGTGGTCGACAATACAAAATGGAGTAGTTGTCCCTATATTAAAACCAGTCTCCATAAATTTAGGGTTTTTATTTGGTACATTTATTGTGCAAAACGATCAATCACACGAAGAGGGTGATACAATTTCGGTAAATGAATTCATTCCGTTAGATGGTGAGAGTTCCATTTCATGACTGCCTGTGTAAAAAACAATTTATACCGACGATGTATCTCTATCTTATATAAATCTATACAATAATATGAATTCTATGGTGTAATAAACTGTGTAAGTGGACAAATAATTAAATTTTTACGTACCCAACATTTAATAAGAATATGCCACGCAACTCGGTACAGGCCAAATTCCCTCAAAAACTCCTAACTTTAGGTCTAGTTCTAATTTTTCCCCGAATGTTTTCTTGTCTCAGAAAAAATCCCTTACTTCAAGTTCAATGCCAATTCTGCCCCAAGTTTTTTGTATTGAAAAAATCCCAAGATGTCCAAACTAAATTTTGTTTTGTCCAAACTAAAAATAACAAACTTTCAATCTATTATTAGATCTACCCATATGATCCATTCCCAACTTGACATGATCAATATGGTGACATGGAAAATTATCTCCAAAATATAAACATTCTAGGATATGAAAATTAGGGCCGATTGATGGCAATTTTTGGACAAAGGGCTAATAGAGATAGATTTGGGACTAGAGTAAAAATGATTAATTTTTCTCTTAGACAAAAAGAAAAGTTCACATAGATTTAGGAATAGACGTAAAGTTTGGGGGTTTTTTTTTTATACACAGAAGAAAGTTTGGGACAAAATTGAAATTGAATATGAAGTTGGGGGTTTTAAAAGGACAAAACATGGGTCTTCGTCTTCGCATGTCCTCAACGTCAAAGTCTCAAGGCCATGCAACCCATTGTAGTTGGTCCCCACGCATGTGGAAATTCATGTCCTTCCCTTCACTCCACATCCCAAATCAAAGACCGAGTCATCCACCACTTCCCACCCCCATCGCTCAACCACAAAAACGCCATGCCCTTCCCTTCACTCCACATCCCAAATCAATACATTGTCCCAAACATACTTCTCTCGCCATGAATCGAAACACGCTTATCGACGCCCTCGTCGCTTGTTTCGCCATCGCCGCCTTGGTCATGCCGCAAGTGACTGCCCAAAACTGCGGATGCGCCGCCGGCCTCTGCTGCAGCCAGTACGGTTACTGCGGGACCGGCCGAGACTTCTGCGGACCGGGCTGCAAAGCCGGCCCCTGCAACCCTGCTGCCGCCCCACCCGCCACTAACGCGGTGGTGGTCGGCGACATAGTCACGGACGCCTTCTTCAACGGGATCATCAACCAGGCGCCCGCAACTTGTGCCGGGAAGAGGTTCTACTCGAGGCAAGCGTTCCTCAACGCCCTTGGTAGCTTCCCTAGGTTCGGCCGAGTCGGGTCGGTCGACGACTCGAAGCGCGAGATCGCGGCTTTCTTCGCTCATGCCACGCATGAGACTGGAAGTAAGTTAGACTTGTCTTCTTCTTTCCATTTTATGCATGTTCTCATTCTCGTGCACCATGCGACATTAGTTTTGTATGTACAGACGAATAATTTACGGTTTAAAATGTCCTCTTTAGTGGCAAGAATTAGTAATGTCAGAAATATATTTCACTCAAAATAAACGTGAAGGAAGCTTTATAAGGGAGAAAAAAAAAGTCATGTAGCCATACAAAAAAGGCTGGCTGCAGACTTTTTAAAAATAGATTTTTTAGACCCCATTCTTGGTACATTCACCGTTACACCACTATCTCCAAACACAAACACACATGTCACCCATCAACGGTCCATGTGTAAAATTTTTTTTACATGATCAGTGGGCGCACTAATAATCCTTTAAAAATTAAATACCACAAGACTCAAAAGTTACCATAAAATGCTTATACATTTCTCCTTTGCAGGTTTTTGTTTTATCGAAGAGATGAATGGGCAAACCGACCCCCAAAAGACCTACTGCGACCCCAGCAAAACACAGTACCCGTGCAAGCCGGGCAAGAAGTACTTCGGGCGAGGGCCCCTCCAGCTCACATGGAACTACAACTACGGCCCAGCCGGTCAGAGCCTAGAGTTCGACGGGCTCAACTCACCGGAGACCGTTGCCAACAATCCGGTCATCGCCTTCAAGGCGGCCCTTTGGTACTGGCGCACCAACAACATCCAGTCCACGGTGTCGGGCCAAGGGTTCGGCGCGACAATTCGAACCATTAATAGCATTGAGTGCGATGGAAAGAAACCAGAACTTGTTCAAGCTCGGGTCACGCATTACACTAATTACTGTAAGCAATTTGGGGTTGCACCTGGTGGTAACCTCAACTGTTAAGGGTCTTGTCTAGGACCGGTAGTACTTAATGTGGGTACAAACTTTTGACAATAATGTACCCTAGAAAATAGTCTTTCTCTGCATGATAGAGCTCTGGTCATCGGGATGAATAATGACCTTCTTGCACTAGCAATGTTGGAAAAGACCCCGAAGAGAAAGGGAATGATGAAATAAAGCTCTTTGCTTTTGTTACGAACATATATATGGGTGTGCAGACATGATTTGATTGAATCTACTGAATTCAAAACAACATGAAGATCCCAGTCAATAATCAAGTTAAGCTAACTAAGACATTTTAGGAAGCATATAAGTTTAGAAGGGGAAAAGTATTATAAAAAAAAAAAAAAAAAGCCCTAAATCAATTGCATTTATACCAATTCGATTCTAAACTTTTCAATTGAATCAATCTAGTTCTAAATCTCTTTACACTTGTACAAATTGAGTTCATCCATCAATTTAGGCCGAAAATCGGTGACATAAATGTCGGCAATCCTATATGGCATCATTAGGATTGACATGGATATTTTAAAATGATTTTTTACTTATTTTTTTATGTTTTTTTTATAATTTTTTAAAAAGATTCATTTTTTCTTTCTTTTTCCTTTCTTTGGCCTGCGGCCGGTACTGGCCATTGCCGCTGACTGGCCACAGGAGAGGGTCGCCCTTATTGGAACCAAAAGGGTAAAGGTTTGCGGAAGCTCGTATGTAAAACACAACAAAAAATGAGATAGAATGAAAAGAGACGAATGACACGAGACAAGAAGGTGTTTGGTATATAGTCAGGTGCAACATAAAGTTAAGAAAAACTTCTCTGTAGGTGAAAAAGGTTACCCTCTCTCGATCTCTCTCTGTCTTTTCAGAAGCTCTCTTTGTTTTCCCCTACTTCTAAAACCTACCAAGTAAACATACATACATATGAGGAGAAGCCCACCAACTAGTGAAGCGGCAAAAGTCTTCCGGTGCAGGCTGTCCTTCAAATCAAAAGTAGAGGGACCACATGTATGCCTCATGCCATCACCATTTGCCACGTCCACCTATGTCTTAAATGTTGGGCCCACACACTTGTCTTCATGCATGCTATATTCTCCTTTGTGTTGCCAGCTCCTTTCCTCGATCAACCTGGGCTTCTTGAAGACGCCTACCTTTGGCGGTTTGAAGAGCTTCATGCGTCATGCTTACTCTTGGCCAAAAAACTAATGAAAAATAAAATCAATTTTATTTATTTTCTAATAGCACTCGTTAAATCTGGTGAATGCGAGACACTCGCGGCTTGGACGAGAGCAGCTTTCATTGAATTGAATAAGGGCTTGACCCTCGCCAAATCTGGCAAGGGTAGCCCTCGCTGGAGACCGTAAGGCCAACCCTTGCCAGACTTGGCGAGGGCTGCCCTTGCTCAGGCCGCAAGGGTTGTGCCTTCACCAGCCCCCACCTGTGGTCAGTCACCAACCATGGCCAATATTGTCCCGGTCCAAAAAAAAAAAAAAAGAAAAAAAAAGACAAAATAATAATAAATAATAATAAATCGAAAATTAATTAAAAAAATTATTTAAAAATGTCCACGCGTCGGCGTCGCCGTCTACATCACTGATTTTCGGCCTAAATTGGCTGGATTGATTAAATTGATACCAATGCGAAAAAAAAAATCTAGAATTAAATTAGTCAATTGAAATGTTTAGGACTAAATTCATATCAATGTAGTAGATTTAAGATTTTTTTGGTACTTTTCACAATTCAAAAGTGACGTGAAGTGCTGTTCTTATCGAGTGGTTCTTCAATTTAAACATGAAAGATAAGCTGTGCTTTCCGGGATCATTCCATTTCTCCCCTCAAATATCATTCCGGAGGAGTTGGATTTATGGATCGTAAGTCTAATCAAAGGCATTATATTAATCTATTGAACAGGAGATAAGCCTAGAGGTAATACAATGTACGTAAATAAAGAATGTCAAATTATATAGAATAGATCATAAGGACCAAGACACGGTACTAAAGAATCTAAAAGTTATAGCTCCGATCTGACGATCCACGGGCCCGCCTGGGCCACATATTCCTAAAGGCCTCTTTTGGGCGGGCTTGATCAATTCCATTGACTTGTAAAGTCAAGCTCAGGTTAGGCCCGCACTGAAAATTTCACGCGGTAGTCTTTAGTTTTTCTTGTAGTTGAAGGATATTTTGGACAACAAATTAGGCCCGACCCAATACTAACTCTTTAATGATCTCTGGTGCAACCAAATCCTAATGATCATGATGTATAAGCATGATGATCACCTTCAAATTTGTCAGAGACTCTGAAAAATAGAGTTTTGGCTTTCAAATCATAAATTTCAAAATACCTTAAAATTTTCAAAAGTTACATGAAAAAGTTTAAATTGATTTAATGTCTGTCGATATTCATATATGTTTCCAAGGTTTTAATAAGAAGAAGAAGAATAAAAAAGTTAGAGTCACCCTGAACACACAAGTGCATTATGAACCAAATGTTAATTAATGTGCGATGCATATAATCGTCATGACAATGAGATTTACGCTAGTCAATGATTAAGATGGAATGAACATTCGATTGCTCAAGACCATAATGTCAACAAAAACGTGGACCTACCAGAGGAAAAGAAAACATATGCTTGTCAATCTCTCTTCTTCTTCTTCTTCTTCTTCTTCTTCTTGCTTCTTGCTTCTTCTTCTTCTTCATCTCTTCTTCTTGCTTCATCTTCATCTTCGTCTTCTGGTTCTTCTTCTTCTTCTTCTTCTTCTCTTCTTCTTGCTTCATCTTCATCTTCGTCTTCTGGTTCTTCTTCTTCTTCTTCTTCTTCTTGCTTTTGCTTCTTCTTCTTCTTCTTGCTTGTTCTTCTTCTTCTGCTTCTTCTGCTTCTTCTTCTTCCTTCTTCTTCTTCTTCTTCTTCCTTTTTCTTCTTCTTCTTCTTCTTGCTTCTTCTGCTTCTTCTTCCTTTTTCTTCTTCTTCTTCTTGCTTCTTCTGCTTCTTCTTCTTCTTCTTCTCCTCCTCCTCCTTCTGCTTCTTCTGCTTCTTCTTCTTCTCCTTCTTCTTCTTCTTCTTGGATGAATAAAGGTACAAAGCTGAAAATTATATGGTTACTTTCTTGTAAAAAACAATCCAATTTAATTACCTAACAACAAAGGAAGCAAACATATTGATGGCCTATCTAATACATAATTATCACCCACATTGTTGGATAGGATAACCCAACTCGCTAGCTAATCTGCAATTGCATTTCCCTCCCTAAAATTATAGAAAATCTTGACTAGTTGAAAATATTTTAGCACACTCCCAATTTGAAAAACGATTGTCATCAAAATGAAGTGACTAAATTGATTTTTGAAGCAGAAAAATAGCTACTTGCAAGTTTACCTCCGCAATAAGTCTAGTAATACCCAAAGAAATTGCCAATTCGATCCTTAAATATGGTTCCACGAATTAAATTGGCACACCTCCATCGCCTGAAAAAAAAAAAAAATACATCACCATGTCCTATAAAATTTTTAGTTATTTTGGTTTGTCGTTAAAATGCTGATTGTGAAGTGGACGCTGCTGCTGATGACTTTCCGAAGCTTTCAAATAGTCAACAATCTATTAGCGGGCTTGGGACAGCAATTCATTTAGTGTGGGAGAAAACAACCATAACTTTTAATCTAGATGCCTATAATATCAAATAAATAAATAAAAAGTTCATTTCGAGCATATATTTTGGCCAAATAGGGTTTCTCGTTTGCAGTTGTTTCGAACCTTAAAATCCATAAAATTTTAACCTGTTTTGAGGCACTTTCTATGTTTATGTCAATTTGATTATATCTTTCTTTGGTCTTGCCCAAACGCAAGGACAGTAATGTGGGTTTGGGTCTGTTTCAATACCCATTCTATCCCTTGACCGTTTCAATACCCATTCTATTCCTAGACCAATTCCATCCCATCGTACCAAATGTAGCATAAGATCTTGTGCTTTTTATTCGAAGCAATAATATAGTGATAAAAAAAAAAATATGCGAAATGAATTTGTATATCAAGACAACACATTTGTGGTTTGATTGATTGAATATAACTCTCAATTTAAATACTCATTCATTTTAATTGACCGTATCCCTTTACAAACCAATTTTGTAATTTCGAATTTCCATATTGTATTCCTGCTCCTTGAGTTAATAAAAATATCTATGACTTTTGACAAACTCAAAGCAACTTATTCCACAAAATATCATAAGTTGGCCCCAGGACCTAAGCAAGTCCTTAAAAGACTTCACTTAGTCATCATCTAGATATCGGTATCACCTGGATGTAGAACAAATAGAGGATATTGCCGGAAAAAAGGCAAGAAAATATATTATATCAAATTAGGAGACACTAGCATGTTAAAATAAGGAACGCACTTGTGGAAACTGCAATTATTGTAAATCAAATGGACAAATTACGGAGGCCTCTATGAGAATTTAGGCTCCTCTTCTACGGTGAAGTTATAGCTTGTAACCAACAACCAATGATCCACAGGAGACCCCTAGTTATTACAAGGTTACAACTTGTAATTTTGAATTTCCATATTGTTCTCTTGCTCCTTGAGTTGAAAAAATATCACTTTTGACAAACTCAAAGCAACTAGTCCATGAAACATCATAGGTTGGCCACTGACCCACAAATTCATTGAATCAGTCAGCATATTTTGGACACAAACCTGACATTTCAAAGTCACCGCCGGTCGTCTCTCTTGCTCGCACAATCACGGGGTCGACAGTACAAAATGGAGCAGTGCTCCCCATAATAAAACCAGTCTCCATAAATTTAGGGTTTTTATTTGGTACATTTATCGTGCAAAACGATCAATCACACGAAGAGGGTGATACAATTTCGGTAAATGAATTCATTCTGTTAGATGGTGAGAGTTCCATTTCATGACTGCCTGTGTAAAAAGCAATTTATACCAACGAAGTATCTCTATCTTATATAAATCTATACAATAATATGAATTCTATGGTGTAATAAACTGTGAAAGTGGACAAATAATTAAATTTTTACGTACCCAACATTTAATAAGTCGAAACTTCCTTTCATCACAGACTCGCAGCTACAATTGTGAAACAAGTATAGACCAAAGTAATAAAGAAATTTCGTCAGATTATTAAGATTCCAAATACAAATAAACTGCAGGAAAGTCTCCCCATCAAAAAGAAGAAAGAAATAATCCATCAAAAACCACTTTAGGTGATATGAACATGGCAAGGAGCAAGACTGAAGGGCGGAGACTGTTTAAGTTTTCAGATGTGGTGTCCTGAAGCATGATGTTACCTTCCTTCCCCATTCCACTGAGTGACTATGATTCACATTGTGAAATTCATCGTCAGGTACTTTAAGAATAAATCAAGGCAATGCCCCCCTCGAGTAAGTTAAAGGAAAAGAGGTTACCCTAAATCTGTGCTATTCAAACAACTTAAATCAACGTCCAAACACAATCCTGGCCCCCCATGCAAGGCATGAGAAAAGCTATCCGGAAGAAAAACCAAATGACACTTAGATCGCTCTTTGTTGAAGGAAGAAATCCTTCACAAAGAGCGATCGTGACTAACTTGAACTGTGGAGCCCACACCCCTATAATTTTAGCACATGATTGGTCAATCAAGGGCAAAACTAAGAGTTCACGGGCAAAACTGCCGTTGCCACCGCCTCAACGGCCAAGCCCGCCCAATCGCCCTCTCAGTCAAAGAAATCAAGAAGAAGAAGCAGAGAGTTCAAATTTGAGGGGGAAAAGAGAATTGACTCATCGTTTCGCCAAGTTAGGGTGCGTTTGTTTGTGTTTGTTTAAAAATCGTTCTGTGAACAAATAAAAAAGTGTTTCTGTTCAGGGAACAGCTTTTGAACAAAAATGAGCGTTTGGTAAACTTTCCTAAAATTAAAAAGAATGTAAATATGTTTGGTAAATTATGTTCTTTTTTTTTTTTTTTTAAATTTTTTAATGTTTTTTTTTATTTTTCATTATTTTTCTTTCTTTTTATTTTTTTTTTTTTTTTTTGCTTTGGCTTTGGCCGCCTCGGCCATGGCCGGCGATCGGCCGACGAGGGGGCCGGCGGCCTCGCCCAGCCCACCGGCGAGGCTCGCCGGCCCCGGCGAGGCTCGGCTCGCCGGCCACCGCGGCGACGCCGACTGGCGGTGGCTGGCTGCGAGGCCGAGCCTCGCCGGTGGCGGGCGAGCTCGGCCTCGCCGGATCCGGGCGAGCCCGAGCTCGCAAGCCTCGCGGCCGGGCCGGGCGAGCTCGGGCTCGCCCAGATCCGGCGAGGCCGAGGCCGAGCTCACCCGGCGGCCACCGAGGGCGAGGCCGGCCGAGCGGTGGCTGGTCGGGCGAGCTCGGCCTCGCCGGATCCGGGCGAGCCCGAGCTCGCCCGCCAAGGCGAGCCCGAGCCTCGCCCAACCACGGCGAGGCTCGGCCTCGCCGGGGCCGGCGAGCTCGCCGTGCCGGGCGAGGCCGCCGGCCCTCGTCGGCCGGTCGCCGGCCATGGTCGAGGCCGGTGACCGGCCAAAGCAAGAAGAAGAAGAAAAGAAGAAGAAGAAGAAAAGAAGAAAAAAAGAAAAAAAAAAGAGAAGAGAGAGAAAACTTGTTTTTTTGTTTTTGTTAAACAAAGAAACAACTTTTTTTTTTTTTTTTTTTTCGTTTCTTTTTTTGTTCCCTAACAAAAGAATGATTTGGAACAAAAACGCACACAAACGTTAAGTTTGTTCTTTTTTTGTTCTAAAACAAAAACAGAAAAACTGTTTGAACAGAAAAAAGAAATACAAACAAACACTGCCTTAGCTACTTCCGAACTAGGACTCGAAGGGAGATGAGTAGATCCAGAGGTGAATCGAAGAGGAAGAGGGAGCCAGGGTAGAGCTCCAACAGAGAAAGACGAGATGGAGTCTAAGGAATTGAGATGAGATAGAGAATCGGAGATTGGAGCCTTAAATTTTAGATGGGCTAATTTTGAATTTTTCTTTTAATCTGAAAAGTTAATGTATTATAACAAGTCTGGTTCGGATGGGCGGGTGGGCAAATCCGCTCATGGAACTAGGAACCGAATCGATTCCAAGCGATTCCGATTTGGTTACCGGCAATCTGGGCGTGTCCCGGTTCCTTTGCACACCCATAATCGTGGTAACTATGCTGTGCAACTGGAAAAATGTGTTGAACAAAAATGAGGACTTTATTTTTTCGTGATTTTTTTTAGTTTTTTTTAATCTTTATCATATCATATTTTAGACCAAAATGCCCTGTTTCGGCTGCCATAAAAATTAAGCATTCGATAGGTAGTTAGATCTTTATTTAGGATTGACTTGACCAATTAGTACTCTTATTTGAAATAAAATTTACTTTAAATAATTTTTTGAGAAAATGATCTCACTTTAAATCTTTATTTAGAATTTTCCAAGATTTAATGACGTTTTTCGTGCAATACGCATCTTCGAATTCTAACAATCTTTGTGTGTGATTGAATGGGTTTATGCTAACATAAACTGAAATGATCTTTTTATTCCAGCAAATCGCTCCGGGGTTGAGGCGGACCTGAGATCTAATTCTAACAAAAGGCACGCAATCTCCAAGTGCAGCATAAACCATACGAAGGCCATGGACTGGTCATCCTGGTTCCGGCGAACTCTTCTGAAAGATGCGAATAACCCCAAAATCTCAGATCCGCCCAAGCCATCCTCGAAGAAGAAGCGACACCAAACCGACGAAGATTTGGAGCAACACGGAATAACGCAGCCATTGGTCGACTTGGTCAAGACCTTCACCGTAGACACTTTCAAGAACTTCCATACGACAGTCGATAAAGGTACAATTTTATTTTATTTTTGTCGTGTTTCGGATGGATTTTGGATCCTTGGGTTCTGGAAGTCGCTGGATGATAGAGCTTTTCAGCTTCTCAATTTGGGTTTTTCGTTTATGTTCTTTGGGTGGAAATTGAATTGATTAGGCGTGTTGCAGATGAAGGCGTGGCTGGTGCTGATTCCGGCACTGCGAGAACTGCTTCAGCATGCAGTGTGAGGAAGGATCTCTCCGAGTGGCAGGAGAGGCATGCTTACCTTGTGCTTACTAGTGTTAAGGTTTGTGAATTGTGATCTGCGTGTGGAATTGATGTGGAAAATTTTGCGTTCTGAAGATGTTAACTTACTTGTGTACTTGGTTGCCTCTTTCCAAGTAATGCCTGACTGCACTGCAAGTTTCCTTTTTGACGCCTTCCGGTGCACACTTCCTCTACGCGATTAAGAAAAATTCGCAAATTCAAGATGTCGGATGTTCTGTAACCAAACCGGTGGTCAGTGCCTTGTGCCGATGTGTGATTCTTGTTCTCTTGGAAGATTTAGGATGAGAAGAGGAATTGAGGTTCAGAATTTGGCAAACTTACTTTTAGATATAGTGAGCTTCATAGTGATACCTAAAAATTGTTGAAAGGAATGAGGTTTGAGGCCTGTTAATAACTTGTTGATAGGCTAACTTCGGTAGCAAAAGAGAAAGCATTGGAGCTTGGAGAAACCAAGTCAAGGACACAAAGCTATTCTCGTTAGATGGATCTGTGATAGTGTAGTTTCGACATATTCGACTAATTGCGCTGTCAGAGAGAACAGACTATACAGGGAAAGACTAGTGGCCAACAACGCTCTAGGCTGGCATTTTGTTTTGATCATTAAATTGGAGAATTTAATGGATTTAATGTGTTTTCGTGATGTTAGATCTAATTTTATTATAAAATAGGAGCTTATTGTTATGTTAATAAACCTTCTTGCATCATCCGATGTCAATACAGATGGTGACGAAAAATTTTCTTGGTATTTACACAGGATATACTCAAGCAGACTGATGCTTGAGTTCCTTTTTTTTTTTTTTTTCACATAGAACTAGGATTAAGACACACTGGGTTTAATCTTGGAGCAGCTTTTAATAGAATGAGCCAGCCTGTATATATGTGGACTGCTCACGAGGACTAAAAGTATCCTCTAGAAACAGATTTGTTATCTGATGAAGCAGAGAGCTCTATTTTTTGGGATAACAAGTCGTTAAGATTGTACTACATAGAGCCTAATGAAATTGAGATGACTGGACAGGAAAACATATGGTTGACTCTCTATGAAGCTGCATTTGGTTTTCATACTGTCTTGAAAAGACTCTCAATTGATCGAGGATGATAAAAAAATATGTTCCTCTATGATCTTTAAATAGGACCCACTTTTGCTTGTGTTTTCGATAGAATCGGATGAAATAGTTTAAGATGCATTCTTCTTATTGTGATGCTTCTCCCTCTTTGAGTTTGAAGTTTACTCGATAGTGGTTGTTTAGTTCAGTAGCCTGCACTTATTTACAGATTTTTCATTGTCTCCTAGGTAAGCAGTGTATCTATTTGATTTTTATCATGTATTTGATAGCTTTTGTACTAAATAAAAATTTCTATCTATACTTGCAATTATGAATGTGTGCACCCGATTTCGTGTCTACATAGTGTTACAAGTTATTATTTGCTGTTATTATACAATTATCCAAAACCGTAGTCTAACATAATCTACTCTCTCTTTCCCCTCCCCTGGCCCCTCTCCCTCTCTTTTTGCTTTGCTGGCATAATAGTCTTTAGGCTATTATAAGAGTAATAGCATATTTTAAGCCACAAATTCTTGAAAGAGTGGACCTCATAACAATTTATAATTATTTATTATTTTAGTCTAAAATAAATTATTATTCTCAAAGAGAGAGTTACATAAGTTTTTTTTTTTCTAGAGTTACATAAGCATTTCTTTTCTTTCTTTTTGGAACCTTAGTACCTCCCAAAGAAATCGTTGTTGGGGCTCGCGTGTTTCACCAACTAGGCACGTGACCTTCAATCAAATATTGGACCCCGCTGAATTATGATTTTGCCAAACAAAAGAAAAGAAGGAAAATGATATTGTATCTCATCTAATCTTCTTCTTCTTTTTGGTTGGGCAGATCTTTCTCATCTAGTTGAGGAATTTGCTTTGATGTTGCGTGCTAAAAGGGGAGGGACAAAAACATGTGTTTTCTCCGAATGTTAGCCCAAACATGAATGGGATGTGGCTTATAAGTCAAGAAGTGGCACTTCCCAGCCGAAGCCCATCCTCTTGAGCAAATATCAAAAACGAAAAAAGAAAAATCGAGCCCGTATTGTTGATTTTGATTCATCTCTTTTGAGAAAAATGCCATACGGCATGCTTGGCTCAAGGGGAATCGGTCATGGATCTATGAGCATTCTTTTGTTTGGTAGAGAATTACGATGCATGGAATTGTTTAAGGGTTTATCGATTATGAAAAATCGGGATCAGGAATCTAACCGGCGAAAAGATTTTGTAAATTTTAGAATTAACATTTTACAGCATAGCATTCTTTATCTTGAATACAAGAATTGCTAGCCAAGGAATTGGGTAGGTGCGTTTCCATGTCGACTTCATATCGAAGCTACCGTGGCCACCGGACCTATTCCAAATCTCAAGTTGGCCGCTTTTCGTTCCATACACACGCAAAAGGAGTTATTTTAAAGTAGTGATCGCAGGGCATATTGCATTTCGGCGATAAAAGTCCTTTCCATTTTAAAGCTTAGATTATCAAAATGAAAAAAAGAAGGTAAATTCATCATCATAATTTGATTATATCTTTCTTTGGTCTTGCCCAAACGCAGAAACAGAAATGTGGGTTTGGGTCTGTTTCAATACCCATTCTATTCCTTGACCAACTCCATTCCATCTTACCAAATGCAGCATAAGATCTTGTGCTTTTTGTTCGAAGCAATGATATAGTGATAAAAAAAATAAATTTGCGAAATGAATTTGTATATCAAGACAACACATTTGTGGTTTGATTGATTGAATATAATCTCACTTTAAATACTCATTCATTATAATTTCAATTTTGAATTTCCATATTGTATTCTTGCTCCTTGAGTTAATAAAAAAATATCTATGACTTATTCCACAAATATCATAAGTTGACCACAGGACCTAAGCAAGTCCTTAAAAGACTTCACTTGAGTCATCATCTAGATGTCGGTATCACTTGGATGTAGAACAAATAGAGGATATTGTCAGATACGAGGCAAGAAAATATACTATATCAAATTAGGAGACACTAGCATGTTAACATAAAGAACGTAATTGTGGAAACTACAATTATTGTAAATCAAATGGACAAACCACGGAGGCCTCTAAGAATTTAGGCTCGTCTTCTACGGTGAAGTTACAGCTTGTAACCAACAACCAATGATTCACAGGAGACTCTTGGTTATTACAAGGTTACAACTTGTAATTTTGAATTTCCATATTGTTCTCTTGCTCCTTGAGTTGAAAAAAATATCTATGAACTTTGACAAATTCAAAGCAACTATTCCATGAAACATCATAGGTTGGCCACTGACCCACAAATTCATTGAATCAGTCATAGCATATTTTGGACACAAGCCTGACATTTCAAAGTCACCGTCGGTCGTCTCTCTTGCTCGCACAATCACGGGGTCGACAATACAAAATGGAGCAGTTGTCCCTATATTAAACCAGTCTCCATAAATTTAGGGTTTTTATTTGGTACACTTATTGTGCAACAATTGTGCAAAACAATCAATCAAACAAACAGGGCGATACAATTTCGGTAAACGAATTCATTCCGTTAGATGGTGAGAGTTCCATTTCATGACTACCTGTGTAAAAAGCAATTTATACCGACGATGGATCTCTATCTTATATAAATCTATACAATAATATGAATTCTATGGTGTAATAAACTATGTAAGTCGGCAAATAATTAAATTTTTACGTACCCAACATTTAATAAGAATATGCCATGTAACTTGATATGGGCCGAATCCCTTAAAAAACTCCTAACTTTAGGTCTAGTCCTAATTTTTCCCTGAATGTTTTATTGTCTTAGAAAAATCCCCCACTTCAAATTCAATCCCAATTCTGCCCCAAGTTTTTTGTATCGAAAAAATCCCCAAATGTTATGTCTAGCTCCAAATCCACCCCAAATTTTGTTTTGTCTAAAATAAAAATAACAAACTTTCAATCTATTATCAGATCTACCCATATGATCCATTCCCAACTTGACGTGATCAATATGGTGACTTGAAAAATTATCTCCAAAATATAAACGTTCTAGGATATGAAAATTAGGGCCGACTAATGGCAATTTTTGGACAAAGGGCTAATAGAGATAGATTTGGGACTAGAGTAAAAATGATTGATTTTTCTCTTAGACAAAAAAAAAAGTTCACACGTAAATTTAGGAAAGCTTTGGGTTGTTTTTTTTTTTTATACACAAAAGAAAGTTTGGGACAAAATTGAAATTGAAATTGAATATAAAGTTGGGGTTTTAAAAGGAATTAGCCCACTTAATTTGTGGATTTGCAAAACATGGGTCTTCGTCTTCGCATGTCCTCAAAGTCAAAGTCTCAAGGCCAGTCAACCCATTATAGTTTTTTTTTTTCTGGTAAAGATCAACCCATTGTAGTTGGTCCCCACTCATGTGGAAATCCATGTCCTCAACCAGTCACGTTCCCATTCTATCAAAGACCGAGTCATCCACCACTTCCCTCCCCCATCGCTCTACTATAAATACGCCATGCCCTTCCCTTCGCTCCACATCCCAAATCAATACATTGTCCCAAACATACTTCTCTCGCCATGAATCGAAACACGCTTATCGATGTCCTCGTCGCTTGTTTCGCCATCGCCGCCTTGGTCACGCCGCAAGTGACCGCCCAAAACTGTGGATGTGCCGCCGGCCTCTGCTGCAGCCGGTACGGTTACTGTGGGACCGGTCGAGACTACTGCGGAGCGGGCTGCCAAGCCGGCCCCTGCGACCCTGCTGCCGCCCCACCTGCCACTAACACGGTGGTGGTCGGCAACATAGTCACGGACGCCTTCTTCAATGGGATCATCAACCAGGCGGCCGCAAGCTGCGCCGGGAAGAGGTTCTACTCAAGGCAAGCGTTCCTCGATGCCCTCGGTAGCTTCCCGAGGTTCGGCCGAGTGGGATCGGTCGATGACTCGAAGCGCGAGATCGCAGCTTTCTTCGCTCATGCCACGCATGAGACTGGACGTAAGTTAGACTTGTCTTCTTCTTTCCATTTTTATGCATGTTCTCATTCTCGTGCGCCATACGACATTAGTTTTGTATGTACAGACGAATGATTTACAGTTTAAAATGTCCTCTTTAGTGGCAAGAATAAGTAATGTCATAAATATATTTCACTCAAAATAAACGTAATGGAAGCTTAATAAGGGAGAAAAAAAAAGTCATGTAGCCATACTAAAAAGGCTGGCTGCAGACTTTTTAAAAATAGATTTTTTAGACCCCTTGGTCTAGAGAATTTTTTGCCCATTCACCGTTACACCACTATCTCCAAACACAAACACACGTCACCCATCAACGGTCCATGTGTAAAAAGTTTTTTACATGATCAGTGGGCGCAATAATAATCCTTTCAAAATTAAATACCACAAGACTCAAAAGTTACCATGAAATGCTTATACATTTCTCCTTTGCAGGTTTTTGTTTTATCGAAGAGATAGATGGGCAAACCGACCCCAAAAAGACCTACTGCGACCCCAACGTGCCACAGTACCCGTGCAAGCCGGGCAAGAAGTACTTCGGGCGAGGGCCCCTCCAGATCTCATGGAACTACAACTACGGCCCAGCCGGTCAGAGCCTAGGGTTCGACGGGCTCAACTCACCGGAGACCGTTGCCAAAAATCCGGTCATCGCCTTCAAGGCGGCCCTTTGGTACTGGAGCACCAACAACATCCAGTCCAAGCTGTCGGGCCAAGGGTTCGGCGCGACAATTCGAACCATTAATAGCATTGAGTGCGATGGAAGGAACCCAGGAGCTGCTCAAGCCCGGGTCACGTATTACACTAATTACTGTAAGCAATTTGGGGTTGCACCTGGTGGTAACCTCAACTGTTAAGGGTCTTGTCTAGGAAAAGTCTTTCTCTGCCTGATAGAGCTCTGGTCATCGGGATGAATAATGACCTTCTTGCACTAGCAATGTTGGAAAAGACCCCGAAGAGAAAGGGAATGATGAAATAAAGCTCTTTGCTTTTGTTATGAACATATATACGGGTGTGCAAACATGATTTGATTATCTACTGAATCCAAAACAACATGAAGATCTGAGTCAATAGTCAAGTTAAGCTAACTAAGACATTTTGGGAAGTATATAAGTTCAGAAGGGGAAAAGTATTAAAAAAGAGCCCAAAATCTATTGCATTTGTACAAATTTAGTTCTAAACTTTTCAATTGAATCAATCTAGTTATAAATCTCTTTACATTGGTACAAATTGAGTTCATCCAGCAATTTAGGCCGAAAATCGATGATGTGAACGCCGGCGATCCTGTATGGCATCATTAGCACTGACGTTGATATTTTAAAATGATTTTTTACTAATTTTTTGATTTTTTTATAATTTTTGAAAAAAAAATTCTTTTTTCTTTCTTTTTCCTTTCTTTGGCCTATGGCCGGTACTGACCATTGCCGATGACTGGCCACAAGAGAGGGTCACCCTTATTGGAACCAAAATGGTAAAGGTTTGCAGAAGCTCGTATGTAAAACACAACAAAAAATGAGATAGAATGAAAAGAGATGAATGACACAAGACAAGAAGGTGTTTAGTATATAGTTAGGTGCAATATAAAGCTAAGAAAAACTTTTCTGTAGGTGAAAAAAGGTTACCCTCTCTCGATCTCTCTCTATCTTTTTAGAAGATCTCTTTGTTTTCCTCTACTTCTAAAACCTACCAAGTAAACATACATACATATGAGGAGAAGACAACCGCCCAGTGAAGTGGCAAAAGTCTTTCGGTGCAAGCTGTCCTTCAAAGTGTGAGTCTTCGTGTCTAGGGGTGAGCATGGTCCAAGTTGGGCCGGTCCATCCCCTAACCCTAGGACTAACCCGCACAGTGCTGGTCCTCAATTTTTGGGACCGAGGACCGACCCTATTGAGCTTGGAATAGAGGACCAGACCGACCCAATGGATTCGGTCCGGTTATAAGGTCAACCCGGGAGCAATTGATAATTTCTTATTTCATTTTTTGTATTTGTTAAAAAAGCGATTGAGGACTGGACTGATCCAATGAGTTTGGTCCGGTTTCTAAGTCAACCTAAGACTAACCAATAATTTTTTATTTCATTTTTTGTACTCCTTGAAATGACAACTAAGGACCATATCGACCCAATGGATTCGATGATGAGCAAGATCGGCTAAGAAAGGTAAGTGGTGAGAGTCAAGTGGGGTAAGCGTCAAATAGAATGAGCATCGAATGTCGAGCGGGGAGCAACAAGCCAAGCGAACATCGAGCAACGAGCAGCACGAGTGACCCAAAGCAAACGAGGTGAGTGTTGAGTGGCGAGCGGAGAAGTAATTTTTTTCTATTTTAGCAAATTGAAGACTAAGAGGACAAATAAGACAAAAGAGAATGAATACTAGATGAATATGCTATAAGGTGCCCTTTTGGACACCGTGAGGACTACTCACAAAAACATTTTCCTCCTTTGTAAATTATGACTATTCGACACCGTAAAAAAAAATTAAAAACCTAAATTATTAAAGAATAATGTAAAATTACTTAAACTCATCACTAAAGAACTATTTAATGTTGTTGGTGCCGTTTATTTTAAGGTTTTTTCTATATAAAAAAATTATAAATAATATATATATGTATATGTATGTATGTATGTATGTATGTATGTATGTGTGTATGTATGTATGTATGTATATATACCCCAGGTTGGACGACCCGTGACTCTCGGGAACCGAGTGACCGACCCGCACATCTTTGGTTTAGGAATTTAGGACCAAGCGACCAACCCAGGTCTGAACTGCAGCACCGACCCAAGGACGAGGTTGCAAAGGTTGGGCCGGTCCAGGGTCGGTCCAGGGTTGACCTTGGACCGATGCTCACCCCTATTCGTGTCCCATACGTCATGCAGAAGTCTCTCAGTTTTGACAAATCAAAAGTAGAGGGATGACATGTATGCCTCATGCCATCATCATTTGCCAAGTCCACCTCATGTCTTAAATGTTGGGCCCACACACTTGTCTTCATGCATGATATATTCTCCTTTGTGTTGCCAGCTCCTTTCCTTGATCAACCTGGGCTTCTTGAAGATGCCCACCTTTGGCGGTTTGAAGAGCTTCATGTGTCATGCTTACTCTTGGCCAAAAAACTAATGAAAAATAAAATCAATTTTACTTATTTTCTAATAGCCCTTGTCGAATCTAGCGAACGCAAGACCCTCGCGACCTAGGCGAGGGCGGCCCTCATCAAATTGAGTAGAGGCTCAACCCTCGCCACCTAGGGAGGGTCACCCTTGTCTGATCTAGCAAGGGCAGCCGAGACCGCAAGGGCAACCCTTGCCAGACTTGGCGAGGCTGCCCTTGCCCAGGCCGCAAGGGTTGTGCCCTCATCGGCCCCCGTCTGTGGCCAATCACCAACCATGGCTAGTACCATTCACGGTCCAAAGAAAGGAAAAATAAATAAATAAGAAAAAAAAAGGGAAAATAATAATAAATTGAAAAATTAGTAAAAAATTATTTAAAAATGTCCACATCGCACTCGGCGATGCCATATAGGATCGCCAACGTCTACGTCACCAATTTCCAGCCTAAATTGGCTGGATGGATTAAATTGGTATTAATGTGAAAAAAAAATTAGAATTAAATTAGTCAAATTAAAAGTTTATAACCGAATTGATACCAATACAATAGATTTAAGATTTTTTTGGTACTTTTCACAATTCAAAAGTGACATGAAATATTGTTCTTATCAAGTAGTTCTTCAATTTGAACATGAAAGATAAGCCGTAATTTCCTAGATCATTCCATTTCTCCCCTCAAATATCATTATGGAGGAGTTGGATGTCCGGATCGTAAGTCTAATCAAAGGCATTATATTAATCTATCGAACAGGAGATAAGCATAGAGGTAATACAATGTACGTAAGTAAAGAATGTCAAATTATATAGAATAGATTATAAGGATCAAGACACCGTACTAAAGAATCTAAAACTTATAGCGCAAATGTAATTAAATTCTAAAGTCTAAAAAAAATAGTGCAATTTAGCTCCGATCTGACGATCCACGGGCCATCCTGGACCACATATTCCTGAAGGCCTCTTTTGGGCGGGCTTGAGCAATGCTATTGACTTGTAAAGTCAGGCTCGGTTTAGGCCCGCACTGAAAGTTTTACGCTGTAGTCTTTTGTTTTTCTTGTAGTTGGAGGATATATTGGACAACAAATTAGGCCCGACCCACTACTAACTCTTTAATAATCTCTGGTGCAACCAAACCCTAATGATCATGATGTATAAACATGATGATCACCTTCAGGTTTGTCAGAGACCCCGAAAATTAGAGGTTTGGCTTTCAAATCATGAATTTCAAAATAACTTAAAATTTTCAAAAGCTACATGAAAAAGTTTAAACTGATTCAATGTCTGTCGATATTCATATATGTTTCCAAGGTTTAAATAAGAAGAAGAAAAATAAAAAAGTCAGAGACACCTGAACACACACGAGTGAATTACGAACCAAATGTTAATTAATGTGCGATGCAAATAATCGTCATGCCAATGAGATTTACGCTAGTCAATGATTAAGATGGAATGAACATTCGATCACTCAAGACCATAATGTCAACAAAAAACGTGGACCTACCGTAGGAAAAAAGATATGCTTGTCAATCTCTCCTCCTCTTCTTCTTCTTAAAAAACAATCCAATTTAATTACCTAACAACAAAGGAAGCAAACATATTGATGACCTATCTAATACATAATCATCACCCGCATTGTTGGATAGGATAACCCAACTCGCTAGCTAATCTGCAATTCCATTTTCCTCCCTAAAATTATAGAAAATCTTGACTAGTTGAAAATATTTTAGCACACTTCCAATTTGAAAAACGATCGTGTCATCAAAATGAAGCGACTAAATTGATTTTTGAAGTAGAAAAATAGCTACTTGCAAGTTTACCTCAATAATAAGTCTGGTAATACCCAAAGAAATTGCCAATTCGATCCTTTAATATGGTTCCACGAATTAAATCGGCACACCTCCGTCGCCTGAAAAAAAAAAAAAAAAAACAACAACAACAACATCACCATGTCCTATAAATTTTTTAGTTATTTTTGTTTGTCGTTAAAATGCTGATTGTGAAGTGGACGCTGCTGCTGATGACTTTCCGAAGCTTTCAAATAGTCTATTAGGCGGGCTTGGGACAACAATTCATTTAGTGTGGGAGAAAACAACCATAACTTTTAATCTAGAAATAAATAAATAAAAGTTCATTTCGAGCATATATTTTGGCCAAATAGGGTTTCTCGTTTGCAGTTGTTTCGAACCTTAAAATCCATCAATTTTTAACGTGTTTTGAGGCACTTTCTATTTTTAGGTCAATTTCCCGAGTATCTTAGGCTTTTGTTAATTTTTGGAATTCTTTACTGCTTAAGTTTATTTTCTGATTTTTAAATGTTACCTAGATTTGCAAGGTACTTATTTAATCTTTTCCATGTGATAGATAGCTTTCCACATATTTCCCAGGCTTTTGTTGATTTTTCGAATTCTTTAATGCTTAAGGTTACTTTCTGATTTTTCAATGTTACCTAGATTTGCAAGGTACTTATATAATCTTTTCCCTATAATAGATAGCTTTCCACATATTTTCCGAGATTTTCCCATCAATACTATATTCATTTTTTATTAATCAATTCTTTTTATATAGTATTAATATCATGAAAAATCATAAACCGATACACATGTGATGCCTTTTTTTTTTGTCAAAATATACACATGTGATACCAAAAACGTCAAATTAATACATTTGTGACAAATTTAGGGCAACGCTATTTTCACCCCTTAAATAACTAAATCCACCCAATTTTCACTGAAAAGGCAAAATTGCCATCAATCATTCAATTACAATTTAAAGTGATGGCCCAAATTATTTATTATTTTCCTATTTTTCTATTTTATGTAAGATCTAATTGCCATAATTAAGATTTCACATTTTTATTGGGCATCCCATGTATATTAAACGTATTAAGTTTTCAATTTATTGTTAGATTTTACTTATGTAGAAATTAGTTCTGCTGAAAAGAGCAATTTTCAAGAAACCTCATTCTTTTCAACGTTATCTGACAAATATATGGATTAATTGACAAGTAGAATCTAGAAAAATTTTAACATACACTTTTTTAAGGTAACAACTTTTTTATAGACTTTCATATTTGTCGTGTGTATTACTATCAAATTCTTTCTTATCTGCTGTCTTTTATACACATACGCATATAATGGATAATCGATGAAAAAAAAATTCTAAAAAGAATTTGTGAAATAAAATCTTAGTTATATTCTCCAATACGAAACTTTAAAAGATGGCAATTAAATCAAAACATCATATAATAAGAAATGTTTTTTTTTAAATGCATATGAAATCTCATCATTTGATTGACAAAGTTAAATCATCCGTGAAGTGATTTTGAAAAATATCAAACTAAGAAAGGGTTTGATGATGATATGCACAACCAAAGTAAAAATTTATGAAGATAAGATTGTTTTACAAAATTATTTATATTATTCTCTAGATTTTACTTGAAAATCAACTCATAAATTTGCTCAACAACATAAAAAAGAATAAGATTTGTTGAAAATTGTTCTTTTTGACAAAACTTATATTACAAAAGTAAAAACAAAAACAAAATACCTTTAATATACATGAGATAACCACATTCTAAAAACATAAAATATGTGAAATGTTTAATAACTAGATACAAAGTAAAAATTAAAAGAGAATAAAAAAGGCAATTAAATAAATTTGGGCTATCAACTAATATTGCAATTGAATGAATGAGGGCAATTTTGCCTTTTTAGTGAAAAGTGGGGTGGATTTAGTTATACAAGAGGTGGAAATAGCACACCCCTTTATTTATTGCTCGGGAGATTAGCAAAGAAAGATACTGCAAGGTACATGAATATTGAATCTCAGACTCCATTTATTCACGAAAAATAAAATATTTCGAATTATATATTTTTTTAAATTATTGCTTGTATTGTTTAAAATAATTAGCTAAAGAAAAGAAATTTCATTATCAACAATAATTTATGTGGACAATAAATATATTTTCTTTTCATTCATTTTTGTACGTAATACAAATGATTATTTTTAGAAAAATATTTTTGAAATTATTTATTTTCCAAGAAACAAACGAACAATGAATTATAAGCATAAGGGCACCAAACTAGAGAATCTAAAGCTCATAGGGAAAGTACAATTAAAGTTTTAACGCATTCAAATAGTGCAATTTAGACCTGATCATAAACCTAACAATTCACGGCCCGCCCAAGCCACATATGCTTGAAGGGCGCTTTTGAGAGGGTTTGAACAATCCTATAATTATAAAGTCTGTCTCAACTTAGGCCCACCTCTAAATTTCATACATAAGTTCTTTTGTTTCAATTGGTGGGTTTGGGTGATGAATGAGGCTCGACCTATGTACCTGGCCTGATTCAAAGTTGGCCATTAATCACCTCTAATATAATCAAATTCTAAAATCAAGTACTTTTATTAACTCTATCCCTTTTAAGTGATAGAAATTCGAAGTGACCTTATTAAATATTTCCAACGGCGCTCAACCTTGATGCATCGCCACATTGGTGTTGATTAGGCGCCACATCAAATAGAAGACCAAAACTCAAGGGAAGAGAGAGAGAGAGATAAAGTGCAAATTGGGGCAATGTAGCTCCTATTTTGCGGACGATGGTGGGGGACAATGTAGCTCCTATTTTGCCGACGATGGTCGACCACCTTCACTAGTGGCCAAGCAAGGGCACCATCACATGCCCTTCAATGTTATAGGTCGTTGAAAAGAACAACATTATATTTAGTTTTTGGGTTAATATTATGAAAAATTCCAAACTAGTACACCCATAATAAATTTACCACAAATTACCATAAAAAACTCAAAACACTCACCATTAATTTCCATTAAATATTACCATCAAATTATTAAGTTGAATGACACATTTTAATTAGCAAGTGTATCGGTTTGGAATTTTACCTTCCGTTTTTCATAAGTGTATATTAGTTTTTTATGGTTTTTTGTGATATTAATACAATTTAATGGAAATTAATAGAGTTTAAATTTATCACAAATATGCCAATTTTAGGGTTTTATCATCCGTTTGTTAGAGGTATATCGATTTGTGATTTTTCATGATATTAATCCAATTTAATGGAAACTAACAAAGAGTAAATTTGTTATAAATTGACAAGTTTGAGGTTTTTTGTGGTCAAAAAATTAATTTAAGGTAATTTTATCATAAATATTTCAATTTAGGGTTTTTCATAGTATTAACACTTAATTTTTCCATCAACTTATACACTAACAAAAGCATTTCATTATGCTTTTTTAAGATGAATTTAAGAGTTTGATTGTATTTTTTGAAAGTTTTAGAGAGGAATTGTGTTTTAGTTACATTTCTTAAGACTTCCATCCCTAAATTGTAAACAAATATGCACACAAGTAACAAATATTCAGTTTAGCAACACGCTTCACATCACTAATCTTGAGACTTTGCCTGTTATTTGAGAAATAGTAATGCCATTAAAATACTATGAACATCAAGGAAAAATTCTGAATAATGATGTGAAGTGAGGTAGATTTTCTTAAAAGATGACTTAAAGTGGATATTTCAAAAAGGGATATGAAATCAACCTCAAATAAGGATTTGACTCGCTAGCCGATGAGTCGAAATAAGGCATTATTGTCCAAATCAAAATTTGAATAAAAATTAAAAAGAAAAGAGAAAATTGGGAAAAAAAAAACAAAGAAACTCCGTCAACCATTATCATTCTCTATCTTGTCTCTCTCCTGGTGTAGAGGTCGCCAATGGCGTCTTCGGCCTCGAAGGACACAATATCTAGGATCTCCAAGGCTGGGGACACGAAATCTAGGATTGGCGACATTGAATGCAACATCTCAAGCCTAAGCCCTTGGACACAAAGGGCAAAGGGGCTGCAAAGGGGCTTCGCTCGACACTCGAGGCTGCACTTTGGCTTGCGATAAAGAGGTTGTCAATGTCAAAGGACAACATATATTCAGGGTAAGCATGGTCCAAATGGGCAGTTCCCACCTTGGAATTGGGAGTCGCCCACTAAGGACCAGTTATGAAAAATTGGAACTAAGAACCACTCATTGGTTTCATGGATCCACCTAGAAACTAGACTGTTGGTCCGATTTGGTTCTTGGGTGAGTCCATAGTATTAGTCCCCAATCCTTGCAAAATTGCATTCATCAATAAATATCATGGTGAGCCTAGTTTCTATGTAGAGCATTAAAACTCGTTAATAGGAACTTTATTTCTCCAAAAGTCATTGGTGTGGTCCTCTCTTAGGGCTTGTTTGATAATCGGCAAAATAGTGTCTACTTTTATTCTTTTGTACCCTGAAACAAAAAAAGAACAAAAATCCATTTGGTAATTTTTTTATTCCAAGAAACAAATTAGTTCCCAGTTATAGATTTGAAATAAAATCAAGAAGCAAAAAAAAAAAAAAAAAAAAAAAACATGCTTATTTATTCTCAAGAATAACTTCATAATCAAGATCACTTTCTTTCTTTATCTTTTCTTTTCTTCCTTTTTTTTTTTTTTCATTTTCTTTTTTTCTTCTTCTTCCTTTCCCTAGTCATTGGCCATGGCAATGGCCGGCGACTAGCCATATGATAGCCAACGGCCTCGCCAGTGGCTGGGCAAGGCTCAACCTCACCTTGGTTGGGCGATGCCGACCTCACGGTGGCCGATGAGATCGAGCCTCACCAAGGGCTGGCAATCGATTAAAAGAAGAACAAGAAGGAAAAAAGAAAATAAAAAAAGAAAAATGAAATAAAATAATTTGAAAATATTAAAAGAAATTCCAAGTCACAAAAGAATTTATGAATTGTACCAAACACATTCCTATCTTAGAAATAAAAATTTTGGACAGTTATCAAACATTTTCAAATATTTAGAAATTCGTTCAACGAACGGAATTAGAGAAAATCATTTCTAAGCAAAAATTGTTTTCTGAAATAGAATAATTACCAAACAAGCCCTTGAAGTTTCTTGACATCGGGAATATGTGGAAAATTAGATTCTACGTTTGAAGTCCTAACCTTTACAAAAGTCAAAATATTAATCTTTTGATCCATCTTTTTTCAACGTTGACTTAATTTAATCATGGGATGACTAAGGAAAGACATAATTATGCTTTTAAAACGAGACGTTGGCTTTTAATTTCATATCATGACGAGAAAGCGCCACAATATTTATGGACTTCTCTGGCCCAATTCTAGGTGATACAAGCGATTCTCGATTTCTTTATACACCTCTAGTGCCAAATATATAGTGTTATAACGGAATGGGCAGTGCAGACTAACATCTATTCAATCTCCACATCTCTCTTAGATGGGGCATTCTCCAGTGTTAGTGGCCTCTCTAATGTCCTGGAAAACGAAGGTTACTCCACGACAGTAATAGGAACACAACATGGGAAATCTACTCAAAAGTTATGGACTTAGTAATGTCCAGCACTTCAAACATACAAATACATATATATTGGTCGAAAAAATTATAAATTAATTAAGTAATTAAGTTGAAATTTCATTTTTGAAATATGTATATATACCAGTCTGGTCCAGTTGGGCGGGTGAGTGGTTCCACGCTCAAAATCGAGAACCAAACCCATACTTACCGAATCGAGAACTGGACTGGTCCTCACGAAAATCATCAATTCTAAACTAGTCCCATCCGATTCCGGGTGGTTTGTACAATTCTTGATTTTTTTGCATACCCCTAACACATATGGGATCTCTAAGGTCGTTGACGCCGAAATTGGGATGATTCGCAATGTTTAATCCGATGTTTCAAATCTAGATTCATCTCACGTCTTGCACAAACAAAGGATAAAGGCAAAGGGCTTTGCTCAACACTCAAGGCTACACCTAGGCTAGTGATGATGAGGTGGTGGCGAAATGCGGGTGAGGTGCTACAATAGCTAGTTGGTGCATGGTAGGTTGGCAGAGGCAATCGTGGTTAGAAGTGTGCATGATCCGGGTGGATAGTTCCGGCCTAAAATCAGAAATCGCCCACTAAGGACCAGTTTTGAAAAATTGAAATTGGGAACCGCCTATTAATTGCATGGATCCATCTAGTTTGGTTCCCGAGTGGATCCATGGAACTGGTCTCACCAAAAGCTATTTAATAGTTATACAAAGTGTTGGCTAGAACATGAATTTGTTTTATATAATAACCAAGTAAAAGCCTAAAAACAATCGCTTGAGCTCCACAAAATTGTCTCAATCTTTGAATAGTGATCCATGCAACTAACAGGCAGAGTTCACTAGTGATCTCATCCAAAGATTTCTAGGCTTTTTGATGATTCTGCAATCAGGAAGCTACTATAGTTATTCTATTTCCCACCTTTTGGGATAGGCTGAGAATAAAACATGGGAAATCCTAGTAAACTCACAAGAAATCCCACAGCTTGTCTTATATGGAGAAGTTCCTCCATTAGCAATGCTGTAGACTGTGAAATAGTTCAAAATTTAAGTCGAAACTTCCTTTCATCGCAGACTTGCAGCTACAACTGTGAAACAAGTATGACCAAATAATAAAGAAATTTCATCAGATTATTGAGATTCCAAGTACAGATAAACTGCAGGAAAGTCTCCCCATCAAAAAGAATAAAGAAATAATCTATCAAAAACCACTTTAGGTGATATGAACATCGCAAGGAGCAAGACTGAAGGACAGAGACTGTTTAAGTTTTCAGATGTGGTGTCCTGAAGCATGATGCTACCTTCCTTCCCCATTCCACCGAGTGACTATAATTCACATTGTGAAATTCATCCTTAGGTACTTTAAGAATAAATCAAGGCAATGCCCCCCTCGAGTAAGTTAAAGGAAAAGAGGTTACCCTAAATCTGTGCTATTCGAACAACTTAAATCAACGTCCAAACACAATCCTAGCCCCTTAAGCAAGACATGAGAAAAGCTATCGGGAAGAAAAAACAGATAACACCGTTGGAAGATATGCTTGAAGATTTGGAAGATATACTAGAAATCTAATTTGATTGTAATCATGCATTAAATCCATTAGAGATTAGATTGAGATATTAAATTGATTTGTAGAATGTCTCTTTTCCTTTTATTCATATACCTCTTGTATTATAAATACAAAGTATTGTACATTGAATACAACTGAAGAAATACATAAAGGGATTTCACCCTAAAATTCCGACGCTTCTTGCTCCTCTACACTTTCTTTCATGGTTTTAGAGCTTCAGGCTCTTGATTCCGCTTCCGCTTCCGCACCGATTGCCTTTCAAGTTCTCTGATCTGCAAAACAGATCAAAGTTGCAAAGGAATCAATCATTAGAGAAAGAAGAAGCAAACACCAACACTTACCATGACTCGTCCAGAGAACTCGCCATCCGCTGCTGATGTTCCACCCACAAGAGATGCTCCACCCATAGGAGATGCTACACCTACACAAGAGATGCAAAGCACAATTCCTGTGACCCAAGCCCAAGGCATACGATGGCAAATTTACCCGGCTCAATCAAATATGGGGCAGCCCATCTCGGGTCATCCTTACTAGTGGGCACCCTATCCATGGTACGTTGGGCCAGGCCCATATGCATCATTGGGGATTGAGAGCAACCAGAGCAACCCCCAGCTCGACGGGAGCCCACCAGCCACAAGTGGGGCAAGCTCGATCGTTGGTGCAGAACAAATTGGCGGGTCGGGTGAACTGGGTTTAGGGACGAACCCCTACCCGGGTTTTTTTAATGCGGGCTATGGACCCGGGTCTAGCGGATCAGGTACAGGGACGAATCCCTACCCGAATCTCGCACCCGATTTTTTGCCATTTCCGATTGCGGCTCTCACCGGCCAACCAAAGCCCGGCGATCCTCTGCATGTGTCAACCACCGACAGCCCAGAATTGTGACTGATCAATCTACAACTGACCGGGTCAGAAAACTACTCTAGATGGTCGCTAGACCTCCAGCAAGCCCTCATGACGAAGGACAAAGACGATTTCCTCAACGGAACCGTACCCATCCCTTCGGACGAGCGACTAGGCAGACATTGGAGAAAGTGCACCCACCTCATCCGAACGTGGATCGGCAACTGCGTTTCTCCAAACGTCACAGCCGGCCTCCCACCGACGGAGGACTCAAAGAAGATGTGGGACAACATCAAAGAAATGTACGGGAAGTTAGATCAAGCCAGAATTTTCTCTCTTATGCAAGAACTCCGCAAATTAAAACAGGGAAATATGACGGTCACGGCTTGTTACAACAAGCTATCGTCACTTT
Source organism: Eucalyptus marginata (assembly GCA_014182565.1). Taxonomy (NCBI): domain Eukaryota; kingdom Viridiplantae; phylum Streptophyta; class Magnoliopsida; order Myrtales; family Myrtaceae; genus Eucalyptus; species Eucalyptus marginata. The sequence goes on along the minus strand of CM024595.1, from coordinate 39,985,889 downwards.
GGAATCAACTCGAAGCCATAGAGAAAAAACTCGAAGGACCAACAGAAACCCTTAAACAGTACAAATCCATAAAGGAGAGGGAAAAGGCTACTCGATTTCACTTGATTTTGAACGAAACATACCTAACCTTCCATTCGTAGATTCTGGCGATGGAACCGATGCCCCCCCTTAGACGAATCTTTCAGCTAGCCATCCAAAAGGAAAGCCAGAGGCTCGCGGCTCCGGAGCATACACAAGGAAGTGATAGCATCACCCTCGCGCTCCGTGGCGTTCGGCGAGATTCGGGCATCAAAACCCTAGCCCGAGAGAGAGAAAGTCGCGAAGGGCTAAGGTTGCTCGCAAATGGGGAAAAATCCCTTAAAAGGGAAGGGACCGACGGCTCAGATCTTCCGCAGCGATCTGACGTTCTGCAAGGTTTTCATCCTACAGTTGAATCGGACGGTGGTTATAACTCCACAGTAAAAGCATCGGACGGTCAGGTTTTTTCCACTTCTTCAAAGAATTTTGGGCAAAATTCAAAAGGGAGAGGTAAATTATATTGCGAATATTGCAAACGTCCGCATCATACAATAGATAATTGTTGGAAATTACATGATAAGCCAGGAGAGAAAAGGAAAAAGAAAGAATATTCTGCAGCTTATCAAGTCACTGGACCTACTAGTTTGAATAGTGACCAACCTATTACCTATGGACAATATCAACAGTTGATGCAGGCATTGCAAAAGGTTGACGTTGGGAACAAAGGAGGAAGTTTTTCAAGTATTTCTCATTGCTTGATAAATTCTATTTTGAGAAAATCTTGGATAGTTGACTCAGGAGCAAGTGATCATATTATTTGTGATAAGGGATTTTTTTCCACTATGCACAAGAAACTAGACACACCTATTTCTGTGCAACTGCCAAATGGGAATGTCACTCATGTCACATTGACAGGCACTGTCCAAATGAGTCATCAGATTACCCTTCAAAATGTCATTTATGTTCCACAATTTAAATTCAATCTTATCTCCGTGTCCAAAGTCTGCAAGGAAAATTCCTCTCAAGTATTCTTCGATTCTAACACCTATTTTTTTCAGGCTCGTTCGACTGGCAAACTGATGGGCTTGGGTATTCTTTCTAAAAGGACTATATTTTTGGACCTATTTTCCAAGTCATTTTGATTTATCTTCAATTCCCTTGAATAACACATCATTATGTAATGCGATTACCAATGATAAAAATTTTCCCATACATTCACGAATGGGTCATAGTGCTTTTTTTCCCTACTCTAAATGTCATATATGCCCGCTTGCAAAACAGTCTCGAGCTCCTTTTCCTTTCAGTAACACACGTTCCAATGACATTTTTTCATTAATTCATATGGATGTTTGGGGACCTTATTACACTCCACATCGTGATAATTCATGTTATTTTCTCACAATTGTGGACAATTACTCCCGTGCCAGATGGGTATTTCTGATGCAGTCAAAAGCTCAAGTTGTCTCTCATATAAACATGTTTATCATTCTGATCAAAAATCAATTTGGGAAGTCAATTTAGCGCGTTCGCACTGACAATGGGAAAGAGTTTTTCAATCATGACTACGATTCACTCCTTTTATCCCATGGCATCCTCCATGAAAGCTCCTGCATTTATACTCCACAACAGAATGGGATAGTGGAGCGTAAACATCGTCACCTCTTGGAAGTCGCTCGAGCACTGAAATTCTAGGGATCTATTCCAGACAATTACTGGGGAGATTGTGTTATTACTGCAGCTTACCTAATCAACCATATGCTGACTCGGGTACTGGATGGCAAATCGCATTTCGAATTGCTTTATAGAAAAAGGCCAACACTGGATAATCTAAAGATTTTCGGCTGTTTATGCTATACTACAACAATGGGGCCTCGGGACAAAATGAGCCCTCGTGCTAGACAATGCATATTCATGGGCTATCCCAATCTACAAAAGGGATACCGTGTCCTTGATCCATCAACAGGAGATTTTTTCATTAGTCGGGATGTTATTTTTCACGAAAATATCTTTCCATTTCGTGAAACCACATCTTTTCAAAAAGACTTGGGTGCACCTACCAATTCTCATCATTTCTTGAATGAAGAGAATACTTCTCCTGAAAATATACTCACAGCACCTCTAGAACAAGATATTCATCCAGCTTCAACTGACTCTTTTCCAAAGAAGTTATGGAAAGTATGCCTGCGGACACACCCAACATGGAGGATGCTTATGTTGTGTCAGAAACCAATGTTGAAGGAATATCTCCATCTCCATCGCCAACGGCTCATCCACATCGTTCAGGGCGAGCTACACGACCACCGACATGGACCAAAGATTATATGTGCACTTCACTTAATTCGCCAAGTATTCACTATCCAATGTCTTCTTACATATCTTTAGATAAGCTTTCGTCAGAACATAGATATTGTATTAGTCGCATATCCGATTAGAGGGAACCGTCTAGTTATTATGAGGCATCTAGAGATCCACGATGGCAACAAGCTATGGTAGCAAAATTGTTGTAATTATGGTTAATGGATCAACGAAAGCCAATAAATTATGGTACGTCTTTTCTATTCACGTATCTCTTTTCTATTCACGTGTCTCTTTATTCATGAACTTCGTGGATACATGCGTCTATTTAATTCATGTATAACTTTAGTACATGAACTAAAAAGCTCTATAAATAGATATGAGAATAGAGCTTCATTACACATTTTTTTTGGTTTTGGTTTTTCCAACTCGATTCCAAAAGGCTTTGATATACTTTCCTACTCTTCTATTTTTTCTAAGTGTGCTGGTTCAATTGAACGGTTCGATTAAGTCCTGTTTGCGTAGTGTTAATCCAAACAGATTCGAGGTGTTGTATCTTGGGAGGCATAGTTCGTGAATCTGCGGAGCACCTTTGGCAGGAACTAATCGCCTTAAGGAGATTCGGATATCCGTACCTCACCTCCAATTTTATATTCTGATTACAACAAACAGTGTGTATTCTTTGGATTATTTTCCAACAAGAATTACAGACATTGACCGATAATCATACCTGAGAATTAGTCAACCTTCCTCCAAACAGAAAGTCCATAGGATACAAATGGATATATAAAGTCAAATATAGAGCTGATGGATCCATTGAGCGTTATAAAGCTCAGTCGGTGGCTAAGGGATATACTCAACAAGAAGATTTCGATTATCACGAAACTTTTTCTCCAGTTGCCAAAGTTGTCACCGTCCGTTCATTCTTGTCAGTTGCAGCTATCCATGATTGGTTGTTACACCAGATGGACATCCAAAATGCTTTTCTTCATGGTGATTTGGATAAAGAGATTTACATGGATATTCCTCAAAGCTTATGGAGACAGGGGGAGAATAGAGTATGTCGTTTTCGCAAATCCCTTTATGGACTGAAACAAGTTTCAAGGCAATGGTATGCCAAGTTTGCTAATGCTCTCACAGTTGCAGGCTTCAAGCAATCCAAGTATGATTACACCTTGTTCACATGGACTAAAGGTATGTCTACTAAACAAGCTAAGAGTCTTGAATATCTACAAGCCACCAGCTTGAGGGGGAGTGTTGGAAGATATGCTTGAAGATTTGGAAGATATACTGGAAATTTGATTCGATTGTAACCCTGCATTAAATCAATTAGGGATTAGATTGAGATATTAAATTGATTTGTAGAATATCTATTTTCCTTTTATTCATATACCTCTTGTATTATAAATACAAAGCATTGTACATTGAATACAATTGAAGAAATACAGAAAGGGATTTCACCCTAAAATTCCTACGCTTCTTGCTCCTCTACACTTTCTTTCAGACACTTAGATCGCACTTTGTTGAAGGAAGAAATTCTTCACAAAGAGCGATCGTGACTAACTTGAACTGTGGAGTGCACACCCCTATAATCTCGGCACATGATTGGTCAATCAGGGACAAAACTAAGAGTTCATGGGCAAAACTGCCGTCGCCACCGCCTCAACGGCCAAGCCCGCCCAATCGCCCTCTCAATCAAAGAAACCAAGAAGAAGAAGCAAAGAGTTCAAATTTGAGGGGGGAAAAGAAAATTGACTCATCGTTTCGCCAAGTTCGCCAAGTTAGCTACTTCCAAACTAGGACTCGAAAGGAGATGAGTAGATCCGACGGTAAATCAGAGAGGAAGAGGGAGCTAGGGGAGAGTTCAAACTGAGAAAGACGAGATGGAGTCGGAGGAACTAAGATGAGATAGAGAATCGGAGATTGGAATCTTAAATTTTAGATGGGTTAATTTTTAAAAAAAAAATTAATCTTAAAAATTAATATATTATTATAATATAATAAATCCGGTCTGGATGGGCGGGTAGGCGGATTTGCCCATGAAACTAGGAACCGAACTAATTGTCTTAAGAACCATCAGTTTTGGGCGATTCTAATATGGTTCTAGGCAATTTGGGCGTGTCCCGGTTCCTTTGCATACCAATAATCGTGGTAACCATGCTGTGCAACCTAAAAAATATTTTGAGCAAAAATGAAGACTTTGTTTTTTTGTGGTGTTTTTTAGTTTTCTTTTAATCTTTATCATATCATATTTTGGACCAAAATGTTCCATTTCGGCTGCCTTAAATATTAAGCATTCGGTAGCAAGTCAGATCCTTATTTAGGATTGACTTAATTAATTCATGCTCTTATTTGAAATAAAATTTATTTTAAATAATTTTTTTAGAAAAATGATTTCACTTTAAATCTCTATTTAGAATTTTTCTCAAAATTCAATGACGTTATTCGCGCAATACGCATCTTCGAAGTCTTACAATCTTTGTGTGTGATTGAATGGGTTTATGCTAACATAAACTGAAATGATCTTTTTATTTCAAGAAATCGCTCCGGGGTTGAGGCGGACCTGGGATCTAATTCTAACAAAAGGCACGCAATCTCCAAGTGCAGCATAAACCATACGAAGGCCATGGACTGGTCATCCTGGTTCCGGCGAACTCTTCTGAAAGATGCGAATAACCCCAAAATCTCAGATCCACCCAAACCATCCTCGAAGAAGAAGCGACACCAAACCGACGAAGATTTGGAGCAACATGGAATAACGCAGCCATTGGCCGACTTGGTCAAGACCTTCACCGTAGACACTTTCAAGAACTTCCATACGACAGTCGACAAAGGTGCGATTTTTTTTTCTTGGTCGTGTTTCGGATGGAATTTGGAATCTTGGGTTCTGGAAGTCGCTGGATGATAGAGCTTTTCAGCTTCTCAATTTGGGTTTTTCGTTTATGTTCTTTGGGTGGGAATTGAACTGATTGGGCGTGTTGCAGACGACGGCGTGGCTGGTGCCGAATCTGGCTCTGCGAAAACTGCTTCAGCATGCAGTGTGAGGAAGGATCTCTCCGAGTGGCAGGAAAGGCATGCTTACCTTGTGCTTACTAGTGTTAAGGTTTGTGAATTGTGATCTGCGTGTGGAATTGATGTGGAAAATTTTGCGTTCTGAAGATGTTAAGTTACTTGTACTTGGTTGCCTCTTTCCGAGTAATGCCTGACTGCACTGCGAGTTTCCTTTTTGACACCTTCCGGTGCGCACTTCCTCTACTCGATTAAGGAGGATTCGCAAATTCGAGGTGTCAGATGTTCTGTAACCAAACCGGTGGTCAGTGCCTTGTGCCGATGTGTGATTCTGGTTCTCTTGGAAGATTTAGGATAAGAAGAGGAATTGAGGTTCAGAATTTGGCAAACTTACTTTTAGATATAGTGAGCTTCATAGTGATACCGAAAAATTGTAGAAAGGAATGAGGTTTGAGGCCTGGTAATATCTTGCTGATAGGCTAACTTCGGTAGCAAAAGAGAAAGCATTGGAGCTTGGAGAAACCAAGTCAAGGACACAAAGCTATTCTTGTTAGATGGATCTGTCATAGTGTAGTTCCAACATATTCGATTAATTGCTCTGTCACAGAGAACAGACTATACAGGGAAAGACTAGTGGCAAACAACGCTCTAGGCTGGCATTTTGTTTTGATCATTAAATTGGAGAATTTAATGGATTTAATGTGTTGTTGTGATGTAGATCTAATTTTATTATAAAATAGGAGCTTGTTGTTATGTTAATAAACCTTCTTGCATCATCTGATGTCAATACAGATGGAGACGAAAAATTTTCTTGGTATTTACACAGGATATACTCAAGCAAACTGATGCTTGAGTTCCTTTTTATTTTATTTTTTTTTACACAGAACTAGGATTAAGACACACTGGGTTTAATCTTGGGTTTGTTGTGGCAGCTTTTAATAGAATGAGCCAGCCTGTATATATGTGGACTGCTCAAGAGGACTAAAAGTATCCTCTAGAAACAGATTTGTTATCTGATGAAGCAGAGAGCTCTATTTTTTGGGATAACAAGTCGTTAAGATTGTACTACATAGAGTCCTAATGAAATTGAGATGACTGGACAGGAAAACATATGGTTGACTCTCTATAAAGCTGCATTAGATTTTCATACTGTCTTGAAAAGACTTTCAATTGATTGAGGATGATAAAAAAATATGTTCCTCTATGATCTTTAAATAGGACCCACTTTTGTTTGTGTTTTCAATAGAACCGGATGAAATTGTTTAAGATGCATTCTTCTTATTGTGATGCTTCTCCCTCTTTGACTTTGAAGTTTACTCGATAGTGGTTGTTTAGTTCAGTAGCCTGCACTTATTACTGTGGTGTTTGTATCCACTAAATTTGTTTCTTCATCAATATTTAGAGACCCCACTTTTGAACTTGCTTCACTATCTGCAAGTTATATATTTGGGACAGACTGCTGACGTAAATACTCTTAAGAACATGTAATGATGTAAAGTCAAACATCCGCCATGTGTATCTAAATGACTGGTAACATGAAACTGTACATGTCTTACTTGGCTAACGTAGAAGTGAAGCTTTGAGGCCAAGATAACATTACTTACCCATATCTATCTGCTCTATGACCATATCAAGCTCATTTCAGGAAATGTCGCAACTGCGATATATGCTATGTCCCCGACACATGAAGGAGCGGCAATTTTGGCAAATATATTTTGTGCTTGTCAAGAGCCATATAGCTGAGTAAGTTACCAAGCCATGTTAGTATTTATACCAAACAGAAAGCTTATCCGGTCTAAATGACATCTGACCTTGTTTTGTAAATAATTATTTTATTCTACCATAACATGTCATTTCCATGACCAGATATGAGCAGCGGGCAATACAACTAGCAAAACTGAAGGAAATGAGGATGGGGGTTGACAAATCTTCCGACAGCAGTTCATATGAAGTTGAAATGGCTGAATCAAAGGGGGCCTCAAGTTCTCCACCAGCGAGTCCTTAATCTCATTAATTAGCTTCTAAGCAAAAGTGTAACCAACCAGGTAAGAATGAACAGGAATTCAACTGTTCTGGTGCGCTTCATTACCCTTCAAATAGTTCTTTCACAGTTGATGTTAATGTGCAACATTGACCTTGCTTCATTTTAATCTCTCAGCTGGAAAGATCCTGCCAACAAGATGAGCTTTGGAGATAACCAATGCACCAAAAAAAAATCATCATGCACCTTGTTGGGATCAATTAAAGTGACTGAAAGCATTTTTAGACCACTGAATCAAAAGTGAATTAGTCTGATGCTGATATGTACTGACAAGTGCTTCTCCAACTTTAGCAGAAAATGTTGACTACATTTTGTCAGACGCAAACCAAAACGAGTAGTTTATATTAGAGCTAGCTTGTAAGTATAAATCTATTTGTGAAAACTAGCTTGCTCAGCTCTTGTTAAGCTGTAATTACTCGCTAAGCTCTTTCATTTAGCATGCTCAATTTCTTATATAACAGTGTCACAAAATTGTCCGATACATGGCTTAGCTTGTTGATTAGCGCTCATAAGCTACACGATTCTGAAGTATATGACAAATGCAGATCCAATGCAGCATTTTTAATGCCACTAGGCATTAGTGTTTATTCAATTTCATGTATGTATGTAATGAAACACATCTTCTGGGGGGAAGATCCACCGCCTGCTCTTCTTTTCCTTTAATAACACCCTTATTGTTCTCATAATTTTCCATGTTTTACAGCAAACTCTCTGGAAAATGTATTGCCTAATGTAGCCATTCATCCAGTGGGTCGATCACTCATCTTTTATCTTTCCATTGCCTAAGCCAGAACCACCCAAATTACATAACCCTCTTTTCGGTCCTCTTAAACAAGCATTCTGAAAATGGTTTGTGCCATTTATGCAAGGGATTTTAGCAATTCAGCGATGCATGTTCCGATTACGGAAGGTTGATCACTGCTGCTTCCGGATTTGAACTTCCCAGTTGTGACCTTTTTAAGCGTCACCTGAATCCGCAAGTGACGCAAAGGCACCTGAGAACTTGCTTCAGATAGTCTGGAATGAAAACGCGGACGGTGCAGTGGTGGGGCTTGGCCATCGGGAGCTTTTTGGGTTGTTCTGCTTCCTGCAGAATCCCACTCCATGGCCTCGTGGTCTCTTTTATCTGACGCCCTGCAGGTTTCCTGATCGCAATTATATTTCTTCAGGGGGGTTTCTGAGAATGGCCCGTGAATAGTGAACGAATGAGAGGCAACAAGGTGAAAGAATACGATCAAGATTCAAGTGGGCATTTATTGAAACGTGGGTACACGCGGGAGTACTCGGTGTAACAAAAGACAAAAGACAATTCTAGCCACCACTGAGATTGCAGTGCACTGAATCCGCCCCTTGGATGATACATTTTCAACGCATATCTCTGAATGTTTGGCGAGACTGGTGGCTGGCGTCGCTGCATTTTATTCCTTCTGCAATGCCATGTTCCTTCATGTCCTCATTATCACGCGATGAGTATATGTGAAATGCAGTAATAATGACATTCGCCTGCTTGGCAGAGCAAAGATATGCCATGCGCGTATCACCCTTCTGATCCAAAAGGCTCTGCTTCCTCACCAATTGGCAATTTCCACTGAGATTTTACTTACTAAACTTGGAAGTTACAAAAAAAAAAGGAGCCTTTCTAATAGGCATTAGGCATTAGGTTTTGGTCCCCAAAAAAAAAAGGCATTAGGAAGTGCCCACACGTACGATACTGACTCGGGAACAATGACTTGCCACGAACAAGCAAGAGCCTTTTATACAGCACGTGATAGAAAATGACCTCCATTGAATGCACGTACTCAGAAACATCACATCGAGATTTGCTAGAGAGACAGGTCGATTTCCTGCTTGGCCATACTCGTGGAAATAGCTTCAGGATGACACGAGAGAGGACAAAATATAAGCGAAATCCGTATAACAAACAAAGCATGGTATTCTTTACCATAGAGACAAGGAGAAAAGAGCATATACTGAAGAAACAAGTTATGTACAAGGGGTATATTCTCCTTTCTCAACAAACTCCAATGGCGTTTGCAACTAAAAGGTGGTTTCTACTCTACTCATAGATCACGGCTCTTTAGACATTGTCAAGGGACTTTAATTTAATATCTGATCAGTGTGCTCGTCGTCTGTTATGTCACAGTTCAGGCTCTTTACTACACCAGTACATTGACTCCGTATGCGATACACCACGTCGTCCAGCATCAATGCAAATCTCATGGAATTACTTGCACCCATTCAAAACGACCTGGGAGGGGACGATCCTTGACAATATCAAAGTTGTACCTGTGAAAACAATCAAGGGAAGTAAATAAAAAGACCATGATATAATCAGCTAATCTGCCTTGTTTTGCTTAAAGTCGATTGCAGACAATTTACTCTAAATGCAGTAGTAACGATTACATAAGCAGCCAGGTGAGACGATAATGAGCAAAAATGGGACAAGAAATATACTTTTCAATGAATGATCTTTGTTGTCGTTGCTCGGCATATGCAAAGAACTCCTCCATCTCATCTGAGGTCGGGATACTTCTAAGTATGCTCATTTGAGTTCTGTGAGCAGTGCATGAGCTCTGCTGTCTTGTGGTTGACCCTGGTGGCGTGTTTGCGTTCAAGTCCCTTATCAAGCTACACGGCGTGCTTTCCCTTGTGCTCCTGCATAAAATCCGTCCATTATTAAAAGCTTGTCCCCTTAAAGCACTTCATAACTCTTGACTCGGTGAAAAACTATCGTTGTCTTGAAAGAACATCCTAAAACTTATTATTATTCTGCTACGTTCTCTTTAAAGTCATCAGCATGGAAAATGTGATTTAGACGAGCCTAACCCAATAGAAAAAGTCAGTTCAGGACAGCTAGAATGCACATATTCAATAAGCAAAAGGATCCCTGAACTTAAAATGATTTCTCTACGGGCATGCAGTAGGAGTTGCAACATGAATCATTTTTATCAGTATAATTTCGTAGTTCCCTATTCTTTTCCAATTTCCTGCTGACAACAAAACAAGGCAACTGGTTAAGCATGAAGAAATTCCTGAAAAGGAATTCAAAGTACCCCACCAAAATCAACAGGCCCAAAGAAGTCTCAATCGTCAAACAAATGAAATGAGGTAAAAAAAGGGCCTCCGGACCTCTGGCATTGGGGCAACCATTTCTCCAAAGGGTTGGTATCTTTTTGCTTTTTTAATTTCCAATTACTGTTGTTGTCAGGATCAATTTGTGGAAAAAGAAATAGTGCCCACATTTTAAAGAGCCCAGATTCATGCCCGTTTATTAAAGTATCTCGAATACGTGGGCCAAAACTACAAGATCATCTCTTGGAGGAAAAAAGATCTCTCTTTTATCACTCTATTTGGGCGAAGCAAACCGAATAATAACTGTGCCATGAGGACAGACGGCCTAAAGAAGCGCGCAAGGATGAAGACACAAAGAAACCTAAAACCCTAACTGAACAAAACCCTCACAAAACAAACTTTTTTTTTTCGAATTTGTTGAGAACTAACTACTCAGAGGTCAAAAATTTAACCCAGGAAAAGAAATGTCGGCACGAAGGGGCAACCAACGAACCGGAGGAAATTCACATGACGAACAAGTCTGCGGAAAGAGGAAAGGGAAGAAAGGGGAAAAACAGAGCATCTTCGCAAGTTTGCAATTTGAAAGGAGAATTAAGCATCAAAATTCGAAATATATTCACCTGTCTCTGTCTTCGATCTCCAAATCGTTCTCTCCATAAGACGCGTCGACAGCCGCATCGCCGGCACACTCCCCCCCGTTTCCCCTGTCACCCCGACCGACACACCCTCCTTCTCCCTCCACTCCACCGCTCGACGATGCCGTCCTCGCCGAGCACGAAGCGTCGCAGCTTCCCCTAGAACCGCTCCCCGCGGGTCCTTCGTCGATCCTCGCCTCCGGGGAGGGCGCGAGACGGGGTCTCCGGAGCCTCCGGCTACGGAGCTGCAGGTAAGAGAACGGACAGGGAGAAGCGTCCAAGCTCGGCGCGGCGGCGGCGGCGGCGGCGGCGGGGGCGGCGGCCGCTGGGAAGGCCTCCGGAGGCGCCGCGAGGCTAGGGTTTTGGCTCTGGTCCGGACGCCGGTGGCGGAGGGGGAGCGCGGGGAGGCCTCGAGGAGCGAGACGTCGCGCGGGATTGCCTTGGATTTCTTCATGTACTTGCCCATTCCGACGATGGCCGCCGCTGATTTTCCCTCTCGTGGAGCTTGCATGCGCAGAGAAAACAGAGAGAGAAGAGAAAAGAAAGAGAGAGCTTGGAAAGGAAGGGAAGGGAATAGAAGAAATGAGTTTTAGGGCAGGGGATGGAGGGAACATGTTGACATGGTGTTGCGTTTATATACAAAAACTCTTTTGAAAGCTTTTTGGATAGATTTTACCCACCTTTTTTTTTTGTTTTTTTTTGTTTTTATGTATCATATCTACCCAACACAATAGCATGCATAATCTATTTTAAAAATAATAATGACTGGACCTTATCAATTATATACAATTTTGATAAAGAAAATTCAAACCCAAAACGAATGTTTTGATTGAATGTAATTTTTCTTTTATCGCAAGTTGATGTGCTCTTCAAAAGGGAAAAAATTTCAATTGAAAATCAGGCTATTTTGATGAAGCAATCAAATTTTTATTGGAATATTTTGATTAATTCAAGTTTCATATCGATGGGAATTGATTTGGTACAAAAGTCCAAATCATGAGAAAATGTAAATAATGCCTAGGCTTCATTTATTTAACGAAAAAATGACTTCATATTGTTTGAAATAATCAGTTGATGAAAAAATTTTCATTATAGACAATTATTATGTATGAACTTTTTTTAGATGATGGAAATATTTTCATTTATTCATTTTCTAGATACAAACGATATTTTTTAGAATATTTTCGAAAGTATTTATTTTTTACGAAACAAAAAAATCTTTACTTATTATTTTCATGCCTCCAATTTCTTTTTTCAGAAAAGAAAATGTGTTAATACCATCTAATGATGACCTTTCTACTTCTATGGACAAACAAAATAGAGTTCTTCAATTGACTGCGCCATAATATCTCGAAAAGAATAATGTACTTTTCATTATTCTAAATTAAGATAATATTGTCAAAGTACGTCATTGATAAATGAAAATAGTCTCTAATTAAATGAAATACCAGAGAACAGACATCGTCAATCATAGCCGTTTACAAGAGAAAGGTGCGGGAGTTGTTGAGGGAGTTGAAATAAAATTAAGATTTATACAAAATTAGAAAAGAGAAATCAGTATGACCCTACCTTTTCCCTGCAATGATTTCTCGATTAAACTGTTTTGATGTTGCAATTTTTTTAACGGTCTCGAATGAATACTATCCACGAAAATAAGAAATTTGATCTATTCACGCAGGGGAGCAGTGCGAGGAAGCACTATACGATGTGATGCATAATTAAACAGGTTTGGACATGACATAGATGGGTTTGTGTCATAATCGAGTCTATCTATCTCGGTCGGCCGGCCAAGGTCGAGCACAAACACCGTGCCGAGCAGTAGGTAGCACTATCCTATCTCTTTTTTTTTTATGTCATTTGACATGAAAAAATAAATAAATAGCTATGGATTATTATTAAATGTTCGTTATTGGATTAGTGTTGTATATGTTCGAAGTAAGAACAAATATCACAAAAAACTCAAAATTATGTCAAATGTGATACAAATATCTCAAATTTTTTTTGTACCATTAAAAAATCTAAACTTACCTATCGTGACACAAATATCTCAAACTTTTTTATGTCACAAAAAAACAGGTATACCCTTTATTTCAGTAATATACACTGCTATAAGTTCGAGATTTTTTTATTACACAAAAAAAAAAAAAAATTGGGATTTTGTATCACGGTAGATATAATTTTTGTTTTTCGCGGTATTAACCCTTGAAGTTAGCTTTATATCATGTCGACCATCTAATGATAAGGGTACATTTATTTTATAGAAAATGAATTATTTGAAAAATATTTTCTAAGATTGATCGTTTGTATTATTTATAAAAATGAATAGACGAAAAATATTGTCATCATACATGAAATTTTTTTACTCATAAATTTTCATCATACACGAATTTTTTTACTCATAAATTATTATCAATAATGAAAATATTTTTGTTAAGCAATTATTTCAAACGATAAAAAGTCAAACTGACATGGATGATTAATTCTAAGTTATCCGTTGGAGCATTAAAAACGACAACATGTTGACTGCATTTACCAAACGTCACTAACTTAATTTCATCATACCCGAGAGACCTGCCCTCGTTATCTTAAAATATTTTTTATGCAAGGCTTAGTTTAGTGATCTCGTGCTTTGTTCGAAGTCAAAAATTACTCATTATTTTATAATTTATTTAGTCCCGATAATGTTAATTAGCAAAATATTTATTAAACGTGATCAATGGGAAAATACTCATTTTTTAAATATTAATCTTCATCCTTAATGAACAAATAAAAAGAACACGGAGGGCATTTGGCTTAAAATCATTTTATAAGTCAACGAAGCCCGAGAAAATGAAGCGGTGCAGCGGTCACCCGACTCAAATTCCGGTAAGACTACTTCTGCATGTCACGAGCGTAATTACTGCGTCGAAAATTGCAATATTTCGTCATTTTATTGTTTAGTTAGTACTGTAATTTTTTTTTATAATTTCTTTATTTTCAGTAACGATGGTCAAAGCACCTTCGGCCGACTTTCAAACGGACATGAATAAGCCGTTCTGTGTTGATGAAACTCTTGTTTATTAATCAAGAAGGCACCTCTTGATTTAGCCGATTGATCCAAGGGATTTGACTTGATTAGAGTGAGATTTGAAAGGCACAAAACTGATGTATCGTGACAATAAATGTCGTGCCAATGTGTCTTTGTTCTTGGCGTTTTGTGCGGTGACCATAAAATTTCAACTCGATTATAAGATTTTTTTTTTTTTTTTTAGACTTAAGTACAAATGAATTGACTTGTGTTCTTCTCCAGCTATCTCTCGGGCCATGTTTGATAACCGACCAATTAATTATTATTTATGTTCTTTTTGTTTCTCGAAATTAAAAAAAAAAAAAAAAAAAAAAAAAAAAAAAAAAACAGAAATTACTTTGATAATATCAACTAATTTTTTCATTTCCAAAAATAGATCAATGGCGAGCGAATGCGATTTGAAACGGAAATGAGAATTAGATCTTTGTTTTCATGAACAACTTATGAAACCAAGTCATCTTCTTCTTCTTCTTTCTTCCTCCTCTATTTGATTGATGAACTCAGCAGAGACGAGGTCCAATGACCTCGTCGAAGGCCGGGAGGTTCCCTTAAGGTCAACTATCGTCTTTGGCCGGTCACCAACCATTGCTGAGGCTTAATGACCGGCAAGAGGAGGAAGAAGAAAAAAGAAGGAAAAAAAGAGAAGAAAAAAAAATCTCAAAAAATATTAGAAAATTTAAAAAATTATACGTCACAAAAAAAAAATATGGAACTCATACCAGACGCATTATTGTTATTTTTCTGTTTCAAGCTTAGAAATTTTGTACAGTTATAAAATACGTTCAAATGCTCAGAAACTTGTATATGATACAAAATAAAATAAAATAAAATAAACCCTTTCTTGAGAAAAAATTATTATTGAGAACAAGATGATTACCAAATGTGCATTTAATAGATTGATATGACGATAGCACATGAACATAAACTTTTGGGCTAATACTACAAAGTATCTCAAATCTATACATTTGTGATAAATTTACTTCAAACAAACTTTTAATCATAAAAAGCTCCAAACTGGTACACTTGTGACAATTTTACTACTTGTCAATTTTCACTAAATTTTAATATTAAATTGTTGAGTTTGTTGACACGTGATATCATTTTAGAATTTAACCTTTCGTTTGTCACAAGTGGCAAGTGCAATAGTTTGTAATTTTTCATATTTAATTTAAGTTAACAGAAATCAATATAGGATAAATTTCTCACAAATGTACAAGCTTATGGTAAATTTGTCATGAATATACTAATTTAGGATTTTTTATGGTATTAACTCTAAAATTTTACCATTTTTGTAATCATCACCTATGTTTTTTAAATGTTTAATCAAGTATTTCAACTTTTCAAATGTAGAACAATGTAAGATCGCGGTTATTGTCAACGAGATAGCGGCAATCAGCTTGTGCATTATGTCATCATAGTACATAAGATGAGAAGGCTTATGGACATAATGAAATCTCGGTTCTTTTTCAGTTCTTCTAGTACTTTTATGAAAAATATATATAGATAGCGCATTGGAGGTCCGAAAAATGATAAAACTCACATGTCGTTCAATCTGAATAGTCTGTCCATTTTAAGTTTACTCGAGAGAGATTTTCCACATAATATATATTGGCTTTCGGAAGATGGGTTGCACGAACGCCACTTACTCAGCCCAATTCACATGGAACAAGCCTTTGACGGGAGAATCCTCTTCTGTGATATAGCCAATGTGGGATGTAACGTGTCCGACATGTACCCGGACAATTTATTTAGAAAAAAATCTTATCTTCATTTTTCTGCATAAATATATTCCTATAATGCACATTCACTTTATTATGACGATCAAATACGCAGAATTGCAGTCAACATAGTCAATAATTGGACTAATTGTATTAGAAGAATTTTATCACAAGCGATGCTGGTCCTTTGAAAACATGAATCGATTACATTCATTTGTCATACTATGTGCATTAACAACATTCATTTTTCTTATGTTTATCATATTACTTATACATAATTTATTGTATAATTTCTCATATATACTAGTGTCGGAATACAAGACATGCTCGCATTTAAAGTTGGGTGATTGTTGATAAGGAGAGAACGAGTAATTGTTTGATGAAAGGGACGAAACAAATGAAATAGAAATTAACAATATATATCGCCGAACGCACGATTAAGGAGAATTTGCTTTTTCGTATTACACGTAATTGATGCATTGAAAATACAAATATTAATAACCGGTGCTTTCAGGGCAATTATCCACAAGACTCTTGTGTGTGTGTATATATTTATACAATCTTTCATCTTTTTATATAAAAGGGAAAAGACAAAAGAAAAGGTAGGAAAAAAGATTGATTTGGGGGGGCTCATTTACCAAGACAAGACAATCATGTCGTCTAAAAGGGTAACATAGAAAAATCAATTTGCAACCGAAAAACGAAAAGGGCTTTTTTTTGTTTTTAATCCAACAAAGCCATTACGTCGATTCGCAAATACCGATGTTATCGACACTAACCTCAATTAATTCTCGTACGACGAACGGCTTTCGAGGAATCTTTTCCGCCCTTCCCAAAGTTAGTTTCCCGCCAATTCACTCCCCCCTCACCCCCCTGTCACCAATCCCAACACCAAGCCCTCCTGTCAACCTCCAAATAAAATAAAATAAAATAAAATAAATCTTCTTTACAACAAATTATCTTTATCAATTTAACTAAACCCCCCGTCATTTTTTAGTTTAATTCTATCGAAATATATAATTATTATTTTTTTTGTAATTTCACACTATCGATCTCCATTCCTATTCTTAACTTGGTGGCCGGGTTTCTCTAATTAGTCCCGTGGATCGATTTATGTACAATAGCGTCGTTTTAATCTCACTTATGAATACTAAGTTTGGATTATAGATGATTAATGAACAAGTTTGAGTTAGACCAGGCCCTTGGATGGGACCTAAAATGTTGCTTGTGCTCTCTCTACTAGTCTCTTATTGAGTTCTAACGTTTGTGTTGTCATCAAGGCTATCACTTTTAGGTTTTTGAGAGAGAAAGCACAAAAAAAATCCCATGGAAGAAAAATGAAAAACCAAGAAATGTTAAATGGTCGACCAAGTTTATCATCGATAATTATCTTAACGGACCTAATTGATACACACTTATCTAGTGTAGGAAGGCATTCAACAAAAACTCAACCGCAGGGAATACTTTGCAAAAATAGTTCAAATTCACCGAATTAATCGAAATTCTCTACATATGGTCATTCTCCTAACTATCAAATAAAAAATACACAAATTTCACCTTCATTAGAAAAAAAAAAGTCGTTTCATCGTCCTAACAAAACCATATTGAGTTAATTAAATGATTAATACCACGAAAAATTCAAAAATGATATCCTCATTGAGTTTCTATTGAATTTTACTGTTAAATTGCTAAATTGGATAACATATGTCAATTAATAGGTATAACAATTTGAAGTTTTATCTTCGTTTGCTTTGTCACTAGTTTATTGATTTTGGTTTTTTTGTGATATTAATTTAATTTAACGGAAATCAATAAAGGATAAATTTGTCGCAAATATTTTAGTTTAGAATTTTAGTAAATTTATTATAAGTACATTAGTCGAGAGTTTTGGTAATTAAAAATTAGTTTGAATTAAATTTATTATAAATATATTATTATGGAATTTTCGTACTGTTAATTTTTAATAAAATTTCGCGGATCGCATATCAAATCACCCACATTCTGGTCAAATTTCACTTTTTCTTAATAAATTTCGTACTCTCTCTCTCTCTCTCTCTCTCTATCTCTATCTTATGATCAAAACAGCATTCAAGACTCAATTATGAGCAAAATCTGAAGGATCTGCAGGTGAGTGAGACTGATGATTAATCTTGGGGACACGAAGCAAAGCAATCAATGATCATCAATACTCTCTTTGCGTGTAGGCTTTTGCAAACTCCTAGGGGAATCTGGCGAAGCCCCCACTCGTCCGATGAAAAACAATGATTATTACTCACGAACCGATGCTAATCAAGGGGTCTCGTCGTTAAATCATTTGATTACAAAGGATTAAACATCCCCGTCCCACCGCTCCTCGTCACTTTTTCATCGAGCTTTAGCATCGAAGATTCCCCTAATCCAAACCGCGCGCCATCACTCACCGGACTGCGACTCAATCTCGACCCAATCAGTTTTAAAGGATAACTTCTTTGTTGATATAGCCATGTTTCCTCTCATGACGTCATGAGTTTCTCTCTACCGGCATGGTAGCGCCTCCCCTCCCCAAACCCTAAGAGACACCTTCTTCTTCCTTGAGCGTTTTTATCTACAACAATGGTAGTCTTTCCTTTCCACAAACCCTAAGATCCATCGGTTCTTCCCCCTCTTCTTTGCGTTTTCTAGTAGTAACTCAAAAAAAAAAAAAAAAAAAAAAAAAAAAGGAAAAAAAAAAATACAGAATCTCCTTTGATGTTGCAGGATCGAGATATGTGCTGCCAATCAAGTAGTTTGGTTGTGATGATCTAGCAAATTTCAGTCATGGCTATGATGATGGAGTACTGGCCCTGGTCTTCAGGAAGATAAGTTTCTCGATCTAGTTGCTGCAGTCCTTGGTGAAGATGTCGATGCCCAGATCTGATCCTGGGGAAGATAAGCCATTTCTTTTTCTTCAGTTTGATCTGGCAATGTCTTAAATTAGTTTCCATGGAGAGCAAAGAAGAAAATGAATTGCGAGTTGCAGCATTATGTAAACGCCTGGGTCACCTGTGGTCTGAGGAGGATGTGGTTGAAGCCTCCGTAGAAATTTCTTTGCAAAAAAGGGAGGAATGCAAGCGCATTCTCTTTGGCAAGCTCTATTCCAAACCCAATGTCAATTACCCAGCCTTTTTTTCCACAATGAAAAAGCATGGAAATCAATCAGTAACTTTGTTTGCAAAAAGAACCTGGGCTATTTACCTTTGTGTTTCAATCGGAAGAGGAAAAAGAGAGGGTCCTGAAGACATCACCTTGGTCTTTTTCTAGTAACTTGCTAGTTTTAAGACAATGCGAGCCTGAAATCCCAGAGCACAGGTATGATTTTACTAAGGCTGCTTTCTGGGTGCGTATTGACGGCATTCCCCCTGGCTGGAAAGAAGAACAAGTCTTTAAAGACCTGGGAAGCAGACTTGGGCAGGTTATGGATGTTCAATTAGACACAACGGGAACCATCAAAAGAAAGGAGGTCGAGTGAGAATAGAAATTAACCCTGAATGCTCCATTGAAATCGGGAGCAATTCGAATATTGGCTCCAAATGGCTTTGGGTGGAATTCAAGTATGAGCGTCTTCCACACTATTGCTACTCTTGTGGGAGAATAGGGCACTACGCTTCGACGTGGGGACATTCCTTATGCGCAATCACCTTGGGCAAACAACAATATAGGACTCTACGGGCCCGGTCAAGGCGAAGCATGTGAGCATAGCCCTATTGGGAAACTTTTTATGGTAAAATTGAAGAAGACTTTATAGTGGAAGAGACAGTACCTGTTACACCTTCCCAATCTAGTGGTATGGATGTCATAGCTCATGGGGTAGTTCCTGATATGCAACCAGAAGCATGCAGCAAAAGAAGGCTAGATAGTTCTCACAGTAAAGAGATAGAACAAGCTGTAAGAGTGAATGATAATGAAGCCGAGATTTTGGCAAACAGGTTTTATCAAAAGTGGGGAAATGTAGCAAGAAGAACATGAAGATTCGAAGGCAAAAAAAAAAAGAAGTGTATAGCGAGAATATCCCTCTCTTGATTGATGATGCGAACTCCCGGAAACCCCTGTGCAAACCGCTTGCGTAACGACAAGAATGGGCTTTGGTGGCTAGCCCTAATAAGCCATCGGCCGACGCCATGAAAATCATTAGTTGGAATTGTCAGGGGCTGGGCAATCCCCTGACAATCCAAGAACTAAAAGCCTTAACGGCTCAAGAAAGGCCTAGTTTAATCTTTCTAATGGAGACTAAGAATAAAGAAGCAATGGTGGAAAAAATTTGCAAAAAGTTACTTTTTCAGCAAGTTTTTCTAGTGAATCCTTTAGGCACGGCGGGGTTTAGCTCTAATGTGGAATGAGGAAGTGTCTTTGAAGGTGAAAGATAGCTCACAAGCACTTTATCAATGTGGAGTGTACTGCGATCCGATAGCAGGCAACCTATGCAAATCACTTTTGTTCATGCATCTACCAACTTTGGAGAGAGACTGACTTTATGGCAAATGTTGGCAACCATCAAACCCCATCATTCCTGCCCATGGATCTGCATGGGAGATTTTAATGAGATTCTGTATGTATGGGAGAAAGTTGGAAAAAAAGCGAGACAATAGTCGTATAGCAAAAGCATTCGAAACATGATCAATGAACTGTCTTTGATGGATATGGATAGTCATGGGTGTGCATATACATGGGCAAATAACAGAGAGGGGGAAGATCTTGTCAAGAAACGTTTAGATCGAGCTTTATGTACCTTGGAGTGGCAAGTAACTTTTCCTGAAGCTGCAGTCCAAGCCCTTCCAGCTATTGGCTCAGACCATAGCCCTCTGATTCTTCGACTTTATCCAGTGAAGAAGAAGATAAAACGAGCCTTCAAGCTAGAGGTGTTCTGGACAGAACA
Source organism: Eucalyptus marginata (assembly GCA_014182565.1). Classification (NCBI taxonomy): domain Eukaryota; kingdom Viridiplantae; phylum Streptophyta; class Magnoliopsida; order Myrtales; family Myrtaceae; genus Eucalyptus; species Eucalyptus marginata. The sequence goes on along the minus strand of CM024595.1, from coordinate 39,965,143 downwards.
TGAGGAATATCATGAAGTCATCCAACAAATATGGAAAACTAAAACCTTTCAGCCATGCACTCTTTCGAAAAAATTACGAAGACCTCAAAAATGCTGATACAATGGAGCAAAGAGAAGTTTGTCAATGCTAGGCCGCGGATAAAAGAACTAACTATGGCCCTAACAGAGCTTACGAATCAGCCTGACCAGCACACCAGCAAAAAGCAAAAGCAGAGCATTATCTATCAGATAGAGAAAATGCGCCGGCAGGAGGAACAATTCTGGGGTATGAGGTCACGCATCAAGTGGCTGCAATGGGGTGACAAAAACACCAGATTTTTTCATGCATCAACTATACAGAGGAGACAAAGAAACAGAATTACTATGCTACAATTCGAAGAAAACATCTGGTGTAGAGATCCTATAACGATTCGCAGCCATATTCTACGTCCTTTTTACGAGAGAGTTATATAAAACGAGAGGGTCCAAGGCGTACCAGCCTATCCTAATTAAAGTGCCCATCACCTATTTCTCGAGAATATTAATGAAGATCTAGTGGCTGTACCTTTGATGGAGGAAATTAAAGAGGCTGTTTTTCGAGATGGGCGCACTCAAAGCACCGGCCGAGATGGCTTTAGTGGCATCTTTTACCAACAATCATGGGATATCGTAAATAATGACTCCTGACTAGTTCAAACCTTTTTCCAGACGGTACTCTTGATCCCCTCCCGAACCGAGACACATATCACCTTGATCCCCAAAGTGAAAAACCCCGAGAATATCGGCCAATACGAGACCTATCGGTTTATGCAATTTCGGTTATAAAGTAATTTCAAAACTCCTAGCAAACAGACTAAAGAAGTGGCTGCCATCAATTATTGAACCGGAGCAATGTGCATTTGTTCAGGGCAGACAGATACAGGACAATATATTCATTGTACAGGAAGTTTTGCATCAGTTGCGCATTACTAAAAAGAGGAAAAAACATCAGGCCATACTTAAATTAGATATGCAGAAAGCATATGACAGAATCGAGTGGGATTTTTTACGGGATTGCATGTTGCACATGGGGTTCTGTGAAAAGTGGGTAACACTCATAATGCAGTGTGTATCTACAGTATCTTTTAGTGTGAAGCTGAATGGAGAACCTACCCCTTTTTTCCACCCTTCGAGAGGAATCAGACAAGGCGATCCCCTGTCGCCTTATTTATTTATCTTGATTTCAAACGTCCTAACTTGGTTGATGAACAAAGCTATCACGGATGGCAGCATCAAAGGCATACAGATAAACAGAATGTGTCCTAAACTCTCACATCTGATGTTTGCAGATGATGCTATTTTTTTCCTGGAAGGTACTCTTTTGGAATGCCAAAACTTGGCTTTGATACTTAAACAGTATTGCTATGCGTCGGGACAAGCAATCAACTTAAACAAATCAGGGGTGTATTTTAGTGCAACTGTCCCTTACCTTTGAAGAGAAATCGGCCAAGGAATTGAGAGTTCGTAATTGAAAAACAGGGAAGTATTTAGGTATTCCCTGACTGGGTCAATCGAAGAAAGAACTGTTTGCATGGATATTAGCCGGGGTTAACACAAAGCTACAAGGGTGGAAAGAGAAACTACTCACTAAGGTCGGGAAGGAGGTGTTGATTAAGAGTGTTGTTCGGATCCATCCCGATGTATGCGATGTCCATATTTAAGCTGCCAGTTTCTGTTTGCAGAGCCATTGAACAGCGAATTGCATCATTCTGGTGGCAAAAAGGCGATAATCAGAGGGGTACTCATTGGAAAAACTGGGAGGTGATGAAAACTCGAAAGGACGAAGGAGGAATGGGCTTCAAGGATCGATTACCTTTAATTGTGCCATGTTGGGCAAGCGGGTTTGGAGACTATCCAATTCTCCCTACGCTATGTGGAGTAGAGTGTTGAAAGGCATATATTATCCGAATGGGGATCTCGGACACGAGCACGGGCACGCCCCTCATGGGGATGGCGCGGCTTGGTATTTGGCCGAGATATTATCAAAGAAAACATCAAATGGTCAGTTGGAAACGGGCAATCTATTCGCATTCGAGAAGATAAGTGGTTAACGCAAGGGGTGATTGGAGGACAAACTAATCCAACAGAACCTTTGATGGTATCTGAGCTTATACAGGAAGAATCCCGACAATGGAATGTACCGAAGATTCAACAGATTTTTAACTCAAGTATCGTGAATGAAATTTTAGCTATCCCACTGAGCCCACAACCGCAAGCAGATTACCTAGTCTGGACAGGTAATAATTCAGGGATATACTCTGTTAAGAGTGGCTACAACAGAGCACATTCAGAAATCACAAGAAAAAACCAGAACAAAGCCTCTTGCTCTTTCAAACCACCCCGTACCTTATGGACGAATATCTGGAGCCTCATTTGTGCCACCAAAAATCAAGACTTTCCTCGGGCCCTCGTCAAAACGCCATTCCCACGAGAGAAAACCTACATAAACGAAAAATCGTTCATGACCCATTATGCCAAGCTTGTCATACGCGGGTTGAATCAACGAGCACTTGTTCTTTTTATGTAAATGGACAAAAGATATATGGAAGCGTCCAATTTTCAGCGGACTCGGTCCCACAAGCACAATTAGAAGAACAGACCCGAGTGGATTATGGAAGCTTTCCAAGCGACCATGGACATACCCGATCGAGAATTCATCGGCCTCGTTCTCTGGCATATATGGAAGGAAAGAAATGGCTGGATCTTCCGAGCAAAAGCCCCTAACTCTGCAGATCTACTGAGCAACGTACAAGATCAGCACTTCCATCTTACTCGAGGACAGAAAACCCAGAAGCGATTACACCCTAATCGAAGCATACCTGGTAGATGGAATCCACCGGATCGACAAGATCTCAAGCTGAATGTGGATGCTTCTTGGCTTCCGGGTGAGTTTCTTTGCTCTGTTGCTGGTCTTGTGAGGGATTCGCTAGGGCAGGTGCTCGAAGGCTTTGCCTGTACGTCTAGGGTTTCCTCCTCACAAGAAGCCGAAGCCGAAGCAATATTACACGGAATTCTTTATATCAAAGACCTTCAACGAAGGCACGTGGGGGCTTCCATAGTCAACTACTTCAATGGACTTGCGAAAGTGATTGTTCTCTGTCGTTGAACAAATTATGGGCCGGGCCGAAATCCAGTGGAACCAAAATGAAACTATCCTCAGATGCAGACGTGAATTGGACCAGTGTCCTAATGTGAAGATAATTTATTGCACTCGTGAAGAAAACTCCGCCGCAGACTGGATAGCACGCACTCACCGAGCAAACAAACTCCCTCTTAATTGGTGGAATACTCCTCCTATGTCTTTATGGAAGCTATTATGTTCGGACATTAGTCCCTATTTGTCTTGTAAGACTCCTTTTAAGTAAGTATATATGATGCTCTCCTTTTGACCAAAAAAAAAAAAAAAAAAAGTTTTAAAGGATACTGGTAAATAGACCTATCGAAATTAATCATAAATTCAGTTCTTAATCCATATTTAATGTGCCGAGTTATTACGTGGTTATATTTAGTAAATATGTTTACAATGATAAAATTTAAAATAATGAGTATGGGTCCATGACTAAGTTAAATCTAACTCACCTTTATGAATCTATTTTCACTCTCTTTTTTGCCTTCACTCGATCTCACGTTCAATTACTTCATACTTGCACATTTTAGATTGAATTTAGCAATATGAATTGGATCGAGTATGGATCACTAGCGGGTTAAATGTTTCAAGCCAGCCTATTTGTTTAATAAGTCTACTGATAAGCTATTTCATGCATGCATAGGGTTATCACTTTCAAATTATAATAAATCTCGATGATAAAATTCAAGATAATGTATTTCAATTTTCAAATATTAAAAGACAAATCGCATCTTAATACAATTTTTCTGGCTTGATTGGGGATTTCATTTGATATAAATAAAATTAAAGGTTCTAATATATTTACATTTTGTATGACAAAGGACATGCAAAGAAATTGTATTCAATTTTTTTGGACTATTTATTTCTTACTCATGCATAAAATATTTAATATCCTAGTGGGGTTGTGAAATGGGTTGGTTGGATCGGGTCGAAGATGGTGTAACTCAAATTGATCTATTTAACCCATTTTGACTTATTTATATGCAATATAAATTTAGTGATTCATACTCAACTTAATCTCGTAATCAATTCATTATCAACTCGGCTCACATTACTAAAACACATATATATTTAAAAACAAGAACCTTTATACTATGCGGTAGCATGTAAAAAAATAAATTTTTAAGTATTAATTTACGCGATTTTCTAAAGCTTTCAATTTAAAAGGAAAAAAAATATCATAAGTGAAGCATAAAACTACAAGATAAGTTGCCCCAGCCAAAAACCTCAAACCTGAATTTGAAGACAGGTGAATAAGGAGTGCGGGTGGATTGGGCTTGGAACCCATTAAAAACCCACATTTGATTGAACCTTAGTACTAAAACCCATATCAATCCATTTAATGAAATTTAGCTAACCCATATATCACTTAACTTATCATGTAAATAAATGGTCTTCAATCCATTTTGACAACTCTACGTTTTAGGCACTAAAGGATAAATTGCAGCTCAATTGAATTAGTTGCCATGGGCTTGACAGATGGGCTTACGAGTTATGTAGGTGAGTTCAGAAGACCCAATGTATCTACACCTTCCACAACAATGCACCTATTATTATTCATTTGGGTCCACCCGTGAATAAATTATCTTCAATATAAGTAGATAGGAAGGAAAACCAGTTTAGCGTGTTTTCATAATTGGGGTCGTCAGGCAAAGGCCAAGCTATTAAGAATCACCTTTTTGCGGGGCATGAAATGAACAAAATTTTCTTACAAGCCTATCTAAGTGATGCTAGAATAAGACTTGCTACTACTATGGGTATTTTGATTACTAGAGTGGGATCTGCAGCTCAAATTAAAGCCATAGAACAAGTAGCTGGAAAATTAAAATTGGAATTAACGTAATTCGTAGAATTAGAAACCTTTGCACTATTTGTTTCTAACCTTGATAAAGCAACCCATAATCATTGAGCTCATAACTAAAAGAATTAAAAAATAATTCAAATAAAAGAAATAAGTAAAAAATTTCCTCTGTGATGATTCAAATTAATGAATGATTTGGAACGATAGGAGGGTTAAAGTGAAGAAAACATGGCAACTTTTTAGAAGTCGAATCATTGAAGAATTGTAATTATTATTATTTTTAATGACGTATTATATTACTTATTGTCGAAGTACGTCCCACTTATAGACGTGTATAAAATATTCGATGGCAAAACATATCAGGCAATAAAATACATATCACAAGAGCAGGATGTGCATGAAAATGCATGGCTAAATTGGCATGGAGACACAACGTAAGGATGTACTACAGAAATTCTTCTCTTGACTCTCATTTTTTTTTAGCAAAATTAGGGATAAGCTGCATTTTTTATTTTTTTTAATCTTGGGAGACGAAGCATGTGAAGTGTAATCTTGCAAAACTAAGCTCACAAAAGGTGAAATATGTTAGGGTTAATAAAGGGCAAAGAATACAACCTATATAGGGTGAATAGGTTGTTTGGAAATCTCCGACAAATTTGCAGAAAATAGTAGCAACTTTAGCAAATACCAAGTCAAGCAAATATTTTCAACTAGTGTGAATCAAGTCGTGTGCTAGTGCAAGTAAGATAAGGGTTCATTCTTCTAACTAACAGTCACAAGTCGAGCTAGATTACCCCACTAAACTGCTCAACAAGTTACAATCGGCAAATATTAAACCTTTTTTGATGATAGATCGTACTTAGTTACTATATTTACTCTTGTACATTTGATCTTTTATACGTTTACAAAGGAGCAATAATATAGCTTTTAGCTTCTTCTATTTTGTCGGTTATAGCTTTTAGCTTTAGAACACAGTTTCTAGCAAATCTCAGAGTTTCGTATTGCACGTGCCTCTAACATTTTGGTTTCGAAAATCTTCTTTTATATAATAATCTTCAATTTTCTCGTTGAAGATGTCTTGGAGAATTAAGAAGCCATTAGCCGTCCATTGGTGCTGCTGTCCACATACAGTTCCTTTCTAGAACTTTTGTAAACTACCTAAAATAGCTACTACTGCCGACCTATCACTTCAACTATGATAGATTTGTCAAACAACCTTTTTTGCCTATTCTCTATTTGACTACCGGTTCTTTTGTTGTACATATTCACCTTATAATGGCTATAATTGAGAGTTAATAAACATCATCAAATGACCAATATTCTAACATCACCAATGACTTGATATCTTCACCACAAGTACAAACATTGCCTTCACCTGTTTTTCAAGTCCACTTATGCTAATTTCCAAACAAAACAGACTTGTGATCCTTTTCCTTTATGAATATAATCTTTGTTCTTCGTACATTGTCACAAACATCCACACCATACTATAGTAAATATTATATTAAGAATAGGTTAGAAATCATCAAAATCACTTAGAGATAATTCATCAACAAAATGGTCCTCAAATTAGGACTCCATTAGTTTCTTGGAAAATGTGAGAAAATGTTTTTCAAGAAATCATTTTCAAAAAAATGATAATATTTCATGGTGTTTGGCTAAAACTTTAAAATGAACTATAAAATATTTTCTACTGTTTAGTATGGAAAATCTAATTTAATTTTCCTCCGTCCACCCTTTTTAATATTATTTTATTTTTTAGAGAAAAATATTATCTTGCCCAGGCCAATGAGCTCAAGCTTGAGCTCGACCTTAGCTAAAGAAGAAGGAAAAAGAAGGAAAAGAAAAGAAAAAAACAGATATTTAAAAGGAATGCATCAAAGAGGATATTGGTCCAGGTGAAAGAACGAGCAAGGAAAATGATTTCTGCTTTTCGATTTCCTTATTTTAGAATACCTTTTTCCATTCATGGAAACCATTTTCCTTGGCTGATTTGTTTTCCAAGTGCCAAATACTGGAAATTTTGAAAAACAATTTCTTGGAAGGCATAGACCACGTTCTCCTAACTCGCGTACTTCTACTGGTCCTTTGATAAGAATACACAAACACTGGCCAATTTTCCAACCATAAGCATGGCAAACAGAAAATGATGTCAAAACAAATTACAATCTTTGACAGAAGCCAGAAGAGCCAGGCATAACAAGCCAAAGAGTGAATAATCAGAGTCATTACTCATTAGAGTATACAATATATCCGTAGATCTTTAAATTACAAGGACCAAATTTGTTTAGAACATCGGATCATATGAGATCTATAGTAGAGATCAATGGTGGACGCACATGATCAACAATTCAGATGCTCTTAGTCTGCCGGACCATGCAATGGAAGCTGAAGAGAGCTCTATCACAATTCCAGCTGTGCATAAAACAGAACTGGGAAATACTCACCGTTAATGTACAATGTACAGTATTGTGAGTTCTGTCATTGTTACAGAACAACATGGCGCCTCAACATTTACATATAGACACACGGAATATCTAATCCGCTCCATATATTATGAAATTCCAGACTTCCATAAGACTATTCATCTATGACGAGGCGACCATCTGCATTCTACTAAATGCCCTCTCGCTATGACTTCTGCCTCCTGCCCTCACCGTGGAGAAATAACAGAGGCCGCAACTCAAAAGAGCTCAAGCCGCTAGCATCGTTGTCGTCATCACCACAAATTCAGTTTCTCAACTCAAGTGTGATGCCCATCCTCAAGCACTCTCAGCATCAGTTAATTGGGACAGTTGCTTCCAAGACAGGGGCTTCAGTTAGAGTTAGACTGGGAATTGTTCTGATGTTCTGAATCTGCATCATCTTCAAACACAAAGTTAATCGACAGATCATTCTCGCCATCTTCCTGAACATCACTCGGTGAAGTGGAAGCACCCTTTTGGAGTTCAAACTTGTGCTCTGGTCGATGTTGTTGGTTGAACCGGCCGGGGAGCTTGCAACGGGAATTGTAGCAATCTCCACAGAGATCAAAGCCAACCCACTCGACACAATCCCGACACTGGTATCTATCCCCAATTATTGGATACATCTGTATATGAAGACCCAAGAATATTACTATACATAATCCCAACTTAATCAACTCAATAATACTCACTTATCGCTTCAATGAGTTAAAATAAAAAATCGGTTGGTCACACTGAGGTCAGAAATTTGTTTACACCATCTGCAGCGACATATTCAGATAAAAAAGACTTGGAGGGACCAAAAGTACAATGCTGCTCATTCAAAATATGCAGATTGCTAAGGAGAATTATAAAGGTATCATTTAATTATACATTGGCAATTACCATATGGAAATTTCACATTTAATGTAAGTTAAAAGTCTATTTTAATAGTTCTGCATGCCAGTAAGCACAATGATTATATAATTAAACTACGGCTATACAAAGCCTCAAACACCAAAACAAAGCAAATATAATCTTGGAATCAATCCCAACTTATATATCTGGGCCAAAAGAAATAAAAAGTTTCAACAATGGTAAAAATTTCAATGCCTACATCCATTATCTTTTGCTAATGTAAGAGAATCGCTTGTCATCAATTGAAGTTCAAGATAGTTTAAAATTTTCTTTCCATTCAGTAATATAAAAGAGAACATTTTTGCATTTTGCATTGAGAGAGAGAGAAAAGAGAGAGATGAAAAGCTTACCCCACAGTAATCGCAGCCAAAATTCAAATGGGTCACCAAAGTATCAATTGACAATGATGAATTCTGTAGCTCTTCATCAGCTCCGCTTTTACCTACTAACACACCACCACAACCGTTATGGCATCTCAAATGTTATAAATGGCAATGAATAATGATCAAAGCTACATGTCATGATGGTCTGGAATAAACCCCTCGAACTCTGAACTATATAAAAAGCAGAGCTGCAGAACATACGAGATTTTTGGCTATCATTCTCTGAGATGGTCAGTCTAGGCCATGCAGCTAATCTCCTCAAAGCATATTCGTCAGGAAACTGTTGCTCCAAAAAGTGATCCAGCTCCAAGCAAACTTTTGGTAATCCCCCCGGATGTCGGCTTTTACATAATTGACATGGGAGCTTTTCATCAGCTGGATACACAATGCAAGATTCACAATATACTGGAAATGCAAACCACATAAAAGAAGAATTAGAATAAACATATTTGCTAATTTTGAATTTCAAAAGAATTTCTGCACCTGGAAGACGAAACTAAATGGAAAGAATACCATGGCCACAATTAAGAGCAACAGGATGAAAAAGCAATTGCTTGCATTCTGCGCAGAGCACATCCAATACTGTAATCTGCTTGCAGCTTTGGTCTGAGCCAACTGGATGCGCATTGTCCTTTTCAACAGTTATATCATGTTCTCGTTTCAAGTCTTGTCCGGGACTGCTTGGGTGGTAACCATCAATACCCTCAACAGGCTCTGATTGCACCTTACTTGCATGGGGTTCACCATTTCTAAAAGACCCAGTTTCCATAGATGAGTTAGGGCCCGAACATGTCATGTGTGATTGTGAAGAACGGGATAACTTTTGTTGTTCCTCATTGCCTGACCTCCACGCAAGAGCATCGAACTGCGGAGAGAAAGTTTCCATTTCCTTTTCTTCCTCTAAGCAGACAAAGATTGGGGGGGAAAGGATCTCAGAAAAGTTGATTTGTGCAATATTTTAACAAAACTAGGCTGGTAGAAAAATCAACGTAGAATCATAATAACCAGTGGATCTGATGATCCTCACATGCATTATTAAATGGGACAACAAATTGTGATCAAGCTTAAGAAGGAGCCGTTAGCAACAATTCTGAAAGGAACACTCATATACCTCTAATGGCTTCACTATTTAAAAGGCGCAGAACTCATACTCATATGACAGAATATGACAATCATCTAGTAACTGCATATTAAGACTTAAAGGATAGTATGTCTGTAATGCCACTGATACTTCTGAAAATTTAGGCCCCATTTAGTACATAGAACAAAACAGACATTGCATGAGAAAACTATGGAGTTTATCAAAGTTCGAAGCGTTTAGTTTAAATGTTATGTAAGAACAAATTTGAAAGAGGAAGACAAAGCTATGGAGTGGAAAGGTACAACCAGCAGACAAGCACCACCACTTGTTTTCCAAGTGCATAATCAGCTAGCTAAGCCCTCCTTCACTCAGCTATAAGATGTGGAAAAGAAGTGAAATTAACAGCAAGTATGGCCTTCTAGATCCCTTTTCATGGAATCAATCAATAAATTCCTCCTTGACATATATAGATCATAAACTTAATAAGTCTAGCCAAGTCCTTTTCATGGGCAACATTGTTCTATAGGTATTTTACATAGCTAAGAGCAGGCAAGCAAACATAGAGAACTCACCTAAAATTAGTATTTCCCTTCTCCTATAGGAATCAGGATACATCTTAAGCAGCAAAAAGTGAAGTAACAGACAGATGCTAGGAAAGTGAAAGTATGGTCGCCGACAAATTGCGCATTTGGATTCACGTACACCATTCATTGATCGATGCAAACACCAGAAACAGGAAATATGGCCACAAGCTGCATCAAAGGAAACGAGTAATTTGTTAATAAGCAGACAGAGAAACTCCCATGTGTATGTGGAAAATAGAAGCTCCTTACCTAATACGATTGGCTTGTAAAAAAGTTCCCTGCAGCGAGATGAGAATAGATTGGTGAAACTGCTTCTCCCAAATATAAAAACAAATAGCTGCTAAAATACACAAAGCGACATTAAGGTGACATACAAAAAGAAGAAGAAAAAATGACAGGACCCAAACCCAATGTCACTAATGCAGGTTCAGGCATTGCACGGCGCAATTTCTTAGAGGATGATCGCCATTGTTGCAACTGGAGTTTACTTCTTGTGTTGTTTACGCGAGTAATTTTAGAAAACAGACCTTCACATTGAATGACAAATTATATTTTTGTACCAAAAATCTCGTCATTTGCATTTGAAAATACGAGATGAGACATAGAAGTCAATCGTTTAAACTGAGGAACGAGCAGCTAACTTTATTCGCAATACACAACCATGAAATTGAGAACATAAAAGTACACCAAATATAGAAGCCATGCCAGTCATTCTCCAGGCATCTCAACTAGAAATTATCAGATGAACAGCCTCTTCGCAATTAAAGAAGACACGAGGAAGAAAGAGAGAGAACAGTCACAGGCAAACGCAGCAGGTGAAAGATTCGGAGATTTGCTCGGGCTCGGCGTCGTCGTCGATGGCCACGGATCGAAACTCCTCCATTCTCTGAGCCGACTGCTCCTCCTCCTCCTCCATCGAGAGCGGAGCTGGACAGGCGACGGAGAGGGAAAGGGCGGAGCGAGGATGGAGAACAATCGGAGAGGCCGCGAAGAAGACGGGCGAACCTCGGGAGGTCGAAGGATTCTCGATCCATCTCCCGCGACAAGAGCGAGATAGAGACGGAGGGAGAAGACTCGTGGTCGGAGGAATCCGATTAGATCCCTTCAATTCAGGCCAAGTTCGAATAAATTAAGGCATGATTAGGACCCGAGCCTCAGCCTTCAGGTAACGTAAAGGACAGCCGCCGCGTATTCATGTCTTCTTTGATTATTTTTCAATAGTAAAATAAGAACTTCAACTTTAATTATAATTACATCGGTCTTCTTTTTAATTATACATATCACTCCTGTCGCCTTTCACATTATTAAAAAAAAAAAATGACATGTGTGGTCTTTTTCGCCCCTCATTTGGCTTTAACAACCTTTTTTAATCATATTATTCCTTGCGAGGACTATCATTTATGTTATAATTTTACCAAAATGGGTCTTTTTCATTTGGTCACCTCCTTTTATTTTGTTTCTTTTTATGTCCTAACAGATCCCACTTTCTTTCTTCTTTTTCATGCTCGCGTTGGTTCTCGGCTCTTGCAAATTGTCCCTCTATTTTCTCTTTTGCAGGCTATTCTTTTCTTTTTAAACCTCCCTACTCCTCAAGTTGCAGGGCATTGGGACAAGGTTGGCTTGCATTCACACTAATAAAAATCAAACTCACAAAAATAAGGTAAACATACATTGGCAATCCTAATAGGCCCCACAAAAAGATCATTGTTCGTATTGTTGTTGGTTAGGAACTAACCGTCTCTGGCTATCAAGTTCTTGAGACGAACGTCCAGCTGTAGCTGTTGGAAAATATTAGAATACATAAAGATAATAATAATTGTTAATACATTGCAAAGGGTTAGAAAATAAAAAATAAATGTTTGAGGCGTGTAAATACTGTCCTTAATGATAATTCCACTCCTCGAAATACGAAATTTGGTGCGTAAGGTTTTAGTGGCTATCCTCCCAAAATATACAAAGACCTTCTTCTATACTTTGTACTGAATATTAGAAGGAAATATAACAACTTATATGTATAACCCAGTAGAAAGAAAAGGAAAGATATAAGAACATAGTGCATCTTTAAAGATTGTGATTTGAAATTTAATTTATATTTAAATAAGAGAAAGAGAGAGCCGTTAGGAATTCATCATAAATCACTTGATAATTAAAAGGATAACCATTTTAAAATAATGAAGAGTTTATGATGTAATAAATCAAAAATTATAAAACCATTAGACAACCGTTAGAAAGCTATTATATGGCCATTAGAAAGTCATTATATGGCCGTAGTAAAACTATTACAAGAATGATGACTTTCGTGACTGTCATAATTTTCAATAAATATTTCAAAACTGCTAAAATATCCAATGGCATCATTAGTTTGTTATGAGACAACGAGCTAGACATGTCTGGCAAGTTCTCAAACCAAGATGATTACATCAACGACATGGTCCTTGTGCCTTGCCACGCCAGACAACCAGCCAATGGCGGAGTCGACAGTGCAGAGCACATCATCAAACTCAAACGGGCTCTTCGAGGGGTATAAATTGACTCGGTTGGACTCCAAAAGGCAGTGGCTAGGCGATGGGCGCAGCTGTGGGAACGGTGCGGTGAAGATTGACCCACGGCATGTCCTTGATGAAGCTCTTGACGAGCCAAATTGGGGACTTCAACCCGACGCGGCGGTAGTTTGAAAGCAAAGGATTTCCCAAGGCCTTTTGTTCTTCTTGGCAATCTGTATTTTGGCATAGGCAAACCTTGGAAGCGTCATCAAGGTTCCAACTGGTGTTCTTAACGTCCATAGTGCAAGAGAAGGCTGCATGCGGCAGAGAAAATGGGCTTGTTGGGAAGGTCAACAGCGAGCCCAATGCTAGAGCCAGCGAAAGTGTGGAGGATAGGATTAACATCATAGATATTTAGTACAAGATAACAAAATTTAAACAAAAATTGATTTATTTCAAAATCGGAGAAGTTAAAAAAATTTAGCTTATAATTTCTTTTTCAAATTTATTTTTGAAATGTAAATCGCTCTGTAAATGAAAAATCAAATTGTGTTATTAAACAATTTTACATTACAAATTTGTTTTAAAGAGAAAAGATAAATAGAGAAGTAGAAATTTTATCATGTGCACTCTTAACTTCTCAATGCCCTGCGACTTGAGGAGATGGGAAGCATAGAAAGAAGAAAATGACTTTCAAGACAGAAAATGGAGAGAGATTTGGACGTTAAAGACAGCGGAAAGAGATTTGTAAAACATCTTTCTCTGCCCAACGTCCCTCGTGCATTGCTAACCATTGAAAAGCGGTGTTGTTTCGTTTTCGGGCTTGGGCTACGCTTAGTTCTTTCGATTAATTTTGGGCCCAATTGAGTTGAGCCACGGCCCACACCATGGCGACTTATGCTCTTTCCCTTTTCAGATCTCGGGGCCCAATCTTCTTATAAAAGCATATGAGAAGGTCCGGCCCGCCCTACTTTGGGCCGGGTCCTGACTCGGACATTTTCATGTATGTTTCAGGTAACGCCTGCCCCCCTGACCGGATCCCAACCGAGCAACGATCTAAACTCACGAAGGTTCGAATAAATTATCGAATCATTTAAGTTTAACAAATGATGTTACTTTCAATTCGTTAAGTTTGAATAGTTGACAAAAAGAAAAGGTTATGTGTGCGTCGTCCACATAATATATTCACATTAAATTTGAAAATAATAATCCACGTCATTGAATAACGATGGACATGTTAGTGTTTTAGTTTCTTTTTTCCATTCTTAATGTACAAGGATAAAAATATGTATATTTGACTCGTCATTTTTTAGAATCCAACTCGATATATAGTAATTCATGTCATTGAATAATGTCTAGTTTGTCATTTGAGCTAATCGAATGCACATATTTACTGATGGTTTAGAGATTATATTGAACAGATTAAAAATCATAAATTACATTAAACATTGCGCCAAAGTTTGAGGATGGATTGTGTTATTTTTCTTTCGTAGTTGGTCCAAGAAAAAGTAAAGCCAAAACGATTTCATGAAGGAAAGCTCGAGAGGGTTCTCGTCTGCTCGGACTACCGAATACCTGGGAATGCAGTGGAAACTTCGTGGAGGGGGAGAGTCAAAAGGAAGAGGCGATGCATATGATTAAAAAATTAATCAAATCAATACACGAAATACACATGATTAGCGAAACTAATTAAGAGTTGGGCAAACAAATAGGGTATTTAAAAAAAATGTTTATTTTCTAAGATTCCGTTTATTTCGTAAAAAAATTTAAAATATATTTTTCTTAAAAATAAACGCTCGTATCGCTTAAAATAATTAACTAATAGAAAATATTTTTTTATCAACAATAATTTATGTCTAAATATTTTCGTAGAATGTTAGAATACTTTTCATTTATTTTTATAGATAATACAAGAGATTATTTTTGCAAATCATTCATTTTTCACAAAATAAACGAAGTCCAAATGTCATTATTAAGTGGACAAAATTACAGGAGAGGGAAAATTAATCGATCAATTTTCGGCCCTATCTATTTCGCCGAAGATGAACCATTAAAAATGATCGCTTGAAATGATCGGTCAACAAAGACGATGAAAACAATTTCGTTCATACACTTTCATAAGAGATATAATCAATTATTTTTAGGAAGATATTTTCCAAACAGTTCATTTCTTGTGGAACAAATGGAGTCTAAAAAAAAAAAAAAAACAAATTAGTATTAACAATCATCGTCATTATTAATCCTCCAAAGCCCCCGGGTCAGTCTCCTCCTTTTCGTGGCCAACAAGCTCTCTCCCGTCTCGCGTCGTCTTCCCCCTCTCTCCACCGCTCGCCTCGGCGCCGCTTCGCTTTCCTCTTTTCTCTCAGGTACTCTCTCTCTCTCTCTCTCTCTCTCTCTTTCTCTGTGGATCGTGTCCTGCGCGGCGGTCCTCGCAATTCTCCCGACCGGAGGCGTCTGGCGGGGGGGTTGGGGGACGCGAATCGAAGCTTTTCCCTTTTTCGATTTGCTCTCGGATCGACCGGCTTTGCGTCCGTCGGCTCGAGCCGCGTTTCCTACGTGAAAGTCTAGATTTTTTTTTCGTCGCGTCCGCGTCTTGCATTTTATGATGTTTGTTGCTATGCAAATTTGTGCGGCGGTTAGATTCGACCGATCTCTGTATTCTTCCGTGTGGGATGTTGGCCTGGGCGCGGGGTGGAATTTTAGCCGACGATTGCTTAGCTGTGCAGCGAATGCGGTACGAAGAGGAGTTAATTCTGTTTAATTGATTGCGAAATCATCAAAGGCTAGGCGTACGAATATCGTCCCAGAGAGGGATGGTTTGTGAATTGTTTATATAGTTAGGTTCGGATCTGAATGAGATGGTTTGCTCCTGGTTCAATTGGAAACTAGACATGATAATTTTCCTCATCGAATCTTGGATCCCCTTAATTGGTATAATCTTAATCTATACTTAATGTGCCGAGTTATTGCATGGTTTTTCTTAGTAAATGAGTTTAGAATGGTAAAATTTAAAATAATGATGGGTCAACAACTAACTTAAATTCACCTCACTTTTATGAATCTCTTTTTACTCACTCTTTTCCCTTCACTCTCACTTTGTACTTGCAAATTTTAGATTGACTTTAGTAATATAGATTGGATCGAATATGGATCACTAGCGGGTTAAATGTTTCAAGCCAACTTACCTATTCGATAAGTCTACTGATAAGCGATTTCATGCATGCATAGGGCTATAATTTTCAAATTATAATAAATCTTGATGATAGACACATGTAATGTATTTCAATTTCAGATACTAAAAGACAGATCGCATCTTAATACAACTTTTATGACTTGATTGGGGATCTCGTATGATATAAATAAAATTGTAGGTTTTAATGAATTTACATTTTGCATGACAAAGGACATGCAAGGAAATTGTATTCAATTTCTTAAGACTATTTATTTGTTATGATAGATCTTATTACTCACGCATAAAATATTTGATATCCTAGTGGGGTCATCAAATGAGTTGGTTGGATCAGGTCAAAGATGGTGCTACCCAAATTGATTCATTTAACTAATTTTGACTTATTTATATGTAATATAAATTTAGTGATTCGTACTCGACTTAACCTCATAACCAATTCATTATCGACCTGACCCACATTACTAAAACACATATATATTTAAAAATAAGAACCTTTATACTATGCAGTAGCTAATAAAAAATAAAATTTTAAGTATTAATATAAGATTCCAAATAAGATTTTTGACTTGTTCACGACTTTTTTCTTTATTGTAATTTTTTTTTTTGAGTTTCACAATGAAATACCCAACATCTGTTTAAAGTAATAAGTCAATAAACGTTGACATGTAAAATCATATATTAATTTTCCGATTTTCTAAAGCTTTCAATTTAAAAAGAAAAAAAAGATCATAAGTGAAGCATAAAACTACAAGATAAGTTGCCCCAACCAAAAATCCCAAACCTAAATGTGAAGACAGATGAATAGGGAGTACGGGTGGATTGGGATTTGAACCTATTAAAAACCCACATTTTATTGAACTTTAGTACTAAAACCCATATCAATCCATTTAATGAAATTTAGCTAACCCATATGTCACTTAACCCATCATATATAGGTAAATAAATGGTTTTCAATCCATTTTGTGAAACTCTATGTTTTAGGCATTAAAGGATAAATTGCAGCTCAATTGGATTAGTTGCCGTGGGCTTGACAGATGGGCTTATGAGTTATGTAGGTGAGTTTAGAAGACCCAATGTGTCTACGCCATCCTCGACAATGCACCTATTATTATTCATTTTGGTCCACTTGTGAATAAATTATCTCCAATATAAGTAAATAGGAAGGAAAGCTAGTTTAACGCGTTTTCATACTCGGGATCGTCAGGTAGAGGCCAAGCTATTAAGAATCACCTTTTCGTAGGGCATGAAATGAACAAAATTTTCTTACAAATCGATCTAAGTGATGCCGTAATAAGACTTGCTACTACTATGGGTATTTCGATTACTAGAATGGCATATGCAACTCAAATTAAAGCCATAGAACAAGTAGCTGGAAAATTAAAATTGGAATTAACGTAATTCGTAGAATTAGAAACCTTTACACAATTCGTTTCTAATCTTGATAAAGCAACCATAATCACTGAGCTCATAACTAAAAGAATTAAAAAATAATTCAAATAAAATAAATAAGTAAAAAATTTCCTCTGTGATGATTCAAATTAATCAATGATTTGGAACGATAGGAGGGTTAATGCCAAGAAAACGTGGCAGCTTTTAGAAGTCAAATCATTGAAGAATTGTAATTATTGTAATTTTTAATGAAGTGTTAGATTACTTATTGTCGAAGCACGTCCCACTTATAGACATGTATAAAATATTCGATGGCAAAACATATCAAGCAATAAAATACATATCATGAGAGCAGAATGTGCATGAAAATGCATGCCTAAATTGGCATGGAGACACAACGTAGGGATGTATTGCAAAAATTCTTCTCTCGACTGTCATTTTTTTTTATAGCAAAATTAGGGATAAGCTGCATTTTTTTGTTTTTTTAATCTTGGGAGACCAAGCATGCGAAGTGTGATGTGATCTTGCAAAACTAAGCTCACATAAGGCGAAATATGTTAGGGTTAATAAAGGGCAAACAATACAACCTATAGAGGGTGAATAGGTTGTTTGAAAAACTATGACAAATTTGCAAAAAATAGTAGCAACTTTTGCAAATATCACGTCAAGAAAATATTTCAACCAATGTGAATCAAGTCATGTGGTAGTGCAAGTAAGATAAGGGTTCGGTTTTATCCCTAGGCCTATGTCCTTTCTTCTAACTAACAGTCACATGTCAAGCTGGATTACCCTACTAAACGGCTCAACAAGTTACAATGGCAAATATTGAGAACTTAGTTGCTGTATTTGCTCTTTTACATTGGATCTTTTACATGTTTACAAAGGAGCAATAATATAGCTTTTAGCTTTAGAACATAGCTTCTAGAAAATCTTAAGAGTTTTGTATCGCACGTGCCTCTAACGTTTTGGTTTCAAAGATCTTCTCCTATATAATAATCTACAATTTTCTCGTTGAAGATGTCTTGGAGAATTAAGGAGCCATTAGACATCCATTGGTGTTGCCGTCCAAGGCATACAGTTCCTTTCTAGAACTTTTGTAGATTACTAAGGAACTTTTTGTAGACTACCCAAAATAGCTATTGCTGCCGTCTTATCGCCTCAACTATGATAGATTTGTCAAACAACCTTTTTTTTCCTATTCTCTATTTGACTTCCGGTTCTTTTGTTGTACATATCCACCTTATAATGGCTATAATTGAGAGTTAATAAACATCATCAAATGATCGATATTCTAACATCACCAGTGACCTGATATCTTCACCACAGATATAGACATTGCCTTCACCTGTTTTTGAAGTCCACCGATGCTAATTTACAAACAAAAGAGACTTGTGATCCTTTTCCTTTATATCGTCACAAACATCCGCACAATACTATAGTAAATATTATATTAAGAATAGGTTAGAAATCATCAAAATCACTTAGAGATTGGAAAATGTGATAAAATGTTTTTCAAGAAATCATTTTCAGAAAAATGATAATATTTCATGGTGTTCGGCTGAAACTTTAAAATGAACTAAAAAATATTTTTTGTTGTTTACTATGGAAAATCTGATTTAATTTTCCTCCGTCCACCCTTTTTAATATTTTATTTTATTTTTAGAGAAAAAATAAAAATTTCTTTTCCTTTTCTTTTTCCTTCTTCTTCGGCCGATCGCTGATCATAGCGACGTCCGACTAACAACCATAGGCGAGGTTGAGGTTGCCCAAGGGCAATGAACTCAAGCTTGCCAGAGAATGAGCTCGACCTTAGCTAAAGAAGAAGGAAAAAGAAGGAAAAAAAAATAACAAATATCTAAAAGGAATGCATCGAAGAGAATATGCTTGGTCTAGGTGAAAGAAAGAGTAAGGAAAATGATTTCTGCTTTTCATTTTTTCCTTAGTTTAGAATATTCTTTTTCCGTTCAAACCATTTTCCTTGGCTGATTTGTTTTCCGTGTGCCAAACATTGGAAATTTTGAAAAACAATTTCCTGAAAGGCATAGACCACATTCTCATGACTCGTGTACTTCTACTGGTCCTTTGATAAGAATACACAGACACTGGCCAATTTTCCAACCATAAGAATATGGCAAACATAAAAAGATGTCGACACAAATTACAAACTTAGACAGAAGCCAGCAGAGCCAAGCATAACAAGCCAAAGAGTAAATAATTACAGTATTTGGAGTACACAATATATCCGAAGATTTTAAATTACAAAGACCAAATTTATTTAGATTGTCGATCATATGAGATCTATGGTGGAGATCAATGGTGGGCACACATGATCAACAATTCAGATGCTCTTTAGTCTGCCGGACCATGCGATAGAAGCTGAAGAGAGCTCTATCACAATTTCCAGCTGTGCATAAAACAGAACTGGAAATACTCACCGTTAATGTACAATGTACAACAGTATTGTGAGTTCTGTCATTGTTACAGAACAACATAGCGCCTCAACGTTTACATATAGACACACGTACAACAGTATTGTGAGTTCTGTCATTGTTACAGAACAACATAGCGCCTCAACTTTTACATATAGACACACGGAATAATTAATCCGCTCCATATATTATGAAATCCCACACTTCCATAAGACTACTCAGCTATGACGAGGCGACCATCTGCATTCTACTAAATGCCCTCTTGCCATGACTTTGCCTCCTGCCCTTGCCATGGAGAAATAACAGAGGCTGCAACTCAAAAGAGCCCAAGGGAAGCTCAAGCCGCTAATGTCGTTGTTGTCATCACCATAAATTCATTTTTCTCAACTCAAGTGTGATGTCCATCCTCAAGCACTCTTGGTGTCGGTTGATTGGGACAGCTGCTTCCAAGGCAGGGGCTTCAGTTATAGTTAAGACTGGGAATTGTTCTGATGTTCTGAATCTGCATCATCTTCAAAAACAAAGTCAATTGACAGACCGTTCTCGGCATCTTCCTGAACTTCACTCGGTGAAGTGGGAGCAGTAAGTGAGACTCCATCTTCCGAACCCTCATTAGGGAAGACGAGAGCAGTAGAGCCATCGTCCAGCTGCCCTGTCACTAACCTGAGCATATAGTTTTGCACATAACGTGGCTTTAGGAGTCTGAACTTGTGCTCTGGTCGATGTTGTTGGTTGAACCGGCCAGGGAGCTTGCAACGGGAATTGTAGCAATCTCCACAGAGATCAAAGCCAATCTTCTCGACACAATCCTGACACTGGTATCTATCTCCAATTATCGGATACATCTGTATATCAAGACCCAAGAATATTACTACATATAATCGCAACTTAATCAACTTGATAATATTCACTTGTCACTTCAACTAGTTAAAATAAAAAATCAGTTGGTCACACTGAGGTCAGAAGTTTGTTTACACCATCCGCAGCAACATATTCAGATAAAAGGGAGGGACCAAAAGTACAATGCCACTCATTTAAAATAGGCAGATTGCTATTATAAATATATCATTTGATTATACTTTGGCAATTAGCATATGGAAATTTCACATTTGGTGTAAGTTAAAAGTTATTTCACTAGTTTTGTATGCTACTAAGCACAATGATTACACAATTAAAATACGGCTACAAAAGCCTCAAATACCAAAACAAAGCAAATATAATCTTGGAATCAATCCCAACTTATATATCTGGGCCAATAGGAATAAGTTTCAACAATGGTAAAAATTTCAATGCCTAAATCCATTATCTTTTGCTAATATAAAATAATCGCTTGCTATCAATTGAAGTTCAAGATATTTAAATTTTTCTTTCCATTCAGTAAATATTAAAGAGAACATTTTTGCATTTTGCATTGAGAGAGAGAGAGAGAGATGAAAAGCTTACCCCACAGTAATCGCAGCCAACAAACCAATGGGTCGAAGTATCAATTGACTGTGATGAATTCCTTAGTTTGTTATCAGCTCCGCATTTACCTACTAACACAACACAACCATCGTGGCATCTCAAATACTATAAATGGCAATGAATAATGATTGAAGCTACATGTCATGATAGCCTGGAATGAAACCCTTGAACTCTGAACTACATAAAAAGCAGAGCTGCAGAACATACGAGATTTTTGGCTACCATTCTCTGAGATGGCCAGCTTGGGCTGTGCAGCTAATCTCCTCAAAGCATACTCTTCAGGAAACTGTCGCTCCAAAAAGTGATCCAGCTCCAAGCAAACTTTTGGTAGTCCCCCTGGATGTTGGCTTTTACAAACTTGACATGTGAGCTTTTCATCAGCTGGATACACAATGCAAGATTCACAATATACTGGAAATGCAAACCACATAAAAGAGGAATTAGAATAAATATATTTTCTAATTTTAAATTTCAAAAGAATTTCTGAACCTGGAAGACAAAACTAAATGCAAAGAATACCATGGCCGCAATTAAGAGCAACGGGATGAAAAAGCAATTGCTTGCATTCTGCGCAGAGCACATCTGATGCTGTAATCTGCTTGCAGCTTTGGTCTGAGCCAATTGGATGCACATTCTCCTCTTCAACAATTATATCACGTTCTCGTTTCAAGTCTTGTTTGGGACTGCTTGGACTGTAACTATCAATACCCTCAACAGGCTCTGATTGCACCTTACTCGCATGGGGTTCACCATTTCTAAAAGACCCAGTGTCCATAGATGAGTTAGGGCCCAAACATGTCATGTGTGATTGTGAAGAATGGGATAACTTTTGTTGTTCCTCATCGCCTGATCTCCACGTAAGAGCATCAAACTGTGGAGAGAAAGTTCCCCCTTTCTTTTCTTCCTCTGGAGCAGACAAAGATTGGGGGGGGTAGACGATCTCAGAAAAGTTGATTTGTGCAATATTTTAACAACACTAAGCCAGTAGAAAAATCAACGTAGAATCATAATAACCAGTGGATCTGATGATTCTCATATGCATGATTAAATGGGACAAGAAATCGTGATCAAGCTTAAGAAGGAGCTGTCAGCAACCATCCTGAAAGGAACATTCTCATATACCTCAAATGGCTTCACAATTTAAAAGGTGCAGAACTCATACTCATATGACAGAATATGACAATCATCTAGTAACTGCATATTAAGACTTAAAGGATAGTACGTTAAGCCACTGATATGACAATCATCTAGGAACATTCCAACACCCGCTATAATGCCACTGATACTCCTGAAAATTAAGGCCCCATTTAGTACATAGAACAAAACAGACATTGCATGAGAAAACTATGGAGTTTATCAAAGTTCGAAGCATTTAGTTCAAATGTTATCTAAGAACAAATTTGAAAGGGGAAGACAAAGCTATGGAGTGGAAGGGTACAACCAGCAGACAAGCACCACCACTTGTTTTCCAAGTGCATAATCAGCTAGCTAAGCCCTCCTTCACTCAGCTATAAGATGTGCAAAAGAAGTGAAATTAACAGCAAGTATGGCCTTCTAGATCCCTTTTCATGGAATCAATCAATAAATTCCTCCTTGACATATATAGATCATAAACTTAATAAGTCTAGCCAAGTCCTTTTCATGGGCAGCATTGTTCTATAGGTATTTTACATAGCTAAGAGCAGGCAAGTGAACATAGAGAACTCACCTAACGTTAGTATTTCCCTTCTCCTATAGGAATCAGGATACATCTTAAGCAGCAAAAAGTGAAGTAACAGACAGATGCTGGGAAAGTGAAGGTATGGTTGCTGACAAATTGTGCATTTGGATTCATGTACACCATTCATTGATTGATGCACACACCAGAAACAGGAAATATGGCCACAAGCTGTATCAAAGGAAACAAGTAATTTGTTAATAAGCAGACAGAGAAACTCCCATGTGTATGTGGAAAATAGAAGTTCCTTACCTAATACGATTGGCTTGTAAAGAAGTTCCCTGCAGCGAGATGAGAATAGAGTGGTGAAACTGCTTCTCCCAAATATAAAAACAAATAGCTGCTCAAATACACAAACAACATTAAGGTGACATACAAAAAAAAGAAGAAAAAACGACAGGACCCAAACCCAATGTCACTAAGGCAGGTTCAGGCATCGCATGGCGCAATTTCTTAGAGGACGATCGCCTTTGTTGCAACTGGAGTTTACTTCTTGTGTTGTTTACACGAGTAATTTTAGAAAATAGACCTTCACATTGAATGACAAATTATATTTTTGTAACAAAAATCTCGTCATTTGCATTTGAAAATACGAGATGAGACATAGAAGTTAATCGTTTAAAATGAGGAAGGAGCAGCTAACTTTATTAGCTATACACAACCGTGAAATTGAGAACATAAAAGGAACCCAGGGGAGAAGAACAGTCCACTGCAGATTTGATGAAACTATCATAGTTGAAATCTAAGCTTCCGTCACAACAAATTTAGAAAAAAAGTACACCAAATATAGAAGCCATGCCAGTCATTCTCTAGGCATCTCAACTAGAAATTATCAGATGAACAGCCTCTTCGCAATTAAATAAGACACGAGGAAAGCATAATGAAACCAGCAATTGAAGACCGAATCCTAGAATTCAAAAATCAGAACCAAGACAGCATCTTATCTATGACATTTATCACTTCATAACCTCACTAAGAGAGACAACGGGAAAGAGACTCGATGACAAAGAAGGAAGCCACAACTTATGGTCAAAAGGCACTTCCTGTTACCAGAGCCATCCATCAAAATCTAGCTTTTCCAGAAGAGCACGTTACATATAGCACCGATTTCAACCCCCACTGAGGCAAATTTCTAAAACTTGATTGGTGCTATCCAAAAACCTAAGCAAGAAGGCGAAAATAAAACGCCTTCTAGTATCAGTTCATTTCCTGCCCTACCCCCGTCCGAGCAAACTTCAGCGTCAATTAGTAAACTGGTCATCGCCCAAGACAATACCAATCGCGAGCAGCGAGCGCACGGACAAAAAAAAAGTCATCTTTGCGAAAACCGCATGACGCAATTCGCATAAGCGCACGCGGAATCAGCCGAATTCGCACGAAATCGCGGACCGCCGCAAGATGCGGACACGCAATTCAAAACGAAATTCATCGATCTTCCAGACCTACCGAGGCATGTACCCTGGCTACGTATCAATCCCCCGGGGGGGAAGAAAGAGAGAGAACACTCACAGGCAAACGCGGCAGGTGAAAGATTCGGAGATTTGCTCGGGCTCGGCGTCGTCGATGGCCACCGATCGAAACTCCTCCATTCTCTGAGCCGACTGCTCCTCCTCCTCCATCGAGAGCGGAGCTCGACAGGCGACGGAGAGGGAAAGGGCGGAGCGAGGATGGAGAACAATCGGAGAGGCGGTGAAGAAGACGGCGAACCTCGGGAGATCAAAGGATTCCCGATCCTTCTCCTGTGACAAGAGCGAGATAGAGACGGAGGGAGGAGAAGACTGTGTAGGAGGAATCGGATCAGATCCTTCAATTCAGGCCAAGTGCGAACAAATTAAGGCATGATTAGGACCCAAGCCTCTGGTAAAACCCCCTTTCAAAACCCATCGGGAGATTCCTTCTTCTTGAGGTCCAACGTTGTCGTTCTCTTTGAGTGATTTCCTTTTCTCTTTTTTTTGCGGGTCAGATCTTTGAGTGAATTTGAATTGGCGCATGGTGGCGCGAGATTTCAGCACTTCGACCTCCTCTTTTTTGTCCTATCATTTCAAATTGAAAAGCATGTGATGCGTCTTTTTTTCCTTTTTTATAATGGTACTCTGCCAGATGATTAGCAAGGTAAAATGATAACTCACGTAAAGGACAGCCGCCGCGTATTCATGTCTTCTTTGATTATTTTTCAATAGTAAAATAAGAACTTCAACTTTAATTATAATTACATCAGTCTCCTTTTTAATTATACATATCACTCCCGTCGCCTTTCACATTATTAAAAAAAAAAAAAAAAATAACATGTGTCGTCTTTTTCACCCCTCGTTTGATTTTAACAACCTTTTTTAACCATATTATTCCTTGCGAGGACTATCACTTATGTTATAATTTTACAAAAATGGTATTTTTTATTTGGTCACCTCCTTTTATTTTGTTTCTTTTTATGTCCTCGCGGATCCCACTTTCTTTCTTCTTTTTCATGCTCACGTTGGTTCTTGGCTCTCGCAAATTTTCTCTCTATTTTCTCTGCGGGCTATTCTCTTCTTTTTACGCCTCCCTACTCCTCAAGTTGCAGGGCATTCTGACAAGGTTGGCATGCATTCACACTAATAAAAATCAAACTTGCAAAAATAAGGTAAACATACATTGGCCCCACAAAAAGATCATCGTTCATATCGTTGTTGGTCACGAACCAACCATCTCTGGCTATCAAGTTCTTGAGACGGAGGTCCAGCTGTAGCTATTGGAAAATATTAGAATATATATTGCAAAGGGTTAGAAAATAAAAAATAAATATTTGAGGCGTGCAAGTATTGTCCTTAATGATAATTCCACTTCTCAAAGTATGAAACTTGGTGCGTAAGGTTTTAGTTGCTATTCTCCCAAATACAACAAACATTCTTCTATACTCTATATTGAATATTATAATGAAATATAACAACTCATATGTATATCCCAGCAAAAAGAAAAGGAAAGATATGAGAATATAGTGCATCTTTAAAGATTGTGATTTGAAGTTTAATTTATATTTAAATAAGAGAAAGAGAGAGCCGTTAGGAATTCGTCATAAATCAATTGGTAATTAAAAAGATGACCATTTTAAAATAATGAAGAGTTTATGACGTAATAAATCAAAAGTTATAAAGCCATTTAAAAAGCCGTTATATAGCCATTAGAAAGTCATTATATGGCTGTCATAAAACTATTACAAGAATGATGACTTTCATGACTGTCATAATCTTTAATAAATATTTCAAAATTGCTAAAATATCCAATGACATCGTTAGTTTGTTCTAAGACAATGAGCTAGACATGTCTAGCAAGTTCTCAAATCAAGATGATTACATCAACGACATGGTCCTTGAGGCATCAACGACATGGTCCTTGTGCCTCGCCACACCAGACAACCAGCCAATGGCAGAGTCGACAGTGCATAGCACATCATCAAACTCCAAACGGGCTCTTCGAGGGGTACAAATTGACTATTGGACTCCAAAAGGCAGTGGCTAGGCGATGGGCGCGGCTGTGGGAACGGTGCGGTGAAGATTGACCCACGGCTTGTCCTTGACGAAGCTCTTGAGGAGCCAAATTGGGGACTTCAACCCGACGCGGCGGCAGTTTGAAAGCAAAGGATTAAGGCCCTTTGTTCTTCTTGGCAATCTGTTATTTTGGCGTAGGCAAACCTTGGAAGCGTCATCAAGGTTCCAACAAGTGTTCTTAACGTCCATAGTGCAAGAGGAGGCTGCATGCGGCAGAGAAAATGGGCTTGTTGGGAAGGTCAACAGCGAGCCCAATGCCGAAGCCAGCAAAAGTGTGGAGGATATTATTAACATCATAGAAGCGTGACAAAATTTCTAACAAAATTAATTTTATTTTAAATTGAGAAGTTAAAAAATTTACTTTTGATTTTCTTTCTTCAAATCTATTTGAAATAAAAATCGTTCAGAAATAGAAAAATCAAATTGCGTTATCAAACGGATTTCTATTCCAAATTTGTTCCGGGGAACAGAGAAACAGAAAAATAGAGAAGTATAAATTTTATCATGCGCGCCCTTAACTTCTCAATGCCCTGCGACTTGAGGAGATGGGAAGCATAGAAAGAAGAAAATGACTTTCAAGACAGAAAATGGAGAGAGATTTGGACGTTATAGACAGCGGAAAGAGATTTGTGAAACTTCTTTCTCTGCTCAACGTCCCTCGTGCATTGCTAACCATTGAAAAGCGGTGTTGTTTCGTTTTCGGGCTTGGGCTACGCTTAGTTCTTTCGATTAATTTTGGGCCCAATTGAGTTGAGCCACGGCCCACACCATGGCGACTTATGCTCTTTCCCTTTTCAGATCTCGGGGCCCAATCTTCTTATAAAAGCATATGAGAAGGTCCGGCCCGCCCTACTTTGGGCCGGGTCCTGACTCGGACATTTTTATGTATGTTTCGGGTAACGCCTGCCCCCCTGACCGGATCCCAACCGAGCAACGATCTAAACTCACGAAGGTTCGAATAAATTATCGAATAATTTAAGTTTAACAAATGATGTTACTTTCAATTCGTTAAGTTTGAATAGTTGACAAAAAGAAAGGGTTACGTGTGCGTCGTCCACATAATATATTCATCGAATAACGATGGACATGTCAATGTTTTAGTTTCTTTTTTCCATTCTTAATGTACAAGGATAAAAAGATGTATATTTGACTCGTCATTTTTTAGAATCCAACTTGATATATAGTAATTCATGTCATTGAATAATGTCTAGTTTGTCATTTGAGCTAATCGAATGCACACATTTACTGATGGTTTAGAGATTATATTGAACGGATTAAAAATCCATAGATCACATTAAACATTGCGCCAGAGTTTGAGGATGGATTGTGTAATTTTTCTTTCGTAGTTGGTCCAAGAAAAGTAAAGCCAAAACGATTTCATGAAGGAAAGCTCGAGAGGGTTCTCGTCTGCTCGGACTACCAAATACCTGGGAATGCAGTGGAAACTTCGCGGAGGGGGAGAGTCAAAAGGAAGAGGCGATGCATATGATTAAAAAATTAATCAAATCAATACACGAAATACACATGATTAGCGAAACTAATTAAGAGTTGGGCAAACAAATAGGGTATTTAAAAAAAATGTTTATTTTCCAAGATTCCGTTTATTTCGAAAAAAAAAATTTAAAATATATTTTTCTTAAAAATAAACGCTCGTATCGCTTAAAATAATTAGCTAATAGAAAATATTTTTTTATCAACAACAATTTATGTCTAAATATCTTCGTAGAATGTTAGAATACTTTTCATTTATTTTTATAGATGATACAAGAGATGATTTTTGCAAATCATTCATTTTTTACAAAATAAACGATGTCCAAATGTCATTATTAAGTGGACAAAATTACAGGAGAGGGAAAATTAATCGATCAATTTTCAGCTCTATCTATTTGGCCGAAGATGAACGATTAAAAATGATCGCTTGAAATGATCGGTCAACAAAGACGATGAAAACAATTTCGTTCATACACTTTCATAAGAGATATAATCAATTATTTTTAGGAAGATATTTTCCAAAGAGTTCATTTCCCGTGGAACAAAATTCAAATGGAGTCTACAAAAAAAGAAAAAAAACAAATTAGTATCAACAATCATCGTCATTATTAATCCTCCAAAGCCCCCGGGTCCGTCTCCTTTTCGTGGCCAACAAGCTGTCTCCCGTCTGGCGTCGTCTTCCCCCTCTCTCCACCGCTCGCCTCGGCGCCGCTTCGCTTTCCTCTGTTTCTCTCAGGTACTCTCTCTCTCTCTCTTTCTCTGTGGATCGTGTCCTGCGCGGCGGTCCTGGCAATTCTCCCGATCGGAGGCGTCTGGCGGGGGGGTTGGGGGACGGGCGCGCGCTTTCCGTTCGCGAATCGAAGCTTTCCCCTTTTTCGATTTGCTCTCGGATCGACCGGCTTTGCGTCCGTCGGCTCGAGCCGCGTTTCCTACGTGAAAGTCTAGATTTTTTTTCGTCGCGTCCGCGTCTTGCATTTTATGATGTTTGTTGCTATGCAAATTTGTGCGGCGGTTAGATTCGACCGATCTCTGTATTCTTCCGTGTGGGATGTTGGCCTGGGCGCGGGGTGGAATTTTAGCCGACGGTTGCTTAGCTGTGCAGCGATTAGCTGTGCAGCGAATGCGGTACGAAGAGGAGTTAATTCTGTTTAATTGATTGCGAAATCATCAAAGGCTAGGCGTACGAATATCGTCCCAGAGAGGGATGGTTTGTGAATTGTTTATATAGTGAGGTTCCGATCTGAATGAGATGGTTTGCTCTTGGTTCAATTGGAAACTAGACATGATAATTTTCCTCATCGAATCTTGGATCCCCTTAATTGGTATAATCTTAATCTATACTTAATGTGCTGAGTTATTGCATGGTTATATTTAGTAAATGAGTTTAGAATGGTAAAATTTAGAATAATGATGGGTCAACAACTAACTTAAATTCACCTCACTTTTATGAATCTCTTTTTACTCACTCTTTTCCCTTCACTCTCACTTTGAACTTGCAAATTTTAGATTGACTTTAGTAATATAGATTGGATCGAATATGGATCACTAGCGGGTTAAATGTTTCAAGCCAACTTACCTATTCGATAAGTCTACTGATAAGCGATTTCATGCATGCATAGGGCTATAATTTTCAAATTATAATAAATCTTGATGATAGACACATGTAATGTATTTCAATTTCGAGATACTAAAAGACAGATCGCATCTTAATACAACTTTTATGACTTGATTGGGGATCTCGTATGATATAAATAAAATTGTAGGTTTTAATGAATTTACATTTTGCATGACAAAGGACATGCAAGGAAATTGTATTCAATTTCTTAGGACTATTTATTTGTTATGATAGATCTTATTACTCACGCATAAAATATTTGATATCCTAGTGGGGTCGTCAAATGAGTTGGTTGGATCAGGTCAAAGATGGTGCTACCCAAATTGATTCATTTCACTAATTTTGACTTATTTATATGTAATATAAATTTAGTGATTCGTACTCGACTTAACCTCATAACCAATTCATTATCGACTTGACCCACATTACTAAAACACATATATATTTAAAAACAAGAACCTTTATACTATGCGGTAGCGTATACAAAATAAAATTTTAAGTATTAATATAAGATTCCAAATAAGATTTTTGACTTGTTCACGACTTTTTTCTTTATTGCAATTTTTTTTTTTTTTTGAGTTTCATAATGAAATACCCAACATCTGTTTAAAGTAATAAGTCAATAAACGTTGACATGTAAAATCATATATTAATTTTCGCGATTTTCTAAAGCTTTCAATTTAAAAAGAAAAAAAGATCATAAGTGAAGCATAAAACTACAAGATAAGTTGCCCCAACCAAAAATCCCAAACCTAAATGTGAAGACAGATGAATAGGGAGTACGGGTGGATTGGGATTTGAACCTATTAAAAACCCACATTTTATTGAACTTTAGTACTAAAACCCATATCAATCCATTTAATGAAATTTAGCTAACCCATATGTCACTTAACCCATCATATATAGGTAAATAAATGGTTTTCAATCCATTTTGTGAAACTCTATGTTTTAGGCATTAAAGGATAAATTACAGCTCAATTGGATTAGTTGCCGTGGGCTTGACAGATGGGCTTATGAGTTATGTAGGTGAGTTTAGAAGACCCAATGTATCTACGCCATCCCCGACAATGCACCTATTATTATTCATTTTGGTCCACTCGTGAATAAATTATCTCCAATATAAGTAAATAGGAAGGAAAGCTAGTGTAACGCGTTTTCATACTCGGGATCGTTAGGTAGAGGCCAAGCTATTAAGAATCACCTTTTCGTAGGGCATGAAATGAACAAAATTTTCTTACAAACCGATCTATGTGATGCTGTAATAAGACTTGCTACTACTATGGGTATTTCGATTACTAGAATGGCATATGCAACTCAAATTAAAGCCATAGAACAAGTAGCTGGAAAATTAAAATTGGAATTAACGTAATTCGCGGAATTAGAAACCTTTACACAATTCGTTTCTAATCTTGATAAAGCAACCATAATCACTGAGCTCATAACTAAAAGAATTAAAAAATAATTCAAATAAAAGAAATAAGTAAAAAATTTCCTCTGTGATGATTCAAATTAATCAATGATTTGGAACGATAGGAGGGTTAATGCCAAGAAAACGTGGCAGCTTTTTAGAAGTCAAATCATTGAAGAATTGTAGTTATTGTAATTTTTAATGAAGTGTTAGATTACTTATTGTCGAAGCACGTCCCACTTATAGACATGTATAAAATATTCGATGGCAAAACATATCAAGCAATAAAATACATATCATGAGAGCAGAATGTGCATGAAAATGCATGCCTAAATTGGCATGGAGACACAACGTAGGGATGTATTGCAAAAATTCTTCTCTCGACTGTCATTTTTTTTTTTTATAGCAAAATTAGGGATAAGCTGCATTTTTTGTTTTTTTAATCTTGGGAGACCAAGCATGCGAAGTGTGATGTGATCTTGCAAAACTAAGCTCACATAAGGCGAAATATGTTAGGGTTAATAAAGGGCAAACAATACAATCTATAGAGGGTGAATAGGTTGTTTGAAAAACTCTGACAAATTTGCAAACAATAGTAGCAACTTTTGCAAATATCACGTCAAGAAAATATTTCAACCAATGTGAATCAAGTCGTGTGGTAGTGCAAGTAAGATAAGGGTTTGGTTTTATCCCTAGGCCTATGTCCTTTCTTCTAACTAACAGTCACATGTCGAGCTGGATTACCCTACTAAACGGCTCAACAAGTTACAATCGGCAAATATTGAGAACTTAGTTGTTGTATTTGCTCTTTTACATTGGATCTTTTACATGTTTACAAAGGAGCAATAATATAGCTTTTAGCTTTAGAACATAGCTTCTAGAAAATCTCAAGAGTTTTGTATCGCACGTGCCTCTAACGTTTTGGTTTCAAAGATCTTCTCCTATATAATAATCTACAATTTTCTCGTTGAAGATGTCTTGGAGAATTAAGGAGCCATTAGACATCCATTGGTGTTGCCGTCCAAGGCATACAGTTCCTTTCTAGAACTTTTGTAGATTACTAAGGAACTTTTTGTAGACTACCCAAAATAGCTATTGCTGCCGTCTTATCGCCTCAACTATGATAGATTTGTCAAACAACCTTTTTTTCTTATTCTCTATTTGACTTCCGGTTCTTTTGTTGTACATATCCACCTTATAATGGCTATAATTGAGAGTTAATAAACATCGTCAAATGATCGATATTCTAACATCACCAGTGACCTGATATCTTCACCACAGATACAGACATTGCCTTCACCTGTTTTTGAAGTCCACCGATGCTAATTTACAAACAAAACAGACTTGTGATCCTTTTCCTTGATGAATATAATCTTTGTTCTTTGTACATCGTCACAAACATCCGCACAATACTATAGTAAATATTATATTAAGAATATGTTAGAAATCATCAAAATCACTTAGAGATTGGAAAATGTGAGCAAATGTTTTTCAAGAAATCATTTTCAGAAAAATGATAATATTTCATGGTGTTCGACTGAAACTTTAAAATGAACTAAAAAATATTTTTTGTTGTTTACTATGGAAAATCTGATTTAATTTTCCTCCGTCCACCCTTTTTAATATTTTATTTTATTTTTTAGAGAAAAAATAGAAATTTTCTTTTCCTTTTCTTTTTCCTTCTTCTTCGGCCGATCGCTGATCACAGCGACATCCGACCAACAACCATAGGCGAGGTTGAGGTTGCCCGAGGGCAATGAACTCAAGCTTGCCAGAGAATGAGCTCGACCTTAGCTAAAGAAGAAGGAAAAAGAAGGAAAAAAAAATAACAAATATCTAAAAGGAATGCATCGAAGAGAATATGCTTGGTCTAGGTGAAAGAAAGAGTAAGGAAAATGATTTCTGCTTTTCATTTTTTCCTTAGTTTAGAATATTCTTTTTCCGTTCAAACCATTTTCCTTGGCTGATTTGTTTTCCGTGTGCCAAACATTGGAAATTTTGAAAAAACAATTTCCTGAAAGGCATAGACCACATTCGCATGACTCGTGTACTTCTACTGGTCCTTTGATAAGAATACACAGACACTGGCCAATTTTCCAACCATAAGAATATGGCAAACATAAAAAGATGTCGACACAAATTACAAACTTAGACAGAAGCCAGCAGAGCCAGGCATAACAAGCCAAAGAGTAAATAATTACAGTATTTGGAGTACACAATATATCCGAAGATTTTAAATTACAAAGACCAAATTTATTTAGATCGTCCATCATATGAGATCTACGGTGGAGATTAGTGGTGGGCACACATGATCAACAATTCAGATGCTCTTTAGTCTGCCGGACCATGCGATAGAAGCTGAAGAGAGCTCTATCACAATTCCAGCTGTGCATAAAACAGAACTGGAAATACTCACCGTTAATGTACAATGTACAACAGTATTGTGAGTTCTGTCATTGTTACATGCGATAGAAGCTGAAGAGAGCTCTATCACAATTCCAGCTGTGCATAAAACAAAACTGGAAATACTCACCGTTAATGTACAATGTACAACAGTATTGTGAGTTCTGTCATTGTTACAGAACAACATAGCGCCTCAACGTTTACATATAGACACACGGAATAATTAATCCGCTCCATATATTATGAAATCCCACACTTCCATAAGACTACTCAGCTATGACGAGGCGACCATTTGCCATGACTTTGCCTCCTGCCCTTGCCATGGAGAAATAACAGAGGCTGCAACTCAAAAGAGCCCAAGGGAAGCTCAAGTCGCTAATGTCGTTGTCGTCATCACCATAAATTCATTTTTCTCAACTCAAGTGTGATGTCCATCCTCAAGCACTCTCAGTGTCGGTTGATTGGGACAGCTGCTTCCAAGGCAGGGGCTTCAGTTAGAGTTAAGACTGGGAATTGTTCTGATGTTCTGAATCTGCATCATCTTCAAAAACAAAGTCAATTGACAGACCGTTCTCGGCATCTTCCTGAACTTCACTCGGTGAAGTGGGAGCAGTAAGTGAGACTCCATCTTCCGAAGCCTCATCAGAGAAGACGAGAGCAGTAGAGCCATCGTCCAGCTGCCCTGTCACTAACCTGAGCATATAGTTTTGCACATAACGTGGCTTTATGAGTCTGAACTTGTGCTCTGGTCGATGTTGTTGGTTGAACCGGCCGGGGAGCTTGCAACGGGAATTGTAGCAATCTCCACAAAGATCAAAGCCAATCTTCTCGACACAATCCTGACACTGGTATCTATCTCCAATTATCGGATACATCTGTATATCAAGACCCAAGAATATTACTACATATAATCGCAACTTAATCAACTTGATAATATTCACTTGTCACTTCAACTAGTTAAAATAAAAAATCGGTTGGTCACACTGAGGTCAGAAGTTTGTTTACACCATCCGCAGCAACATATTCAGATAAAAAGGGAGGGACCAAAAGTACAATGCCACTCATTTAAAATAGGCAGATTGCTAAGGAGAAATTATAAATATATCATTTGATTATACTTTGACAATTAGCATATGGAAATTTCACATTTGGTGTAAGTTAAAAGTTATTTCACTAGTTCTGTATGCTACTAAGCACAATGATTACACAATTAAAATACGGCTACAAAAGCCTCAAATACCAAAACAAAGCAAATATAATCTTGGAATCAATCCCAACTTATATATCTGGGCCAACAGGAATAAGTTTCAACAATGGTAAAAATTTCAATGCCTAAATCCATTATCTTTTGCTAATATAAAATAATCGTTTGCTATCAATTGAAGTTCAAGATATTTAAATTTTTCTTTCCATTCAGTAAATATTAAAGAGAACATTTTTGCATTTTGCATTGAGAGAGAGAGAGAGACGAAAAGGTTACCCCACAGTAATCGCAGCCAACAAACCAATGGGTCGAAGTATCAATTGACCGTGATGAATTCCTTAGTTTGTTATCAGCTCCGCTATTACCTACTAACACAACATCACAACCATTGTGGCATCTCAAATACTATAAATGGCAATGAATAATGATTGAAGCTACATGTCATGATAGCCTGGAATGAAACCCTTGAACTCTGAACTACATAAAAAGCAGAGCTGCAGAACATACGAGATTTTTGGCTACCATTCTCTGAGATGGCCAGCTTGGGCCGTGCAGCTAATCTCCTCAAAGCATACTCTTCAGGAAACTGTCGCTCCAAAAAGTGATCCAGCTCCAAGCAAACTTTTGGTAATCCCCCTGGATGTCGGCTTTTACAAACTTGACATGTGAGCTTTTCATCAGCTGGATACACAATGCAAGATTCACAATATACTGGAAATGCAAACCACATAAAAGAGGAATTAGAATAAATATATTTTCTAATTTTAAATTTCAAAAGAATTTATGAACCTGGAAGACAAAACTAAATGCAAAGAATACCATGGCCACAATTAAGAGCAATGGGATGAAAAAGCAATTGCTTGCATTCTGCGCAGAGCACATCCAATGCTGTAATCTGCTTGCAGCTTTGGTCTGAGCCAATTGGATGCCCATTCTCCTCTTCAACAATTATATCACGTTCTTGTTTCAAGTCTTGTTTGGGACTGCTTGGACTGTAACTATCAATACCCTCAACCGGCTCTGATTGCACCTTACTCGCATGGGGTTCACCATTTCTAAAAGACCCAGTGTCCATAGATGGGTTAGGGCCCAAACATGTCATGTGTGATTGTGAAGAATGGGATAACTTTTGTTGTTCCTCATCGCCTGATCTCCATGTAAGAGCATCAAACTGTGGAGAGAAAGTTCCCCCTTTCTTTTCTTCCTCTGGATCAGACAAAGATTGGGGGGGTAGACGATCTCAGAAAAGTTGATTTGTGCAATATTTTGACAAAACTAAGCCGGTAGAAAAATCAATGTAGAATCATAATAACCAGTGGATCTGATGATTCTCATATGCATGATTAAATGGGACAAGAAATTGTGATCAAGCTTAAGAAGGAGCTGTCAGCAACCATCCTGAAAGGAACATTCTCATATACCTCACCAGGTTGTTTAATTGCTTCAATATTTAAAAGGTGCAGAACTCATACTCATATGACAGAATATGACAATCATCTAGAACTGCATATTAAGACTTAAAGGATAGTACGTTAAGCATATACTCCAACACCCGCCGTAATGCCACTGATGCTTCTGAAAATTAAGGCCCCATTTAGTACATAGAACAAAATAGACATTGCATGAGAAACTATGGAGTATATCTAAGTTCGAAGCTTTTAGTTCAAATGTTATGTAAGAACAAATTTGAAAGGGGAAGACCAAGCTATGGAGTGAAAAGATACAACCAGCAGACAAGCACCACCACTTGTTTTGCAAGTGCACAATCAGCTAGCTAAGCCCTCCTTCACCCACCGATAAGATGTGGAAAAGAAGTGAAATTAACAGCAAGTATGGCCTTCTACATCCTTTTTCGTGGCATCAATCAATAAATTCCTCCTTGACATAAACAGATCATAAACTTGATAAGTCCGGCCAAGTCCTTTTCATGGGCAACATTGTTCTACAGGTATTTTACATAGCTAAGAGCAGACAAGCGAACATACAGAACTCACCTAATGTTAGTATCTCCCTTCTCCTATAGGAATCAGGATACATCTTAAGCAGCAAAAAGTGAAGTAACAGACAAATGCTGGGAAAGTGAAGGTATGGTTGCCGACACAATGCGCATTTGGTCTCACTTAAACCACTCATTGATTGATGTACACACCAGAAACAGGAAACATGGCCACAAGCTGCATCAAAGGAAACGAGTAATTTGTTAATAAGCAGATAGAGAAACTTCCATGTGTATGTGGAAAATAGAAGCTCCTTACCTAATATGACTGGCTTGTAAAGAAGGTCCCTGCAGCAAGATGAGAATAGATTGATGAAACTGCTTCTCCCAAATATAAAAACAAATAGCTGCTCAAATACACAAGCAACATTAATGTGACATATAAAAAAAGAAGAAAATAATAACAGGACCCAAACCCAATGTCACTAATGCAGGTTCAGGCATTGCATGGCGCAATTTCTCAGAGGATGATCGCCATTGTTGCAACTGGAGTTTACTTCTTATGTTGTTTACACGAGTAATTTTATATACTAGACCTTCACATTGAATGACAAATTATACTTTTGTAACAAAAATCTCGTCATTTGCATTTGAAAATACGAGACGAGATATAGGAGTTAATCGTTTAAACTGAGGAAGCAGCAGCTAACTTTATTCGCAATACACAACCGTGAAATTGAGAACATAAAAAAAACCCAGGGGAGAAGAAGAGCCTACTGCAGATTTGATGAAACTATCATAGTCGAAATCTAAGCTCCCGTCACAACATATTTAGAACAAAGTACACCAAATACAGAAGCCATGCCATTCATTATCTAGGCATCTCAACTAGAAATCATCAGATGAACAGCCTCTTTGCACTTAAAGAAGACACAAGGAAATCACAATGAAACCTGCAATCGAAGAACAAATCCTGGAATTCAAAAATCAGAACCAAGACAACATTTTATCTCTGATATTTATCATTTCATAAACCTCAGTAAGAGAGACAACGGGATGCGCGCACACAGAAAAAGAAAAGGCTCCATCTTTGCGAAAACCGCAAGACGCAATCGCATGCGCACACGCGAAGTCATCCGAATCCGCACGAAACCACCACAGACTGCCGCGAGATGGAGAAACGCGATCGAAAACGACATTCTTCGATCGTCCAAACGGACCGAGGCATGTACCCTCGCTACGTTTCAATCCGTGGTGAAAGAGAGAGAGACAGAACGCTCACAGGCAAACGCAGCAGACGAAAGATTCGGAGATTTGCTCGGACTCGTCGTCTTCGATGGCCACCGATCGAGACTCCTCCATTTTCTGAGCCGACTCCTCCGCCGCCATCGAGAGCGGAGCTGGACAGGCGACGGGGAAGGGAAAGGGCGGAGCTGATGGAGAGAGAATCGGGGAGGCGGTGAAGACGACGGCGAACCTCGGGAGACCGAAGGATTCCCGATCCCTTCTCCCGTGGCAGGGGAAAGCTCGGACGAGAGCAAGATAGAGACGGGGGGAAGAAGACTGCGTAGAAGGATTCAGATCCGACCCTTCATTT
Source organism: Eucalyptus marginata (assembly GCA_014182565.1). NCBI lineage: Eukaryota > Viridiplantae > Streptophyta > Magnoliopsida > Myrtales > Myrtaceae > Eucalyptus > Eucalyptus marginata. Next base: position 39,926,937 of record CM024595.1, on the reverse strand, counting down.
CAGGCGAAGTTCGATTAGTTTAATGTCTGATCAGGACAGGAGCCTATACCGTAACAAACAACCGCCTTCCAAGACTTTACTGGGAGATTCTTCTAGAGGTCCAACGTCGTCACTCTTTTGGTGAATTTGAATTCGCTTACGGTGGCGTGAGATTTCAGTATTATGGTTTTGACCTCTTCTTAGTCCTTACCATTTTAAATTGAAAAGCACGCGATGGTTTTTTCTTTCTTTCTTTTTTTTTCTTTTTTTATAATGGTTCTCTAGTTAGACGATTAACAGGATAAAATGATGACTAATGTAAGGGAAAGCCGCCAGATATTCGCGTCTTTAATTCTTTGATTATTTTTCAATAGTCAAATAAGAATTTCGACTTTACAATCATAGTTACATCACTCTCCTTCGTAATTATACGTATCACTCTTGTCGTGTTTTGCATTATAAAAAAGTGACATTATATTAAGAGTCACGTCTTTTTCACTCATCATTTGGGTTAAATATTCTCTCTTTTTTTTTTTTAATTATATTATTCCTTGCGAGGCCCATCACTTATGTTATAATTCTACAAAATTGATCTTTTTTTTTGCCAACTCCTTTTATTTTGTTTCTTTTTTTGTCCTCGTAGGTTCCGCTTTCCTTCTTTTCCGTGCTTGCTTTGGTTCTCGACTCTTGTAAATTGTCTCACTATCTTCTCTTTGGTAGGTTATCCTCTTCTTTTTATGCCTCCCCACTCCTCAAGTCGCAGGGCATTGAGATAGGGTTGGCTTGCATTCACACTAATAAAGATCAAACTCGCAAAAATAAGGTAAACATACGTTGGCAATCCTAACAAGCCCCATAAAAAGTTCATTCTTCATATCATCGTTGGTTGCGGACCAACCGCCTCTAGTGTCAAGTTCTTGAGACAGATGTCCAACTGTAGCATCGTTAGTTTATTCTGAGACGATGAGCTAGACATGTCTGGCAAGTTCTCAGATCAAGATGATTGCATCAACTAAATGGTTCCTGTGCCTCGCCATGCTAGACAACCAGCCAATGGTGGAGTCACAGTGCAGAGCACATCCTCAAACTCCAAATGGGGGCTTGGAGGGGTACAAATCGACTCGGTTCGACTGCAAAAGGTAGTGGCTAGGCAATGGGGGCGGCCGTGGGAACGGTGGGTGAAGATGGACCCACATCTTGTCCCCGATGAAGCTCTTGAGGAGCCAAATTGGGGACTTCAACTCGACGCAGCAGCAGTTCGAAAGTAAAGGATTTCCAGGCCTTTTGTTCTTCTTGGCAATCTGTTATTTTGGCAAAGGCAGACCTTGGAATCCACATCAAGGTTCCAACAGGTGGTCTAAGCCCTGTTTGTTTGTGTTTTTATTTCGTTTATGAACACAATTTGATTTTTTTTTTTGTTTAACAAAAAGCAACGTAAAATGCGTTTGTTTGCATTTTTGTTCTACGAACAAATTTGGAACATAAACAAAAATAAAAAAAAAAACTGTTTATGTTTAACACTTCGATAAACAAATTTTCTCTCTTCTTTTTCTTTTTTTTTTTTTTTTTTTCTTTTTCTTTGGCTAGTCGTCGGCCTCGGCCATGACCAAAGTGACCAGGCCGTTGAGGGGGGCGACCCGCCGGAGCGTCGCCGCCCTTGGCGAGGCCGAGCTCGCCAAGCCAAGGCAAGGCCGCCGCCAAAAGGAAAAAAAAAGAAAAAAAAAAAAAGAAAAAAAAAAAAAGGAAAAATAAAATAAAAATATTAAAAAATTAAAAGAAACAAAAAAAGAATACAAATTTACCAAACGCGTGTTTACGTTCTTTTTTATTCTAAATAAATTTACCAAACGCGTTGTTCAAAAAATTGTTCTGAAAAGAAATAGTTTTTCTATTTGCTCCTCAATAATTTTTGAATAAACGTTACCAAACGTAGCCTTAATGTCCATAGTGCAAGAGGGGCTGCATGCGGCGGAGAAAAGGCGCCTGTTGGGGAGGTCAACAGCGAGCCCAATGTCAAAGCCAGCGAAAGTATGGAGGACAGGGTCAACTTCTCAATGCCCTGCGACCTGAGGAGATGGGAGGCGGAGAAAGAAGAAAATGACGTGCGAGACAGAAAATGGAGAGAGATTTGGACGTTAAAGACGTGGAAAGAGATTTGTAAAAAATCTCTCTGTGCTCAGCGGCAGCGTCCCTCGTGCACTGCTAACCACTGAAAAGTGGTGAGGTTTGTTTTCGGGCTTGGGCTACGCCCAGTTCTCTCGATCAATTTTGGGCCCAATTGAGCTGAGCCACGGCCCACGCCATGGCGACTTGTGCTCTTTCCCTTTTCAGATCTCGGGGCCCAATCTTCTTATAAGAGCATATGAAGGTCCGGCCCTGCCCTACTTTGGGCCGGGTCCTCTGACCCGGACATTTTTCATACGCATGTCTCGGGTAACACACCAGGCCCCTTGACCGGATCCAAATCGACCATCAATCCAAACTCATGAAGTCCGAATATATTCATCGAACAAAATAAGTTTAATGAACTCATCCACTGTTCAATTTTTTTTTCCCAAATAAATCATGTCTAGGACGGTGTTAAAGATCTTATTGAAAACTTATAGCTGCTTGCCAAATAATAATCGAGAGAAAAAAGAGAAGGGGTATTACTGACATGGCAATTTGGCTAAAAAAAAAAATTACTTGAATAAAGGGTGGAATGAAGACATGTACAAATCAAACTAAAGATACTAAGTAAAACAAATGTTTTTTTTCTTGGACTTGGAGATAATCGTGTTTTGATAGAGTTATTGTTAATAATAATTGGCATCCCTTAAAATTGAAAAGAGAGAGAGTGAGAGAGAGTAAGGTATACCAAAAATCCTTCTTTGAACTTTCCCAATCAAATATTACTTTCAATTCATTAAGTTTGAATAATTGAAAAAAAAAAAAGAGTTATGCATGAATTATCCATGTAATATATTCATATTAAATTAATAATTTACACATCGAATAATGATGGACATGTTAACACCTTAATTATTGAAGGATAAAAAGATTGACATGTTAACTTATCATTTTTAAGAATCCAACTCGACATATAAATAACGTATGATTTGTTGTTTGAGAAAATTAAAGGCAACATTGAACATTTATTGATAGTTCAAGGATTCAATTGAATAAATTAATAATTTAAAAATTACAACGAATATTAAGTCAAAATTTAGGAATCATTCATGTGGACATGCGTGTGAGTTTTTTTTTTTTTTTTTTTAATAAAGTTGGTCCAAGACAAAAACATGTTGAAACGATTTCATGAAGGAAAGCTCGAGCGAGTTCTCGTCTGCTCGGACTGCCAAATGCTGGGAAAGCAGTGGAAACTTCGCAGAGGGAGAGAGTCAAAAGGTGAGAAAAAAAGTCAAAAGGAAGAAGAGATGTATATAACTAAAAAATAGTCAAATTAATAAACAAAATACGCATGATTAACGAAGTTAACTGAGCATCAGGCAAACAGATAGCGTATTCAATGAGGAAGTGTTTGTTTTCCAAGACTTCGTTTGTTTCGCAAAAAAAAAAAAATTTAAAAATATTTTCCTAGAAATGATCATTTGTATCACTTATAATATTTAATCAATAAAAAAACATTTTCATAATCGACAACAATTTATATCTAAATATTTTTTATTCATTTATTTTTACAGGTGATATAAGAGATGATTTTTCTAAAAATGCTTTTCAAATAATTCGTTTTCTACAAAATATGCGAAGTGTAAATGACCAAAAAAAAAAAAGAAGTTGATGCCTAAATGTCATCATGAAGCGGGCAATTTACAAGAGAGGGAAAAATTAATCGATTTGTTTCGCCAAAAATGAATAATTAATATTTTCTTAAATATAATCACTTGAAGTAAATAGTCAATGAGAGAGTGTTATTATCATCATCAATAATTTTCATTCATTCGTTTTTTTTAAGTGATATAATTGATTAATTTTAGGTCATTTTTTTGTGAAACAAACGGAGTCAATAAAAAAAAAAAATTAATACTAATTATTGTTGTTGTTGTCATTAACTTATTATTGGGCTAATCCCTAAAAACCCCAAACTTTAGGTTTAGTTCCAAATCTACCCTAAACTTTTTTTTGTCTTAGAAAAAATCCAAAACTTTAGGTTTAGTCCCAAATCTGCCATGGTTTTTTTTTTTTTTGTCTTAGAAAAATTCCAAACTTTAAGTCCAATCCCAACTCTACCCTGCTTTTTTTCTTTTGTTGAAAAGAAAATCATCTATTTTTGCTCTAGTCCCAAATTTGCTCTTGTTAGTCATCTATCCAAAAATCGTGATTAGTCATCCCTAATTTTTATATCTTATAACGGTTTTATTTTGAAGATAATTTTCCATGTTGCCTTGCCAATGTGTATTTATTATCGATTTGGAAATGCCACATTAAGTTGGGATTGGACCATGAGGTAGATTTAAGAATAGATTAAAGGTTGGTGATTTTTTTTTAGACAACGAAAATTTTGGGGTAGAATTGGAACTAGACCTAAAATTTAGGGATTTTATGAAATAAAAGAAAATTTTGGGGCAGATTTTAAATTGGATCTTATCTTTGGGATTTTTTATGAGATAAAAAAAAAAGTTCAGAGCAAATTTAGGTAATTTAGAAAATTGGCCCTATTATATTATAAAGTCGTGAACAGCGTGCGAGGGAACTAGAATAGGACCTAGAGGTTCTAGAAAACTCCAACAACGACCGCACCCACGCCCCATGACATGGTTGCGTTTGGTTCAGCATTTGCAATGAGCTTTGAGTCCAATGCAAATGCTGAAAGCCCAAAGCTATTTGGGGAAATGCAATTGTGTTTGGTAAAATTTTTTTGCAAATGGATTTTGAGTTGAATGTGAGTTTGGTAAAGAAAACTTCCACAATGGGTTTTGAATGGTATGATATATACATTATTTATTTATTTTTATTTTTAAAAAAATTGAACTAAACCCTTCGCCGGACCGGCGAAGGGCTACGGTGTTGGCGAGCCGATCGGCGCCGGCGGCGTCGCCGTGAGGTCGCCCGAGGTTGGGCGACCTTCGGCGAGGGTCGCGCGACCAGTGAGGGTCGCCGGAGGTCGCGCGACCCAAGCGACCGCCGCTGGGTCACGCGACGGCCGGCCACGGTCGTGCGACACTCGCAAGACCCAAGTGAGGGTCGCTTGCGGCCGTGAGACCCAGTGTAGTGATCGCCCGGGCTGGGTCGCCGAGGTCGGGCAACCTCCGGCGGCCCTAGGCCGGGTTGCGCGACCCTTGCCTGAGGTCGCCCGACCTCGGGCGACCTTCGCCGACGGCCGCCGGCGCGGATCTCGGCTCACGGGCGGCCGTAGCCCTTCGCCGAATCGGCGAAGGGCTACCTACTTTTTCAATTAAAAAAAAATAAAATGGGGACAAAATCGGAAATATAAAAAATTACCGAGAGTAGTTTTGGAAGAGAAAAATAATTTTAGCATCCCGCCGAATGTTGAAAGCCAGCAGAAAAATTGAACAAAACGGTCAAAGATTTCCCAAGGAGCTTTTTAGCGAAAGCGTTTGGAATCTTTGAACCAAACGCACCCATAAAGATGACTGGAAATCCTCCAAATCCCCCGTGTCAATTTCCTCCCTATTTGTGGCCAACAAGCTCTCTCCCTTCTCGCGTCGTCGCCCTCTCTCTCTCTCCGTGGATCTCCTCCTACGTGGCGGTCCTGGCAATTCTCCTGACCGGAGGCGTCTCTCGGGCGGGGTTGGGGAACGGGCGCTTTCCGTTCACGAATTGAAGCTTTCCCGTTTTCGATTTGCTCTTGGATCCACCGGTTTTGCGTGCGTCAGTTAAAAAAGATTCGAGCCGCGTTTCCCACGTCAAAGTCTAGATTCTTCGTGGCGTCCGCGTCTTGCATTTTATGTTTGCTGCTATGCAAACTTCTGCGGTTAGATTCGACCGATCTCTGTATCTTCCGTATGGGATATTGGTTTGAGCGCAGGGTGGAATCTTAGCTGTGCAGCGAATGCGGTACGAAGAGGACTTAATTCTATTTAATTGATTGCGAAATCATCAAAGGCTAGGCGTACGAACTGACTGCAATGCTTTATATTTGAGCGTATAGCAGAATATCATCCCAGAGAGGGATGGTTTGTGAATTGTTTATATGGTTAGGTTCCGATCTGAAAGAGATGGTTTGCTCTTGCTTCAACTGGAAGCTAGACATGATAATTTTCCTCATCAAATCTTGGATCCCCTTAATTGGTATAATCTTAATCTATACTTAATGTGCTGAGTTATTGCATGGTTATACTTAGTAAATGAGTTTAGAATGGGAAAATTTAAAATAATGATGCGTCAACAACTAACTTAAATTCAACTCACTTTTATGAATATCTTTTTACTCACTCTTTCGCCTTCACTCGATCTCTCGTTCGCTCACTTCGTACTTGCACATTTTAGATTGACTTTAGTAAATATGGATTTGATCGAATATGGATCACTAGCGGGTTAAATGTTACTAGCCAACTTACTTGTGATAAGCTATTTCATGCATGCATAGGGCTATCAGTTTCAAGTTATAATAAATCTCGATGATAGACACAAATAATGTATTTCAATTTTTAGATGCTAAAAGACAGATCGCATCTTAATACAACTTTTCCGACTTGATTGGGGATCTCGTATGATATAAATAAAATTAAAGGTTTTAATGTATTTACATTTTGTATGACAAAGGACATGCAAGGAAATTGTATTCAATTTCTGTGGACTATTTATTTCTTATGATAGATCTTATTACTCATGCATAAAATATTTAATATCATTCAAATGAGTTGGTTAGATGGGGTTAGAGACGGTGCTACCCAAATCTATCCATTTAACCCAATTTTGACTTATTTATATGTAATATAAATTTAGTGATTCATACTCGACTTAACCTCGTAACCAATTCATTACCGACCTGGCCCATATTACTAAAAGACATATATATTTAAAAACAAGAACCTTTATACTATGCAGTAGCGTGTAAAAAATAAAATTTTAAGTATTAATATTAGGTTCCAAATAAGATTTTGACTTGTTCAAGACTTTTTTCTTTATTGCAATTTTTTTTAGTTTCACAATGAAATACCCAACATCTCTTTAAAGTAATAAGTCAATAAACATTGACAAGTGAAACCATATACTAATTTTCGTGATTTTCTAAAGCTTTCAATTTAAAAAGAGAAAAAGATCATAAGTGAAAAACTACAAGATAAGTTGCCCCAACCAAAAAGCCCAAACCTAAATGTGAAGACAGGTGAATAGGGAGTTCGGGTGGATTGGGCTTTGAACCCATTAAAAATCCGCATTTTATTGAACTTTAGTACTAAAACCCATATCAATCAATTTAATGAAATTTAACTAATCCATATATCACTTAACCCATCATATATAGGTAAATAAATGGTCTTCAATCGATTTTGACAACTCTATGATTTAGGCACTAAAGGATAGATTGCAGCTCAAGTGGATTAGTTGCCATGGGGTTGACAGATGGGCTTATGAGTTATGTAGTTGAGTTTAGAAGACCCAATGTATCTACGCCTTGCATGACAATGCACCTATTATTATTATTCATTTTGGTCCACTCGTGAATAAATTTTCTTCAATACAAGTAAATAGGAAGGGAAGCCAGTTTATTGTAGGATTTAGTATTCTTTGACCAAACGGTTCTCACAAAATATTGAGACTTGTTGACCAAGCGACTTCTCGAAACGTGTTCATAGTATTGGGCCCTGTTCCTTATTGCTCTTCCTCCTTCATCGCAGTATGTTAACAGTTTGGTAGCCGTGTGCAATTGTTTATTACTTATTCTATGTCCGGCAACAACCCCAAATGGTCTAATAATTTTTTGCTGATCTTTTGCCCGTCCGCTTCTCCTTTGAATTGAGGCAAGTCAGGAAGATCAAATCCGTTAACAGTGCAAGGCTTCTTCTTGTTCCTTAGAAAATGATGTACAGCAAAATGTCGAGGGTTTCTTGCTTGATCTAACACCCCTTAAATTCAATTCTGCCAGATATAATAGAAAATTGAGTACCTGCACTTATTGTATACAAAAACTAATTGGCATGACTTATACAATGCTAGATGATATATGGGCCTGTTTGGTTCGGTTTTTGGGAAACTGCAAATACATTTAGGGTAAAAGGGTTTCTTGAAATGATTTAGTATTTGGCAAATTATAATTTAAAGTGCATTGAAAAGTGATTTTGGCGTAAATATCATTTGGTAAACCCTACATTTACAAAGGGCTTTTATTAATTTTTAAAAAAATTAATATCAAGTCCGATGAAACTCTGTCGCCAACCATTGGCCGACCACCCACCGGTGACCAAATATGGCCGCCGTTAAGGCTACCTAAGGTCGGTGAACCTAGATCGGCCGCCAACGAGGCTGCCTGAGGTCGCGTGACCTCAAGCAGTGCCACTTGGGCCTTGCCGACGGCCAGATCTAGGTTCATGGGACCCAAGCGACGCCTCTTGGGTCATGGCATCGTTTGAGGTCCCGCGAACCCATATCTGGTTGTTGGCGAGGCCCAAGCGGTGTTGCCTAAGGTCATGTGACCTTAGGCAGCCTCGTTGGTGGCTTGATTTGGGTTCGCTTGATCTCAAGCAGCTTTACCGGCGGTTGGCCAGCCTCTAGTAGGTATGGGAAGATGAACATTTGAGGAAAAAAAAAAAAAAAAAAAAAAAAGGCCAACGGATGAATAGTAGAAGGTAGACTTGTATTTCCAAAATGCTAAAAGCCTAAAGTAGGTTCGGACTTATTTTGAACTTTCAGCATTCCCAATGCCGACATTTGACTAAGGGACTTCAAAAAAGGCTTGCCAAACACCTAATATTTTCCCCAATGGGTTTTGAGGGCCAAAGCCCCTTGGGAAAGCTGAACAAACCGGGGCCTATGTAGGAGGTCATCCTATTGCTGTAAATTAAGAGCTGAAGTTGTAGACAACTAGTAGTCACTCCTACCGATGATTTAAATGGAATAACTCCTAAATTTCATTGCACCATACAACTTTTCCAATGAAAGAAATTACTTTCTATCCATCATCAATTATGATATAAGGCAAAGCGCCCTAAAATAACATACATTTGAAAATTTTGATTGTCTTCCTGCCTGCACCCACATGTCTAGCACAATCTTGGAAACTTGCCTCTTCAATTGGAGGAACTTCAGCTCTGATAGATTCATATTAATACACAAATTGATTGCGTCCACCACTTTAACAAAGTGAATTTGGGGATGTGAAGTCAAGAGTGAGAGATTTCCCATTTGGTAATTTGTAGAAGCAGAACGGGCATAAAAGTACCATAAGACTTTTTTTACATTTATTTACTCGAACATATGCACTTCGCCTTATTTTCATCGAGTAACGACACAAGAAATAAAAGTTTGGAATGAATTGCCTTGATCTTACATTTATTTAAGGTCACTTAAAACTAATAATGACTTGGATTGCCTTGATATTAGCATTAACTAATTGTAGTTGTTGCTTTTTTGAATAGGGATTGAATTGGAACAATTGACAGATTTTGGGCTAAATTGGAACCCGTTTCATTTCAAAATGGACTACATGCAAATCTTGTGCAAATCTCGTGCTGCATCGGCCATCGGCCTACATCTTGTCGGAATATGGGCCGCTTTGACTATACATATGGGTCTTCGGATTTTAGCTGGTATTTGGATGTATGGTTTCTTGCTTTTTTGAAATTTTCTAGGTGAACTCTTTTATTTCTATCTTATGACAAGAATTTCCACCTCATCAACCATTTTGTCTCATATTTGCTATGGAAAAATTTAAGGTGCTTTTTCTTTTCTTTCTTTCTTTCTTCATTTGTGTACGATTTGGGCATTCACCGCTAGCATGCTCTCTGCACGATGCAGTTGAAATCCAGAGAAGATGCTTAACATGTGCTGTTGCGTTAAAGTTCGCGAATCAACCGTAGTAATCCAAGAAAAATTTGGGAGGCATCACGAAAATCTGAATTATGGATGCCATTATGTTCCTTGGATTTGGGGATATGAAGTTGCTGGTGAGCTTTCATTCAGAATCCAGCAATTGGATGATGTGAAATGCAAAGTGAAGACCAAGGTTTGTTCAATCACGTGGATTTGCCTTGCAAATTTTATCTTTTTTCCTTTGTGCAAACTCCCATCAACCGTTAGATTTCATTCTAGAGGAATTTGCCATGGTACACAAATGCACCGTTGATTATTTTGGTGGGAAACAAAAACTATTTGAATTAGACATTGTTATTCTTTGAATGTTTTGTTTTCAAATCGTTCCGAGAAGTAAATTTTCGCAATTAAATTATCTTTGGTGGGTTTTTTGAGAAGTATTAGTGTGGGTTGTATTTCCAAATAATTTGTGAATCTAGAGCTGAATGCTAATGAATTTGTCAATTTCCTTTTCCCGTTTCAAGTTCTATGATATGGCAGCTTGTCTCTTGTTACCAATTAACATGTAAATTCTTGAATAAGTAATGATCTCACGTGATATTTTCTCATAGGACAATGAGTTTATAGATGTTATTGCATCCGTGTGATATAAAGTCGACATGGGCCATGCAACTGAGGTCTTCTATAACAATAGCAATCCGAAGAAGCTCATTCGGGATTACACAATCCATGGTATGTGCCAAATAAATTATATCGGTACAAATATATTATTGGAAAAATTGTACATTTACATGTGCAAGTGACATACTTCAAGAAACAACTATTGCATTACCTGATTTTGTTGTTTTAATTATTACAGCAATTGGAGCTTACGTTGCCAGACACAATTTGGATGAACTTTTTGAGCTGGAACATTTTTCCGCATGTGTTGTATGGAGAGTCGAACAAGTTATCTACATAAACTTCATTCTTGATTTTATTATGAATGATAGACTCAAGTGGAGTTCTCTAAACTTTGCAGCTTTTACTTGGCTCTGGATATGTTATTGTGGGAGCTATAATTGTGGCCATAAAACCAAATACGTGTCTTGAGAATGCTATGATAGAAACCAATGCTGGTAACCGTGAATTTAGACTTTGTTTGGTGCTAAGCACCACATGTAAAAGTATATTTTGATTTGTATCGTATGAGTTTATTGCAAGTTTTGTTCTTGTTTTAGATTGTGGGTTGTAGTAAAGAGGAAGCTTGTAGATGAGGCTCGGCGCCAGCAACTTTATGCGGACAGTATTGCATATAGACATCAGCGCATTGCGGATATTTTAAAGAACAATTCAATGGGCTTCACAAAGAATGTCCGAGGAGCAAGCGCGGAAGACCTTATGGACATGATCTAGACATCACAATACATCAATGCCATTAGAGAAATAGGATCATCTTCGACCTTGCTCATTCCACAAGGTCTTGAAGCCATCTAGAGGTGAGCACAAAGATCCATGATGGTCGTCAAGCATCCACATAGTCTGCTGGTGCAACTCTTTTATAACCCTTTTGAGCAACTCTAATTTGGTTTTCAATATCATAAAATAGATGTGTTTAATTGGTTGAATTATCTGAAATGTGAAGGTTCAATTGCTTGTCACACATTGTATATATAGTAAAACTCATCAGGTCAACATATCAAATATAAATCTTACTAGCAATATCCAAAAAAAGTAATAGATGAACTTTTTTCTTTTTTTTAAATCCACCCATTATGGACATTAATTGGAGTAAAATTAGAATAAAATTGGAAATTTGGAGAAAAGAAATACGAAATCTTTTACATTTTTTTTTACCAAACTCACCACATGGTAATTAGTTACTTGTTTTCTTTGTTGAAAATAAATTGATTTTTTTCAAATTGTTTTACCTCATCTCACCAATTTGAATCTATTGCGTTAGTGTTCTCCACCTCACATGCAAATATCGATTAAAAACTATGCCATGCACATTGTATCAGTAGATTGCCTTCACATTGCATTAATTAACATTCAACTTGAGAATCTAGTACGATACATTTAAGGTCACTTAAAGCTAGTAATGACTTGGATTGTCTTGACATTGCATTAACTAATTGTAGTTGCTTTTTTGGATAGGGGTTGAATTGGAACAATTGAAAGATTTCGAGCTAAATTGGAACCTGTTTCGTTTCAAAATGGACTGCGTGCAAATCTCGTGCTGCGTTGGCCATTGGCCTGCATCTTGTCAAAATATGGGCCGCTTTGACTATACATATGGGTTTTCGGACTTTAGCTGGTATTTGGATGTATGGTTTCTTACTTTTTTGAAATTTTCTGGGTGAACTCTTTCATTTCTATCTTATGACAAGAATTTCCACCTCATCAACCATTTTGCCTCATATTTGCTATGGAGAAGTTTAAGGTGCTTTTTCTTTTCTTTCTTTCTTTTTTCATTTGTGTACGATTTGGGCGTTCACCGCTAGCATGCTCTCTGCATGATGCAGTTGAAATCTAGAGAAGATGCTTAACCTGTGTTGCTGCGTTAAAGTTCACGAACCAACTGTAGCAATCCAGGAAAAATTTGGGAGGCATCATGAAAATCTAGATACTGGATGCCATTGTGTTCCTTGGATTTGGGGATATCAAGTTGCTAGTGAGCTTTTACTCAGAATCCAGCAATTGGATGATGCGAAATGCAAAGTGAAGACCAAGGTTTGTTTAATCACGTGGATTTGCCTTGCAAAGTTTATCTTTTTTCCTTTGTGCAAACTCCCATCAACCATTAGATTTCATTCTAGAGGATTTTTCCATGGTACACAAATGCACCATTGATCATCTTGGTGGGAAACAAAAACTATTTGAATTAAGACATTGCTCTTTGAATGTTTTGTTTTCAAATCGTTACGAGAAGTAAATTTTCGCAATTAAACTATCTTTGGTGGGTTTCTTGAGAAGTATTAGTGTGGGTTGTATTTCCAAATAATTTGTGAATCTAGAGCTGAATGCTGATGAATTTGTTAATTTCCTTTTCTCGTTTCAATTCTATGATATGGTAGCTTGTCTCTTGTTATCAATTGAAATGTAAATGCTTGAATAAGTAATGACCTCACGTGATATTTTCTCACAGGACAATGAGTTTATAGATGTTATTGCCTCCGTGCAATATAAAGCCGACATGGGCCATGCAACTAAAGCCTTCTATACCAATAGAAATCCAAGGAAGCTCATTCAGGATTACACAATCCATGGTATGTGTAAAATAAATTATATTGGTACAAATATAGTATTGGAAAAATTGTACATTTACATGTGTAAGTGACATACTTCAAGAAACAACTATTGCATTACCTGATTTTGTTGTTTTAATTATTACAGCAATTGGAGCTTACGTTGCCAGACACAATTTAGATGTACTTTTTGAGCTGGAACATTTTTCCGCATGTGTTGTATGGAGAGTCGAACAGGTTATTTACATAAACTTCATTCTTGATTTTATTATGAATGATATACTCAAGTGGAGTTCTCTAAGCTTTGCAGCTATTACTTGGCTCTTGATATGTTATTGTGGGAGCCGTAATTGTGGCCATTAAACCAAATACGCGTCTTGAGAATGCTATGATAGAAACCCGTGCTGGTAACCATGAATTTAGATTTTGATTGGTGCTAAGCACCACATGTAAAAGTATATTTTGATTTGTATCGTATGAGTTTATTGCAAGTTTTGTGGATTGTGGGTTGCAGTAAAGAGGAAGCTTGCAGATGAGGCTCAACGCCAGCAACTTTATGCGGACAGTATTGCATATAGGCATCAGCGCATTGCGGATATTTTAAAGAACAATTCGATGGGCTTCATAGAGAATGTTCGAGGAGCAAGCGAGAAAGACCTTATGGACATGGTCCAGACATCGCAATACATCAATGCCATTAGAGAAATAGGATCATCTTCGACCTTGCTCATTCCACAAGGTGTTGGAGCCATCCGGAGGTGAGCACAAAGATCCATGATGGTCGTCAAGCGTCCACATAGTTTGCTGGTGCAACTCTTTTATAACCCTTTTGAGCAACTCTAATTTGGTTTTCAATATCATAAAATAGATGTGTTTAACTGGTTGAATTATCTAAAATATGAAGGTTCAATTGCTTGTCACACATTGTATATATAGTAAACTCACCAAGTCAACATGTCAAATATAAATCTTACTAGCAACATCGTTTTGTATGCTGATGTGGCTAAACAGTGTTAAAACAACGTCATTTTGGCTAAACTTAGCCCTCGCCACCGGCTGCCTCCCTCCTCCTCCTCCCCCCCCTCCTTTAAAAAAAAAATGTTAATTAATTAATTTTTAAAATTTAATTGAATTGAATTTTATATTATATTAAAATCAAATTATGCCAAAACGACGTCGTTTTGGCTTTTTTAAGGGCTCTATTTTGGCCAACTATAGAAACGACGTCGTTTTGGGTGAATTAGAGCTAAGTCAGCTCTCTGGCGAGCCACGTAGGCGAACAATATTAATATTTAATTTCTACGTATGATTTTCGGCCAACTTCGCCGGAGATGGCACTCAGGTGTTCCACTTTTTTACGAAAGTGGCACTTAAGTGCCACTTTCGTAACTTTTGACATTTAAGTGTCCTTTTGTGTCAACTTTTGGCACTTGAAGCGATCTTTTGCCAAACAAAAGTAATAGATGAACTTCTTCTTCTTCTTGTTTTTTTTTTTTTTTAAAATCCACCCATTATTCAATTTTTGTGGACTTTTCTTATGATAGATCTTATTACTCACACATAAAATATTTAATATCCTAGTGGGGTCGTCAAATGAGTTGGTTAGATTGGGTCGAAGACGGTGTGACCCAAATCGATTCATTTAACCCATTTTGACTTATTTATATATAATATAAATTTAGTGATTCATACTGGACTTAACCTTGTAACCAATTCATTACCGACCCAACCCACATTACTAAAACACATATATATTAAAAAACAAGAACCTTTATACTATGCGGTAGTGTGTAAAAAATAAAATTTTAAGTATTAATATGAGGTTCCAAATAAGATTTTTGACTTGTTCACTACTTTTTTCTTTATTGCAATTTTTTTTTTGAGTTTCACAATGAAATACCCAACATCTATTTAAAGTAATGAGTCAATAAACATTGACATGTGAAATGATATATTAATTTTTGCGATTTTCTAAAGCTTTCAATTTAAAAAGAAAAAAGATTGTAAGTGAAGCATAAAACTACAAGATAAGTTGCCCCAACCAAAAACCCCAAACCTAAATGTGAAGACATGTGAATAGGGATTTGCAGGTGGATTGGGCTTTGAACCAATTAAAAACCCACATTTTACTGAACTTTAGCACTAAAACCCATATTAATCCATTTAATGAAATTTAGCTAACCCATATATCACTTAACCGATTATATATATAGGTAAATAAATGGTCTTCAGTACATTTTGACAACTCTACGTTTTAGACACTAAAGGATAAATTGTAGCTCAATTGGATTAGTTGCCGTGGGTTTGACATATGGGCTTACGAGTTATGTAGGTGAGTTCAGAAGACCCAATGTATTTACGCATTGCACGACAACGCACCTATTATTATTTATTTTGGTCCACCTGTGAATAAATTATCTTCATAGGAAGGAAAGCTAGTTTAGCGCATTTTCATACTTGGGGTCGTCAGGCAGAGGCCAAGCTATTAAGAATCACCTTTTCGCATAGCATGAAATGAACATAATTTTCTTACAAGCCGATCTAAGTAATGCTAGAATAAAACTTGCTACTAATATGGGTATTTTGATTTCTAGAATGGGATCTGTAGCTCAAATTAAAGCCATAGAACAAGTAGCTGGAATTAAAATTGGAATTGACGTAATTTGCAGAATTAGAAACCTTTGCACAATTTGTTTCTAATCTTGATAAAGCAACCCATAATCACTGAGCTCATAACTAAAAGAACTAAAAAATAATTTGAAATAAAAGAAATAAGTAAAAAATTTCCTCCATGATCATTCAAACTAATTAATAATTTGGAACGATAGGAGGGTTAAAGCGAAGAAAACGCGGCAGCTTTTTAGAAGTCGAATCATTGAAGAATTATAATTATTGTAAATAATAATGAAGTATTGGATTACTTATTGTCGAAGTATGTCCTACTTATAAACATGTATAAAATATTTTATGGCAAAACCTATCAATCAATAAAACACATATCTCACGAGAACAGAATGTGCATGAAAATGCATGCCTAAATTGGTATGGAGACACAGTGCAGGGATGTACTGCAGAATTTCTTCTCTTGACTCTCATTTTGGGGGGGAATTAGGGATAAGCTGCATTTTCATTTTTTTTTTTTAAATCTTGGGAGACCAAGCATATGAAGTGTGATGTGATCTTGCAAAACTAAGCTCACAAAAGGTGAAATATGTTAGGGTTAATAAAGGACATACAATACAACCTATAGAGGGTGAATAGATTGTTTGGAAAACTCCGACAAATTTGCAAAAAATAGTAGCAACTTCTAAAAATATCGAGTCAAGCAAATATTTTAACCAGTGTAAAACAAATTGTGTGTTAGTACAAGTAAGATAAGGGTTCAACTTTATCCCTAGGTCTATGTCCATTCTCCTAACTAACAACCACAAGTTGAGTTGGATTACCCTACTAAACTACTCAACAAGTTTACAATAAGCAAATATTAAATCTTTTCAGATGATAGATCATACTATTAGGACTTAGTTGTTGTATTTACTTTTGTACATTTGATCTTTTACATGTTTACAAAAGAGCAATAATATAGCTCCGCCTGGGTAGGCTCTACAACTTTCGGGGAGGCGGGAACACAGCGCAAGTAGCAAATCGGATCATTAGACGATTTAAGCGTGGCGTCGGGGTGGTGGTTTTGCATAGGGGTTTGCACTGGTTCCTGCATCCAAAAAAAAAAATAATAATAATTTAGCTCTTAGCTTTTTAGCAAAAAGATCTTCGTGCCTCTAAAATTTTGGTTGCAAAGATCTTCTCTTATAAAATCTTCAATTTTCTCATTGAAGATGTCATGGAGAATTAAAGAGCCATTAGACATTCGTTCGTGCTACCGTCCAAGGGATACAATTCTTTTCTAGAACTTTTGCAAACTACCCAAAATAACTATTTTCCTATTCTCTATTTGACTTCAAGTTCTTTTGTTATGCATATTCGCCTTACAATGGCTATAATTGAGTGTTAATAAACATCATCAAATGACTAATATTGTAACATCAACGATGACCTGGTATCTTTAGCATAGGTACATATATTACCTTCACTTGTTTTTCAAGTCCGCTGGTGCTAATTTACAAACAAAACAAACTTGTGATCCTTTTCCTTTATGAATATAATCTTTGTTCTTTGTACATTGTTACAAACATCTGCACAATACTATAGTAAATATTATATTAAGAATAGGTTAGAAATCATCAAAATCACTTAGAGATATTTCATCAACAAAATGGTTCTCAAATTAGGACTCCATTAGTTTCTTGGAAAATGCGAGAAAATGTTTTTCAAGAAATCATTTTCAAAACAATGATAATATTTCATGGTAATCGGCTGAAACTTTTAAATGAACTAAAAATATTTTCCGTCGTTTAGTATGGAAAATTTGATTGAATTTTCCTCTGTCCACCCTTTTTAATATTTTATTTAATATTTTAAAGAAAAATAGAAATTTTCTTTTTCTTTTGTTTTTCCTTCTTCTTCGGCCAATCGCCGATCACAGCGATGGCCGACCAACGACCATAGGCGAGGTTGAGCTTGCTTGAGGCCAATGAGCTCAAGCTTGCCAAAGAGCCAGCTCGATCTTAGCTAAAGAAGAAGGAAAAAGAAGGAAAAGAAAAAAAAGAAGAAAAAAAAACGGATATTTAAAAGGAATGCATGGAAGAGAAGATGCTTGGTCTCGGTGAAAGAAAGGACAAAGGAAAATGATTTCTGCTTTTCATTTTCCTTATTTTAGAATACTTTTTTTCCATTCATGGAAATCATTTTCCTTGGCTGATTTGTTTTCCATGTGCCAAACATTGGAAATCTTGAAAAACAATATCCTGAAAGGCATAGATCACATTCTCATGACTCGCATACTTCTACTATTCCTTTGATAAGAATACACAAACACTGGCCAATTTTCCCACCATAAGCATATGGCAAACATAAAAAGATGTCAACACAAATTACAAACCTTGATAGAAGCTGGCGAAGCCAGGCATAACAAGCCAAAGAGTGAATAACTACAGTCATTGGAGTATACAATATATTCGAAGATCTTTAAATTACAAGAACCAAATTTATTTAGATCATTGATCATATGAGATCTACAGTAGAAATCTATGGTGGACGCACGTGATCAACAATTTAGATGCTCTTTAGTTGCCGGCCCATGCAATAGAAGCTAAAGAGAGCTCTATCACAATTCTAGTTGTGCACAAAACAGAATTGGGAAATACTCACTGTTAGTGTGCGATGTGAATGTACAATATTGTGAGTTTTGTCATTGTTACATAACGACATAGTGCCTCAATGTTTACATATAGACACACGGAATAATTATTCCGCTCTATATATTATGAAATCCCACACTTCCATATGACTACTCAGCTATGACGAGGCAACCATCTGCATTCTACTAAATGCCCTCTTGCCACGATTTTTGCCTTGCCTTCGCCGTGGAGAAATAACAGAGGCCGCAACTCAAAAGAGCCTAAGGAAGCTCAAGCCGCTAGTGTCGTTGTCATCACCACAAATTCATTTTTCTCAACTCAAGTGTGATGTCTATCCTCAAGCACTCTTGGCGTATGTTGATTGGGACAGTTACTTCCAAGACGAGGTGTTAGGAGTACAAATGATAAATTAGTCTTTAGGACTTTTAGAGTTTATTTTGATGTGTATATATTAAACTTAATTGAATAATACAAAATTAATTTTTCCTTACATGATATCAGAGCCAAGGACTTAACCCTAGTTGATGTAGCAATCACTCGCTGCTGTCAACTTGCAAGAACAGTCGGCCATCACTGCCGCCATGGCTTGTCATCATTGCGCATCTCTCTACCCATGACTCTATGGTGCGATAATAAAGTTGCAGTACATATAGCTTCCAACCATGTTTCATGAGAGAACAAAACACATTGAAGTTTACTGTTATTTTATCCGAGAGAAGTTACAAAGTAGAGTGATCCTTCCCAATCATATTTGAACGGGTGAACAACTTGTAGACATCTTTACTAAATCTTTGAGTAATGGGAGGAACACCCATCGGTGGGTAGCCGTGATGGTTTGCGCCTTACTACCTCATCGCCGAGGGAACGAGTTCGAATCTCCGGTTGCTAGCGTCTTAAGTGGGGAGCCCTGGTGGTGGGGTCTGGGCTAGCTCCTCCAGGTATAGGCCTCTCGGGCCCTGTGGCGGCCATGAGCACTCGTAAGATTGTGCCAAGCTAGATCCTGGATACCCAAAAAAAAAAAAAAAAAAACATATTTGTAACAAGCTGGGCATGATTAATATCTATGCTCCCGCTTGAGAGGGAGTGTTAGGAGTACAAAGGGTAAATTGGTCTTTTGGACTTTTAGTGTTTATTTTGATGTATATATGTCGCGACCTAACCTCGGGTGAACCACTTAGGTTTGGCTAATGGATTACTAAGTCTAAACTTAGCTCGGGCTCTCACAAGTTCATACCAATTCGAGACTTAGGTTCAAGTTTTTTAGCATTCAAATGAATTTTATCTAGAAGTCGCCACTAATCAATTTATGGTAAGTCGATTAGACACCTAAGTAAAATAACAAGAGAATTATTTTGCTCCTATAAATCAAAGAAATTGGGTACGAGGACTTGGTTACACTAGATTTATCTAATACTCTTTCGGTACCATTCTTTTTATTTTCAAAAATATCTTTGGTAATTCTGGATTGGTTTTAGCCTAAATCACTATTATGCAATGGGGTGATCACACGGATGTTTATCCATTATTAAATAATCAAATAAATTGCACCAAAAGAATTAAACACACAAAGCAAGCAATTATTTTTTTTTTTTTTTTTTGGTTTTCTCTTATCTTGAAATTAGAACTTTACTATATAACGTGCACTTTAACTACATAACCTAACTCTATTGACAAGCAATTTCTAATTAAATGAACCTAACATGCAAACTATTTGACATGCACCTAATATTTTTGTATTTTTTATTAAAATTCGTAACAAAAAAAAAACTAATTAAACTATCTAAAATGAATAATTTCTAATCTATTTTAGGGATTAATTTGACTTAAACCCTAATCTATCTCATAAAACTATTTTAAAAATGCAAGATTATCTAAATATGCAGGCGTTATCTAAGACCCTACCTATAAAGGAAAATATTACTTAGAAACGTCTGGTAATGCAGTGTATACTATTGCAATCTATGCAATACCCACACTAATACTGCACAAGTCTTTTAAGCTTCGGAATATTTCAGTTCTGAGATAGTGAATTTCTTACTCAAGTAATAAATAGCTCATTCTTTTTTATCAATGGGACTTTCCAGAGCCAACATTGCGCCCAATGATTCACTATAAATGGTGAGGTAGAAAATCAAAGGATGCCCCACAATGGTGGGACAAGAACTGGTGGATTCATCAAGTATTGTTTCAACTTGTCGAACGCTTCTCAACATTCATCATTCCAATTGACTCGTGCATTTTTCTTTAAGAGCTTGAAGAACGGCTTGACAATTTCGGAAAGTTGGGAAATGAATTGAGCAATGTAATTCAATCTCCCCAAAAGGCTTCAAACTTTTTTCACCGTTGACGGAGGTCGCAACTCGCATATGGCCTTGGCTTTAGATGGGTCAATCTCAATCCTTTTCTGCTCACCATGAATCTGAGTAATTTACTGGATGTTGCCCCGAACACGCATTTGTGGAATTTAGATGAAGCTTGAACTCACGGAATCGATTGAACAACTTTTTCAGGGTTTCGACGTGGCTTCTTCTAGGTTGAGTCTTTGCAATCATATCATCAACATAGACATCAATCTCCTGATATATCATATCATGAAATAGTGCTACCATGGCTCGCTGGTTAGTTGCCTCTGCATTCTTGAGTTTGAAGGGCATGACCTTATAATGAATGGTTTCCCACGGGCTTATAAATGCAGTTTTCTCCTTATCTTTATCCTTCATATTTATCTGATTGTACCAAAAAAAACCATCCATAAATGAGAACAATTCAAATCCAGCAATACTATCAACAAGGACATCTATATGTGGTAACGAGAAATCATCCTTCGAGTTGGCCTTGTTCAAATCCCGATAATCAACACAAATTCGGACTCGACCGTGCTTCTTCATCACCGGTACGATGTTAGCCACCCATTTTGGGTATTGTGAGACTTTAATGAATCCCACCTTCAAAAGTTTCATTATTTCTTCCTCTATCTTCTTCGAGAGCTCGGATTTAGTTCTCCGCAGCCTTTGCTTCTTAGGTGGCATGTCCGAATTAGAAGGCAAGCAATGTTCAACGATTGATGGGTTTAAACCAGGCATGTTAGCGTAGGCCCGGACGAAGACATATTGATATTCTTTGAGCAACTGAATTAGGCACTCTGCCTCATCTTTGGGGAGATTTGCCCCAATTCTCACTTCCTTGACTTCTTTTGTGTCATTGAAATTAATAGTGACGGTTTGTTCGGATGTAAAAGCCTTGGCTTTTTTATGTTGTTCCCAACTACGCTGCACCTCAATGGAATCTTCGATCAAGTCTTCGGGATCATCATTATCAGCATTTACTGCATTGGATTGGACCGTTTCCATGCCCTTGCATGCCATAAGACCATTCTCTTGTGGGCTAGGGCCCATTTCTTGTGGAGGTCCTTCGTCAATGGCTCCTATAAGGAAATCATCGAACAAACTTGTGATTCCATCGAGTGCATCGCCAAGGTTCTCTGTCTTTGGAGATGTCGAATCGTCCATGCCACCTCATCCATCTGGGACAATGTCACGAGATTCAATGTATAAGTTGAGGGGAGCCGAATATTTAATGGTGGAATGGATTTCATAGGCAAACCTTGGAAGCCCCATCAAGGTTCTACTAGGTGTTCTTAACTTCCATAGTGCAAGAGGAGGCTTGCATGTGGCGGAGAAAATGTGGTTTTTGGGGAGGTCAACGGTGAGCCCAATGCTGGAGACAGCAAAAATGACATGACAAATATTCAACTTCTCAATGCCTTATGACTTGAGGAGATGGGAGGTGTGGAAAGAAGAAGACTTGTCAGAGAGAAAATTGAGAGAGATTTGCTAGAGTTGAGAATGAGAAGGGAAACGAACACATAAGGACAAAATAAGAAGAAACACAAATAATAAAAGAGACCACTTGTAATAGGAGTAATAGGCCCCACAGTGGATAGTATAGTCAAAACACAAAAAAGAGCATCTAGACCAAAAGAGGAGTGGAAAAAGTGCAGCCCATTTATCTATATTTATCAAATATCTATTTGTTGTTTTATGCTTGACTTATGTTTACCCACTCACGAACCATCCATGTTATTATGCATTCATCTAAATTAACATGTATATATTAGTAATCTCGTCACACGATGTTTGGTACTCAATTATAGTTACACAACGCAATGTCATATCATAAACCATCTCGTTACATGACAAAGTAAAAGCTAGATAGAATAACCAATGATCAGTTTCAAATTTAGACCTTATGTATATTTAAACTAATGGAATTCAAAGGAAGAAGATACAATTTGAGAGTTTCCAAGAAAAAATGAATGTTATCGACATTGCAAATCTGGAACTAATAATCTAAACTCCATATTTTCACAGCCCATTTGATCAACTGTAGGTGCAAAATTCCACAATAGATGAGGAACCATTTAAAGAAATTAGAAAACATCACACGCACGTTGATGTATTCGGCTTGAGGAGTTCGCAGCCATGATTGGAATCGGTTCCCTCTATCATCGGTCTAAAAGTACCGGTTTAACTTAGTTCTCGAATCAGATCAAACCATCACCCTCTTTCTTTGATCCTAGTGACATAATCACATAAAGAAATTATAAATCTATACGACTCGATATGTTTAGGGTCCGTTCGTTTCGTGGAAAATGAAGAATTTAGGAAAATATTTTCTCGTAAGTCATTTTCCAAGAAAACGACAATATTTTCTGTGTTGTTAAAAGTTTCGAAAATGTTTGAGAAAATATTTTCCGGTGTTGATAAGGAAAATATTTTCCACTCACCAGACATTGGCGCGCAGCGGTCAAACTTGAGGCTCCGCGATCGACGAGCGCAAGTTTGAGATCAATGAACTTAAGGTTCACTTTGTCCGACGACTACCAAGTCGAAAGAAGAAGATAAAAAAAAAAAAGAAAAAAGAAAAAGGAAATTAAAAATAATTCAAATTAAAAAAATGAAAATTAAAAAATAATTCGAATGAAAAAGAAAAAAAAAAAAAAAAATAAAGGGGAGGAGAGTCATGATTTGTAGAGATGTGAGATAAGAGATCAGTGAGGAAAATGTTTTTCACTTTTTAAAAGTAGAAAACATTTTCCCATACTTTAAGACTTTTTTATTTAATGGAAAACATTTTTTCAAGCGAATTCATTTTCCATTTAAAACGAATGTCGAAAAATCCAAAAACGTTTTCCCGTAAATTATTTTTCGCGAAACGAACGAATCCTTAACTGATGCATTTTAACTTTTGGCATGGAATGGATAGTGAACTTTTGTCCACCATATTTCTCGTATGGAGAGATTAGAGATCAGTTAAACATCAACATCCAAAAACTTGTACGGAATTACGACGCGTGCATCGGCAAAACATCTTTTTCTGCTCAACTTCCACGTGCATTGTTAACCACGAATACTGAGAAGCGGTGTCGTTTTGCTTTCGGGCTTGGGCTACACCTAGTTTCGTCGATCAATTTTGGGCCCAGTTGAGCTAAGCCACGACCCACACCATGGCGACTTTTGCATTTTCCCTTTTCAGATCTTCTTCTTATAAAAGTGTATGAGAAGGTCCGGCCCGCCCCCACTTTAGAACGGGTCCTGACCCGGACAATTCATATGTATGTTTCGGGTAACATACCAGGCCCCTTGACCGGATCCTAACCGACCAACGATCCACTCGTGAAGTCCGAATATATTTATCGAATAAAATAAGTTTAATGAAATTGTCCATTGTTCAAATTTTTGTTTGGAATAAATCATTTCTAGGACGGTACTATAGATTGAGTTATTGTTATTGATAATTTTTTTTTGGTAACCGAGAATCCGCCGGGTCCGCCTTTCACTTTACGCTAATTAGCAACCCAGTACAGTGCACGTGTATCTTGTTATTGATACGATCCCATTGGCCCCCCCCACTTAAGACGTGCTCATTTGAAAATATGAAAACAACCCAAAAGCGCCGCCCACCAGTAGGTTTGTTATTGATAATTGATATCCCTTAAAAATGAAAAAAAAAAAGTAAGGGATACCAAAAAATCCTTCTTTGAACTCACCCAATCAAAAATATTACTTTCAATTTGTTAAGTTTGAAAAGTTGAAAAAAAAGAAGAAGAAGAGAGAGTTACACGTGCATTATCCACGTGATATATTTGTATTAAATCTGGAAATAATAACCTACATCATCGAATAACAATGGACATGTCAACACCTTTATTTATTTATTTTCCATTCTTACCGTAGAAGGATAAAAAAATGGACATATTAACTCATCATTTTAAATAATCCAACTTTACATATAAATAGCGTTTGATTTGTCATTTGAGCAAATGTAAGGCAATATTGAACATCTATTGATAGCTTAGGAATTAAATTAAATAAATAAATTAAATCAAAATTTGGGAATTAGTCGTGTCTTTTTATTTTTTGAGTTGGCCCAAGAAAAAGACAAGTCGAAACGATTTCATGAAGGAAAGCTCGAGAGCGTTCTCGTCTGCTCGGGCTGCCACATGTTTGGGAATGCAGTGGAAACTTCGCGGTGGGAGAGAGTCAAACGGTGAGAAAAAAGTCAAAAAGAAGAGGCGTTGTATATCACGAAATACGCATTATTAACGAACGAAGCTAATTGAGAGTTAGGCAAACAGATAGCGTATTTCATAAAGAAGTGTTTGTTTTCCAAGAATCCATTTGTTTCGAAAAAAGATATTTAAAAAATATTTTCTTAAAAATGATCATTTGTATCACTTAAAATAATCAATCAATAGAAATTAATTTTATAATAGAAAAATAAATATTTTGTTTATTTATTTTTACAAGTTATATAATAGATGATTTTTGAAAAATATTTTTTAAATCATTCATTTTTGCGAAATGAACGAAGCTTAAATGACCCCCAACTAAAAAAAAGAGGTCAAAGCCTAAATGTCATCATGAAGCGGGCAAATTACAAGAGAGGGAAAAATTAATTGATCAATTTTCGACTCTTTTTGTTTCGTCAAAAATGACTAATTTGAAAATTATTTTCTTAAATATGATTGCTTGAAGTAAATAGTCAATGAGAGAGTGTCATTATCATTGGCAATAATTTATATATGAATTTTTTTTATAGATGATGAAAAAAATTTCATCCATTTATTTTTATAAGTGATACAATCGATTAATTTTATGTCATTTTTTTGTGAAACAAACGAAGTCAATATAAAAACTAATTATTATTGTTGTTGTTGTTCGGCTAATCTCTAAAAAATCCCCAAATTTTAGGTTTTGTCCAAATTCTACCTCAAACATTTTTTATCTCGGAAAATTCCCAAACTTTAGGTCTATTCCCAAATTTACCCTAAACTTTTTTTTTTGTTTTAGAAAAAACCCCAAATTTTAGGTTTAGTCCCAATTCAACCTCAAACTTTTTTTATCTTGGAAAAATTCCCAATCTCTAGGTTCAATCCCAAATTTACCCTAAACCTTTTTTTGTTTTAGAAAAAACCCCAAACCTTAGGTTTAGTCCGAAATCTACCATGAACTTTTCTTTTATCTTAGAAAAAACCCAAACTTTAGGTCCAATCCCGACTCTATCCCTTATTTTGTTGAAAAGAAAATCATTTACTTTTACTCTAGTCTTAAATTTGCTCCCATTAGCCATTTGTCCAAAAATCATGATTAGTCGTCCCTAATTTTTATATCCTACATCTATTTTATTTTGAAGATAATTTTTCCATATCGCCTTGTTGGTGTATATTTATTATCGATTCTGAAATGTCATATTAAGTTGGGACTGGACAATGAGGTAAATTTGAGAATACATTAAAATTTGGTGATTTAAAAAAAAAAAAAAAAAGGAAAATCTTGAGACGGGACTAGACCCTTGGGGGTTCGGGGCAAATTTAGGGTTTAGGTATTTCAGGGAATTGGCCCTCTTATTATTATAAAGTCGTGAAAGGCGTGCGAGGGAACGAGAATAGGACCGGGGAGGTTCTAGAAAACTCCAACAACAACGACCACGCCCCACACGCCCCACGACATAAAGATGACCGGAAATCCTCCAACTCCCCCGCGTCAGTTTCCTCCTTATTCGTGGCCAACAAGCTTTCTCCTTTCTCTCGTCGTCGTCCTTTCCCCCCCTCTCTTTCTCTCTCCACCGTTTGCCTCGGCGCCGCTTCGCTTTCCCCTGTTTCTCTCAGGTAATATCTCTCTCTCTCTCTCTCTCGCTTTCTCTCTCCGTGGGTCGCGTCCTGCGCGGCGGTCCTGGCAATTCTCCCGACCGGAGGCGTCTCGCGGGCGGGGTTGGGGAGCGGCCGCATTCCGTTCGAGAATGGGGGTTTCCGTTCGCGAATTGAAGCTCTCCCGTTTTCGATTTGCTCTCGGATCGACCGGTTTTGCGCGCGTCAGCTAAAAAAGATTCGAGCCGCGTTTCCCACGTCAAAGTCTAGATTCTTCGTGGCGTCCGCGTCTTGCATTTTATGTTTGCTGCTATGCAAACTTCTGCGGTTGGATTCGACCGATCTCTGTGTCTTTAGTGTGGGATATTGGTTTGGGTGCGGGGGGATTTAAGCCGGGGATTGCTTAGCTGTGCGGCGAATGCGGGGTGAAAGGGAGTCAATTCTGTTTGGTCGACTGTGAAGTCGTCTTAGGCTTGGCATACGAACTTACTGCAGTGCTTTATTTGGAGCGTATAGCAGGAATCTCGTCCCAGAGGGTGATGGTTTTCAGTTGTTTATATAATCAGGTTCTGATCTGAATGAGATGGTTTGCTTTTGGTTCAATTGGAATTTAGACACAGATAATTTTCTTCATCGAATCTTGGGTCCCCTTAATTGGTATAATCTCGAGGAGCTCTCTGAAAGGTGTAAAACGAAGTTGGTCATTCGGTTAATTTTGCCGAAAAAGTAGCTGCACTGCAGTGCATTATCTATAGGCAAAAGTAGTCAGTTCTTGTTTAGTTTCTCAGTGTAGTTGTGACTTGTGAGGCTTTGCTTTATTACTTGCGTGGCTGGAGTGCTGGTTTTAATGATGTTGGTTCTTTGATTTGTTTAGTCCTTGTAGGTGACACTCTCACTGTTTGCATTTGGGAGTTTCGAAACTCATATGGCTGAGGTAAATGAACGTTTCAGTGACATACTTTGGTTTCTCATATCTGTCGGTGCATCGTGTGAATGTAGTGACAATTATTCTGAATATAGCAGGAGGGTCACAGGGTTACTTTGAATGTGTATGACCTGAGCCAAGGTCTTGCTCGACAGCTTTCCACATCTTTCTTGGGAAAGGCGATTGAGGGCATATGGTAAGTGGATTGCAGTTGGAGGAGGGAAAGATTTTATTTGTTAAGTCTTCTTGTTCTCATGAAAGTGCTGCTTCTGGGTGCACAAGCTCCAAGCAATACATCTTGAAATTGTATTTTAAGCTGCTTCTGGTATTTTATTATTGTTTTCTTTTTCTAGGTGAGGGAAAAGGAAAAAAGGGGGGGGAGGGGAATGGAAAATTTATTTAATTTGGATCTTTGGTACTGAAAATTTTTTGATCTCAGTGTTTCTTGATGATATTGAGTACTTTTGCTTTGTGAGGGGTCCATGTCTATTTGGCCTGCAGTAAGCTGCATTGATGAATGAAGGAGGAATTAATTGAAGGTTTATATGTTGGTTAGTTAGAAATTGTTTTCTCATCAATTGGGTTTGAGCAACTTGTGAGACAAAGCACGATTGACCTCATGTGTCAACTGACTACTTTTGTAAATGTTACATTTAATCTGGAATTTTTTTTAACCAGAAGCAGGGGCAACATGACATGCCTTTCCCTTTAGAAGAAAAGAAAAGCCAGTATGCAGATCTCTTTATCTTACTGACATCAATGATTTGAATTTTTTCAAACACAGGCACACTGGAGTGGTAGTGTATGGTAATGAATACTACTTTGGAGGAGGTATACAGCATGCTCCTGTTGGGTCAACGCCGTATGGTACTCCCATTCGTGTTGTAGAATTGGGTGTCACACATGTGCCAAAAGATGTTTTCGAGATGTATTTACAGGAGATCAGTCCTCGATATACAGCTGAAACATATAGCCTGCTCACTCACAATTGTAACAACTTCACTAATGAGGTAGCCCAATTTTTAGTGGGTTCAACCATTCCAGACTATATTTTGCAGCTTCCTAATGAGGTCATGAGTAGCCCGATGGGTGCTTTGATATGTAAGTCCATTTTTACTGGCCAAGATGTTCCCTCAATTGTGTGTTGACTTCTTTTTCCATAAACTAAAGGAATTGGTTGGATTAACATGCTGTTGCACGACGCTAGTAGTGTGATACAACTGGAAATCTATGCTATCAGAACTCAGTAGAAATCACCTGTCCTATTCTCCCTATGATTGAGTTTGGATATGGGCCCCACTATGCCTGTAGGTTGTATATTACTGTTTGTTATTCCTCAGAGTGCTGGGTGATTATCTGGTGTTGTGATGAACCATAGTTCCTCTATATGAAATAAGGGAGATTTCTGCATGTGATGTTGATTGGGTGTACTTGGTCTCTTTTTTTGGGAGAACATGGGGATGAGATACCCCTACATGGATTATCCATCTGGTAGGTGACTGCACGACAATATTGTCTTTATGTCACGTGAGGGAAAGACCTCGCTCTTTTCCTTCTCATCTTGGAATTATAAAAGGGCAGGTGATAGGCACATAGAATCTTGCCCTGGAACTTTCTGAGCATGATGTATCCCTACAAATTATTGTTTGTTTGTGAGAGATTAAGTTGAAGGGGTGGTAAAAGTTCTCAAGTCAGGCAATCATCATCAAGGTTAACGTCCTCCTTTTTTGGTCACCTTTTTTGGTCATAAGGTCAACGTGCTCTAGTTCCTCGTATATTGTTGTAGATATTGTCGCATATTGTTTGGTTCCTTGTGGTGGCTTTGGGATTTCTAAATTGTATAACCGGCGTCTGCTGCTTGTGAATGTGTTCCATTGAATGACATACTTCTGGTTTGTATTGCAGTGCCTATGATACAGAACCTGGAGACGACTTTGAAAGCAGGAGCTGTTCCTCAAGTTCCACAATTTAGGCCTCCATCCTCAACCCCCGATGTTACCAAGTCCTTCGGCAGTACTCCTAGTGCACCTGTGAAGAAAACCAAAGCCACAGATGCGGATAAGAAACAGCAATCTGGGGAGTGTGCTAAGGAGTCTAAGGATGAAAAAGCCCCAGCTGCAAGTGGTTCTGCCGCTGCAAAAGTCGACCCTGTACCAGGAGATCCTCTGGGAGATGCACGGAGCAAGGTGCAGGAGGAGATTACTGCAGAATTTGCGGCAATCATGGCAAGTGGAACGTTGCGCGCAAGTGAAGCGGCGGCACTTGCCACCAAGAGGGTGATGCAGAGATATGGGCAGATGAACATTGCGATGTCGAGCTAAAATGAACTGAAAAACAACGCATCATTATTACTAGCAAAAAGCGTGTTTACAATGCAGTAGACACAAAGTGATTGATTATCATGAGACTGAATTGGTCGGCCCCACCCTGATGTAAACTGATTTCATTGTTCGAATTATTAACAGAGACGTTTTCTGCGTATGCCTTCGATTTTGAATGCCAGATTAGCGGGTGGAAAACACGAATGAACCTTGCATTCGCACTTCGTGTTTTTTCCCATACTTTGATGGCTGTAGGATGTGTTTCTACAGCCCCTACCAAAATGTACTTTCCCAATGCATGTCAATTGAAGAAGCGATGCCTATCGCTTACGTGGCGATGTGCCTTTAATCCCAGATCGGAGCGCCTCTAATTCGGGTTTTCTCCTCTCTTTTAAAAAAAAATAAATAAATAAATTGGTGGAGGCTCTTATTAATTTCTTTCAGTATCAATTTCTATTAGTCACTATTACCAAAAAAAAAAAAATATATATATATATATATATTAGTCACTACCATAGTTTCTGGTCCACATGCCCGGCCCGCGACTTTTACAAAATTTAAGCTGACTTTCTCTGATTTGAGCTTTGAAGTGACGGTTGGACTGATGGATGATCATCATTTACACAATTGAAGCTGACTTTCTGTGATTTGAACTTTGAAGTTACGCTTTTGACCGATGGACAATCATCATTTACAAAATTGAAGCTGACCTTTTGTGATTTGAACTTTGAAGTTACGGTTGGACTATCCATTGCAAAATGGCAATTGCTATCTTTCAAAATCAAGAGAGACAGACTACTAATACCACGTCGATCCCTGATGATACTCCTATGAAAGACGCGAATTTCAAATCCTATTTTTTCAACCCAACCCAAATTGACAAAGAAAATTTAATAGTCGTACTCCCGCTTGACTTATATTTGAAGTGAACTGAATATTTTGACCATCCAAGTTCAATCCAATTAGAAGCCGAAGAAACTCCAAAAAGAAAATCATTTCTCGAATAAAACTTCGCACGGGCCAAAAACAAAGTAAAAATGTATTATAAAGATAAATAAATTAGGAAAAAAAACAAATGAATTAGCGCCTACAAGAACGAAATGGAGGTCGCGATTATTGTCCGTACACTCTTCGAAATGCAAAGAGAGGCACCTTCGAATTTGCTCTCTCAACTTCTCTGCTTCTCTCTCCTCACCAAAGAATAACAAGAAGACCTCAGCTGCGTTTTGTTAGGCTTCTGAAAAAATGCCTTTGAGCAAATACAAAATACTTTAAAGAGTTTTTTTTTCTTTTTGAAATGCAAATAATGTTTTATGAAGTGTAATTTAATAGTACATTAGAAAACAACTTTGATTTAAAAAAAAAATACCCTTGAAAAGGATTTTTGCTACAATTTTTTGGAAAAAAAAAAAGAAGAAAAATTTCAAACCCTTCACTAGACTCTGGTCAGATTTAAAAAAAATAAAATAAAATAAAATCTGAGGAGCCTTCTATTGGATTATCATCGTGGATCAATCTCTTGAAGTATGAGCCGGCCCTTAGATTCCCCTGCCTTTTAGACTAGTTGTCTCTTTTGATTCTGAAAAATAGCAATAGAATTCTCCATCGGCCCAACTGCAGCTTCAAAATTTAGGAGAAATTGTCCAAAAAATCCCAAATTCATTAATTGTCCAAAAAATTTAAACCCATTATATGAAGGCCATTTCAGTTTTAACATTTTCAATTGTGTCAATTTAGTTATAAACTTTTTGATGATTTGCCTTTCAATTTTAAACCTTTCGATGATTTGCCAATGTAGTTTTTCTAGCTAAATATTCAAATAATAGGTTTATGACTATATTGGCAAGTTTTTAAGATTTTTAGGACAATTTCTCCTCAACGTTAAGTTGGACGAGCTTGGTGGTGCTATTGTAGTATAAAGGATTTAATAGGATTAGAGATCATAAATAATGAAGGAGGATCTCCATCCTTGAATTCTGAAGCTTTCTCTTTCTTTGTCGAGTCTCAAACATGATCTTGTAGAGTTCTGATATCAAGGCGTTGAGGCACCAAATCTTGCCTAGCTGAGATCTCTACAAATATGTTTCTAATAGAGCTCAAAGGAAAACTGCTAAGCTATATAGTTGGGGCAACAGTTGGGATAAAAGAATTAGCTAGTTGCCTTGGATGATGGGGAAGACCATACTCTCAATAATTTGCTATTTCACCTATGCTATTTCTTCCATTGTGTTTTCCAAATAATAATGTTGGATTCTTGCAGCTTCAAAATTAGAAAGCATTTTTTCAAGATTTCTAATCATTCCTTCAATTTTGATGGAAGCTTCTACACCTTGGTAAGTTCTTTGGTGCACACAATCAAATCGTTTTTGCATTGCAACAAAACCTTTATATAGGGTTTCAACAGTTGTACCAATTTAATGAAGAACAATGGTATGAGAAGTACACACCTTGTTTAAAAGAAGGGCATTCTCAATCTGTCAATTTAGGACAACTTCTCCTGCAGAAATCTTCTTGGGAATTCCACTAGCATCAACCCCCGAAGGATTTGCTATTTTAGCAACATATTTATACCTTTGCCCAGAACTAGTCGTTTCAAAATCTTGTTTTAGCTGTGAAGTGGGAGTCAAAGGAGGAAAATTTGTAGGAGAAAACATGTACATATTCGGAGGGTTGGCCATATGTTGTTCGGCCTCTTGAACTTTTTGGGCATTTGGCACTAGATTAACTGGACTCTTGGCTTGAGCAGTTTTGAATTACAAGAGGAATTTTTCTTAATTCACTTGTAAATGGGTTTGTAGAATGGGGAAATAGGTTGCTATTTTGGCTTTATTTATTGAGGCTCAGGCTTTGGTAGTTCATAAGGTTTATGGGTAGGAGGTGGTGGTGAATAAATGGAGATAGTGCTAGAGAAGAGTAAGGCACTGTGTAGGATACCATAAACCGGTACCTTCAACCATCTTCAGCAAGAGAACCTATAGAAGAATCGCAATCTAGGTATCTCTGATTGAAAGGATCTCGAGCCCATTTCTTTTTCTTCTTCACCGAATGGCGATGATCTTCATCTTTTGTAAGGGCTGTACAAAATTCACACTAGCAGTCACATTCCAGTAATAGTGTCATGTAACCGAGTCTTTAAAGTAGTAAATAGGATTACCAAAGGAATAAACTAGAGGGCCTATCTGGGGTTTATGATTAGGTTTACCTTCCCCATCTTCTTGGTGATCCTTCGTAGGTTGGACCATAAGAAGAGTGAACAAAATAGAGCTGAATGTTTCTGTCTTCTGCTCTATGGGGACAAATTTAATAACCACATTGCCATCTTTCTTCTTGGTAAACTTTGGCTTAGTGGACTAGACTAAATGAACATCCTTGTACAACTTTTCATAATTGGTTACCCAAGTCCTAGGACAAAGTTTAACCAACTCATCCCTAAAAATTTGTTTAGGAACATAAACGCAAGGTGTTGTATGGTTATTATTCATAGAGATCAATAAGGCTTCTTCTGATGCTAGAAGAGAAAGATTGATGACATGGTTCTAGACTCTATACACCATTTGATAGTACAAGATAGCAATAACGGAATCTGCTACTTGGAAAGCTCCAGAAATTTGGAGTTGAAT
This sequence comes from Eucalyptus marginata, assembly GCA_014182565.1. NCBI lineage: Eukaryota > Viridiplantae > Streptophyta > Magnoliopsida > Myrtales > Myrtaceae > Eucalyptus > Eucalyptus marginata. The sequence continues at coordinate 39,893,525 of CM024595.1, read as the reverse complement.
TTTCAAGGCAATAAATAGTTGAGGGTCAGAAAGTGCCATATTGAAATTTGGAAAAAGAGTAACAAACACCGTTCCAACATTCAAGATAGTCTTGATTGTCCCAATATAGGCATGTTGGTACTCAATAAAACTTGTGTCTAGAAGAGCCATCTGTGCAATAACAAGAAGACCTTTTCGATCATGGAAAGACAAGTTAAGACGAATTGCACCATAGTACAAATGGGTGTATCCTTTTTGAATCCAATGTCGAAGGAATTCAAAAGGGATTTGAAGAGTAACAAACTATTCTTAGGAATAGGATGTTGATCAAACCAAGTAGATTGGACATATTCCTTGATTTCTTTTGGAGTATGACCGATTAACTGTCTACTAGAAAGGATAAGAGAAAAAGAGGACGGTTGTCTAGCAAAAGCAGCATAGAGATTTACAATAGGAGGGTAGTAGGTAAGATTTTCTTGGCTTCATTGAGGTAGAATACCTCATAAAGCCAATCGATCTTGGATGATTTAGATTTATGAAAAGGACTTGATGGAGTTAAGGTAACTAGAATATCTACTAGTGGTGAAGAAAGTTTGAGGTGGGTGTTTTCACTCATGGTAGAGTGATGGGTCCCCTTTAAATTCTAGTAGTATTACAAATCTTAGAAAGATACCATAGCACGTGAGTACAATTTGAGTTGGCGAATTCCACTCTAGAACCAAGAATTGTCTACTAAAGAATAGTTCTAAAAAATTGAAACCGAGAATCGTTGATTCCATTGATCAATCGAAGAACAAGACTGCCGGTCTGGTCCAATTCTCAAGTGAGTCCATAGAACCGATCCCATCAAATGTAACATTTTCCAGCAAGCCGAAGTAAAACGAAAGCCAAAGAACTTCCCTTTTGCAAGATCAGTAAAAAGATTGGGTTTATACTAAAAGTTGAGAGTTGAGATAATGAATCGATGGATATTGATCTTGAGAGTCGAGGTCATGAATGAGAGATAGAGAGATGACTTAGACAAGGTGAAAGTGAGATAAGATGGGCACTCGATCAATAGATTTTAAGCTTCAAATTACGGATTTTAGGATTTTTATTTTTATTAATTTTGTCAAAATTTTGTTTTAAAAATTAAATATATAAATAATTGATCTAATTTGAATAGGCAATCTTCCCTTCCCAATGCTGGAACCGGACAGGTATCCAATTGAAACCGAAAACCGAACCAATTTAGGGTTTGGTCGAGTCCGGTTTCGGACGGTTCTTGATTTTTTATTTTTTTTTTGTCATAACCCTATAAGTATCGAGTCACCGACAGTCGACATTGCTTCAAAAGTTTTTCCAGCATTCCGGACAGTGACTTCTGTACAGCGTGTCGACTGTCTTATCCGGAACTACAACTTGCCCGCATAGGTAGAAGATTTTTCTCTGCTCGACGTCGCCCGCGCCAAGTGCATGCTAACCACAGATCTCGGAAAAGCCGGTTTTGTTTTGCTTTTGGGCTCGGGGTTTGCCTCGTTTCGTCCATCTATTTTGGGCCCAATCGAGTCTGAACCGTGGCAGACGGTCGACTTTTACTTTTAACCTTTTTAGATCTTGCGACCTTTTACTGTCTAATAATTCGACGTCTACTTAACGCAAGGTATCCAAAGCCTTTTTAAGATATATCGATGCCGATATAGTGAATTACATACTTTTTATTTGAAAATGTGTTTATAATTTAGCTGGATAAATAAGTTTTACAAAACGATGGAAATAAGAGCAGTTCGAGAGGCTTGAAAGCTCCATGGGTGAATTTGAAGAATGTTCTTAGGATGCATTTGTTTGGGAGGAAATTGTTTTTCAAGGATTGATTTTATGGACTTTTACCTATTTGGTTCGTGAAAAATGATTACTCGATTGAAAACATTTTGCGATCAATGAAAATATTCATACAAAAATTTAAGAAAGTGAGTTCTTAAATCTAAAGATGTGAAAATCGGAATTGCTTATATTGAATACTATAATACTTTTTTTTTTTATATTCATTTCCTTCTTCTTCTTTGGCCAATAAGTCGATGACCGGCCATAGATGAGCTAGAGCCTTGTCATTGTCGGCTATGTTCAAAATCACTAACTAGCGAGACCAGGGCCTTGTGAAACTCTAGTGAGCTCGACCTCACTAGCCTGCACTTGTGGCTAGTAACCAACCGTCGTCGGGGCCCAATAACTGATGAAGGTAAGAAAAAAGAAAAAAAATTATTTAAAATTTGATTTGATTTTTTTATTTTTTTGCTGTGAATAAAGTCAGGAGGTTGAAATTATTTGCCAAATGATGTTCAAGCATTAGAAGATGTTTTTGGCTACATAATACCAAATAAAGGAAAATTATTCACTTTACTGAAAAAAAAAATTAAGGAAAGTATTTTCTTTTAATATAAAGTTTTTCTCTAAACAAATGCACCTCGATTAGGTCGCGGACTACTTAAATTCAGCCCAGTCCCAATCGCGGCCTAGGCATTTTTGTGCCTTTTCGTACCTTGATCAGACTTGAATTGACACGATGGATGTGGGGAGTGTCCACGGCTCTATGCAAAGCTTCGCTCGCGCACCATCACATTCAACCAACGATTGAGAAATAGTTGCTTCGAGGGTACCACCATGCACTTTGGAGTTTCATAGCAACCCCAAAATTTGAGATGTGTTGGAAAGCATAGCTCGAATTCTAACCGGAGATCAAGATGAGGGTCTTCACAACTACTGAAAAGTGAAAATCAATTGAATGGAGCCTCCATTTATTTAGGCAGTACAAAGTTCTTCAAGTACAATACTCCAATCGAAAAATCGTACATCACCGCTTCATCTGAGATTCACTGTTCCAAATATTGATCAAGCTCATTCTCTTTAGAGTGCTCCTGCTCTCTCATCTAACTTTACAGTGGCCCTAATTGACCAGTGAAGACTTCTTGACTGAGATCGAGAAGACAATTTGCATTCTTTCAGAGCATAAGCAATTCGAGGTGCACCTGAGTTGTAACTACAATAATGGAGAGAGTCGCATGTGTAGCTTACGGATGGAGTCAGAGACCGGGAACGAGAAGTTAATGCTCCTTTAAGAATTTGAAAAGTGGCATATTATATCTTCACAGGGAGAATTGCTTTGTCAGCTCGAAAACCTCGTGCTAGGAAACTGCCTCTGATTTCTCAGTATGCAAAGCAGCATGGTCTTTGTTACCGATGTCTTCATTTTCGAGATCAACACTGGCTTCTTTTGATCTGCTGAAAGCATCGGAAGGTACATTGATGCCTGCAAATCCAATCATGACTGCAACAGCACCGAGGTAATCCATGAGATTAGGCGCACTGCCAGTCAGTGAATCTACAACAGCTGCCAATGGAACTTGTATGGTAAGACCAGCTGTTGCAACGGTGGTAGTAGTCAGAAGAACAGCCTTGGCCCACAAGTAATCACTCAGCACATTATCTAACAAACCTGAGTATGAATTGGGAAAGGGGAAAAGAAGCAGATCAGTGAGTTTGACCTTCCAGCATATTTTGGCTAATCCAACAGCTCAAAATATAGATCAACAGAATTCTGAATCAAATGTCGTCAGGCAGAAGATATTATCTCTGTCCGCAAGAAGTTAAATGTAAGCATGCGTATGAGTTACTACACTGGCAACTATATAATCGTTGCTCTTCTATCCTTCATTTGAATCAAGTCATTGAGAATGATTTTAGAGGGCCACGATCTTCTTTGCCTCAAGAAAGGTTTGCAGTTGAAGGATAGAGCTCCCATTTGCAAGAAAGCAGATATTACTACGTTTTAGGAAATAGTCTAGCTAAGTAACTCTACAAATTACATAATCAAAATCCCAAATAAAAACTGTATCCATCATGCAGCTGTCCCATATTTCATTGTTAATATGTCAGCAATCTGAGACTACTTTGCAGTTATTCATAAAATGCTAAACCAAAAATAGTACTTTTCCATATCCTTTGTCAGAAATTTATTCGTTCCATTCAGACCCTACCATTAGCTCCTTCCCTTCCCCTTCCCTTTCTTCCCAACTTACTTTTCAACCAATTACAGTAACCTCACTCAGCACCGGGAAGCTTTCACTAACTAAAGTATATTATAGCTAGAAATTCCTCTTCCACAAAGCAAAAGAGACTATCCACAAACACGCATAGAATATCCCTACACATGCTTAATCAAAAGGCACAGTAATTCTTTTCAAGTGCTTAGGGACATGTTAGCTCAAATCAACCTTTGAAACTCTGGGGAAACTTTTAAAGCTCACTTCTGACAAACTTAGCTAAATCTGATTAGATGCAAGTTGTGATCATGCATTCCAAAGATATGCCTGATCAAGTACATATATTCACCAGACATGCACAATGCTGTATCTTGGAAAAGCCTGCATAACTGGCAGTAAGCATGCCGGCATAACTACAGGTTTAGCAACCACCCACCAATTGCTTGTCAATGACTACTCTGCGATATGTCATCTGCAGTCAACTACAAGTGCTGATAAGAGTGCATAGTCTGATGTCTGACTTGTGCACACACCTGAATGTGGGTATGATGATGACTATTCAAATAGTCCGCCAAAGAAAAGAAAAGGAGGCCTACTCAAAAGAGTTTTTTCTTTTGGTGGAAGTGGGAGAGGGGAATGGGACCCATGACACAAAGTGAACATATTAAGGATATTTCCGTTCACTATTTAAATATTTTTCTATTGCCTTTTCCTTCCACCCCATCCAAACAACCTAACTATTGATTTCCCTCAACTTGCTTCCAATTCTATTTCCCTTCATTTTCCTTGCAACTTTGACTCACCAAACATTAAGGGCCTAAAGCTGCGTTGGGCTTCAAAAGCAAGCAAACGCCATATCAAGAAAAAGTGAAAGACGAAATTCAACAAACAACCACAAGCTCCTTTAAAATATGATCAAATCAGGTAAACCAACTTAGACCTAACCACTGTTTTTTTTCCCCCAAGAAAAGCATAGCACATTTTAGATGACTAAAAGGAAAATCAAGAAAAAGAACCAAATCATGGAACTTGCTACTCACCTTTACCAACAATTAGACCAACTTGCTCCCAGTTAAGGTTTGTAAATGGCTCCAGCTTAGCAAAATTAAGCACAAGGGCAACAGGAAGGAATATCAAGAGGTTAAACAGCCCCAAGTATCCAAGGAACTGCGCCATGCTGACTTGACCTTTCTCTTGCTTCTCATCATCATCAGGTAGTTTATTCCTAATCAAGGTGATGTATACAGCATACAGGGCAGCTGAGACAAGAGCAAGGATGTCTCCAAGAAGAGGGTTTGTCGCAGTTGCACTTACTAAAGATTCTGTGGAGTCACCCACACTAACAATGATTGTTCCTCCCATACAAAGAAGAACACTGATCAGCTTTATCCAGGTAAATTTCTCTCCCAAGAACACAAGAGAGACCAAAAAGGTGAATAGACTTGATGCACTGCTCAAGATAGTGTTTGACTGCGAAAAAACAAGGCAATGAAACCAATCAAATAACAACCACAGAAACATATGCAAAAACTAGACAAGGAAAACCACTTATAAAAGATGCTAGTACCGTGACCGTTGTGTACTTTAAGGACAGATTGAAAGTGAGCTGTGCAAGGAACCAAAATGGGCAAATGAGAAGGCTAACTTTCGCGACTCTCATCCTTGTCCAACGTCCCTTTGCGTCCACTCCCTTGTCAACAACTTCACTCGTTACACCTTGATCATGCAAAGCCCTTTCACTCTCCTGCTCAGATCCTACATAAACATCTTTCGCATGATGACTTATTTCGCCTTCCTCCGCAGACGTGGATGGATCCGGATCATCAGCTTTCGCACTCAAATCGCCTCCCGCAAGTAAATTCGCCTTCTCCGACTCCCCCGATCCTTTCAAAGAGCTACCATCACCGCGCTTCCTATTCCACCAGAACCATAAACTCCCATATTTATCCTCCACATAGCGCCCGATTTCAAAGATGGGAATGTAAACGATGAACAAGGAATTGCATATATACGTGATGAGGAAAGGCGAAACTCCCGAATCGACCACGGATTGAACCACATAACTAGCAGCAATCCAAATGGTGGCGACGGCAACTATGTATATCAACCCCAAAACCCATCTCCAGACTTTACTCGTCATCTCCTCCTATCGAAATTCCCAATCTTTTTTTCCCCTTCTTTGAGCAGGAAAACCATCAAATCACCCAACAATTCACCTTCGCAGAGACATCCCGTCCTAGGATGAGTTCCCAACAGCCTCCGTAATTCACGAATCCAGAAAGGAACATCCGCATTGCAAGATACGATCAGCTGCCGGAAGCTCGAACAACCACACAACCCGAAAGCTGGGGAAATTGAAGTAATACTTGCATCGCCTGCTTCGCCGGGAAACTCTCCTCAAACCAATCGAACCGTTCGATCCGTCGCGAGTTCAGAACCCCGGATGAACTCAAAAACTGAATCTTTCTCGGATGAAAATCGCGCAAGACAAATCGGGAGGGGTCGTTGAAAAATTGACGGGAGTTTCGTCTTCTTCTGATTCCGACGAGCCGACGCGGACATGGGAAATATGGGCCCGGGATCGCCATCGCAGTCGGCCCATCATGGTTCATAAATGCAAGCCCATCAACGGTTGGGTCGAGACACCGGGGCTTTGTTTGGTAAATTTTGTTTTTATTCCTAGAATAACTATTTCTGTTCTTTTATTCCGAGAAACGAAAAAAGAATAGATACATTTTTGGTAACATTTTTGTTCTTAGGAATAAATTTGGAACATAAATAAGAAGTAGAAAAAGTAGTTTCTTGTTGTCGAAAACAATTTCTAAAATTTTTTTTTCTCTCTTCTCTCTTTTTGTTTTTTTTTTCTTCTTCTTCTTTTGGCCGGTCGCGCGGCCTTGGCCATGGCCAACGACCTTGCCAGAGTGTCGCCGGCTCTCGAAGACACCGAACCACGGCAAAGTTGTGAGGTCAAGCCTCGCCAATGGTTGGGCGAGCTCGGCCTCGCTAGATCTAGGCAAGATCGACCTCGCCCAGCCAAGGCGAGGTTGGGCCTCGCCAGGCCATTGGTCGGCGACTGATCAAAGAGGAAAAGAAAAAGAAGAGAAAATATAATAAAAGAAATAAAAAAATTTAAGAATCCTAACAAATGTATTTCTATCTCGGGAATATAAATTTTGGCAAGTTACAAAATTCGTTACTTTTACTCAAAAATTGTTCTTGAGAACAAAATCAGAAAAAACCATTTTTGATAAAAAAAATTGTTTTCCGGAACATAATCGTTACCAAACGCACCTTGACTCGAGAAGGTTTTGAACTTTCTTTTATCGTTCCTTAAATTTTTTTGAAGCAATCCTTGAGTTTTCATAAATTAGTTTAAGCGCGGCCCTTTTCACAAACAATCTTGTGATTTTGTAATTTTGGTGAGACGAGTATCGATGAGCTTGAGTTTGACTTGATAAGAAACCCGTCTAGCCCGATTCAAAATCAAACAAGTTGGTCTAGGGTAACTACAAAGTCCAGCCCAGCCCAACCTACTGGCAATAGATTGACTAAGTTTCAATCCTGGCCACCCTTATCATTGTACTCGATGGTCATCACAGCTCTTAACCATTACTTAAATCGTACAAACAGACTCAAGAATCGCCATTACCATCACCAATAGCATGATGACCACCAATAAGCCCAAGGGCAAGCAACTCGACTGGTTCAACTCATGAACCAGCCCAAACTAGCCTTATCCAGCCATTTCAAACTTAGTAGACTTCTGATCAATTTACTTCAACCTAATTTTTTTACTACAAAAAACTAAAAACCCAAATTTAGTAAATTTATGATAAATTTACCCTATGTTAGCTTTAGTTAAATTGGATTAATACAATGAAAAGCCACAAACTAATATATTGTGACAAAGGGTAAAATCTAAATTGATATATTCGTTAATCGTTATATGTTATCCAATTCAGCCGTTTGACAATAACATTTACCGAAAATTAATGGAAAGTAAATTTGTCACAAGTGTACCGGTTTAAAATTAGTTTTGGATAAATTCATCATATGTGTACTAGTTTAGGGTTTTTATCATATTAACCCAATTTTTTTCAATAAAAACTTGTTGAAATTGATCTGTTTGACATATTATCCTCAAACAGAGAACATTGTTTTTATATTTGACATGCGCAAATTGTATATATGTAAAATGAGACAAAATATAAAGAAACAAAAGCCTTAGCCATTTCTTGAGTTGATCTTCACTAGTTCTAGATTCAACATGGTCGGTGCCTAACTTCAAGAACTAAGAATCGATTATGAAAGGGTAAGTTTCAAGTTTTAGGTTTGAGACTAGTAACCCCCTAATAGGCCAGGGAAGGAGGGAGGGAGGGAGACTTTAAGCTCGAGCTAATAGAGAAGGGCTTGAATTTTACAGCAATTCTAGAATAACAAATGTGATGATGATAAAATCCAACAGAAACTCGCTTGATCCTGCATTTTGCAATGATCCATATCCAATTGGATTAAGATTTGCCCGCGGACATATTCAACGGTTAAGTCGATAGACCGGTTTAACTTAATCTCACCAATTACATGCAAATCCTCTTCTTCTTCTTTTTTTGGTTCTAATGCAATTACAATTTTTATCGTGGATTTTTTTTCTAAAAAATCATTTATTAACTTAAACTTGATGGGGAGTCTGGAATATTATATATAACAAGGATCCTGAGGCTAGATTTATTCATTAGTTAAAAGAAGTAATATCCACTATAATAAATACAGAAGAAGTTAATAACTTAAACCATAAATTCTAGGACTAAACGCTCGTAATTTGGTGTCCTCTTGGATGCGTCTGCAGAAATTTTGTAAGCGTATCTCTGCATACGTGAAATTCCAACCATCCTTCCTTAATCTTAAAACATTAAAAAAGAGAAACATGCTCTTGGAGATTCTCTTATTGCAAGATCCGGAGACGCAATGGAACCCCCAGATGGACAAAATGCCGGCATCAACACCATTGCACGTGCAAAAAATTTCTTACAATGAAGAAGCGCTACCGCAGCGCGACCTCGCGTTGTGCCGCGAGTTGGAGCCCCATTCGATCGCTTCCGCGACCGCACGCTTGCGATCTGTCGTGCTGGTGCCGCCGTCCTCCGCCTGACTGTTCCTATTTCCTCCATCCATCAAGTTGTGATCGGACAGCGGAGACTGCGCGTGGACTGATACGGTCCGTGTCCCGGGGCCTAACCAGAGATAGCTCAACGCGGTCACGACGTCGGTCATTAGGGGCCGGGCCGCCACTTCTTCGTTGAGGCACATTGCGGCCACTGCGATGGCCTGGTTTAGGCCTCTCACAGGAAAGTCGTTGTTCAGGAGCGGATCCGCCAATTCCGGGTATCGGCGTGGGTCCTTGAACATGGGTTGTGCCTGTTTCGAGCCAAAATGTTAGAGAAACTCTGCTTCAACAGATTCATAATACGTTCAGGAAGAAATGGACACTGGTGTGCATTTCATTTAGATTGACAATAGTTTAGAACGAGCTGCGCGCAATGATCGCTCATCGGGCTGAACTGTTTTCGAGCTGATTTGCTTCTCAAGCTAATCAAATTGGACGAAAGTATATGCGAATGAAGAATGATTTCGTGAGATGGTAATGCTAATGAAAACAGATTCACTGCTGCAAAATTTGTACGCTGGATTTCGACCCAGAAAAAGTTCCTTACCCAAGTGACTAGATTCTGCTCTTCTGTTGGCCGGGTGGTGTCGATGACTCTCCTTCCGGCGATCAACTCCAACAGGACGACGCCGAAGCTGTACACGTCAGACTTCACGGTAAGCTGGCCCGTCCTCTGATACTCCGGGGCACAGTAGCCGTAAGTACCCATCACTCTTGACGATACGTGCTGTCTGTCCCCCACCGGGCCCAGCTTGGCCAATCCGAAATCGGAGAGCTTCGCGTTGAACCGGTTGTCCAAAAGAATGTTGGACGACTTCAAGTCGCGGTAGATGACTGGAGGGTTTGCCTTTTCGTGCAGATACTCCAGGCCCTTGGCTGCTCCTAGGGCTATCTTCATTCTTGTGAACCAGTCTAATGGCTCATAGTTTGGTCGAAGATCTGAATTGGAGCAGAGGAACATAAGTTGCTGGTTTGGAACCAAATCTCTCAAAACTTGTTTCGGCATAGTACACAAGCAGAATCAGTTTGATGCATCAGAGACCGCGAAAGCCTAAGAACAATGTATGCAGAAAACATTTGACGGATGGACAGAAGAAAATTGTTCGAAAACATTGCGAAGAACACAATGTCTTTTGAAGTTCTGGAAGAAGTTCAGACAGTCCAATAATAATACTTCATGAATGCGATGAAAGAACATAGATAGTACCGAGCAGATGGTCTTCCAGGGAACCACGCGGCATGTACTCGTACACCAAAAGCCTCTGATCGCCGTCGGCACAATAGCCTATGAGATTCACCAAGTTCTCATGGTGCAAAAGGCTCAGCATCAACACCTCCACAAGGAACTCTCTGTTCCCTTGCAAGCCGTTCCTGTCGAGTTGCTTCACCGCCACGACCTGAATGTTCGGCATCAATCCCTAGATTAGTCTCTGTTTATATGTCAGTTGATTACAGTAGTCGTAAAATGTCACTTTTTCTCTTTTGATTTTTCGGGGTTTGCATTCACCTGCCCGGTTTTATCGAGCATTCCCTTGTAAACTCTCCCGAACCCGCCTTCCCCGATCAGGCATTCTTGCCTAAAGTTCTTCGTGGCCGTGGCCAGTTCTCGGAAGGTGAATGTTTGTGCAGCGACATTGTTATTGCTGCCTGCTTCTTTAGGAAGGGCATCCTTTTTTGGGGCGGCCTCGACTGGTGCTCTCTGCTTACTAGTCTCTGCACAAACAATGATAGAAACATCAATTTCTAACGGCAAAAACCCAAAAGAAACTCAGCCTAGTGAGTTCGCCTTCTGGGTGCCTCGGCATCCATCCCAGGTTATACATATTCCTGAAGAAAACAGTTAGTGGTTAACTTTTTAGGAGGATTTCACACATTATTTGCTGGTATGCTGCAGGATAAGGAAGACCAGTAAGTAGGCGAGCTTCGTGGCGTGAGTGCTGATTCTCCGAAAAGATTGTGACATGATCATATGCACTTACCGGTCCGTGTCGGCATGCTAGATTGTTTCCGAGGAGGAGGAGAAGCGGGCAGTTGGCTCTGTTGTCTTCTCCCTCCATCCGACCTCTTGGAAGCTGCCTTCTTTTCATGGGATGAAAAGCATGAAAAGCAACTCATCTCTGAGTCTGCTGGTGCAATGATAGATTCTCCACCTTTTTATCTCCCAAGCACAGAGGCTTTGTCTATCAAAGTCGGAAAAATTTTATTACCAATTTCCAATGGATGCAGCAGTCGTCCGAACCGGAAAAAGTTGTCCTGGAAAATTTTGATCCCAGCAAAGCTCTGGAACGAAGAAGCTTCACATCCCAAACGACAAGAAAATTCTCACGAAACAATCAGGCTAATCCACAGTTCTGGGGCTAGGAGAGGTGGGTACGCGTGAATTATCGATTGACAATTCGCCAGATGAACATGGAAAAGACCCGTGATGAAGGCGGGAGGGAAGGTGGTTGTGGACACTGGTGGTCGTTATCCTCATTGAAGGTGAGAGAGGACAATGAAGAGACGAGAAGAGAATGCCTGGAGCCTGATACGTTAGGCGTTCAGACATCATCGTTCCAATTAAAAAAGGAGGAGATCCCAAAATAGGAACGGTGTCTGACCAGGAAAATGAGGTCAAAAACAAGAAAACAGAAGCGACTCCCTGCGTCCTCCAGTGCCTCCTGAAAACATGGAGGACAAGCAGAAGAGGTTTTGGAGGTTTGGAAAAGTTTAGCATCAGGTATGATCGACGCATTTTCTTTACTGAAAAAGAAAGAAGAGGCATACAAAACACTACATGAACATTATATGCATTTTCTCATAATTTGGACTTTTGTATTTAGTGCCGTTGATATAAAGTCAAATTGATCGAAATATCTCATTAAATTCGACCATATCATTGAAATTGCTTGATTTCGATCGAAAATTTTTTCCCTTCCAATGAGCATTTCGATTTTCGAGTGATGACCCCAAAATTACTCTCAATTCAACATATTTGTTGCAGTTTGAATTTTCTTTTTCAATGTCGTAGTATTAATAAATTTCAGTCGATTTTTATTTGGGTTAATATCACAAAAAACTCCAAATTGATATACTTATAATAAATTTACTAAAATTTAATTTTTTAGCCAAAAAAATCCAAAACCGGTATATCTGTGACAACTCCACTCTCTGTTGGTCTTTATGGCAATTGATGTGTGTACTAATTTAAATTTTTATCCTTAATTTGTTATATATAATGGTTCATGATTTTCGTGGTATAAATTTAATTTAACGGAAATGTACCAATTTAAGATTTTTTATCATAAAAATTTTAACTTTGAATAAATTTATCACAAATATATTAATTTAGAGTTTTTCGTAATATTAATCATTTTTAATTGGAAAATAGATCATACATGTTCTTGTTTAAGTATCTAACCTATCCAAAAAGGCATGAAAGGAAATTATGTCCAAAAGCTTATAATGAGCTTTGTCTATGAAACTAAGGAGATGCAAAACTAGGAAGAAAAACAACACATCGGTCTCTCCTCTGTTTCTCTGTCCGCTTCCCACCCTTTCGTTTCTCCTGGGCGGGAGGCGGCGGCGTACGCACGAGCATCCCCGGCGACTCTGTTCCTCGACCCTTTCTCGCTCCACTCAACAGCAATCCATAAGCACACCTTCCCTCCGAAATCTGTACGTTATATTTCGTCTCTTGTGCTCTTTCCTTCCTCGTTTTTCTCTCTCTCTTTCTTCTAATGTCGACGCTTCTTTGTCCATTGAAGTGGCGAAACCGAGACCCGACATCAAGAAACCAGCTGCTTGTGCATTTGGGAAAGGGACGGGGATCATATGGCTGTGAGATACCGTCGTTTGTGTCAAATTTCGAGGTTCTTGCCCCGCGTTTTCGCAGGTCAGGCTGCCTCTTCTGGCTAATTGTCTTTGAATTTTCGACCTTTTTCTTGCTTTGGGTTCGTGTTCGCAGATTGGGATCGTGGGCTTTTGTTATTTCTGGACCATCTTTCTTTTCTTTTGGTTGAGCTCGGGTTACCTGTTTGACTCAATTTCTTGAACCGACGGTGAATTTAGTATCTGACTGTGTAACGTTGGGACTGTGCAAGATCAATTTCGACTGAAAGTTGTGATCTTTTGATCACTAGTGGTGTTGCTGCATCTTGTGTAATGTAATCTTCTCTATAGTGAAGAACCTGACTGGGGACTCAACTATGCGAATACTTAGCCATCCTAAGGATGGCTGAACATTTGGTGGTCCCGTCTTGGAGACAGTCCTCTTGCTCGGTTCATTCCTACACATATGCAGGATATGCTGTTCCAAAAATTATTGTATTGCTTAAAGTTTTGCCTTTTGATTTTATTTACAGGTTATGACTACAGGAGATGCACATCAGCTTTCTGTCTATCTGCTTCCGCTTCAGTTAGTCATAGTCATGTGTGGGAAAGATTCGACATGCCGATTGATAGGAGTTTCTTTGACATGCGAAGGTAATTTGATGCATACTTTGTATTTCTTGTGGTGATTTCTAGAATGATTGTCGATGTCACCAGTCTGGCATACACTTTTCTTTCAAAGCATGTCCTCCAGGTCTCATTATAATCTCGAAATCTTAAAAGTTTTAGTGATGGCTGAGAAATGACGCGACCCACTTGATGTGACTAAATCTGTTGATTGTGTCCACTTTCTTATGTCATAGATTATGTAAGGACCTATTTTGTGGAGTAATTTTGTTCCTTCTTTCTTCTTATGAAATTCTGCTATGTTTCAGCCAAATGAAATGCCTAAATCTTAGATCAGTTTAAGATTCACGAGTGATTCCACTGAGGAAAATAAAAGAACTTATGAGTGATTACTTTTTGCCCTGTGAAATGATGCTTGAAATATCTTTTAACTTATCATTTGCAGCCATTTTCAGGATCTCAACACTTTCAGAAGTTCTAAATGATTCTGCACGTGAGGTTGAAAACAGCATTTTATCCTTCATTCAATCCTCATTTAATGCGCTTGAAGGTATGGGAAGCAATATTCAGGAAAAAAGGGCATTTTTTCTATTTTTGCACCCTCATGTTACAAATCTTTTTAACCCCCCCTTTATCATGCTAGAAGGAAAGGTTTGGTTGTTATTGTTGTTGGTTGGAGGTTCTTTTCTGTTATCTATTTAAAAATACTTTGGTTGCCTGTTCTTCCATTAATTATGACTTATGATTTTGCTCATCTTTTATGAGGAAATAGAATGTATAATACGTTCTTATGGATTGCTGATAAGTGATAACAGCAGTTGACTTTGGAATCCCTGAAATATTTATACATGGATTACCCTCCCCTTCTCTCTTTCGTGTATCTACGAACCATGCAGGCTTGATTGCACTTGCGCGTTGTTGTGCAAAAGTTTTATTTTATGTCGTATCATGTAGTTCTCACTTCTCAGACCCTCTTTTGTAATGATTGTTTACAGGCCCAAATCATTTTTGGTTGAATAAGGTTGAAGCAGATAATGATTGTCTTGGGAGAGTGAAGACATTTTTAGTTCTGCTTGGTCAGTTTGATGCAAATTCTCCATCAATGCGATATCAAGCAGTTAAAACTCTTAGAACAATGAAGTCAATTAAGCAGAGGTAGATGAGCAAGTACTCTTCTAAACCACTTATTGTCTGATTAATTGCATTTCCATGCGTGAGTTTTTTTGTCCCCTCCTTTCTTGTGCTGTTGCAGGTCTCCACATGTCTATGTCATGATTTTTCAGTTTGGCAGTTCAGCTGGTTCCCTCGGTTTATCAAACCCATCTAGCTGAATTGATGATAAAGGAGCACGTCAACTTTCCGGTATTGTTTACTAGCGAGAACTTCTCTGAGGTAATATGCTGAAGCTTTGTGCTTCTTGCTAGAGGCTTTGAGGTTTTTGTGGATTTAAATTTGACCTTGTACCTTGACCATCTAAGCTAGTCTACTAGATGATTTGTCTCATCCTTGCATCTTTGGTCCTTTCGTTGTTGCAGATAACAAATGAGCCTTGTTTTGTTTTATATAAAGAATTTAAGAATCCAGTTGTTTTCCTAGAGAAGGATGCGGATGTTGAGATGATTGAAAAAGGTATGTGACATTTCCATTCATAGCATGTTTGGAGATATCTTTGTAAAAGCATGCTGTAATAGTCAGTTTTGAATGGGATAACTCTGCTTTCTATAATTTTTTTTTCTCCTTCCTATATATAAGTCTAGAAGAGGGAGTACTTATTTTGCTCTTGGAAATTGATAGGCTGAGCAATTACCTGCTTGAATATGGTAAAAGTACATATGACATTTTAAGAATGCTTTTTGTCTCGTTGAGTCTGTGGTCTGTTAAGTTGTGCAGAAAGTTACTTTGGTAATATTTATCTTGTTTTCTCCACAAGTGCTTCTCTCCCTACATTCTCCTGCTGGACCCTTTGTTGCCTTTCCTCCGGGATCACCCGCTCACTGGATGTCAGTAAAATGCAGGGTTCCTTTAATCTCTTAGATTTGTAATAATTCAACGTTAATTGTGGTTATGCCTTTTTCTTAATGGTTTATACAACTTTTGGAGATTTGCTCATGCGATCTATCTGGTGATGTATATTACAGTGATTGAGGACTTCGATAAGCTAGACAAAGAGGATTCCGAGCCACCTGTCAGATCCAAAAGCCCACTTTTCAAGCAAAATGATATTGCCAAGGAGCCGTGCCTATCTTCTATTGTGCAAAATCTGCTTATTTATTTTCCAGGTATAAAATTTACATCAGCTTAAATTTCAATTGACTTTATGAAACATGGTATTGAAACGCAATAAATTACCAAGAAGTATTGTTTCGTAGCTTCATGTTGGTGGTGAAACTTCTTTTTTCATTTTGTGTTTTTGCTTTAGCTTTGAATGGATTTTACCTTGATTAGTGATTAGTGAAAACCGTTTGTGGCTGAAAGAAAGCATTACTTGATTCTACAGCATATGCTTTGAGAGATTGTTCTTTTTTCTAAATATGAAGTGCCACTGGGAACTCTAGATGACACTTCTAGAGGCATGGTTTTATTAGCACTTTTCCCTCATTTTTATGCCTTTGGTGCTGATGTAAAGTATATTTTTGCTCAGCCAGGATGCATTGTTATCGCATCTTGTTGCTCTTTTTAGCGTATGAAGTATTCTGATTCTCTTCTGTCATATGCTAAATTTTAGTGATTGTTGTTCTTTGTTATAGGTTGCGTGACTGCTGATGAGGATGGCAGTCGCTTATTCCTTTCTGACAGCAATCATCATCGAATAATCATATGTGACGGCAGTGGGAAGATTCTGGATTGTGTATGTATGGAATTTGTACTCAATTACAAGTATCTTGATTCACCATTCGTCTTTGGAGTAGAACATGTGCATATTTTCTTACATTATAGTTATGGCATGGACTTTTTCAGCAAAGCAAGCATTTATCTGAGAATTGTGAGGCATAAAGAAACCATGAGCCACCTCTGATAGCTGTCTCTACCAACAGTTGCTTGTGAGATGCTAAATTGTAATGTTTAATTATAGGAAGATTGGGCTAGAAAGGAATTTATAGTAAGTAAAGAACTACAGGCGTAAATTTGCCAATGCCTACATGATTTCATTTCAATGCAATCACTGGCTTTTGCTGATTCTGAATGCATAAATGTTGGAGGCATCACTCTTGTCAATAGCTTTATGCATCTAGTTAGCTTTCTTAAGCGGAGTCTGCAGTACTTTGTCAATTTGATGTGTTAGATAGGATCCTAGACTTGACATTTGTTGACTTCACTTCTTATGTTGGAAAGTAGAGATAACTTACATGACTAAGGCAAAGCAATGTGTCAGATTGGTTCTTTGCCGGGTTTTGAAGATGGCGATTTCGAATCTGCCAAATTGTTCTGTCCTGCATCTTCTTTCTACTATGCCGCAGAGGATTGCCTGTATATCGCAGATTCAGAGGTATGCATTGACAAATATCTTTTGATACTGACAATTCTGAAGCAGTGGATGAAAATAAAAGTAGAGTTCTTCCCTTGAATTCTTGAAACATATCTCTTTTATATTAGTGCTAGTTCTTCATTTTCAATTGTTCATATTTGTATTAGAGTGAGTACGTATATTTGTCACAAATAGCATGTGTTAAGTGTAAAATTCTGAGAGCTTGTTTGCAGACCTTGTGCAGTATTTATGCATGCATTAGCAAGATATAGAATTATCACTTGGTGCATTTTAGAATGTTGGATGTCCTTGGGGCTGTGGGTTTCCGTGGCCACAATTTGTTTAATGCTCGATTCATATGTGTATCCTGTATTTGTGGACTTGTTGCGGATAATAAATGATTCTGTAATGCCATTTGGAAGATGGGAACTCTCAACACAGAAAAACGGCTTTTCAGGGTTGTCATGATAGTCTCGTTCATTCGCTGGAAAAAATTTAATACTCTGGGTCATTAATCTTGCTTATGTTAGAAATACTACATTGTACCATTGTTGTCAGGATGTAGTCAAATGTCCTTGATATGAAGTGAAGACAATTAAGATTGTTCAGCTTATCATAATGACATAGGTATCTGAGGCCCAAAACAACTCATCAAAATGATGCCCTTTTGTGTTTGTTTTTCTGATCCACTGATATTGCTCGGCTGTGGTGTGGTCTTCATGAAAAGCTGATAGCTTAACAAATCTGTTTAAGAAATACTTGTGGGGATTCCATGTGCGTAACAATCATCTTCTTAATCCACCCCTGTATGATTGCGATTTAAAATCTAAATGGTGCCTTCTTTAATGGCACATTAAAATCCATTCTTGTTCAAGAAACATATATCCATGTACTACGATGTTGTAATTTGCCTGTTAATTTTAGTTGAATTTCCTGCTATCCTTTTCTTTTTCATCCCCCCATCCCCAAAAAAAAAAAGAAACAAAAAAAATCCTTCTGATATGTATGTATTGTGCACAGATGTGGTAATTTGTAGTCTCACACACAGCCAATGTTTACATAGTGTAGTATTTTTCTCTGGTTAAGAATGTCCAAGATACGTACATCTTCATACTAGGGATCTCTTGAATTCAAAACATGTAACATGAATGCAGTTTATTACCAATGTTTGTGATATACTAGCTGTTTGCAAATTGACCGTTAATGCTGTAGTATTTTTGTTTGTATCTCGAGAGAGATTACAGAAACTGGTGCTTCCTCCATTGAAATATACCTTTGTTAGTCATAGTCAGTTGTCATGGATTTGTAACATTTCCCATATCACTCATTGTTTGCCTTTAATAGAACCATGCTATTAGGAGAGCAGACATGAGGCACCGGCTTGTCGAGACAATATATCCCAAAGACTATAGCAAAACAAAAGTTACAGTTTGGAGCTGGATCATGAATATGCTGGGTTTGCAAAGGCAGATCATTGCAGACTCTGGAGCTCTTGATACACAGATACTAGTTTATCCTTGGCATATGATGCAACTAGATGCTGATAAATTGTTAATTATAAGCCGCAGGTAAAGGACGCTTGTACAGCTTTTCCCCAACAAATTGCTTAGCTTTGATTGCTCTTTTATGTTTTTTATAACATATGTTATTTTAATGTTTTAAACATGCTCGAGAAAAAATGACATTTCCTTGGTCTTGATGGTACTCCAGTTAGTTAGTAATAAAGTCCCTTAAATGTTGGCCTTGGATTTCACATTTCTTGACAGGGGTTCATATGTAAGCAGCTGGACTCTTTATAGCATTTCTTGGTTCTTTTAATTGAATCGAGCAATCACTAGAACTCAAAATAAGAATTTTTGCTTTCAGTTTTAAAGGGAGATACTGCACTTACAAGTTTTGTATTTTTCCAATTTGGATAAGTAAGCCCGAGAGTTCTTGAAGTTAAGTGTGCAAATGTCTTCTATGGGTCCGTTTGGGAGAATTACGAAAATCAGGGGAATGAAAATGTATGTGGAAAATAGGGGAAGCTTTCAAATTTTAGTGAGAAGGAAATGGAGGGAAAATTTTCAATTTTTAGTGTTTTCCTTCTGCATTTTCTTTTCCTAGCTCTCCCGTACAGAGCATAAAAGCTTAAACTATCAATGACATGATTTGTATCTAAGTGTCCCCCCCCCCCCAAAAAAAAAAAAAAATGCTGGTAGGGTAAAGAAGGCTGATAAGATGACCTGGCCTCAACTGAAGAAGCACTAAATGTGTGGGTGGAAGAGTTGTTGAAACCAATTATGTATAAACACGGGAAACTTATTAATGAGTGAAAGGAGGGTGCCAAGAGTTGAACTCAAAGTCTCCAGCTATGATGCTTTGATAAAGTTGACAACATGAACATTTAAGTTTGACGTTTTTATAAACCACCGCATTTTCACTATACATTTCAAAAAGCGTATTGCCCCTTCTTTACGTGTTTGAGGATATCTAAACAAGCCATTTGTCGAGTCCCTGTCCCCTTTAATGAGGTTTTCCTCTCGTAACTAATTTTAAAACTTCAACTAGGAACTTTTCTCAGGAAGTTCAATGGTTCTTTATTTCTGTCAATTATTGATCCTCTGTACTGATGGGAGAGGAAAATGAAACTCATCAAAATGGAAAGAGGAGGGAGTTGTAATTTTATGTTCCCTTTCAATTCTTGTAGCTTCGTGAGAAAAGAAAGCAGAGCTTGGGGACCTAAGATTATGTCTGATACACTTAAACAAATATGACTTGCTAAGGAAACTAAGACTTCTATCTAGATTCTTTAACTTCAACCAAATTCTTCACTGGAGTGAGTTTTTAAATATGCACCTGCATGTTAGTTTGCTTAGAGATTTTAACAAGCAATTATCTACTTCTGTCCTAGTTGGACGCCAAAGAGGACTTGCTTAGTACTTTTATTTGGGAGCTATGTATCTGGTCCCTTAATGCATTGCACTTCTTCTTCTTCTTTTTTTAATCTTTTTCATGCTTACTGTATGAGAGTTTGTCGTTCTTGCAGCTTTGAAGCATCATGGATCTTAGATTTGGCTTCAGGGGAGATGAGAGGCATTGTCAAAGGTTTGAAATTAGCTCAATGTACTTTGACCACTTCTCCATTATTGATACAGGTCTACTAAAATTGTCTTGTTGAATTGATGAATGGTAAACAAGGATACCAGAAGATATTGGAGAATGGTGAAGAGTTGATTTCAGAGAGAGTAGCACTTTTGAAACAGATCCACTATGATTGGTTGCAGCATCAATCTCTTGCTGATGTAGGAGAAGGGCTCCTTTACAATGATCTTATATCATCTGTAACTACCTTGGGAAAGCACACGGTACTATGTGATCCAGGTACCTAACTTTATGTTTAATAAATGCAGCTCTATCTGTTGGTAACTTGTTGTACAGTAGGTGCTGATTGAGTTTGATTTGATTTTTTGTTCTTTTTAAAGTTGGTCACAGGGTTTTGAAACTTGACAGAAGTTCTGGTGAAGTTTCAACTTTTAAGTTATCAAACTTTGGTGTTCTTGGCTTACCTTACTGGTTGGCCTTACCTTTGGAAAGGTTTTACACCACGTGAGTGATTAAATATTAATAATGTCAGCACATGTTTACACATGCCTGGCATGTATTTCGTTTCCTTAATAAAAATCATTGATTGTATCTGTTTGCTAATATTTTGGAACCATGCCAACAGTGCTGATGGAGTTGAAGGAATGCCAGCTGATCTTGTTCAACGTTTCAGCTTGTTGCCTGGTATTACTCTGGTCTTAAGCCTGATACTTATCTTTGAATTCATGGCCCTTTTAAAATTGTCTGGGATATAGTACAAAATAGAGGGGAATGGCAATGGCATAAGAGGAATCATGAAGCTAACCCGATTAAGTGGGGAAGACTTGGTTGTTGTTGTTGGTTCTTGTTGCATTTGCAGTTCCACTGATAACTTTTAGGTTGCTTTTGCTCCTAAGTTTCTAGTTTGGGGATCTTTGTCAAAGATTTAATGAGAAGTAGCTGTCCCAAAAAGGTCATGTTTTGCATGGTGAGAAGGCCTAGTTTCATTTGTTTTATTTTTGTTTTATTTGATTCTTGGTATTCACTCCAATTTGTATGCTTTTTTAATTGCACGTGCTAAAAACTGTGCCACAGCCTCAACATAGTTTAAATCAAGTAACAATGGAAAGGAGATTGCCAAAGGATGAACCCTCTAGTATAGTTGTATATGGAAGAGCAACTGCAGAGTGATTATGCTAATCCTCAATAACCTGATAAGATAATTGTGCCCAGTCAAATATCAAGTCCATCCATCTGAAATCCTTTGTGATGAATCAGGTAGGGTCCACATTAAACTAAATGTGGACATTCCCAATGATACTGAGCTCATGGAGCGAGTACAAGAAGGCAGCATATGGCGCCAGGCCCGGGGAGCTGCTACTGTACTCCGTGAATCAGAGGAGGATGTGGGATCTTCAGAAAAGGTAATTTCTCATCTCTAGGAAAAAGACTTGAAATTTGTAATCCATGGGATCTTATAGACAACTACTTCCATAAATTTGATAGCTTAGAACATTTTCTGCTATATAAAATCTAGGTTGGTGTGTCCCAAAAATGGTTCGATGAACTGGACAATCTTGCCTTCACCATGCCTGAGCCGGAGTTGATAGTGGAAGACAATAATGATGCTTCAGACATGAGGATTGACGATAAGAATGTTCGCATCGATTGTGCTGTCAATACAAGTCCTGGTTCTAGTGAGGTATGCTCTCTGAATTATTTTCTTATATAAATTCAGTTTTTTTTTTTCTTCTTTTTGTGGCTAAAACTTACAGTAATTCAGTTGCCTTAACGGTTAATATGCTCCATCTCACCGCTTAACATGCTAAAATCTTTAGTCTTCTCAACTATCAAAGCGGGTAGACTTGGAGATTTAATTGTTCTTGATTGTTCAACTTTGTCAACTGAAGAATTGGTTCAATGAGCTCTAAAAGACTGAAGTGATATTTTCTTGGCTTTTAATTTGTTGAATCACTTTCTTCTGCTTTTGAGGTTTCTTGACTTTCTTAGTAACAATAGGTAATGGTATTCTGTCTAAATAGTAAACATAGGTAATGAAATAGATTATACACTCAATAATGTATAATCATTCAATTCTAATACAAACAGCTACGATGCACCTTTCCTTTTTAAAATGAGGCAATACCAATTCTAATATGATTCTACAAACTGATTCATTTCATTTTCACTCTAGCACCTTCTTACTTGGCATCCTTGGTCCCATCATCCAGAGCTCTTTCCTGCACAATTAGAAGTGATGCTTCTTCGCTAATTAGGTTGCTTTGTGATTCTCGTCTCTTAACATTTAACTGGTACTAATTCTTCTTACTTCCATATAGGTCGTAGTTTATGCAGCTCTTTATTTGAGGCTTAGAAGGAACTTAAATGTACTAGAGGACGATCGTGAAATATATGCCGGAGTACTTTCAGATCTTCTGGTGCCGAAGAGCAGTGGAAAAAGGGGTAGGGATCTCTGCCGTGAGATTTTGTTGAAGTCCACCACAGATTTGAGGGAACTCGTATTTGTTAAACCCTTAAATGTTAGAATAAAGTTTGACACACTTAATCACCCGAAAGCAGATAATTCGAGAGACATTATATTGACGGAATCCTCCATCGAGGTTAGTGTATCATTATGAGGATCGATTTTTTCTGTGTGCGGGATTGATTTTAATTATTTCAGGCCTCCTTACGGTGCAAGTGCCAAAACCAAAATTTTGTCATACCTGTAATGTCTATGTTGTGACTATATGTCAGTACAATTGTTGGCCATTTTTGAATGATCCGCAAGGTCAATGAATAAAGATTTTGCTATACGAGGTTTTCGGTCCTTCATATACTACCGCCTTTGGAAGCTGTTTCTTGTACTTAAACTAGTCTTATGTTGGCCCTTCCATGATGTTCAATTTTCCATTTCCTCCGAATGTGTGGGAGACAGGCATCAGCAATTCTGTTCTTTTCTTGCGTGTGGGTTGAGAAGTGCTCGCATCTAAAATGTAGATGCCTGAGCAAACAAGAAAATCAGACCCTCAAATTTCAATCGCTTCCAGTCCCTTTAATTGCATTATTAGTCGAGGAGAGACATAAGCTTTTGAGAAAATTTACTCTTAAGGATTATGTTGGGTTATAAAAGTTGATGTGTGCATGGCAAGTCCCGTATTCGAATCATAGCAATTTTTTGCTCAAAGTAGACTTAGGGCCATCTCCAGTGTCACAAAGTTGATTAGAGGACCCGCAACAAATAGCAAGAGAGAGAGAAGGAATAAAGAGGAGGAGGAGAAGGAGAACGTAAAAGAAAGAAACAAAGAGGGGCTGTAGATTTATGTAGTAACGAAACTTTACACCAATTGTGTTTATATTAAATATAAATTGTATATGAACATAATACCCTTATGTAAGTAAAAAAGAAATAAAACTTTGAAAATAAAAAAAATAACTCAATTAAAGTAACTTAACACTCCCCCTCAAGCTGGAGCATATAAGTCACCCATGCCCAACTTGGAACAACCAGCAATAAAAGCAGGACAAAATAATGCTTTGGTGAACATATCGGCAAACTGATCTCTAGAGGCAATGTAAGGAGTGGCAACTAGCTTCTGCTTCATAGCATCACGAACAAAATGACAGTCAACTTCTATATGCTTAGTTCACTCTTGAAAAACAGGATTTCCAGCAATATAAATAGCTGTTTGATTATCACATATCATATCAATAGGTTGATTAAAAGAAAATCCAAGCTCTTGGAGAAGAGATTTCAACCACAACAATTTAGCCACAGTATGTGCCATAGCACAATATTCGGCCTCCACACTAAACCTGGTAATGGTAGTCTGTTTCTTGCTTCTCCAAGTAACCAAATTACCACCAATAAAGGTGCAATACTTAGTCGTAGACTGTCGATCATATGTTGACCTAGCCCAATCAACATCAGAATAGCCAACTAGAGTGAAAGAACTGTTAGGTTTATAAATTAGTCCCTTAACAGGAAAGCTTTTAAGATATCGAAGAATGCGACAGACAGCATCCCAATGAGCCTTCGTAGGTGACTCCATAAACGGACTCAGCACACCAACAACAAAAGAAATATCAAGACGTGTAACAGTAAGATAAATTAGTTTCCCAACTAGACGTCGATATTGATGCTTGTCTTCAATTTCATTTCCACCATCTACTCCAAACTTTTGATTTGGATCCATAGGAGTATCAACTGGCTTGGAAGCTAGTGTACCAGTCTCAGACAAAAGATCAAGAACATACTTTCATTGAGACAAATTAATACTTTTTTACTTCGTAAAACTTCAATAGCTAGAAAATACCTAAGAGTCCCCAAGTCTTTAATCTGAAATTGCTGCTGAAGAAAGGACTTAACTTTATAAATGCCGGTCATATCATTACCGGAGACAATTATATCATCCACATATACCACAAGAATGACCACCCCCGATTCCCTCTTGCGAACAAAAACAGAATGATCAAAATAACATTGGTGGAAACCACATCTAGAAATCATTGAACTGAATTTTTCAAACCATGCTCTTGGAGACTGTTTCAACCCCTAAATGGCCTTATGTAGCCGACATACTTTACTACGATTCTCCCCCTGAGCAACATACCTAGAAGGTTGCTCCATATATACTTTTTTCAAATAAATCGCCATAAAAAAAGGCATTCTTGACATCCAATTGATATAATGGCCAATCGAAATTCACAGCAAGAGAAATAATAACACGAACATAATTGAGACGTGCCACAGGAGAAAAGTCTAAAATAATTCACTCCATAAGTTTGAGTAAAACCTTTAGCAACGAATCGAGCTTTAAGACGCTCAATTGAGCCATCTGGATTGTACTTGATAGTGTACACCCAACGACATTTCACCACATCTTTCCCAAGAGGAAGATCAACCAATGATCACGTTTGGCGAGACACCAAAGCTTCCATTTCCACTTCCATAGCTTTCTTCCACTCAAGGCAAGACAAGGCCTCAGTGGTAGAAGTAGGAATTGTGTGAGTTTGTAATGATAGAGCAAAGTCATGTAATGGAGAATGAAGATGTGAGAGAGACACATAACGCTCAATAGGGTAAGCCAAAGAGGATTTTTGTGTGCAAGACCGAGTACCTTTGCGAAGGGCAATCGGAAGATTGTCCAGGCCAGGAGACAAGGAGGAAGATTGAACGGAGGGCATGGAAGAGCTGGAGACTGGTGGTGCCGTAGACTGCTTTCGCCGCTGATACACTTGCAAGGGAGGAGGTACTAGAGAAGGACTAACATAATCTAGGGGGATAAGTTGTGGGATAGGAGGATCAGTTACAACGTCAATTGAAAACTCTTTACCCTTGGTAGAATAGTATGGTGTGCCCTCAAAAAAAGTAACCTCATCACTAACATATTGGGTACAAGTTGTAGGATCATAACATCAATATCTCTTATGTGTACGTGAATACCTGAGAAAAATACATTTAATGGCGCGAGGAGATAGTTTATCAGAACCGGAACGTAGGTTATGAACAAAACAGACACACCCAAAGACGCGCGAGGTAAGAGATAATAACGGCTTGTCAAGAAATACAACACTGATTGGTGACTGATGATTGAGGATAGTGGAAGGCATACGATTTATGAGATAACATGCGGTAAGGACAGCATCACTCCAAAATGATTTTGGCACATGCATATGAAATAAGAGTGAACGAGCAACTTCTAGAAGGTGATGGTACTTTCTCTCGGCCACACCATTTTGCTGAGGGGTATAAGTACAATTTGTTTGATGTATAATGCCAAGATTAGAACAAAACAAAGAAATTGATTTCTGTGTATATTCTAGAGCATTATCTATTCGCAAAATTTTAAGGGATGTATTAAACTGATTAGTAACCTCACGATGAAATAATTGGAAAAAATGTAAAAAATTAGAATGGTCATGAAGCATATAGAGCCATGTTAAATGAGAATAATCATCCACAAAAGTAACAAAGTACTTAAAACCATTTCTACTAGCAATACGGGGAGGTACCCAGATGTCTGAATGAACAAGTTCAAGTAAAGTAGATGCATGAGAATCATTACGACTAGGAAAAGAAGTACGATGTTGTTTCCCAAGTTCAAAAGCCTCACACTCAAGAGTAGAAATTGATTTACACTCAGGAATTATTTGTTGTAACTTAAATAAAGATAAATGCCCTAAACGAGAATGCCATAATAGGGGGTTAATAAAACTAGCAGTTAGACCATTGGTGTCAGTAGAGACACCATTTAGATAGTAGAGTCCATCACGTTCATGCCCTCCACCAATCATCTTCTTTGTTTGAAGGTCCTGAAAAACGCAATAAGATGGGTAAAATGTAACTGAACAACTAAGAGCTTTAGTTAACTGACTAACATATAACAAATTTAAAGGAAGTTGGGGAACATGTAAAATAGAGAACAAAGATAAGGAAGATGTAAGTGAAACGGTCCCTGATCCAACCACTTGAGTTGAGGAACCATTAGCTAAGATAACTTCTAATGAAGGACTAGAGTTATGGTGGGAAGAAAATAGTTCTTGCTTACCCGTCATATGACTAGAAGCTCCCGAGTCAATGACCCAAGAGGTGCTAGGAGACAAAGTAGAGAAAGAGGCCATGTTACCTGTATGTGCAAGAGTGGCAGTGGATGAGAAATTGGAAGTCTCTAGTTGTTGGACACGCTTGATAAGTTGTACAACCATATCATCTCAAGCCGTAGACTCAGAAGAACTACCCCCAGGTGGGATAGATGGGTTCATGTCGCTAGAAGACACATTTCCAACACTCCCTTCATACATAGTAGTATTTGCAGTAACTAATCGTTGAGCCCACTCAGGCTTGCCATGCTTGGCCCAACAAGTGTCAACAATATGACTAGATTTGCTGCAGTATATATACTGACGGCTATCTTGATAAGAACTTTGTCCACTATGTCCACCACCACAACTACGACCTCCCCCGAAACCACGACCTCTATTGGAAAATCCACCATGACCACGACTACTAGCCACAAATGCTGAATTGTCTTTAGATGACGTAGAAAACGAAGGGACAATGCACTGCATTCGACAATATCCAGCAAGAAGCTGACTCTTCACAGGCTGTAAGTCGGCATTCAAGCCAGATAAAAACTTGGCCACTTGAAATTTAGCTCGCTGTGTCTTAAGTCTCTCAAGATCAGTAGTAATGGGCTAATAAAGATTGAGTTCTTCCCACATACCTTTCAAAGCACTATAATACTCTCCAAGAGACTTGTCTCCCTGTTTAAAATTAAAGATCTTCTCATATAGTTCATAAACTCTAGACATATTTTTGTCTTGTGAGTAACTCTCCATAAGATCATCTCATACTCCCTTAGCAGTTGTGTGGAACATGACATTAGCAGCAATGGATGGTTCCATGCTATTCCATAACCACACTAAAAGTGTATCATTCTCTCTCATTCAATCACTATAGTCTCTAGAATTTTCAGCAGGAGGGTCTGTGGTAAGATAATGGAGTTTCCCTTTGGCATTAATATAGACCTTCACAGCTTGGGCCCATAACAAGTAATTGGAGGATCCATTTAATTTAATAGTGATAATTTGAACATTGACACTATCTGTAGAAGCCTTAGTATCACTCATGATGATAATCTCAATATAAATATATCTACCACTAATCAAGAAGGCTGAAACTTTAGTGCAAGAAACAAAACAGCAACACTAATGTATAATCAAATGTCATTGGCTCCATTAATTAACCAAAGGGATGTTGAAAACTCATAAATATAGATTGTTGTATAGAAGAAAATATCTTACCATAAATCTCGATTCAAATAATTATATGTTTGATGGAAACCTAACAAGACCAGTCAACCATAATCAATGAAGTACTCCGATTCTTGAATACGATGATTAGTAAGTGTTGTAATCCATGTTCATAAACCGAACCTGATGAATCTAATATCTTCTAATCTCATATGTATCAAGACTTGAAGAGAAAACAGATAAAAGTTGCAGCTTTAGGTGGCTGCACACCAAAGAAGAAGTAGGGTTACTAGGGGACTCTAAAACCTACAATAGGATCAAGTAATCAGGTAGTTAGATCTACTCTGATACCATGTCACAAAGTTGATTAGAAAACCCGCATCAAATAGCAAGAGAGAAAGAAAGAAGAGAGAAGGAATAGAGAGGAGGATGAGAAGGAGAATATAAAAGAAAGAAATAAAGAGGGGCTGTAGATTTCTGTAGTAACAGAAACCCTACACCCATTGTGTTTATATTAAATATAAATTGTATATGACCATAATACCCTTATGTAAGTAAAAAATAAATAAAAATCTGAAAAAAAAAAATAACTCAATTAAAGTAACTTAACATCCAGCATTTCGAAAATAAAGCCTTGCCAATCTATGAAAGATGGTGCTGATTATGTTGCATGTATTTGTAAGGATCCAACAAAGTTTGGTGGAGGGTTAATATCACGAAGAACTCTAAATTAATATATTTGTGATAAATTTATCTAAAATTAATTTTTTTGATTATCAAAAACCTCAAATTAGTTATTTGTGATAAATTTATTTCAAACTAATTTTTTGATTATTAAAAATTCTAAATTGATACACTTGTGACAAATTTATTTTAATTAATTTTTTGACCATAAAAAATCCCAATTTACTATATTTGTAACAAATTTATTTTTCATAATTCTCCATTAAATTGGATTAATATAATGAAAAATTACAAATTGGTAAACTTATGACAAAAGGAAAACAAAATCTTATACTTGTACACATGTTAACTATCACATGTCATCTAAATTAGTAAATTAATGGTAAAATTTAAAAGAAACTAGCAAAAGGTAAATTTGTTATAGGTGTATTAGTTTGAGGTTCTTTATGGACAAAAAAGATTAGTTTTGAGTAAATTTGTCACAAGTATTAGTTTAGAGTTTTTCATGATATTAACCCTTTGATAAATCACATGAAAACAAGTCTTAAGCATCGGTTCAATACTTCATTTCATCGCATTCTGGTATCATCCATCAAAGGTTAGAAGAGCTCTGTAGATGTCTGCTAGAACTTCATATATACCTGATTGGGGAGAGCACACTTTGATCCCCATCATTAAGGTCCTCAATTGCCAGTTAACAAAGATTTCATTCATATCGCGTGGTCCATTGACTTTGCTTTAGTTTCTCTTTCACGACATTAAAGCGAGCCTCGCTTTTGGGATTGGACAACACTAATTATTAATGGGGGATTGATGGATCTACCCCACGTTGTAGTGCTGGTGCTCAACAATCTTCTGTTGCTCCTACAGACATTCTTTTTGGGACATTTGAAAAACATAGATTGTCTCATGTGTTCAAATTAACTCTCGGATCAGGATCTTAAATTGGATGGAGGACGTGATTATCGACACAGTCACGACACTTGGTATTCTTTGATTTGTACATGCTGGTTAGTATCGTGTCCAGCTTGTTTCAGGAGATACGTCCTCAGCATTTGATTCAAAGAAACCTCTTTTCTTTGGCTTTAACATACATAGAGAACACTCCGATCGGAGAGGACGTTCACTCCTGAATGGCTATGGGAGATGAATCCTTTCTCAACCCATGGCATCGATTTGCTCCCTTGGGAATGGAGCCACAGAAAGTTGATACATAATTAAGGGAATGCCTAAAGTATCTCCAAAGAACTTATTTTTTCTTTATTTTATTTAAATTCATATTTCCGAATCTAAATCCAAGTCTGCTTGGTAGTGCTACAATTGTGCAGTAGTTTGTGGCCATGCCCTGGTGTGCTTTGCTGTAAAACACTTCAATTCAGTCATTTTAGGAGAAATTATTGAATCATTTCTAAACATGTTTTCTATATGCTAATCTAATCCTAAACTTTTCAAATTTTTCCATTAAGTTCTAAACCTTTGCATGAAGTTCCAATGTAATCATTTTAGTCAATTTTCACTAGAAATTGCTAACATATCATTGTGCCACGTAGGATAAACAGTAATGACTAGACCCTCACATCAATGATTTTTTATCAAAATTGACTAAATAACTAAATTGAAATTTCGCACAAAGATTTAAAATTAAATGGGTAAAATTTGAATATTTAAAACTAAATTAGCATCCGTATAATAGGTTTAGGACTAATAAGGTAATTTTCCCGTGTGTTTAATATAATACATTTGTCAAAGATGTCAAACCGTTTTTCAAAAGCTGATGCTGCTTTGATTTGATAGGTTGCAGCTATAAAAAATTGTAAACACCTTATGCAAAACCCCTTTATGTGACTATAGATAAATGCTTCTTTACTCTAGGTTCTTCGGCCACCATTATCGAGTAACTAGATAAACATATTAAATGCGTAGAGATCATTTTAGCACGTAGCATAGACGAAATGTCTTCAATTTTTCAAGGGTAATCAACATCAACTTTCTGCATCATATTTTCCTTTCTTTTCCTATCTTTTGTTTTGCTGAGATCACAATGATGTCACATTTCGTGCAGCAATTCTGCAATTAATCGTCGAGCAATTTTTTATGATATGAATCTGAGCTCAAAAGGGGGCATCACCCGATGTTGAAGAAGAGAGAGAGAGTTCTTTTTTTCTTTGCTTGCCTTATGATGAAGAGAAACCCATCATGGCTCATATGATTGGAGGTGTATAATTCAAACTAGAGGGAAATGAGACTGTTGCAGACTGATTATTATCAAATCATAGGCTGATCCTGACCTTAGCTTTTTCTTTTCGATGATGTGTTTTTTTTTTCTTTGACAAGACAAAAGCAAAAGTCACCAAAAAAAAAAAAAAAAAACTTAAAGGCCTCCCCCTCAAATAATTCTCTCTCTCTCTCTCTCTCTCTCTCTCTCTCTCTCTCTGAAATGCAATTCTGCAAAACATACACTTCTCTCTGACAACATTGCCTTCTTGTTGTGGCTCAGATTCCCTTCTTATCTCTCTCTCTCTCTCTCTCTCTCTGAAAGAAAGCCTCTTTCTTGAACCCTAGACAACATCAATAATGCAGGAAACTTCATGCAGCCTCCCCGGGGAACCATACATTTTCTTTCTTCCTCTACTGTCGTTTGCTTCATTTTTGTTTGCCCTCCTAAGTTTGCCCTTTGTTTAGCTGAGAATTTAAACTTTTGCATTATAATTACTTAAAACAAGAACTCCACAATCTAATAACAATTCCCAGGCCATGTGCTTAAGTTTTCTCTAGCGAGAGCAGTAACCCTAAACAACCCCCCCCACGCCCCCTCTCTCCATCCCTCCCTTAGACCTGTGAAGAGAAGGAAACGAAGCTCAGAGAGGGGAAGAGAGCAAACCCAATTAATTTCTGTTATGCTCTACAAACAATAAAGATAACTGGGCAGTTCTTGCTTTTGGCCCATTCGTAGATTCACTAGCTAGAATGGCACATGCTTTGACGACAAGGCCATAAATTTCAACACCTGAAATGACGATGTCATGCACCTGTATGTGCTCCTTTTTCTCTGTCTGATCAAATATAGCAAATAAAGTTTCACAAGTTTTATCCCTCCTCCAGCTTCATCTATCACGGAAAGCAAATCTATATAAAACATACAAATAAGATATACCATCAAAGAGTATATATTTGCTATACATTTTATAGAAAACAAAAAGGTAGAGCGACACCAAAAAAGAAAGCAGAGACTAGAGACGAGATGATACTAGAAAGTAATTAACAAACCCTCTCACTGAAGACAAAGCAGTATTAATGGCTGACTTGGAAACAGTAAACTACAAAGCCAATAGCTTCTCACTTCTAATCGCTCTTCCATGCATCTCCGTCCCGTTTCCATGAATCCCACCCATGCTCGGCTCTAATTCATCGGTTTGATATTGGGTTCGGACCGCTCGGGACCTCGTGAGCTCCGGCTCCAAATTGTCGCGAAGGAGCCTTGCGGTTTTTGGCCTTCTTAGGGTGGAAGCTCGCAGTAGATGAAGATGACGATGAAGATGATGAGTCCATGGAGTGATCCGATGATGAGAGGAGAAGCCTTCGAGTGATGATTAATGACGAGGAGGAGGGCACAAGTGACAGCTTTTCGGCACGGTCCATGGGTTGGGTCATCAATATAAGGAACCCGAAGCTGAGAAGGGAGAGGACGAGGAAGAAGCCGATGAAGAGATGGTTGAGCTTTGTGTGGCTTTCTGAGAGCGGTGATGATGTTGAAGAAGAAGAAGAAGCTGCCATGCAATCAAAGAATAGAAACCACCCCCCAATAGCCCACAAGAGATCAATATCCATGAACCAGAGCACCCGAGGCTAATTGAAGGCTCAGAGAGAAGAGAGAAGAGAGAGAGAGAGAGAGAGAGAGGAAGGGGAGAGAGAGGAAAGAAACTTCAGCAAAAGCGAAAGGAAGGGAGGTTTTGAAATTCGGTACACATTTGAGTGTGTTGAAAGAGAACCCTTCCAAAAGACCAACTTAGCAATTTGAAGTGTATGTGAAAGGTTGTCGGGGAATGAGTGCTTTTTACCCAAATTGCCCTTGGTCTAAGTTCTAGGTTTCTTGTGTTGCGAGGGTAAGAAATTAGTTTCGAAGTTTATATTCGCTACATGCTGCTTTAGATGCACGACATGCGTCTTTTTAAATTAACGCATATTTATTCGACGCACTATGCGTAAACTTTTCATCTTATCAACTATCTTTTTAACACAATTTTTAGGCAAAACTTGAGTCTATTTGAATCATCGAATTTAATGAATGTAATGTAAAAACCAATGAACCCCACTTATCTTTTTGATGCGAATGGATTGGAGTACATACATGCACCCGGTTCATGCAATAATGCCACTTAATATATGTCTCACTAAGTGTCTTTTTCTTCTATTCAAATTTCACATGTTCTGTACCTATTGATGCTCTCTTAGCCTAGATATCTGATCTATGGTAACCTAAACGAGTGATAAGGACAACGCGCCAGACAAGTAATGAGGGCAAACCTTTTGCCCCCCTACAAGAGCAATGCTGTTTTCAGCACAAAGGAAAGCATTCTTTTGCTAAGATCTGCAGTGTCTTTCCTATGGATTGTTGACGACATTTACGTACATATTTGGTAGCCTGTCAACGTGAGATCGTTGTCATGCATCTGCGTTGCTTGAGGTTTGAAAAGATAGGACCTCGATCCATGCATGTTTTTAGGATCCAACTCAATGATTACACCTCTCTAAAGCCACTAACACGTTAGACTCAGCCAAACAAAATTCAATTAGTAGGAATAGATATTAACTCGTTAATCATTTCTCCAGGGAAAGACATTCATCTCCACATCTGTTGCAACAAGCATGTGAATACATATATGGCAAGAAGCTAAAATTACGAGAAAGGAGAGGGGCATTAGAGTAAATTTTCCCAAAGAAGCTAGCAAATGTGTATAGTATGGCTTATTATATTTTATATTTATATGGAGTCAAATTGGTCCAGTCCGTAAAATCTGAAAAATGGAAAAAGCATCCCGAAAGGAAAAGACAGTGGGCACTCGAAAGTAAAAGTGGGGAGGTGCGGAAGGAGAGGTGTTGGCTTTTCTTGCTTGGACGGTACCGAAAGATTTATAATCTTTCTTTGACTTGGAAACAACTAATGAAAAAAAAAACCATTAATCGATAATTAAATTAATTAGACGCGTGTCATTTGTGTCGAACGCAAATTATCGAGCACGAGTCATGTTTTCTTGTCTCATTCGCTTTAGTCCACAATATACAGACTATAGGTCAGTAGGACTTGCTGTTCTTTTTATTTTATTTTATTTTATTTTATTTTATTTTATTTTATTTTATTTACAAGGTAAAAAATTTCAAGGAATAGTTCCATTGTTAACATCTACATTTCCCCTTTATAGCTTATATATCTTTCTTTTTTTTAATTGAGTATGTGAATATTCGAAAAATAAAAGAGTAATTGGGTGAGTTGCTGAGAGGGGGAGTAAACTTTCAATTAGATCAATTAAAAATCGAGTTTTACATATAAAGTGAAAAATGGAACTTCGGCACTGTACTCAACCGGGAGAACCGAGTTAGCCTGCGGTTGAGTACAGTGCCGTAAGGCGTGCTAACCTAGCTGTAGGCATTTCACCCACCCTCACTCACCCCAGGTGTGGGAGGCTACTATATTTACTTACCCGGCGGTAGCTAGGACCATAATCCTGACGTGGTGTCTACCTTCACAACCGTGAGGCTCTCTAATTCCCTGTCTATCTTTCTCTTCCCGATAGAGAGGGAATAGGAGGACAGCGCGAGGTCTCCCGCCCCAGAGCGGAGCTCTCGCCTATTTTCTCCATGAAACTTTTAAGGACTTGCTTAGGTCCAAAGCCTTTCACCCGTTTGGCTATCTCATGTGTTTTTCTTGGGTGGATAGCACCCCAATACCCCTCTTAGTTTAAGGTCGGAGGGGCCGGCAAAGGCACGGTGACCTTGCCCAGATCGGCTGTAAGCCCCCCATGGGGCTTATCCGTCATTTCCAAGGGAGTAGTTTAACGAGCTGCTAAGCTCGAGGAGAAACTATCAACATTATGCTAGCATTACGGTCATTGTCACTTCTCTTTAATTTGACGGATGCTTTGAAAACGGAATGTTGGATGGCAAGGAAATTGGCCATTCGATAAAGTTGAGGCTGCACTTGAGATATATGACTATCTAAACCAACTATTTTGGTAAAATCCACCCATCATAATGTTGGAAAATCTTGTGGCATTGAAGGTAACTTAATAATCAAAATCCATTTTTTCCATGTAACAATTATATCAATTGACATCATGGGTTATGCATCTATCAGATCAATACAAAACGTACATATGCACAAAATATATATATTGAGAGGCTCTTAGAGCATAACTTGACCACAAAAATTATGAAATATCAAAATCAAGCACTTTAAAATTTCAGCAAATAATGCTTTTTTATAAGAGATTTCTTATCTTGATCTATGAATATCCCATTTAACTCATAGATTAGTTTAGATGCAAGTTAAAACTCATATGAATATCCCAAAAGGGGAGTTTGCAAAAACAATTAAACACCGTCACAATAATATATTTCAAAAATAAGAATGAATTTCATGACGATTGATGACTTGCAATTAATTGGGAGAATAATCCCATGATACTCGAAAGAATGTGAGAATTGAAAAAAGAAAATATCGTTTTTTTTTTTTTTTGAAATTTAGTGAAAGTTTGATAGTCATAACAAATAAGGACATTCATTTAATATATGATACAAAATTAGAAAACGTCAAATTGAATAGGGAATAAGAGGTATTTTCTCTCTTTTTCTAGTTAAATTTCTATTACTAAAAGACTTTATTAAATTTTTTCACTATAGCATTCTTCATTTCTTCTTTATGTGCTCCAGCCATTCTTTTGGCTTGTCGTATTCTTTGCTATCTCCATTTCCGAGTCTACGTCATGCCCTAATGGCCTTTGGCTAGTCAATGCATCCTACTAAGCCTCTTTGATATCGGCACCCTTTACTTTTGTAATTCATGCCTATGCCACTCCCCAATTGATATGGAACTGCTCATTGTGTAAATTTTTTCTTCAAACCTCAATTTCTTTTAGGAGTGAGTATTTGATATTAACCTACCTCATTTAGGACCATAACCTTTTTGGTAATGCTGGTGTTTTAAATAAAAACATTCAGGTGGGTGTGGGGCTAAGATTGATTCAATCCTCCTTTTCAATCAAGTGCATTGGCCAATTAAGACATCAAAAGCATGTAAAACATATAATAAAATAACTTTCTTTGTCTTATACGTTGAGTAATTGTGAACATGAGCAAATAATGCTCAGAAAAGAAGCGAGTGGGTCCAGGAGGAAATTTTGTTTCTTTGGAAACAAAAAATAGTAAAAAAAAGAAAAAAAAAATGACACAGAAAACAAAGCATACTGTTCACCGTAAAAATAAAATAAAATAAGAAAGATTTGCTTCTCTTCTCCATTGTGAATGAAGAAAGGCCAAAGGGACGTGTATGTTCCCATGGTGGGTGACGAATGGGTCCCCTACAAAACCCTCGCTACATGATCTTACAGAGATTTGTACGTCGAGGACAAACCCGTCATTTGCCGGATTTACAACTTTTTCAACAAATCAGTGTCTTATCATTATCAAGCAAAAAAGAAAAAGAAAAAAAAATGTGCTTTATGCGCATTCATATTGAATATCTTTAGGGAAAAGTAAATAAAAAGATTATCTTTGTGCTTATATTTATACCTAAATACCTAAGTTGCGGTTCTCATTAATGTGAGTTCATGCCAAGAGAGGTTGCAACTGACAGTTTGAAAAATATTTAATTGGCCAAAACAATAAAAGAGAAAATGAAAAGATTAGACACGGATGATATGAACATCTCACCTACTTTGCAATGTCTAAACCACACTCTTTTCACACCTGGATATTCCAGCTATGTGCATGTGCATATGCATGCGTGGATTGTTGATGTGTTCCATTGGCTTGTCCGTTTGCACTTGGACAAATTCATGGTTAAATTCAACACATTCGAAGAGGTTCTAAGGAGGAAAAGCAAGCCCGTTTTTCACCTCAGCCGATGTCTTTTATTCTTTGACACGCCCATGTGGTGGGTTTGCAATCTTCCATGACAATCCTTGCTGCTAAAAGTCAAAGAAGTGGACCTTAGTGGAATAATATTATACCATTCTCGATCTTGTTGAGAACCCTGGAAATCAGGAATGCTTT
This sequence comes from Eucalyptus marginata, assembly GCA_014182565.1. Classification (NCBI taxonomy): domain Eukaryota; kingdom Viridiplantae; phylum Streptophyta; class Magnoliopsida; order Myrtales; family Myrtaceae; genus Eucalyptus; species Eucalyptus marginata. The sequence goes on along the minus strand of CM024595.1, from coordinate 39,856,690 downwards.
TCGACCAGGAGGACAATGCCACCTTTTATGAAATGATGATCAGCTGACCCCCACCCCCCATATAACAAAAGCAATGATAAAAAAAAATTAATTATGATGATCGATAGGGAGAGAAATTATCCAAAGAGTTATAAATTTACCGTATTTCGGTGAATTTAGTCATAAAATTTTTAATTTGATCAATTTAATCCCGTATCTTTTAATGATTTGCTAATATTGTCATTCTGCCCAATTTTTTTTTTTTTTTTGTGGAAAATCACTAACGTGAACGTCAATTATCCTACATGGTATCGCGGCATGTTGACGTAGACAAATTTTATAAATTTTTATATTTTTTCTTCTTTTTTCTTTTATTTTCCCTTTTTTCTTCTAAGCCTGATGAGGGTCAATCAACCCTCATCAACCACAAACAAGACTCAGCAACCCTTGCTAGCCATTGGGCAAGAGCCGCAACCCTAGCTCATGCTTGTTTTCAATGAGGGTGACTCTCCTCGAACTTGGTGAGTAAAAGAAAAAAGAAAAGAAAAGAATTTAAAAAATTGTTTATGTCAACACAAGACATACTATGTGACTTGGCTGGTGTCCATATTAGCAATTTATGGCAAACAAATCGTCAAAAGACTTAAAACTAAATAAGCCAAATTGAAAGGTTTAAAATTGGATTAACACAAGTGCAATAGGTTTATGACTTTTATGGTAATTTTTCTTTAGTACGTTGCTGAGTGGCAAAACCAATGTCACATACTATGTGTTCTGACCCAAATTGTCAACAAGTTGTGATCATAACGAAAGACTCTTGCACTAGTCTTAATATGATGGTAGAAGTTTAGGTGCGTAAGAGATAGTATTTTCTGGCTAACCATGATAATGGTTTTCCTTTGCCTATGTTTTCGACCTAAAAAGAGGTGATATGTATTTGCACATGTATTATTCTTCCTTTTGCAGTCAGGTGAGCTCACGAATCAGTTTTGGGATCTCACAGTAAGTTTAATTTCACGACGATCGGAAAAATTTAAAGTGCAGTGTGTTTTACATGGTTACATATAGGAGTTAAGTGAGGCAAACTTGGAAACAAAGAATGCACCTAATTGATTAACTAGGTTTAGATCTTGGACATGTCCGGGAGCTTAAAATCAAGGGAATAGAATAACAAAAAGGTGAGTGGGACATGGAGGAAAGGAATTCCTTGAACTAAATTAAAAATGTATGGACAAAGAAAAACTTAGATTAAAAATGAGGCAAACTATGTTATCAACAAAGAATATGTTATGCTTTGAAGACTTTCTGTCTAACGCACAACTTGTCAATTAGGTGACTTTTCTGTCATTCAACGAATTCCATTCCCAATTCTGGAGATGGAAATTCCGAAGGAATAAGTTCTTGGGTGTTGCAAGGCATCACTTTTGAAAAAAGCATGTAATCATGTAACCCTTTTTTCAAAGGGTTTATGTTCTTGACGTTGTTCTTTTCACACTCCCAAGTGGAATCGATCAGGGGAGAACCTAGAAATTAGCACCTCGTGACTTCTTCTCAGCTGCTTTTTTGGGTTCTTCAAGAGCACATCAAAGTAGGTAAATGTCATGATTATTCAACTTGACAAAAACGTGATTCTTTTTTTTTTTTTTTTTTTTTGAAAAAATTTAGGTTTCGAAGTTAGTGAAGTCAATCCTCGTTTTGTGCTGTGTTAGGACATCCCTTGCTGTAAAGTTCTTGGTTGGAGCAAGTTGGCCGCCTAATCGAATCCACTCCTGTTACGTCTTAGCCCAACTGGCATTTTTACGTTGTAGAAGAAAAAAACATTGTTTCAAGTAAGCTCGTCACTTGTTGTATACATATATATCGTACGTATTAATATAATTAACATAAATAAACATGGATTAGAAATCGTGGGTTGTCCTGTGTTTGAGTGAAAACGTCAAATTTAAACACGCATTCTTGCAAAAACCCTAAATGGTATGGGAACCGCACGTCATGCATATGAATTCTCTTTTTTTTTTTTTATTGATAGAGAGTCAATTTTTGCAGGCTATACAGTTTAATTGAAAGGCACTTCTCACCGGCCCAGTGCCATTGGATACTGTAAAGTCATATTCCACAATATATATGCTAGACCGTACAAGACCATGCATGCTACGTAATACCTATCCTCTCTTTTTCTCCTTTAATAAAGTATATGATAATTCCTCTTTTGTGGAGCTTTCCGTTGCCCTAATTATAATATTTGTCAAAGATTTTAGGCAAGCTTTCAGGTGCTTTAGGGATTTAATTATTTTTTATTATTCTAGTCAAAGATTATATACATTAGTCAAATCTTGGGGAAGAGGAAGTCCCAATAATTTTGCATAAATACACATATATTAACTTGTACCTTTCACTTGCATGCATGTGCTTTCCCCTTCGTTGAAAGAGGTGTTAGAGTCGAGGTGAGGAGACTACTTGGAATTCTTTTTGGATCATTTGATCGACTTAACGAGTTCTTTGAATTGTAACCAGCTTATTCATGGAGGAAAAAAAAATTACCAGGACAAAACCCTCAAATCCACGAATAATACGCAAAATGTCATTAGGTGTAGACTCGACATTTTGAGTCAAAAGATCGTCAATTTGATCGGGGATCATGTTCTCTCCTCAGAGTATACGGTATAATGTCGTATGACATATTGCAATAATCCAATCATATCTCCATTTTTTAACAGCTAATCGACCCATCATTTAAAACATATTCCTCCCAAAAAGATCTAATTGATACAAGTTGATAAGACACTTCAACCTTACAGACCAAAAGAAAAAAAAAAGAAACTTTAAACCATCCTTTATAATAATTGGATTTTTAGTTTTTCAATATATGTAAATCGATTCATTTCTGTCGTGGCTTAATGGGTCACCATCCTTACGTCTCAGTCTCACCTCTGGATCCAGAGAGAAGGTTACAAATTTGCTCAGCCAGATAAGAGATTCTTCGTTTAAAGAATGGCAGTCAATGACTCAATAGGAAAGTTTATAAAGGCGACAAAGTTAAAAAGAGCCACCCTGCTACTATTCTCTTCAGTTTATTGGACTGATGTAACCATTCAGATTCTTTAAGTAAACATATAGTTATTCTCATCGGTAAATATCTAAACATGAATTGGCCTTCATCTAATTATTTGGACTTTTAAAACAATCAACGATAATATTTTACAAAATTTCACAAAGTATCGTAACTAGATATTCTAAATTTAAAGTTTTCCATATCTCTGTCTGTCCTCTAAGCACATATTTCCATGCATGCCATGAGATTTTCGTGAAAAGAAAATATATCTAATTTGCGATGGAACTAATCTAAACCTTCAATCATGCAACGACGGTGAAATTATCCAACATCAAGTGTCTCCTAATGAAAAAACTGAAGAAGCTTAGTTAGCATAGAGTAAAAAAAGTAAAATAAATATAAAAGGAAGTGACCATACTTTTGTTTTCATTTCTTTTTCTTTTTCTTTTTTTAGAAGAAAATCAGGTCCCGTATCTGAAAGAAGCGAGAGAAATCAGATCTTTAGCAGTTCCATTTGCCTGTCCGGTCTTGTGCAAGGTTGCTTTCACTGGAGAAACGTCCAAGGTGAAGACTTAGAAAAAGTAGCCGAGACCATTCTCGTGTGGTCCTCCTTTCGATGACCCACGAGTATATGTCCGATAACAAATCTGATGATTGTACTATGATCGCTCCCACAGCAACGTAAGAACGGTGTACAGCATCGTCTTGCGAGCGGCGGATATTTACATTCGCCAAGGCCGAAAAAGGGGAACGTTGGATTGAATAGTTGAAGGTTAATTTCCTCCTTTATTTAATTTTTGGACTTTTTCTTCCTAAAGAAAAGGGTGAAAATGATTAGCCGGCGTAAGATTATCAGCCATTTAGATTCCATTAAGTGCAAAACGAATTCATAGATGAAAACCCGCGATTCGCCGCCTTCGCATTCCATAGCGGAACGGCTTAGCATAAAGAAAACCCTAGTGCTTACTATTCGTGTAATTGAGTGAGCGAGGACGGACTTTCACTTGATCTTAACGTGTTTTATCTTAAATTTTCTAAATTAGTTTTTTTTTTAATAGATGGGTGTGGACCTTGTTCTAAAGTGGGGGTTGTTTTTTATTTGCTTTGCTTTTCATAAAGATGGAGACACCAGGAATTGATTGGCGTGCAATAAGAAGTTTCTGAGCAAAAAGAGAGATTTCCATGTAAAGATGGTAGGGCACAAAAATCATCTTCCTAAACTTGCTTCTTTGCTTTTTTATCCTCCATGATCTTTTAGAAAGTATTACCATCAATTCAGCTAGTGATTGATGTCTCTCCTCCCACCTTTAATCAAGCCAAACCAATAAAATATAATCAAATTATTTAGCGAGAAATCCGCTGCCACCTCATCTTAGTCGCATAATCTTTGACTGTCTCATCTTGCCTACAGTAGCATAATTAGGAGAGACTATTCTAGAAAATATTCATGCACAGCAGTTATGAAAAAGGGCAAAGGGCGAAACATGTGACTTATGTGCATTTCAAATTAAAGCAGTTTCTGACCCCACAAAACAAAAGAAATTTAAAGCAGTTTCCTGTAGAGAGGGGACAAAGGCCCATGTAGCTCCTCTTTAGGCGCTCTATTTCTGAAGTGTACCTGAGTCTCCACGAAGCAAAGGAACACAATTCGACCTCTCTTTAACTTTTAAAAGGGTGTACAGACATGCCATTGCCTTGGTGCCAGAAACATCTCGCGCCCGGTCAAACCCAGTAACGGGAATATATAGCGTCCGACAGAAGTTTCGTTTTATAAAAGGATCCCGGCGTCCTGAAGTTTCCATTGGCTGTCCACCAAAGGAAGAGAGAGAGAGAGAGAGAGAGAGAGAGGGAGGGAGGGAGGGAGGGAGATATCAATTATATGGCGGGCACAATTAAAGATTTTCTAAGTGTATTAGAATCGCTTAAAATGGTCCCATGCGATAAAAAATTTGTGGAGCGTGCAAGAAAGCCCACATCAGTGATCGTTCTTGACTTTGGAGTAGAACCAACAATACCACCTAAAGGAAAGAATGTTAGCTGAGGAAAATTGCAAAACAAAATTGTCAGAACAGCGCCTCACTTCCACCTAAGGGACTGCCTAATTCCAGTGTAGATGAGTCCCAGCGATCTCCCGATCAAGCAGACGAGGAAGAAGGATATAGCATCACTGACTTTTTTAAACAAGGTTCTGATAACCGGCGCAGTTATGTCTGACAATTCGAGAAATAGACTGAAGTAGTACCTCCTGCGTTTAGAAAGTTGAACAACCAGTCATGTCTGCACTCATACCAAGGTAGCTGTGCCTCAAATCATACCAATAGTGTTAGGCCGAATCATACTAGTAGATTGTGCAATGCTAATACATGTGTCAGATGCTATCATAGCTGAAATATTGCAAACGTTTAGGCCCCCACATACCCCACTATCAGCACACCACGTTGAAAGATTCTTATGGACCCAGACTAACTTCACCGTGCAAAGAAATATGGGGGAAACACATTAATCTTGACCTTTTCACCTAGAAACTGATTGATCAAAGTTACAAAGCAAAGGCCTATATGCAGGAACTAGCCTTTTGAAGTTCGAATGTAACAAACTCGGAAAAATGCCAGCCAAGAATTGAGTGATATTAATATCCTCATATAGATGTTTGCGTTAAAAGGCATAAATCATTCACAATTCCATAGGACAATGGTAAAGACATCATAGTTGGAGAAGCAAAAGATGGCAGAAATGAACCAAAATGAATGCTGAATTAAGCAGAATGTAATTTATTTATTTTTTCTAAATGTGGTTGGTATCTAAGAAAAAAAATCCAAATCTCAATCATCCAACTTATTCACAGTCACATGCCTAGTTGCATACAATTGGAGTATGGTGCATTATGCTCCTGCATCACTTTCACTTATCTTTTGCTGCGCTTAACATTATAAGACTAGGTCTACTTTACAAAGGAGCATCAGATGGATCTTATGTAGCAACTATTAGAGTGGATGTCTGTACCAATATAAGAGACATAACCACTTTAATCTCTTTTGTCAGACTTAATAATCCAACGTTTACCAATATAAAGTATTGGCCTGACCACTCGATGTATCAAGGACCTGAATCAGTAGTTTCAATTCACCACCTCAGCCCCTAGCATGTCTTGATCTCATTTCTTAGCTTCAGTACTACAGATATAACTTGGAATGACTAAATAAGAAGACGAGAGAATGCATTACTTTCAGTTGCTCTAGTTTAGATGTTCAGCCATGTCTAGGATATTCAGATGTAATGGATGGTAATATTATCAAACCACATGCCATTCAATAGATGAGAAGAGTTGATCAGAATCATTCTAAGTGCTACTTAGCCTAATCAATTACCAAACTACCTCCATTTACTAAGACTCACATTCATTCAAACCATCTTGCCAAAGTATCCCACATCACTTGTCCAGAGGGTTACGTGGGCCTTATATACATGCAGTCCCCTCCACCTAATAGCTTAAATTTTGGGTTGAACTTTCTAACACATCTCTTCATGTCAATTTGAACTGCTTAGAGACGGTGTACTTCTTCCAATCAACTGAGTTAGTTTAACATTTCCTTGTGGACAATTTCAAGTAGATTTCGCATCCACTCCTGCCTCTACATTGTCAAATTCTCATAGACTATTTTGCATTTACTCATATGTCTAATCTAAGATAAGGAAAACCACCAGGCTATTCAATTAAAACATGGGCATATAAAGAAGAGTATTTTGGTATCGACAACTCATTGCAAGATATCTAAAAGGCCAGCATACAAGTGGTCAGACCAAATTTGCCAGAGTAGAAAACAAAAAATTGACCTTCATAGAAAGAACTCACCACCCTTTTAGGGCCCTTAGTTCTTTTGTTCGTTTCACAGGCATTGAAAAATGGCCAATGACGACATGATGAAGCAGAGATGTCCTTGTTCCAGAGTTCTTCCCAAAATACTTGTCCCACCAACCAAGATTTTCTGAGATGTTTTTGCTTGGTTCCTCAACAGGCTGACTTTGGAGTATATGGAGGTCAAAGCGATCCTCATACATTGAAACCACTGCCTCTATGTTTTGATGCAACCACAGGTTCAAAGCCACCTGTTGGTGAAAAGCAAAGGCTAAATTAGGTGGAAATCTTCTTATAGGAAAAACAAAATCAACAAATGCAGCAATATACAAACATATGGTCCGAAGAAGATAACAAGAAAATATATAACGCCTAAACAAAACATGCTTAAATCTTCAGTGGTCCACATATAGAAACCACTAAGAACACTTAACAAGCCAAATGCATATACTCAAATTTTGTGTCACAAGTATGTCCCAAGAAAACACCAAAATATTGTTTAAATCAACAGTTCACTTTCCATAATAGTAAAAAGCAAATTGAAAAACAATTCAAGGCCCAAGAAATGCTCTCTTTTGCCTTCTTTTCTCTGTTGTGACATTTTGTATTTATTTATTCCATTTGTACTACCAAAGGTGCAAAAATATAACACTACCCACCATTTCCCTCGACCATTTAGGATTAGGCCCTTATGTCAATTTCATCCAGTATGCAAGATTGATTCACTGTAGACAAATGAAAGAATTGCTGGGTTGCTATGGGCTTTCATTAAAATAGTGGCCCATTCAGACTATTATGTCTAGGATAAAGCTTGCACACGTAATGCTAAAAACATCCCTCTGAACCAATAAGCCACAGTCTGGGACCACCTATTCTTGCTCCTATTGTCCGACAAGCAATAGTTGGGAGGATGTAAAATGGAAAGAGAGAAGATCGCATCACTCCACTTTCCATGTAACACCTACCAATCACCGAGAAGAAAAAAGAAAAGGAAAATGCCTGTCTATTTAGGGAAACATGCATAATCAACAAAGAACGTTTAAGTGGAGAAACACACTCTCCACCACCCACCTCCTTAAAGGAAAGGCTTTATTTGCTCCATTTGCAACAAAATAATAAACACATTACCTCATTACGTAATCTTTGAAGTGCTCGGGTTGACAAAGAGCACAGAGCCAAATCCAAATTATTCATCTCATTTGACAAATTTCCATCTACGGAGATGAGCTCCAGATAGATACTTGCAATGCCATCTGCTATTGCAATTACCAGATCTTCTAAAATGGAAATCCCCTGTGAGACAAACAAGCAACTGTTGTAATAGCAATCCTTCCTGCCAGTCCATTGAGAGAGGTATTAGAATGCATCCCAACAGTTCTGCAAATGAAGTGCTGTGAAAAGAGATAACAATGATGCTGAAGGGCAGAACTTAGTGTTGTAAGAAAGCAAGGCGGCAGGAAGCAAAGAAGCATGCATAGCTCATAATAATGGGAGGAAAAACAGAAGAGAGCACATTGGGATTACTCTGCCACGCATGTGAAGGAAAACAAGATATACAGTCTTACTCTATGTAAATGCCTTCCAATTACGTATTACTTCGCTTCCAGGCTCAGAATTATGGAACATAGCAAATTGGAAATTGTAAGCAATTCATCATAGGTAGACACTGTTATTTGGTATTAAAGATAAATTATTTTGACTGTCTACTGAGGAGACCTTTTTACATGACAAATAGAAGACCTGTGAAGCCCACGCCACTGTCAACAAGACAATATACTGAAGCCCATCATAACCCATAAAGTTTAAGGCATCTTCCTTAATCCACTAAAGTATCACCAACATTGAAAGAGTTTGAGATTATGTTTTCGACTTCATCTCAGGTTCCAGGAACCAGCGATCTTAACTAGTTCGTGTCTTTCTTGAACTAGCTATTTCATGTTGGCAGTTTCAAGTATGCTTTCAGCTTAATTTCATTAAAGACTTCAACCAACAAAGAGCACCATCTACCTGAGGGAACCAAACTTTAAAAAGCAGAGTAATTCTGCAAAAAGATCCTCCTTGCCCAATCTCTTGATCTTCTGAAGTACGGTGCTGTCTCCTTCTAATTTCTGGAGAATCAAAGTAACCAGTGCCTGAAAAGATGAAGAACGGGGCATCAATCAACTTGAAAGTTAAACATTAGAATATACCCATGCATGCACGTGAGAGTGCATGTCTACCCACACTGAGTTGAATAACTTGGAAGGCACCTCTTTTACGTCGCTACTTCTTTCAGAAAGTTCGTCGTCTAGCCAAGCCACACACACAGGGCGAGAGGAACTCTGTATGATTCCAGAAAACAGAACCAACCAATCTTCCACAGTCCCATTTTCGAAACCTTCTGGGATACTGTCCACCTGCAAAAATAGATAACATTGGTGAATCCTTCAGTCACAACACAGCCACATATTTCAGCGAAATAGCGACTTCCAGGAAGTGCAAAGTGACTCGAGACTTCTGACTGTAGTATAATGTAACAAATAAGACAGTGCCTGCCTCTTTCTCGAGATGCGTAAGAACCGCCCAAACCAGCCGTAGTCTTGGACCCCTGGCGATAGCATTCAAACTTAAAGGTTTTTTTGCATGAAGCTTTTCCAACTCTTGAATTGTATCTTCTGAAACACTGGCATGGTCAATGGCTTCTAGAGATTCCACAAGTTTTCCTTTTATTACATCCCAAGCGCACTTTTGAAAGTGGTAGTCAACTTTTACATCACTGCAAGCAGAAAATTACATGAACCCATCAGGGAAAAGGGAGTAATATGCAAAATCTAGCAATACAAAACAAAAAACAGCTTAAGGAAGAAACAATACATAAGACGTAAATATATGAAATCAAAGATAGACCTTGGAATCTTTTCGAGGTCTAACCTTACCTACCAGACATGGTTGAGTCTTCATTGATGGCACCATCATCAGAGATGATCCTTCTAGGAGAAAATCTAGGCTTCCCAATGGGAACAACTCCAGCCATGTACGTAAGAAGGATACTCGCCATTAGAAGAGCCTGATCAACCATAGTCGTGAACTCCAATGCCGTTGCACCATCGAAGTCCACGAGAGAAGCCACGCAACGACAGCCGATGGACGATGCCTTCTGCTGAAAATCTAGCCTTCTTTTCGCGGTGCCAATACTAAGTCCATGAATTCCACCTCTCGTTAAACGGATAACATCACTGCTCACATAGGCACGCCTCCTGCAACAAAAGGCACTCGAACATAAGAGCGAAAAACCATCCCCCAGCAGATTCCACACTCTAATGGCATCGAAACCGTACCAACAGAAACACTAATTATCCCCGGCTTCGGAACACGAATTAGCAAACCAGAGACAAAAACGGTGCTAGCATCACCCGCCGCACTAATTCAGTGACATTACTGCAGAGTTTTTCACTCTTCAACGACTTGCGAAACGCAGAGCGGAATACCTAAAACGCAACTTCCGGTCGAAGCCTCCTCCGTTGACGGCACCTCCGCGCAAATGCAGCTTGGTGCACGACGCCGCCGCAGACGCCGCCGCAGCCGCCATCGGGCGACAGAAGATCCCGGAGCGCCCCCTCGATCAGCGCATTCGCTCGCTCCGGCGCTCCCGGAGGACCGGATCAGCCCTACAAATACCGAGAATCGCGTCAGAGAAACCGCCCCCGGCGAATCGATCGGCGCCGCCACGACGGGAAGCGAAGCGCGGAAGCGAAGCGCGGAAGCGCGCTTACCGGCGGCGAGAGAGCGAGAGGGAGGGAACGAAGGAATTAGGGCGGCGAGGGTAGGGGATAAAGGGAGGATTGGATTTGTGCGTTCCTTGTTTTTTGGGGGGGTGGCATCGAAAGGAGAAAGGCGTCTCGTCTCTCTCTATCTGGGCTGTACTGGACTGCAGTGGAGTATGAAAACAACCGAAAAACGGCTGGAGTTTGTGGACGACGGAAAAGACGGTCCGAAGCTACGGGAAAATAAGATCATGAACAGAGCTTTTGGTGCTGTGTTTTTATTTATTTATTTTTAATGTAAAAATGCAAAAGTTTTGGGGGTAATTTTGTGGACAATTCGTGATTCAAAAAAAAAAAAAAAAAATCGAAATTGGATTCTCCAAGACTAAAGTGACAAAATTTTCTAGTGTAATGTAGTCCGAAATTGTATGTTGGTAATTCATATAAAATTAAGGTCGATAACATGTTGGATCATGCACACAAAAAAAAATCATTTTATAGTTGTCTTTTTTGATAGAGAAAACAAATAGGAATGGCATAGAAATTAAAATATAGCTCCGGCCTAAATAAAATATTAAATTTAGTGGGTTATGATTTTGCATTTAGTGGGTGTAATTCAAAGTTTCAAATCAAGATATATATGAAATGTTTAGCTGATAAGAAACAAAAAAATAGTAAATAATTTTAGGTTAATACTATGAAAATCCCAAATTTGTACACAAATTTACCTCAAACTAATTTTTTTATCACAAAAAACTCAATTGGCACACGTGACAAATCTACCCCAAACCTAATAGGGTATATTTACGACAAATTAAATCCTAACTTAAATATAAATAAAATCTCAAACTAATATACACCTATAATAAATGTAAAGTAAAACTCAAAATAGATATCAACTTAGCAATTTAATAGTAAATGAGGGTAAAATTATCAAAAGTGCATTAGTTTGAGATTTTTCATAATATTTATCTATAGTTTTAAGCTATAGGTAAATAACATATACGACATTAAGCTAGAAGCAACATATATTGTTTTTTGTTTGTGGAAAACATTTTATGAAAAAAAGAAATTTCCTTATTTTTTCGGCATTTGACTTGTTTAGAAAAATGAGTTAATGAAAAATTATTCTCTATGAAAGAACTAGAAAACATTTTGCAAAATATAACTAAATATCAACATTTTGATCCAAAACTCTACGTTTGGATGCAAAATTCCCAATATTAGTTCTTGAATTCATCGAGGTTGGCCTTGGGAACCGATGCTTAGGCTTGGACCCCCGATGCCCATACCCAAGTCCATCGAGGCCGACCTCAAACCCCTAATGCTCATACTAAATGCCTTGGCACCCAAACTCAAGTTTATAAAGGCCATGCTTAGGTCTCTGATGCTTAAGCTCTAGTCTTGACCCTCAGGCTCAAGTCCATAAAGGCCATGCATGAGTTCTTAGTGCTTGGGTTTAGGTCCTTGTAAATGAAACATTTGTTCTTATAAAAAAATCATAATTTTAATATTTTTATTTTTAAAAAAAATTTTTAAAAATTTGAATTTCTTTTTATTTTTTTTATTTATTTTCTTTTCTTTTCTTTTCTTCTTTTGTTTTTGCTTCTTCCTCAACCAATGAGCTTCGGCCCTTGCCAAATAAGGTGAGCTTACTTATGGCCAGTCATCGCCCCTATTGCCATGGCTAATGATTGGCCAATGAAGAAGCAAAAAGTACAAAAAAAAAGAAAATAAATATACAAATATAAAGTAATTATGCATAAAAATGATTTAAAATATGATTTTTTTGATAATTTTCCTTATTAGATTTTCCTATCAAAAGATGGAAATACTTTACTAGTTCTTTTTTAGATTGCAGCCAAACACCAGACAATAAAGTCATTTTCCTATAAAATAATTACCGGGAAAATATTTTTCAAAAATAATGCATTTTCCGCAAAACAAACCAATTCATAGGGTTAATATTTACCAAAGAACCATTAGGGACAATGGCCAAAGTATCAGCAGAACAATACAAAATGAATTTGGCTAAATTTTAGTTTGTGCAACTTTAAGGACGAAATTTGTCATATATACCGGTATGAGCTCTTTCCATAATTATAGAAGAAGAGAATGTTCCTTAAAATCGATGACTTAAAAATGAATAATTTCGCAAATGAATTTGAAATTTTTACATGTTAAGATACTTAAAGAAAGAAAAGACACGAATTTCTAAAATGTAAATTTCCTTTTCCTACAGCTCGAAAAATGTCCAACACACTCAAATTAGAATTGCTAAACCAAAATCCAACATCTCGATTCATTCTCAATTTTTCCTCCAATTGTAGGATCTTTTGTCGTCGCCATATTGAAGTCTTTAACTTAGGCCCAAAAGGGAAACTAGTATCAGGAGCCCAAATTCATCAAATAAGATCCGCAAACGGCCCAAACCCGACCCGACTCTGCATCGTCCGTGGCCATGGCATAAACCCTAATTCCCGCCTGCGAGACTGGACCTTCCATTCCGTCATCTCTTTTCCGCCAAGCGCAAGAGCTTCCCCTGTTTATCTGTTCCTCTTCAGCTGGTTCGAAGCTCGTGCTGATATCTGTAGCAGGAGCTCAAGATGGTGAAGAGGAGCAAAAGTAAGCCAAGCCAATTTGTTCTCGCTGTCTGTTTTGTCCCATTTGGAACGATTTCGTTCTCGGTCTTGACCGTCGGTTTCTTTGGGTTTTTTTTTTTTTTTTTTTGGTGGTTCCAGAGAGCAAGAGCAAGAGGGTGCCGCTGAAGAAGAAGTACAAGGTCCTCAAGAAGGTGAAGGAGCACCACAAGAAGAAGGCCAAGGAGGCGAAGAAGCTGGGCTTCAACCAGAAGCGCAAGGTCGAGAAGGACCCCGGCATCCCCAACGACTGGCCGTTCAAGGAGCAGGAGCTCAAGGCCCTCGAAGAGCGGCGGGCCCGCGTCCTCGAGGATTTGGAGCAGAAGAAGGCCGCCCGCAAAGAGAGGGTAATTAATTTTATGAATGTTATTAGCTGGTGCCCTGAAGTTTGGATGATGTATATGGTGCTAAAGAGAGCGGACTAGCTTGAGAATTGTAGAACCGACCGATTAATCGAATCGGAGGTGTAGTGTGCTAGAGAGAGCGGACTAGCTAGAGAATCGTAGAACCGATCAATTAATGGAATTGGATGTGTGCGCGTGCGGTTTTCGCTGTCTTATCGCAGCAATTTATGTTAGTGCTGTGTGATTGCATTCATTTGACAGTCCTTACAAAGCTAGGGATTATTCGCCTTTCCTTGAAAGTTTGTCTGTTCCAGTCTATCAACACTCAGAAAAAATGGTGTGGCAAATTGCCCTGGTTGAACCTGTCTATGCTTTGGACCAGCATTTGGGTTCAGCTTACAGCGAAATATGGTGTTGTTGCAGCTCTTGCTGTATATATATGTCCTATATGAATGGGAATCTCTTTATGTTTGTGGGTACAAAATAACGTTCACTGGAGAGTTTGCCCTCAGGGTACTACTTAAGATGCATGGTATCTTTTGATAACTCCTTTGTTCCAATTAAACAGTTTTACTTTTTATGTATGTCAGGCTCAAAAGAGGAAGTTGGGCTTGCTGGAGAATGATGACATAGCTTCGACAAAAGAACAGGATCTTGGAGAGGAGAAAGACGGTGACGTAATTGCAAATACTGGGAGAAATCGTGGTACGTTGATTGTTGGAGTTCTTGGGTGACATGTTCCAGGTGTCGGTTCATCCCTTTTAGTTATGCTTTCCTTTATCTCTGCTTTTGTTGTTTCATGCCATCTCTCCTTAATACAGAGAACTCAGAAAGAGCATTCTACAAGGAATTAGTCAAAGTCATCGAAGCCTCGGATGTCATTTTGGAGGTTCTTGATGCTAGGGATCCCCTTGGTACACGTTGCGTAGATATGGAGAAGATGGTGATGAGAGCGGGTCACGATAAGCATATTGTGTTGCTCCTGAATAAGATTGGTACTGCTTTCATTTTTTCATTCTGCTCTTTCAATTACTTACTAGGTTTGGATGTCAATGAACTTTCCCAATGCTTGCTAGATAATCAAGCATTTATTAATTGCAATTTGTCCATGATGTTATTATCAACACACACAATCTTGTGGAAAACTGCTTCCAAGTGTTGATATACACTGGACATTTCAAGCAACACACTCTTTGGCATCCTTGCTGAGTCCATTTGCTGAATGTTTTCTGTCAGACCTTGTGCCAAAAGAAGCTGTAGAGAAATGGCTCAAGTATCTCAGGGAAGAATTGCCAGCAGTTGCTTTTAAATGTAGCACGCAAGAGCAGAGATCTAATTTGGGCTGGAAATCTTCAAAGGCTGCAAAACCGAGCAATATTTTGCAAACCAGTGATTGTCTTGGAGCAGAAACTCTTCTTAAATTGCTCAAGAATTACTCTAGAAGCCATGAGGTACTCGATCACCTTCAGTCCAAATGCATTCTTGACTTTATTTGATCCTCCCTTGGTTGAAATTACCCTAGACTATTTATGTCTGGGACTGCTTCCACCTTGCTGCGCTTTTCTAGATTTTATCTTCTTCTTTGCCTTGTCCTTTTGCAGATTAAGAAGTCAGTTACTGTGGGTGTTATTGGCTTGCCTAACGTTGGTAAGAGCAGTCTGATAAATAGCTTGAAGAGATGTCATGTTGTCAATGTTGGTGCCACTCCAGGATTGACAAGGTCAATGCAAGAAGTTCAGTTGGATAAGAATGTTAAGTTGCTGGACTGTCCTGGTGTAGTCATGCTAAGGTCTTCAGGGAATGACGCAACGATTGCTCTCAGAAACTGCAAACGTATTGAGAAGTTAGATGATCCAATTAGTCCAGGTAAACAATTCTGATATGAAGTTTAAGTTTTATTTGGCATTGCTACATCGACAGAACGCATTGTGTCTGTTCAATATAAGTATTTGCTTTTATTATATAATCACGGGTTTGTGTCATTTTCTCCTGGTGGTTTTTTTGGCATGTTCTTCCCCTGGTTTTCTTATGATGAAGTCATCGCGGATGGAAGTTTGTTAATAGGAAATTGATTTAATGTATTTAAGGGCATTGCATGCGCAACAGTAGTCATTAGTAATTGGAAATTGATGGTGCGGTGCATTTATTGTCTTCATAAATTGGGCACTGTTAATGGACATTCATCAATTGATTTTGTTGGTAAGTACAGTGAGGGAGATTGTCAAGCTCTGCCCTGCCAAAGTGCTTGTGACAATCTACAAGATCTCAAGCTTTAATACAGTTGAGGACTTTCTACAGAAGGTAGCATCTGTTCGTGGTAAGCTCAAAAAGGGTGGCATTGTGGATGTTGAAGCCACTGCCAGAATTGTTCTGCATGACTGGAATGAAGGTATTTTTAGTTGTCATTTGCTGCAAATTACTTCCGCTGACTATGTACATAGAGAAGCCAATTAACGCAGTTAATGTTACTGAGAAGATTTTATCTTTGTTTTCTAAATGATGCAATGCAGGTAAAATCCCATATTACACTATGCCCCCGGAGAGGAATCAATCGGGATTATCAGAGGCAAAAATTGTCTCTGAACTGGGGAAGGAGTTTAATATTGATGAAGTTTACAATGGTGAATCATCATTTATTGGCAGCCTCCAGTCGGTTGATGATTTTCATCCTGTAGAAGTTCCACCGAGCCACCCACTCGACTTTGACGAGAATATGTTTAAGGTTCATAACACAGCTTCAGTGAATTAGCCTATTAAACAAACATATTCATAACTTGAGCATGTTAAAAGTTCTCAACTTGCTGTGCGATCATTCTTAATTCTATGAATGCATAAATGTGATTTCAACTCAAAATGAAAGAAAAAAAATAAAAAAAGAGAGGAAAGAACATTAATGCATGATTGTAGAAGTCACAGTTAAACAGTGAATAGAAGCAAAGCTTGTTAAGTTCACTCTTTGCATATTTGCGCCTCAGGAGGATGAACAACCGCAACCAGTGACACGGGTCAGCAGCGACCCTCAAGGCTTGGCCAAGGATGGTGAGGATGAGTCCATGGGTAGTGAAGACGAGGATGCTGACGACAAGACCACAGGACAAGCTCCTTCTAGCCGACAAAATAAAAAACTTTACACAGCAGAAGGCATACTCAATCCGAAGACAAAGAAAGCAGAAAAGAAGAAGAGGAAAAAGGAGACGAAGTCAACCCAGATGGATGTTGCGGACGGCGATTACGACTTCAAAATTGATTATGCGAAGAATAAATACGCCATGGATGTTTCCGATGGTGAAGATAATTAGGCGATTCTCGTGATTTGCTGATGTTAGATACTGTATCAGTGATGATCGACGGAGGCATGACTACCCTCCTAAACGCACTTTGGCCTTTAACAGGGGGTCATGTCCAATTTTGGTGCTGCGTTTTGATGTTAAAGAGAGTTTTGGTTCTTGAGTATGTCCAACTTGAGTACATGTCTCTTTGGAGATGAAGAAAATATTGATGATCATTACTTTGGAAATGTCCCATTATAGGCATGCAGACCACGTGAGTATCGCTACAAAACTGCCATCATTTGAAACTTGAAATGATTCGTTTTGCTCGATCATTTCCTTTGGTCCGTCATGATGACATTGGTCTTTATCTATCACTTTAAGGAGAAATCACCGGGGAAATCACCTTAGTACCTAGCAACCAGTTCTTGATCATTGAAAACTGATACATTGGTCCCTGTTAGTCGCTCGACCATTCCAAAGTTTGAAATTATAGCTGTCTGAAGGAAGAAAAAATGAAAAGAAGAGAGAGAAAGTAAAGGTTAATAGATTATAAGTTGGAAGTGGTTATTAGGTTCTTTCCAAGAATTTAGTTGTTTAAAAACATGGAAAAGGATATACTCGATCTTAGCCCCAAATAGCCCTAAGTTTCTAGGGTTTGAAGTTAGAACTTGTGTTGCAAGAAGTAATGGCATCATTCGAAATTATATTTAGTATTTTGGTCTTTGACAAAGCTTCTAGTTTCTTCTTCTGTCGTGGCTTATATTAATGATGCTAATCGCCACATGAATTTTGTTAACGAATGCCTAGCCATTAAATATTTTAGTAAAGAAAGTTTATTATTGTTTGAGCAATGTATATAATCGGTGCATTAGAAATGAGCACATTTCCTTACTAGACATGATTAACTGGTGACTGGTGGCAAATTGGTGAATATGGCTCCAACAAATTCGATAGTAAAAAAATCAAAGGGCGACTAAAACGATATGTATCGGAGAAACTAACAATGAGTTGAGATTTAAAACCAACGAAAAGAGCTTGCATTGACTAATCTACATCAATGTTATATAATGATAATTTAGTAGAATTATGTTTGAATTAGTCGAATAAAAAATAAAGTGACAAAATAACAAATGAAAACATAAAACCAATCGTAATGTCGACCTAAACATGGGATCATTTATCCCTAGAGGAATGAAAAACAGGACTTGCTTCATGTGTTTACATCACACCAAAGTTTGTCCTTAATCACCAATCAATTACGTATATGTTAATATATCGACATAGATCTCGAGTATACATTTCTCTTTTACCTACAATTATGATGACATTATCGTTGATTAATATATATATATATATATATATATCGATCAATTGTTCTTTACTTTTAGATCGGATAGGCAATAATGGATTGCTTTCCTTCGCTTACAGTTCCCTAACATCATTTCCTCTTTCAATGATTAGTCACTTCATCTCATTGCGTAGCTGCACTGCACACGTTTGCTTCCTTAATGTGCAAGAAATTCATTCCTCGAGACCTTTAGCACGTATCTTTAAAAGTTAACATGAATATCTTATGCACCCGAAATTTACTTTATTTTTTAAAAACCAACCTAACCGGCCATCGAGCTTCAATTTTTGGGCTAGAGAAATAAATATCACGACATGATTAGTGCCCATCAAATAATAATAATAATAATAATAATAATAATAATAATAATAATAATAATAATAATATATTAAAAAAATTATATCACAAAAATATTAAATTAATATACTCATGATAAATTTACTTGAAATTAACTTTTTTGACTACAAAAACTCAAACCGATAGATTTATCATAAATTCACCCTTCGTTAATTTACATTAAATTTCATCGTTAAATTACCGAGATGAATGATATATCTATGACAAGTTTGTGATTTTTTATAATATTAATCTAATTTAGTGAAAATTAAATAATGTAAATTTATTATAAATGTTTTTTTTTTATCCTAATATCTAATCTAATTTAGTGAAAATTAAAAAAGAAATTAAATGTAAATTTATTATAAATGATTATATTATAAATGTTTTAATTTGAGGTTTTTAGTTAATTTACGATAAATTTATCATAAATGTATTAATGGAAGCTGCCATTTAAAGGAGTTCAAATTTAAAATTATATGTTGGGAAACTACGGTAGTTTCAGATTTATTTTCCAAAACCAAATGAAAATGCGCTCTCTTTTTCAAAGCGTAGGGTGCGGTGTGTGCGGCACTAAAGCGACGACACCGCACCGGCAAAAGCGATCCACGTCATCATCGCTCGACCACCCGAACCCGGAAAAGCAACACGCCACCTCTCTCCCCTCTCCTTCCGAAGCGTCATCGTCACTCACTCTCTCTCTCTCCATCTCATCTCTCCACAAGTTCGTTCCTTCGCTCTCTTCCGTAACAGAAACCTCTCAAATCTCTCTCTCTCCCTCTCTCTCTCTCTCTCCGTGGGATCTAGGGTTTCCTCGTTGCTTCGCCGTCGAGGGAGGCGGGGATCGACCGGATGGGGCAGCAATCGCTGATCTACAGCTTCGTGGCCCGGGGCGCCGTCCTGCTGGCCGAGTACACCGAGTTCAGCGGCAACTTCACCAGCGTCGCCTCCCAGTGCCTCCAGAAGCTCCCCGCCACCAGCAACAAGTTCACCTACAACTGCGACGGCCACACCTTCAACTACCTCGTCGACGATGGCCTCAGTGAGTCCTTCCGATGCTCGAGTCCGTTTGTCTTGGTTCGAACTTGCGTTTCTCGCTCTGATCTACCCCCGATGGGCCCTGCTTCCGGCCCGGTCGACGCGAGCGCATGGTTTTGTTAGAGTAGATTGCGAAATCTGACTTGTTGCTGGATTGATTTAATTGGTGCGCGAGATAATTTATTTAATGCTTCTGCAAACTGACGGCAGTCGGAGTTGTCGATTTTAATATTAGGACGTGCCGGTTCCCGTAATATAATGCATGTCTAGAGGATGAACTAATTAGTTATTGAGTTGGATAGTCAATGTAGCCTTTATTTATTGGTTGCAATAATCTTGGTATCTTTGACATTATTGATGAGCGGTTTGGCTTCTTCGTTGCGTTGATCCCGACAAAAACAAGAAGAAAGGGATGAAGGGGAGAGAAGGAAAAAAAAAAAGTGAGCGAAAGGAAGGGGGGGGGGTGTGGGTTGGACAGATGACCTTGAATCATGTCTCTGTTATGTGATTGGATTTTATAGATGGTTAAAATACCTAAAGCACAGATGCGTCTGAAGGACGGATCTGTGGTTATTATTATGACGAGATCGAGATCGAGAGAGAGTGTTTTGCTAACAGAAATAGTTTGTTGAGGCTAAGAAGTTCTAGGCCACCTAATACACTGGGACTCAGAGTCTCCAGGAGTAATCTCTTGTGTTCTTGAATGTGCTAAACTTTGTCACTTGGTTTTGCTTAGGTGTCTTTGATGTGCATTTCTGTGGCTGGTTTCCCTACGACATAGGATCGAGCATTATTGTACAAATTATGCGAAGCCATGTGCCGTTAGGGTACTTTCATTTTGAAGATATGTACTTATTCACACCGCATTTAGTTTTTGAATTACCTGATATTAAAACATCATGCTGTGAATTTCGTCCTTTCCTAAGATAACATTGCTGTGAGGAAATAACCCATTCGTTTACAATTGGGGAGTTCACTCATAATCATGCAGTACATGGCTGAGGAACCTGGAGCTTCTCTAAGCCAGAAAAAGAAAACTGATATATGGTGGGCCAATTTCCATGGTCACCCTTTTTTGATGAAAATGAGAAATAAGATTCTGTGAATGTGTTAACTTTTGTTGGACACTTATTCTCACCAGTTACCAGGGTCAGATCACCTTCTTTGTGGTCGTGCAATGATGAACTAACTTTGTCACCTCAATGTTGCAGCTTACTGTGTGGTTGCAGTTGAGTCTGTTGGGCGCCAGATTCCAATGGCTTTCCTTGAGCGGATCAAGGAGGACTTTACTCACAGATACGATGCAGGAAAAGCTGCAACAGCATCTGCTAATAGCTTGAACAGGGAGTTTGGGTAAATTGCCTAATCTTCAAGATATGGAAAGAACTATATTGTTCACCCCCACATAAGATGCTAATTGCAATCTTGACTGACATAGGCCTAAACTCAAGGAGCACATGCAATATTGTGTTGATCATCCGGAAGAGATCAGCAAACTTGCTAAGGTGAAAGCTCAGGTATCAGAAGTGAAGGGAGTAATGATGGAAAATATTGAGAAGGTAAGTTGGAGTAAACCGTATGTCCTTTTTATTTGGCTGTGTGAGTGGTGAAAAGAACAGAAAGAAGATGCATCTATTGCCTAATGCATATTGTTCTTTCTGGTTTTTAAGTTTTCGCTTTTTAAATCTTGTTTTTCGTTTTTTTTTAATTGAAAATCAGAAATTTAAGATATTTCTCTTTTCCATTTCTAATTCCTTTACTGAGTGTTGTTGGAGGAATTACAGTTATGCATGATCCATGAGTGAAGTTTTATCAGAAATTGCGTTTATGTCATAGACTTATGGTTTGCTTTAATTCTGTTATCTAGGTTCTTGATCGTGGTGAAAAAATCGAACTTCTGGTTGATAAGACAGACAATCTTCGTTCTCAGGTTAGAAACCATCTCTTCCATCTACCATAGTGAGCCTGTTGTTTCAAATTTTTCCTTGAGAACACAAACTATGTATGGAATATGAAGCTAAGACAAACTATACTCATAGCAATGGTGATGATCTTTTACAGCAATCTCAATTCCAGTTGTCTGCTTTTCGCTTTCTTCATTGTTAGTAACATCTTATTTCATCTTTTGTTAAGACTAACATCTGTTCACTGACGACATTACGTTGACATGAGCTTCCCAGGTTGAACAATTGCAGAGAAGTGGGATATAGGGAGGATTTTATCTAATATACATTAAGTCAACTCTAGTAGCAAAGGTGGATCCAAAAGAGGGATTTGTTAAGTACTATGTTAATGGGTAATTCCGGTATAGTCTGACTGAGACCATACGGCGCTGCGAAACCCAGAAACACTGACATTAGTCATATGCAGACGATTTTGTCAGGAGCCCTCCTCCTAGAGAGAATGTCAATAATTTGATTGAGTTGACTGTAGGAATTAAGGCTCAATTTGTGTTGTTGCACCATGTTGGTCCCCTCTTGTGTCATCAAGGCGGTGCCATCTCTCTCTCTCTCTCTCTCTCTCTCTCTCTCCACACGCATACACACACAATAAATCACATGGTTCTATCTTTGTGTGCAATTGGGGATTATGATATCTCAAAATGTTTTTGCACTTGCTAGATTGTGAATATTTCTTGTTGGTTGTTATTGAAATACTTAAAACTTACTAGTGTGTGACAGTCTTGACAATATCAAGAAATAGAAAAAAGATGAGGACTTTTTTGGCCACTGCAGTTTGGTTATCAGTGCTTGGCTTACATGTTTTCCTGTTTCAGGCTCAAGACTTCAGGCAGCAGGGAACCAAAATGCGAAGAAAAATGTGGCTGCAGAACATGAAAATAAAGCTGATAGTTCTGGGCATTATTATTGCTTTGATTCTGGTCATTGTTTTATCTGTTTGTCATGGCTTCAATTGTGGTAGTAAATAGTGGAGTGGTGCTGCTAAGAGGTTCTTATGAACCTGTCTTGAAGGTATTTTGCCTGTAAGTTTTCTTTCCTCTTTTGTTCTTTACACGGTCCTTCATTATACTATAGCCTATAGAAGAAATACATTTGCCTGTATAGTTTGTATTCTTGGACAAGTTTTATAATCATCGCGCCCGGGATTGTAATGTCAGCGACCTATGAGTGCTGATAATTTTGAGTCAGGTGGAGAATCGAACGTTTTGTTGCTAGTTTGAGCTTGGAATCTTGGTCAAACATTCATTTTTTCCAGATGAGCTCAAAACAATTAATAAAGTTAATAACGATTGCCGCACTCTTCCTTAATACCCTCAATTGCAACCTTTCCGTCATGATGAGCCTCTGTTCTTTCCTGGAAATTGGTAGTACACTCAACTTCTTCATCCAAAGATTTCAGCTTCGACTACACAATACACATGTAGGTGTAATTTCGGTTCATTACCATGCGCCGATTGGCAAATTTGTCCACTCTAAGCCCACTGTGTTTGTCTCGTGTCGCTTCCTTAACAAAGTAAGCAATCCAGTCTCACAGTTCGGATTTGCTTCCCCAGATGTTCCATGTGTTATACTGTAATGTTAGAATGGTTTGGGAGTTACTCTTTTGAATAGCTTGTTTCACAATAAAGACGAGAATTTCGGCAAACGGGATAGAAATTCCAAACCTTCTTGCACACTTATTCAGCAGAAATAACAAGGTCAATAAGCTATTGGTTTTCAGCTTGATAATTCTGCTTTGACGAACACATGACTTATCACTAATCAGATCCTCTCCCTTTTGCCCATCCTAGCTTTCCCTTAGCACCGCCCGCCCCAGGACCAGACCGACATATTCACAGACAGAGAGATGAACTCAAACCCTATTTTCCTCTATACCTAATTCAGACCCACCAACCACAGTACGAGAGAGATGTCCTACTAACATGTCAGCCGATCCCTGAATGAAGAGATCTCTTCGAAAATCGGGAGTCTCTTGGACCTCGATGGAGCCCACTCATTCATCAACCTCTCGATCCCCTCGACGAAGTCGTCGTCCATGTCGAGGCCCAAGAGATCCGAGAAGTCGGGCTGCGGCTGCCTCGACCTCACCTCCGAGAGCAACTCCTCCGCTCTCCTCCTCGGCTTATAGTCGTTGGAGCCTGGAAGCTTGCCCCCTACCACGTCGTTGAGAATCGCGCGGGCCTCGTCGTACCGGCCTTGTTTGATGAGACAGAGGCTGAGGTTGCAGGCCTTGTTGGCATCCGGATCGATCATTTGGGCTTTTTTATACACCACTTCAGCAGCCATGTAGTTGGGCTTCTGCATGTAGGCCCATCCCAAATTTCCCTGCATTTTGTCAAATACATGAGAATAAATATGAAATCCTGAAATTTTATTTTTATTTTTATTATGTATGGAAAAAATAAATAAGAAATAAAATCCCTAGGAGAGCATACCAATAACCTGGAGGTCTCTTGCTTAACAGAGACCTGGAACTTCTTGCCATGAGAACGGGCCGTCCTGGTGGGCTTCCCATTGAAGATCTCGCCTTGGTATATCTGCCTCAGCTTCCTCTTTAGCAGCTCTATCTGCTCCTCCACTTTCCCACATTTCTGTACGTTATAATTCCCACAAAAGAAAACAAAAAGAGAAAGTCAATAACCTTTCCCTCGTTATTAGTCTTTTTAAGATCTAAAAAAATAATCTCTATTCTGTATATATCTATCTTTGTATGAATTATGTATCTTTTTTTTTTTTAAATTATAATTTTGATAATATGAAATAGCCCAACATTCTCTACTTGACCAATTATGCGCATACATGACAGTCTATCCTGGTTCACGTGCATTAGGGGTAAGGCTTCGCCCACAGGGTAGTGTTAGTGGCCATTGGTTTACTTCCATGATGAGTATGGGATGCTTTCATTTGAACATGAAATCCGCCACATCTACTTCAAAGTGCTTAACCACTTAACCATGATTGCCGGCGTCTTTCAGATAATTACCATTGATTATTATCACATCATCAATTTACAATGCATGCGAGCAATGCATACACCCTCCAGAAAGGTTTCGATTTACTGGGTCATAAACATAAGCGCATATCATCTGCAGTTATTTTTTTGTCAATATGATTCGAAGAATTATATACCTAAATCACTTTATACGTATGCAATGAGTTTATGTATAGACAGAAGCGAAGCAACAGGTACACACGCGTATGAAGTATTATCATACCTTGTACAAGTCGATGAGGACGTTATCAAGCGACTCTTGAGACTGCCTGGAGCAAAGGCCGCGAAAGGACTTGACGGCTTCGATGGCTTCTTCGCCCCTATCGAGTTGCTTCATCACAACTGCCATGTCCTTCAACGCGCTGTCCACCCTATCTCCTGCATTGATCGCCTTCCAGAACAGCACTATCGCTGCTTCTGGGTCTTTCTGGACTAGCTGTTGATTTAATCAGTTCAGCAGGAGAAGAAAGAAATCGAACATATTGATCAGCAAGAGCAGATGCATTCGATTGGGTCCTTAATCAGATTGTATTTTGTGTAGGAAATTGGCGATTATCTGTCCATGTATCTACTATCATATGTATGAATAAATCCACAGAATGATGAAGTTGCATAACCTTGATATCAAGAATGCTGGAGAGAGATTGCTTGGTCGATTGATACATGATAGGGTTTCTAGTTGTAGCAAGACCCTACTCTATCGGTTTTCAGTTTTAGAACATCGCACTGTCTTAAAGCATGTGTCGCTCATACCCTCTGATGTAGATGATATGATTCTCCTTGAATTGTCCGCGTACTTCGTTCTTAATTGGTACGCGTTGACTTTGGTGATCTTCAGATGTATAACTACAATGATTTCAAGATAAGATTTCTAGTTCTAACAAGATCCTACTCGAATTTCAAGAAAATCGCTCCGTCTTAAAGTATGTTTTGCTCATACCCTAAGATGATATTTAGACTTGACGATGGTGGAGGCGATGCCGATTCTCCTTAAATTATCCGCATGCTTTCATTCCCAATTACTACGCATTTAACTTTAGTAATCTCCGGATGCATAACTAAAATGATTTCAAGACAAGAAACATTCGAAGGAAACTTTATTGGTGATTTCACACGCGAGATATCTTTATTTATTGAAAAGAGTTTATCAAGAGCTTTATATGAATCGATCGATCACCGATGAGACTTTTGTGTCAGAATCACGAAACTGTTGATTAACCTCATCTCAAATTAAATTGTGGAGCTTTGGTTTTCTTCTGACGATAATTCTGATTAAAAAGCTACATATTCTTAAAGGATAAAATGATTCCAAAACAATGCTGGAAATTCAGACGAGATTCTGCAAGATGGTGGAATAGAGGAGGTACCTGAGCGTGCTTGGCTCTTACATATGGAGTATCGCCAGAAGGGATCTTGTGGGCTACATGGTACTCCTCTCTTTCTCTCTTGCTTGAAGTCCTCTGATCTGAACTCCCCAGTTCCATCTCTCTCTCTCTCTCTCTCTCTCTCTTTCTCTCTCTATGTCTGTGATAAATACTGAAAGAGAGAGATGGGTAGGAGAGAGAATCCCATGTATAGAAGCGAAATCCTAAGGTGGGGTGTCTGAAAGAAGGATGAACCTGGACGGAATCAGCGGCTATCTTCTGTTTTTGGACGTTTCTTCAGACTTAATAGTCAATTTAACTGCTCTTCTTTTCTTGTCATGTATACACATACAGGTATAGTGTATGCCTATAGATGTATTTTCAAATAACTTTTTTTCTTATTTTCTTTTAAATAATTGATCCCACACCCTCAGCAATGGGGTAATCATTACTACTCCAACAAATATATATCCATGAGAGTACAATTGCGATGGGAGATTCTCTCCCTCTCTGATGTTCACGGAATTTGAGATCTTGAGTTCAAATTTTATTAAGAGCAATCCAGAAGTAAATTCCCCAATTTAGGGAGTTTGCTCGAGGAGGTGGACTGGCCAAGTGCCCGAAAAGTGGGTTAAATACCACCTAATCGTCAAACCCAAAAAAATAAAATATAAAGTCACACGTCATTTGATAAGTTTTTTTATCGGATCGATTATCATTACCAAAGCTAGCCATAATCACATAAGGCTACTGCGCCTCTTGATATGACAAAATCTGGGACGGTAATCGAAGTGAAAGGCAACAGCGACTTTTCTGGAACTTGCCGTCTTTGGACGAGATCAACTGCGTCTAAGGACATTGTATGCGAAAAGCAGAGTGGAAACGTCAACGGGGGAGTGTCTGAGGTTGCATTGTCGGCCATCTACAACGTTGCGGGTGAACTTGGACCGTATAGCAGTCACATTCAGATAGCTCCTCCTCTTTTGGATTGCCCTCTGTTTTTGGCTCGTGGCACCTCCCCAATAAAGAAGTGATTTCGGTTGCTTCAACCTCGGACACAAATTATGAAAGCGAAAATATATGCACTCTAAGAACAGGGGGATTGTTTTTATTTACGATAATTTTTAAAAAAATATTTTTTTAATCGTTCGATTTTTTCTAAAACAAACGGTGCCTAATTTTTAATTCGTTGTTTGGCTAGCCCAATCATTAGTGGTTCCGCGTTTACCTTGGCCTTGAAAAGAGGGCCCGCAAGTCTATATCTGCCAAAGGGTTTTAGCATATTCACCTATCAAACTCGGACACCATGTTAAGTGATATAATGCAATTACATTGTCAACTTGTTATCTTTAGCACAAGATAAAGTTTTCAAAAAGTCATAAATGTATTGCGTTTTTATTAATTTAATCCTAAAATTTTTGATTATGCCAATTAAGTTACAAACTTTTTCATATTTTGTCACCATCCGATTAATTTTGATTGGAAATTACTAACATAGATACTAGTTATCTTACGTGGTATGACCTTGCCCGACGTAGATATTTTGATTTTTTTTTCAAAATTATTTTACTTCATTTTTCTTTTGTTCTTTTTTTTTTTTTTTTAACAACTCGTCAACCGACCATCGTTGGCCACAAGCAAGAGTGTTGTTCCCCTTGCCTATGGCTGGCAACAGTTGGCCAGCAACCTCATTGACCATAGTTTTTAATAAAAGAAAAAATAAAAAAATTCAAAAAATTATAAAAAAATGGTTCATATAGCACTGATTGTGGCCCTCACCTGTGGCTGGCAATGGTTATCTAGTGACCTCATTGGACATAGCTATTAATAAAAGAAAAAAAAATCAAAAAATTACAAAAAATAGTCCATGTCAGTGTTGGTCATGCCACGTAAAATGTTTAGCATCCATGTTAAAGATTTTCAGTCAAAATTAGTGGGATTAACTCAATTGTTAAAATGTGAAAATGTTTATAATTCAGCTGGCACAATAAATAAGTTTATGATTGAATTGACAAAAGTGTAATAGGTTTAGAACTTAACGGATAATTTTCCCAAGATAAAGAGTTAGAATCTTGATACTCCTTTCTCAAATTCATCACGTGTGGTGGATGCTCACAACCACTAACTCACACAAAAAAGGACACGTGCCCATTTCACAATAGCTAAACCTGACTAAGGCTATGCGCAAAGGATCAACTTACAAATGAGGGGGATAACCAATGTGTTTATAATATATTAGTTAACACTCCTACCTCATATGTAAGCCATTTTTTACAAGTGTAAAAGTGTTGGAGTGTGATTCATACTATCCATCGACAGGAAGGCATGTGGTTTTGCTCAAAGGGCTTATATAGTTTCAGCCAATATTTTATTAGTAGTTTGAATTTAGGCTCATGAATAGCTATTAAGTATATACTATTTCTTGCTTGGATGAAATAGAGAGGTGGGGGGTGTTAATTATAGTTGAATCATGTACTAGATGTAACCCTAGTTTAAGGATGAATCTAAATAAAACTTTGTGTCTCAAATCTTCTTTCTCACTTTTATCCTCGATTTCCTTGCAATTGTGCGCCGAATCTTAATGTTTGGTATTGGAGCTTATTTTGAGGTTAGGGTTTATTGGTGAAGAGAGATCCGAAAAATCGAATCTTAGGAAGATGTCATCAATTACGAATTGAAGTAGAGAAGTTTGAAGGAAAGTTTTTTGAGTTATGGAAATTGAAGATGGAGGTTATACTTGTGGATTGTAATTTTTGTGGCACATGATCAAAGATGATAATGTTATAGATGAAGCCAAATATTTGTTTTTATGGGCTTTTTTGTCTTTTCTATTAGATTTGCTTTTAGGTTAAAAGTGATACCTTTATATTAGCGATGGCAAGACCTAGCCGTCAAGAGGCTGAAAAAGAAAATAGAGACAAGAAAAAAAGAGAAAAAAGTGAGTTTTTTCTTTATGAGGGTTCTCAATCTCTTTGTGCCCGATCTTGAGAGAAGATCATCGTTGTATTCCAACATTTTCCGAAGTCTAGTGGATTCGCGAGTGCCTCTGCGCGGAGACGTAGCCCAAGTTTGGGTGAACTTCGATAACAAATTTGCTAGCATGTTCTTCGATTCTGTTATTTTATTATTATATTCTGCCTGGTGAATTGTTTGCGAGCGTTATTTTTCTGGAATCGACGTGCGATTTCGTAACAACTGGTATCAGAGCCTGGGTTGGCTAATCGAGAACATCGACGGTTTTCGGTGACGTTCGATTGAAAGCAAACAGAATGGCAAAAGATAAAATCAGAATCGATAAGTTCAATGGAGAGGATTTCGGATGGTGGAAACTACAAATAGATGATTATCTTTATCAAAAGATCTTTATGCAACACTTCGGGGTTGGAAACCCGAGATGGCGGAAGTGGATCCGACAGCGAAGCCGGATGGAAAATTCTTAATCGAAGGGCATTAGGTGCGATTTGTCTAGGGTTGACGAAAAAGACAAGGTACCACATCGTGAAAGCAAAAACTGCAAAAGAAGCCATGGATATTCTAACGAATATTTATGAAAAGCCGTCCACATCAAATCAGGTATTTTTACTGAAGAAGCTGGTTAATATGAAGTTATTTGATAGAGGTTACGTGACGAGCATATTAATAGTTTCACGCGGGTCACGGGTCAATTGGAATCCCGAGGCATAAATTTAGATATGAAGCTTCAAGCTTTATTATTTTTATGTTCTCTTCCGAAAGCTACAATACCGCGGTGCGGGGAATTTCGAGCACCATGAAGGATGATTTAACTTTTGATGATGCTTTGTGAGTAGTATCATGGATGAAGAGATGCGAAGGAAAGTCTCGGTGGAGATAATTTTTCTGCATCTATATCTTCAACGGCACTCGCAGTGGAGAATCGTGGAAGAAGTAAAAGTAGAGGAAAATTCAGCGGGCGTGGCAGATCACTATCAAGGGGTCAGAGACAGGTTGCAAAAGATGAGTGTTAGTTTTGTCATAAAATCGGACACCGGAGGTTTCAATGTGAAGCCTACAAAAAGAAGCAGCAGCAAGATGAGAATCAAGGAGCCAAGGTGGTTAGCGATGAATCTTTGCTAGATAACTTGTGTTTGTCTGCAGGGTTTGACTTGACAACAGATAAATGGTTTATTGATTCTGGTGCTTCTTTTCATTGCACATCGCAAAGAGACATATTTGAAGATTATGCCAGTGGAGATTTTGGACAAGTGGTTGTGGGAAACGGCCACATGTGTCCCATTGTTGGGAAAAGAGCGTGATTTGTGAACATCTCGGGTGGAAAACGTCTAGTTTTGCGTGAAACTAGACATATTCCGAAATTAAAGAAAAATCTTATTTCAACCAGTAAACTTGACAAAGAAGGTTTGGTAATAACCTTTGGATGCGAAGAGTGGAAGATAACCTCAGGGGCAAGAGTAGTAGCAAAGGGAAAGCGTACGGTACACTTTACCTTCTCCAAGGAGACAATATCGGTGATATGGTTGCAACTACAATGGCTACGGGTAATTTGTCTACTATTTAGCATTATCGTTTGGGACATATTGGTGAAAAAGGTGTAAAAGCGGTTACACTCAAAGAAATTACTTCCGGGTTTACAAAAAGTTGAGTTAGATTTTTGTGAGAGTTGCATTTATGGAAAACGAAGACTATTAGTTTTCAATTGAATGGGCGACAAAATAAAGGCCGAAGCTAGAGTTGGTTCATACGATGTATGGGAACCTGCTCAGGAACTCTCTTATGGCGGTAAGAGATATTTTGTCACCTTCATTGATGATTCAACAAGGAAGACTTGGGTCTATGCTCTTAAAGAAAAATCAGAAGTATTCGGGATGTTCAGAATGTGGAAGACCATGGTAGAAAAAGAAACAGGTTATCAGATTAAAGCTCTGAAGTCTGATAATGGTGGTGAATACACAACTAAAGAATTTGCAGATTATTTGAGTCGAGAAGGCATACACGGGTTAAAGACTGTTCCTAGAACTCCTCAAGAGAACGGTGTAGCTAAAAGGATGAACATGACTATTCTAGAACGTGCGAGATGCATGAGACTACACACGGGTCTCCCACTACACTTATGGGCTACCACAGTTGATGCAGCTGTTTATCTTATCAACAGAAATCCATCTAGTGCATTGGATGGAGAAATACCACAAGAACGGTGGTCAGGTAAAAAGATTAATTATTCTCATTTAAAGGTGTTTGGTTGTATTGCATATGCTTTGATTGACAGGGAGGATAGAAAAAAGCTTGATACTAAGTCCCGGAAATGCGTCTTTATTGGATACGGTGGTGACGAGTATGGCTATAGGCTTTGGGATTATGAGAATAACAAAGTCATCCGCAGTCGCAATGTGGTATTCCATGAAGAAAAGATGTACAAAGATCATCGACGAGCATGAGAATGTAGTAGAACCGAGTATGTTGAATTAGACACAATGCCCGTGAAGATGTTTCAAGTAGATCAAAGTGCACTTGAAAGAGAGGTTCAAGATGAGCCTATTATCAGTGAAGAGGTAGTTCAAGAGGAACGCAGTGATTTGGAGTAGACTAACAACCCTGAAGTACCTGGCTTGAGGAGGTCTACACGTGTGAGAAAGCCAAAGGTAATTTTTGATCCATCATCTAATACTGTTCTGAGCCATGTCTTATATACAGATTTAGGAGAACCGGAGACTTACAATGAGGCAAAGGTAGACACGTCTCACTTGCAGTGGGAGTGTGCTATGAAAGACGAGATGAGCTCGTTACTTTAGAACAAAACTTGGGAGTTGACCAAGTTGCCCACAGGTAAAAAGCTTTATTAAACAAATGGGTGTACGGGATTAAGAATGAAGCAGATGGTAGTATTAGATACAAGGCGAGACTTGTAGTCAAGGGCTTTTCTCAAAAAGAAGGGATTGACTACTCTGAGATATTTTCACTTGTAGTGAAAATGACATCAATTAGAGTTCTACTAAGTATAGTTGCAGTGGAGGATCTTCATCTTAAGCAGTTAGACGTAAAAACAACATTTTTACACGGTGACTTAGATGAAGAATTATACATGGCACAACCTAAGGGTTTTGAAGTCAAAGGTAAGGAGCACATGGTATGTCGCTTGAAGAAAAGCTTGTATGGCTTGAAACAAGCTTCGCGGCAATGGTATCTAAAATTTGATGGTTTCATGAAAGAAAAAGGATTTGCACACCTTTGTGAGTCGATCCTTTGTGTTTATTTTCGCAAGTACGATGATGGTAACATTGTGTATCTCTCTTTATATGTGGATGACATGCTAGTGGCTAGTTCCAATATGAAGAGAATCATAGAAGTGAAGAAAATGTTATCATCACAGTTTGCTATGAAAGACTTGGGAGAAGCCAAGAATATTTTAGGCATGAAAATCATCAGGGACAGGAAAAATAAGAAATTATGGTTGTCGCAGGAAGACTATGTGAACAAGGTGTTAAAGAGATTTAACATGGACAAGGCAAAACCGGTTGCAACTCCTCTAGCGAGTCACTTTAAACTTTCCAAGAATATGTGTCCGAGTACTCAGACTTTGAAAGATGAGATGGCAGTAGTTCCATATGCATAAGCAGTGGGGAGTTTGATGTATGCCATGGTGAGCACGAGACCAGACATTGCACAGGCAGTGGGAGTTGTGAGTCAATATATGCAGAACCTAGGCAGAGAGCATTGGAATGCAGTAAAATGGATATTGAGATATCTAGCAGGTACTTCCAATTACTCACTTTGTTATGGTGGTACATCTCTAAAGTTGTAGGGTTATGTAGACGCAGATCATTCGGGTGATCGAGATAGTGGTAAGAGTACCACTGGATATGTCTTTACAATTGCAGGTACATCAGTGAGTTGGGTATCTCAACTACAAAAAGTAGTGGCTTTATCGACGACATAGGCAGAATACGTGGCAATCACAGAAGCCTCCAAGGAAATCATATGGTTACAAAGATTACATGGAGGAGCTACATCGAAAACAGCCAGTCAGTACACTGTAGAGTGATAGTCAAAGTGCAGTGCACTTAGCAAAGAATGCAGCTTATCACTCAAGGACTAGACATATCAAGAAGCGTTATCACTTTATCAGGTCAGCATTGAAAGATAATGAGTTAAAGCTACAGAAGATTGATAGGTCGAAGAATCCAACTGACATGATGACCAAGGTAGTAGACAGAGAGAAGCATATTTTCTGTACTACTACCATTGGTATTACTCCATGTTGATTGATGAGGAGTATCGCAAAGGCACAAGTTTTTCAACTATTATTTTTTGAAGAAGATGGATGCAAAGTTGCTTGGGCTTGGGTATATTTGTCTTCAAGTGGGAGATTGTTATAGATGAAGCCAAATATTTGTTTTTATGGGCTTTTTTGTCTTTTCTATTAGATTTGCTTTTAAGTTAAAAGTGATACATTTATATTAGCGATGGCAAGACCCTAGCCGTCGAGACGCTGAAAAAGAAAATAGAGAGACAAGAAAAAGAGAGAAGAAAAAAGTGAGTTTTTTCTTTATGAGGGTTTTCAATCTCTTTGTGCCCTGATCTTGAGAGAAGATCATCGTTGTATTCCAACTTTTTCCGAAGTCTAGTGGATTCGTAGAGTGCCTCTGCGCGGAGACGTAGCCCAAGTTTGGGTGAACTTCGATAACAAATTTGCTGGCGTGTTCTTCTGATTTTGTTATTTTATTATTATATTCTGCCTGGTGAATTGTTTGCGAGCGTTATTTTTCTGGAATCGACGTGCGATTTCGTAACAGATAAATTCGAAGAAAAATCCAAGGAGAAGGCGAAGGACTCTGAGTCCACGCCTGATGAATTGAAGGTGTGGAACAACAATGATCGAAGGGCGCGGAATCTGATTTGGCTATGTCATGTTGATAACGTCTTGGTGAACATGACCTTTGAAAAAACGGTGAAGGATCTTGGACGAAGTTGGAAAACCTTTTTAGAGCTAGTCACTCGTGAACAGGTTATTTTTGTGGAAGTCGTGACTGTACAACTTCTAGATGAGTTAAGGTGATCCTTTTTTTGCACACTTAAATGAGTTTAACACTATTTGTGGGCAACCTACATTGATCAATGTCAATCTAGATGAGGACAATAGAATTTGTTCTTTGCCGTGTTCACTGCCGAATTCATGAGAATATATAATTATTTCGCTCTGCATTGGTGTTAGTGCATTATCTTTTGAGGGCATTGTAGCTGCTCTACTGTCTGAGGAGTGTAGGTTCTAATAGTGCAACGCATGAGGCTCTTTTTGTGAGAGGAAGGAATAGCGAACGATCCAAATCCATATTTGGTGGCAAGAAACAATGTGTTGGAAGTGCAAAAAGTCTGGACACTTGAAGAAGGATTGCAAAAGCAAAAGTGTGGCTCCAAAGAAGTGAGACGATGCATCATCCTTTAATACCAAGAAGGATAATGACGGCAGCATGAGAGACATGTATCTTGCATGTAATTTATCGTGGGGGTAATTACAATGCTTGGATAATTGATACTAGAGTGTCTTTCCACGTAACACTTCTTACAGGTTGGTTTTGCTGTTACGAGTTACGTCAAGGAGGTACAATACGATTAGGAGATAACATGATGCTTGATGTTGTTAGGAAGCATAGACACTCTTTGAGGGCCTCTGTGTCGGTGTCAAACATCCAACATGTGGTCAACGCTCTGGACACATGAGCTCGAAATCCCAACACACTCATCCGACACGCAGGGGTTAATTTGAGAAATATTCAGTAAATCTATAAAAATATAAAAAGAAAATGGAGAAAGGAAACCTATCTTGTGTCATGACTCCCACTTCCTCTCTTTTGCGACAAGCAATTCCACCCCCCCAAAAAAAAAAAAATAATCCAACTTCTGTCGTGTATGTCGCTCCCTCCCTCCTCCATCGTCCCCCTCCCCCTCTGCTTTTTGTGGTGTTCCCGTAATGGTGTAGTGATCGCCGTGAGCTCGAGCTCTCGAGATGCAAGCCTCCTCAAGCACTAGTTGTTTTCAATTGCTTTGGCCGCGGTTGCAATGGGAAGGTATGCATGCTCGCACGAACTCCATATATTGTTTCATTTTCCTCTCTATAAGGAATCTGCTATGATTTGCTTGCTCTCAACTCCATGGTTATTTCGAATCATCGGCACGACGTCATAAATTCTTGTTTTCTAAAACTTAGAATGTTGGGTAATTCCTGAATCGGTCGTTATGATTTCCATTTTGTAGGAGGGGGAGGAAATGGGATGAGGAAGAGAGAGTCGAATTTGTCATGCTTGAGATGTTAAAGAGGATTCAAATTGAGGGATTGGGGAATCATGAGGAGAAAGGGGTTTGCTTTGCCAAGGGTTTTTTTTTTTTTTGGGGGGGGGGGGAGGGATATGCTACCATGCCGATCTTATCCTTGGTGGAGAAAGATCGCTAGTCAAACGTTGGACATTTTGAATATGAAATAATTCAAGATTTTGTTTCGGAATCGATACTTAGTGGTATCTACTAGTCATTTGGCTGAAAAGATTTTGTTTATTCCCAAGTAGAATTGTTTGGCTTTATAGAGTTGATTTGGATTTTCTAGTTTAATTTGGCTGAATTATATTTTATGTTTAAGGTTATAATGGATCTGCTTATTATTATATATGTTTCTTTTTTCTTTTTTTGCCATCACATGTACTTATAGTATATATTAAATTAATAGTTCTTGTAATTGTATTTCCTGTAGAATGGTCTCAAGCATGGCTAGTAGCACTTCAAGTACATAATCACCTACATCGAGTAATGAAGGTTTAAATAAATCATTATGGATGTATATTACTAAGTTAGCTATTCATAACGATATGGGGGGAAATTTGTCTTGGGAGTGCATTTTTTGTAAAAAAGATTTTAAGAGTTCATACATGAGAGTTATGGTCCATTTGTTGATGATGAGTGGAAAAAGAATTGGAAAATGTGCAAAAGTAGAAAAAAGAATCTTTTGAAGATGGAAATATTAGATAAAGATGTCAATACTAGATTAATGAGTATTGCGCCTAAAAATATACCTTCGCCCCTTTACAGTTTTTCAGTTAATGGTAGTGGTGGTGGGATAGATTCATTTTTTGACTCCAAAAAAAAGAAAGGTTAAAATTGAGAGTGGAGATGCATTCAACATGACTCAATGGGAACATTTAGATTATGAGATTGAGAGGATATTTTATTCGGCAGACTTGCCATTTAACCTAGCAAGAAACTCTTACTTTCAATCCGTTTTCATAATATTGTGGTGTATATACCATCGAAATATAATTTGTTGAGAATCACTTTATTGCAAGAAGAGAAGATAAATATTGATAGGTTGTGTGCACCTATTAGAAACATGTGGAGAGAGAATGGTATACATATTGTGAGTGATGGACATGGTGACTTACAAAAGAGACCACTTATTAATTTTATGGCGGTGTTGAATGGAGAATCTACATTTATAAAATCAATTGATTGTCTGGGAAAAACAAATGATATGCATCTTATCTTTAACTTATTGAAATAAGTTATCAATGAAATTGGGCATGAGAATATGGTCCAAGTAATTACAAATAATGCTTCAAATTATAAGGATGTAGGATAAGTCATTGTGCAATAATTTTTATCCATTGTTTAGACACCTTGTGTGGTGTACACCCTTGATCAAGCTTTGAAGAATATTTGTGCTGCAAAGAATATGGAGACCAACTAAAAGGTCCTGGTTGGCATTTTAGCTTATAGGCATCATCAATGATGGCCCACTTTTCACCCTTTCATTGGACCAGTACTCCACATTTAATGAATAATTAATGAAGTTTGGATAATATGCCATCAAAGTTGCCAACTCGGCATCTAGATTCTTCGATCATTGATGAGGGCTTGGGTTTCGCTCTCCGATTGGGCCACATGTGCGCCGCCTTTTTCTTGCCCATCAAGGATATTTTCAACCTCATCATTACTTTTGAAAAGTCAAAAGACACATCACCCCCTTCATTTAATGAGGGTGTTCTAGAGTTTTCCCTAATTTGTCATTTTATTCCTCGAGAAGGCGGTCCAAAAAATTCCGTCGTCTAAGTTTGTTCCGGGACTGGAGAATGAATCATTAGGTATATCTCGAAAAATCGAATCATGTACACCCGAGGTTCGGTCAATCGGCCAAAATGGTTGGTTGTCCTTCGGTCGATTCAAGGCCAATCCTAAGGCTACCCATGACCTAGCACTAAGTCAAGGCACTCATAGACCTTAAAATTAGTGACGGAATAGCCGAGTCTATCCTTGAGCTCATTCCGATCGGTACCCGATCCATCCGTATGGTTCATGGTTAATGCACTACCGATCCACGATCGGATAGATCATTAATAATTAAATAGGAAATAATGCATTTTTGGTTAGAAGAAAATCACATTTGATTGAGTTGGATCGTTCGTGTATCGGTGCATAGCTAGGCGGAATCACCGCGGCTAGGCATTGTAACCGATTAGATCAACTCATGACTATTCGCTGATCCAGAATCATCCCGTCACCAATTCTCATGATTAAAAAGTCATCTTATGAGCCGATGATCTTATCCCATCGGTATGGTCGGTAGACAATTCTCGATCGACACCTCGACCAATTCGTGGTCGGTCGGTCGGTCGGTCAGTCGGACCATGACCGATCATTGATTCCTTACCGATCGAACCGATCGATCCCATGGCCAATGGTCCATGATCGATCCATTTGGGACCTTATGGCCGATCTTTACGGGGTCGGAATCAAGGATGTTACATGAAGTATGTAGATTTTGCAAGCAAAAATGAGGATTTTAGATAATTTGATTTCATTCAAAATCGGTAATCTGTGGATCCTAAGACTTGGTGGGTTAATAGCGGTGCACGTGCACTTATGCTTTAAAGTATAGCCTTAATGTTTCTTGCACAACCCTCTTCTTCATCATGTGTGACATCCCGATTTTCGATTCTATTTCAGTAAAATGAGACGGGCATTTCATCTATACGCATATAGTTCTTTTCCCTGAGTCGGCCACTCATGTGAAAACTAGTCTATCAGGTGAAGCCGTTAAGTGTTTCTAACGCATCAGACTCGAGAATTTGACTAGGAAGCGACCTTTCGAACGAGCTAATCTACAAAGGTCATTATGGCACAGTTAAAAATCGATTAGAGACCGGAGATAGGTCGACTCGACAAAGGCATATGATTAAGTGTGGGTGACTCCATCAGATCGCACAATTCTTGTCGATCAGCACTGGATCGGCTTTTCTATCGTTTGGGTACCATGTGTCCATATTTGAAACCTTGAGATTACCACGACAACCGAAAGTCGCCAATGTGTCAAAGATGTACATTGTGGCTTGAATTGATCAACCACAGGATAAATGCACAAAAATTTCTAAAAGTTACCCGGTATATTAGGACGCGCTAGTATCTTGTCAGAGTGAAATTAACCATGAAATTGAAATCGAATTCAGAAATTGGAAGTCATGTGGTGTCACAAATCATTTTAGGAACATTGACTTATCTTCGGAAAATTTTTCGTGCAAACCGAGTTTTTCGGCAAAATAATCAAAGTATGGTTAATTTGGTTCGGAAAATTGGTAGGCCCGCTTTTGGTCGTACTTTTCGAACCCAAGATGGTTCTATGGTCAAGTAAAAATGTGAATTGAAGTGTGGTGACATTGAATTAATTTTATGGACTTCAATTTGGTTCAATTAGAAGAGAATTGAATGAAATTGAAAGAAAGTGACGTACAAAAATTCAAATTCGTTTTCCACGGTGGATGAAGCAATTGGACTCATTGGAAGCTTGTTGTGGAAGATTTGAGTTAGTGGAAGATGACCTCACACTGGTGGGACCAAAGTGAATGGGGTGTTGACAAGTGTCAAGAGCCCATTGGCTCTCAAAAAGTGGGGCTTTCACTTCATCTTCTTCCTTGGAACTTGGTGTTTTCTTCTTGGACTTGAGGAGAGAGAGACCGACAAAACTAGCAGCCCCGACCGCCCCCTTTGCATGCTCACTTGACGCCGCCGCCCGTCACCATCGCCGCCCATCCGCGCGCGCGCCCGCTCGCCCGCCTGCTGGCTAGCTTGCCGCTCCGCCTCCACCTTTGTCCGCGAGCCAGCACCTTCGTCCGATCGCACAGCAGCTGCTCGCCACCGCTAGGGTCGCCGGAAGACCACTGGAGCCGCCACCAGTCATCGCCCGAGCTGCCGCCGTCCCTCTTCGTCGGTCCCACGCACAACCGGCCGCCGTGTAGCCCTCCTCCGACCAAGGTCAACAGCTGGAAGTTCCAGCTAGGTCCGGACCTTCAAGGCCCGTTTCGGGTGCCTTTTGGTTCTCCTTTGGTGTCACCTTGGGAAGATTTATCGGCGCCTCGCCGTTGTCTTCGCCGAGAGACTCATCGGAAAGTGATTCCGGTGAGTTTTGCCCACTAAACCTTGATTAGAGGGTTAATGATGCTTAGGGAGGTTTATTTTAGGTTAAGTAATATTAGGTAGTTAGTTTAGTTTAATTAAGTGTGGATTAGATTAAGGGGTGTGATTAGTTTAGTGTATGTTTAATTAAGGTTAAATAGTTGGTTATGTTAATATAATAATGATTTAGCCTTAATTGATAATTTGAATTAAATAAGTATTTCAAAATTATTTAATTATTTAAAATTATTAAAATATTATTATTTAATTAATTTCGGAATAAATTTAATTATTTATTAAATTCCAAAAATTATTTTCGGGACCCTCAATTGTCAGAATTTCGTGCTGATCGCTGCTATGTATTCAGATTTTGAATTTGATGAGTGGATATTGCAAATTGAGTGTTGATTGTAAAAAATAGGGATTTTCTTCATAAAATCCCAAATGTCAAGTTTTGATACCAATTGGATTTTAATGATTATATTAAATGGTGGGGTTTGAAAAAGTGAGATATTGGTTTTCTAGTTCGAAATTAACGTGCCTCCACACATGTGAATAATTTCTAGAATATTTTTAATATGAAGAAAAGAGGTCGGGATCACTATTTTAATCAGAAGCATTGAGTGAAATACAAAGTGTCATGGGCCGAGTATGAATTGGTCGTGTGATAATTAAGAGAAAAATTATCATGAGTTGTTGAGCTAGACTTACCCCTATATTGGATGCCTCATACAACGGATGTGGGTCGCAGTAGATTTTGGGCCCATGCTTCTTCGGGAACGCCGTCGACGTAATGACGAAGCCGTGCTCCAAGGTGGGGAGATGATGCCTAGCTAAATGCCAGTAGATAGCTGAACTGTGAGTAGGCTATGTTCATGTGTGGTAGTGAATGAATGAAAATTGGAATGCGTGCTGAGTGTGATTGTTGATTATAGGGATAAGAACGCTTCAAGTGCCATAACTTCAGCGCAAAGGGACACTTAAGTCTTATAACTTACGAAAGGTACACTTAAGTGCTACATTCGAAGAAAAACGGATCACTTAAGTGCCGCTCCGGCCAAAGTCCGGCCAAACGCCGACGTGGCATTTTCCGACGAGGCGAGCCCAAAACGATGCCGTTTTGCTGGCGACGTGGCCAAATAATGCAAAAACGGCGTCGTTTTGGGCTAACGTGGTAAAAAAAAATAATGAAAAATTAATTAAATTAAATTAAAAATTAAATTTAGTTAAAATATTAAAAAATAATAATTTTAAAATTAAATTTAGTTAAAATATTAAAAAATAATTATTTTAAAATTAAATTTAGTTAAAATATTAAAAAATAATTATTTTAAAATTAGAAAAATTAAAAAAATTAAAAAAAAGGGGGGTGTGGGGGAGGTGGTTGAGGGATCGGCCCTCATTTGCCGCCGCCGGAAGGGCGGCGACGGCGGGGAGGGTCGGCCGGGGTCGGTGGGCCTGGCCGGGGCCGGCGACCCCGGCCGGCCGGCGGCGGGCTCACAAGCCCTCGCCCGAATCGGCCGGTGGCGAGGGCTCGCGGCCCTCGCCCGAATCCGGCGAGGTCGGCGGCCCTCGCCGCCGGGCCAAGGGCCGCTCGCCGGGCGACCCACAGTGGGCGGCGGCCCCTTGGCCGGCCGGCGAGGGCCGCCGACCCTCGTCGAGACCCGGGCGAGGGCCGACCTCGCCGTCTGGGCGAGGGTCGCAGCCCTCGCCGACCCTCACCCCGCCGTCGCCGGCCCTTCCGGCGGTGGCGGGCGGCGGGGCCGATCCCTCCCCCCCTTTTTTAATTTTTTTTTTAAATTTTTCTAATTTTAAAATAATTATTTTTAATATTTTAACTAAATTTAATTTTAAAATTATTATTTTTTAATATTTTAACTAAATTTAATTTTAAAATTATTAATTTAAAATATTTTAACTAAATTTAATTTTTAATTTAATTTAATTAATTTTTATTTTTTTTACCACATCGGCCCAAAACGACGCCGTTTTGCATTATTTGGCCACATCGGCGAGCAAAAAACGGCGTCGTTTTGGGCTTGCCGCCGGAAAAATGCCACGTCGCGTTTTGGCCGGACTTTTTGATTGGCACTCAGTGATCCCTTTTACTCCGATTTTGGCACTTAAGTGTACCTTTCGTAGTTATAGCTTAAGTGTCCCTTGTGCCAAGTTATGGCACTCCAGGGGTCCGCACGTCGTTGATTATGTGAAAGTGATTGTGTTCCAGTTATTTAAGTTCTTATTATTACCTGTGATTGAGTGATTTGAACTGTACTAACCTGCAGGAAGGAGATAAGGTGAGGTAAGTCTTCTATGTAGTGTGGCTAGGCCACCCTTGGGTGTATTTTCTTTCTAATAGGGGTTTAGGGGGTGAACTTGCTAAAACAATGTCTCACCTCGTTGTGGGCCAAAATTACAGGACCGTAGATGGCGGAACCCCTGGAGCGATATGGTATCCCAGTGCAGATTATGGAGTAGGTGCATAGTTTTCCCGATCCTGATAGTCATTGGATCTATGAGCTGATTAGGACCATGGTCTGGATCCAGGAGGCCGTGCTTGTCAGGGTGCCTCATAGATATAGGCGTGGTTCCGCTTTAGGCCCAATGGTTTCAGGATTGGTCCTATTAATGGTTTTGATATTCCACCTGCTGTGATGGAAGCTATTCTAGGTGAGGGCGTAGCTGACGCCCTCGATGGTGGGGTGGATGACCCGTCGTCTCCGAAGGCAGATCAGTCAGAAGTGGGGTCGACGAACCAGTCCAACTAGTGGTCATAGGACGGTTCCTTCTTCTTGTGAACTGATCTTTTTATAGACTGACCCATTTTGGATGTATGTAAACTTTGGTGTGATTATATATGAAAGTATGTTTGTTTTATTTGAATGAGTTGGCTTCTTGCTTTCATATCCCGTAACTCTTGTCAGGGGTTTTATAAGATGTTCCGCATGCGTATATGAAATGAATGGGGTTGGCGACACTACCTGGGAATGTCGCATTTGCATGACCATGACAGGTTGTTCGTGTGACTCGGGGTTCGGGGCGTGACATCATGTGCCGAGAAGAGTTGGAGTATTCACTCACTTGTGCACTCGGTGAGAAAAAAAAATATGATTCGGAAGCGTGCAAAAAATTTGGTTTTCATTTATAACAACCTTCATCTTCTATCTAGAAAAAGCCCATAATATGCAGAAGGAGAGACCGGGATGTGAGATATTGACGGAGAT
The DNA here is from genome assembly GCA_014182565.1 of Eucalyptus marginata. Taxonomy (NCBI): domain Eukaryota; kingdom Viridiplantae; phylum Streptophyta; class Magnoliopsida; order Myrtales; family Myrtaceae; genus Eucalyptus; species Eucalyptus marginata. The sequence continues at coordinate 39,814,135 of CM024595.1, read as the reverse complement.
GCATTTGACATGTTTGAAGACATTGAGATGCTTGAAATTGTGAGTCTTTCAGTTGAGGAGTTGGAAATGGAGTCTGTTGTTTTTTTAGAAAAAGTGAATAATGTAGACGAATGACTTATTATTATATTTGATAGTGAAATGTGGATTATTTTTTTTGACTTATTGTTAAATGTTAAATTTAATAGTGGAATGTTGATTTCCCTCCCTCCCTCCCTCCCTCTCTCTCTCTCTCTCTCTCTCTCTCTCTCTCTCTCTCTAATTATCTTTAGGAAAATTAAAGTATTATGTTTTTTTTACTCATGATTATTCAAGATATGTGTGGATATATTTCTTAGAAAGGAAAGATGATGTGTTTGACAAGTTTCGCGAATTCAAAGCTTGGATGAAAAAATAAGTTTGAAGTTTTGTAGGCTTAACAACAAAGGAGAATCTTGTTTTGGCAAAATTTGATTAATTATGTGTGAACACTGATATTGCAATGCAAAAGACAACACCCTATTCACCTTAGTCAAATAAAGTGACAGAGAGGCTTAATTGGTCTATCATGGAAAATGTAAGGAGTATGCTAAGTGGTGCAAGCTTAGTGTGATATCCTGAAATTTGACCCTCCTCAAGATATATAAAATTGTTGTATTATTAATACACTGATAGTTGAATTTACTCTGAATTGATTACTCACGAGTTAACTAATATATTGGGAGAAGCCATAAATGATTAAAACATGCATGACCAGAGAATTCAATCGTGGATAAACAGCTCAATCAAAAGGATCGACAATTGACAATATTACATTGTTGCAAGTTAATTAGTAAACGGATATAAATCAATTCGAAAGAAGTACGTAGTTGGTTTGCGGGTGATTCTGCACGATTACGTTACTCGCTGTAAACGACAATAAACCGATTTCATATTGATATTGTATTCAAGGAGAGTAATTGATTCCTTCCGATTACATGACAATCGAGGGTTATCCATGATTTAAATAGGCACAAATGTGGATTAAAAATTTATCAACCACGGGTTAACGTGCAAAAGCTTTAAAAGCCACCAAATAGTTTAGGTTGTACTAAAGTCGCATTTGATATATTTTAACCACAAATTTTAATCCGATTTCGGATATCGAATTTTCAAGAATTTCAAGACCAACCTATTGAATGTTGTCTCATTTATCTATTTATTTATCGGTAAGTATTAATTTTGGACAAGGATTAGTGGGTTGAGAATTGGAATCTGGAAAAGGGAGCTGGGCCAAACAAAGGCCCAATGAGCCTCATGCCTCAAGGAAGACTACTAAGCCCAAGCCAAGCCCATCTAAGCCTATTTCAAACATTTAGGCTCAAGAGCAAAGTTAGAATTTTTGTTAAAGTTGGTGAAATGATCAAAATGCTCCTTCTAGAAGAGTTTAGCATTTATGGAGATGAAGCCAAAGGGAAGAGTGCATGGATGGAAAGGTTTTAAGGAGAGTTAGTATGGGAAATGATGAAAATTGAAGAAAAATCTCAAGTCTCACTCAAATCTCTTATCATGCCCCAACCCACTCCGGACGCACGACACCCCATACTTGTCATTCACTTAGGTAATTTATTTGCGATGTCCCAGGAAACGTTGCCGACCCATTCATCTTATCGTTTAATAATGTGCAAGTGGAAGTATAAACAAATACCCAACTAATAGACAAGCATAGTTCAAATTGCACTTATAAATATACATATATGCATCTGCTGGTCATTACATTAGACAAGCCATATACACAACTTAACATGCTAACTTAATCCATACTAGCTTCGCCACATTCGATCAGCCCAAAAGCACGACTACGATCTACTCCAAAAAGGGGCTTGGGGTAAGCCTAGCGCCTCTAGTACTATGAGGACGGCTCTAAAAAGTGATATCAACCCCACTATCTCCTAACTCACTAGGGGCTCCATAATCCAAGGCTTGAGCTCGACGATCATATCAAGGTCAAGCTTAGGATCGGACACCTCCCCATTGAGAACATCCACATTCATGGCATCCCAACTGATGCCTCCTCTTGATCCTTCGGCACCCAGTGGACCATCGAAACGTGAATAAGTCTCGTGGCTCTCCTCCTCTATCTAAAAGTACTAAGCCATAAAACGATGAGCCACTAGATTAAAGAGTCCCTCATCAATCCAGATGGTCGTGATGTAGCATGTGTAACGTGCATCGGTCCCCTCGATAGAATAATTGGTCACCTCTTAGCTATGTTCTACAGGGAGTCCAAATCAGATATGACAAAAAGGTTCAACCATTCTTAGGGCCTATAAACATTTAACAAACAATAGTGAGATAAACTCGATGAGTGAACTCTCTAGACCTTGTGTAGGAAAACTGTTCACCTCAAAAACACCATAACCTTATAAGTTATCTATCGATAGCAGATCAATAGCAAAGCAACCCTTGCTTTGCCTTAACTATAAACAGGAATGATAATTTTACCTTCTTAAGCCATCATAACAAAGCACACAAGCAATTCTTATAACACTTTCCATACTCATGAGTCAAACACAAGGACATGCAGCATAATATAATCATGCACCTATGTTATGCAATAATCCAGACATAATCGCATATCCATCTCATGCACTCTCCACATATATATGTTCAGATTATTACGACTGCTCAGGGCCATGGCCAACTCGAAGGTTGGCGGTTATCCAGTATAACCGAGCATCGTCTTGCCCCATTGAACACAACATCGTCCCGCGTGATTGCATCAAGACAGCATTTTTGTAAGGAGCTTCGTTCCGAAATCCATTCGCGAATGGCATCCCGTTGACTTGGGGCATCCAAACTTAATCATGTATTGTCTCGCATAAAACACATTAGGACAGGGTTCATTATCCTATGTAAAACGCATCAGGGTCTTTAAGTGATCACACGAGCATACCATCACACAACTTATTTCATATCATTCTCATTAATCCATGTGTGATGCTCATGCATTATGCAATGACGTGTGTCACAACCAACATGTCATAATTACATTCCATATCACTCCACCAATGCATTGCCTAAACTTACTCACATTTCATTAGATCATGTAACTTCTCATACATAACAAATGGTCAAGTGAACATTCATCAATTAAAATTAACAACTAATAATGCATCAATAATAGAAATCGAGCGTATAAGACACTTCTTAAATGTAAGTCATTTTACAAGGGTTTAATTTATCATGATAAACCATGCGATAATTTATTTTAATAGCACCCCTTATCACAGCCTTATGTTACATACTATATATCATCACATAATAGTTTATCACTCTATTAAGACACATTATATTAACATATCACACTTTACTGCATCTTAATAACTTATCACATAATGATAACTTATCGAACCAAATGTGATATCTTATTGGCAAAACTTGTTAATCTATCGCAATAACCTATCGAAAAAACATGATAAGCTATCGGTACCACATGATAACCTATCAATAAAACATGATAAGCTATCAACAATACAATATAACCTATTGCGATAACCTATCGATAAATGCGATAGCCTATCCCGATAGCCTATCGTTATCCTATGATAACCTACTGCTTAAAACTCATTTATCACATCATCAAAAAACTATTTAATCTTAATCTAGTCTAAACTAAAGCCTAAGTGTAACAACAATCCTATTCAAGAGTTAGAAAGCCACGCACACCCAAGTGTAAGTTTTAACAAGCGTTGGGGGAGGAGCGGCAAGGCCAGATAGAGGTTGTGATTGCTAGTCATGCCTCCACAGCACACATGGAATGGTTGGATGGTGGCTTGGGTGGTGACACAGAGGCGAACAATCTCCCCTAGGCTAGCAGTATCCAAGTCGTAAACAAAGAGAGGGAGAGAGCTGCTGTGAGGTGCTACTCGAGCTTCCTTTCAGCTCCAAAGCCTAACTTTATGATAAGAACGGCGGCGCGGAATGGTGGTTTAACGGAGAAGGAGTGGTGGATGGTGACTGGTGAGGGAAATGTGAGGAAAATGAAGACAATAGCTTGCCAAGAAGATGAAGATGGAGAGGGGGCGTTCAGCTGGGCTCAAAGAGAGAGAGAGAGAGCAAGAAGAGAGAAAATGAGAGAGAGGGAGAGAGAGCAATGGGGTTGATGGTTTTGGGAGGGGGAAGAGAGTAGAAGGATGAGGAAATCTAGCCAATTAATATAAGGTATACACAATCTCACAAAAATTTACTCAACCTAGGATTCACTTAGTTAGGGGGATAGCTTCATCAAGAGAGACAATCCAAGATCATTAATGTGGAAGATTTGCACATGGGAAAATAGGGGAGTTGGCTCAGCTTAGAGAATGACATCACCTCCCTCATCTTCAGCACATGACCACCCCTCTCTTGCCCATTTCCCATCTTGCCCTTTTATCCTTTGTACAAGAGGACAATTTGATCATTTCATCAAGATTGAGTATTGTTCATGTACATGGGGTGCATTAAATGCCAAGATCTTGTAATGGATGGCTTGATGGGCTTGGAGGGTCCATGGCCCTCCCTTGGGTGCCTACTTCTTGGGCGTGTGGCCCTTGGGCTTCCCATCATGGGCTTGGGCCCACTTGGGCCATCCATTGTGGGCTTCGGTCCATTGGTTTACTCAACGTGGGCTTGGGCCCACTTGGGTTTTCGTCCGTAGCCCGTTCCACTTTTCTGAGTTTTAGCATTTCGTCGGTGAAAAATCAAGTTTTCGCCCCAAGGTGGCCCTTTCAGCGTTTTCGTGATTCATTACATACAATGCCTGCAACATAAACACAAAATAAATTTCAGACCTGGGGTTCTGTTAACTTGGCCCGTTGTTTTAGGCCCTTCACCTTGCCTCAAGACAACCTTTTAATATTGTAGCCTGCTAGGACAATAATTACCGACCCGAGCCCTCCCTTCGCCATTCTTTCGTCTTCGTTTTTGTCCTTCCAATTTTCTTCTTCAAGTGGCAGGCAAAGGTTGAGGTGCTTCATGGTGGAATAGGAAGCAAGGTATTTTGATTTATGGTACCAATCATCGATGGCTTCAACTGATAGCACATATGGCATGTGCACATGGAATTCCACTCTACTTGCCATCATGAACATCCTAGATTGGACCCCTTCATTATCTCATATCCGTCATCTCCATTCCAAATGGGATGACAATGCCAGTTCTCATCCAATTTCTTGGCAATCCTAACCATATTGTCTTTTTCGCAGCCGAGGGTATATCTTCAAGCATTGAGATGACCGGTTTGCATCTCGGCATCTATTATCTTCCCAAATGTTGCTGTCGACATCGCACTTGGAACTCCTCACCGAAGAATGCCCCGCACCAATGCTTCTGGCTCTACATGTAGCCATAACCTTCCTTTGTCAATCAAGTTAGGCCTTCTTGGCTATCCTAAAGTCAGCCATGTTTGCACTCTTTGCTAATTGCCAAAATTGCCTTATCCCCTTTGTAGGTCTTTATCCTTTGTGCGCACACGATGTTCAAGCATGGGCAACACTCGGCCAACCAATCCCCCGCAATTCAAAAGTAAGAAATACTAGAGCAAATTACATTTCATTTCAAACTATTGACTAAATTTTTCAAAAAGCAAGATTACCTTTGTTGGTCGTCATGAATGCCCACCCTTCCCCATTTGTTATCTTCACCCATCAAATTTTTCAAGAACCATGACCAATTGTCCTTGTTCTCATTACAATAGCCCAAGCTAGTCATTTGGTTATTCGCATCTCTTGGCACAAGCCCTTCAAGAAACAACCGTCCAATCCTATAATCCGTCTACAACCAGCTAAAATCCCCGTTTGCATGCATGCACACATAGGAACTTGGTCCCATGAGCGGTCTCTCAAACCACCTCTACATACACTCTACAATATCTTTTATCACCTTTTGCTTTGCTCTTTGCACCGAGTCCTAGATACATTGATGCCTACACGCTCCTTCACCAAAGATCCTGTGGCCCCTTGGACAACCATGCACTTGTTACCCTTTGTTTTGAAAATTAATGGAACAAGTGTGTTCCTCTTTGGTAGGCTCTTAACTGAAAGCTTAACAAACGCGCCGTAAATCTTCCATGGACAATTTTTTCTAATGAAATCAATATAAAGAATGGAATTCTTCAAGATAGCTTCCCTAAAATTGTATCGCCATGGAATTTCATACCTACCCATAGGAGAGGCAACGGATGGTTAGGAAGGAAACTTACTTTTCCTTCTAGGATCTTCTTCAAGTTTCCCGGGGAAGTAGCGGTTTACTGCCCAACATGGGCTTGGGCCCACTTGGGCCATCCATTGTGGGCTTCGGCCCATTGGGCTACTCAACATGGGCTTGGGCCCACTTGGGTTTTCGTCCGTAGCCCGTTCCACTTTTCTGAGTTTTAGAATTTCGTCGGTGAAAAATCAGGTTTTCACCCCAAGGTGGCCCTTTAATGTTTTTGTGATTTAACAATCCTCATTGGAATCTTGCCTGAAATTTTTAACCTTTTCATGGATTCTATTGTTCAACAAATTATTCTCCTAAAAGAGAGATACTTTTATTTTACCGCCGAAGTAATCCCGTTCTGAAAATTGGGGTCGAATCAAGGATGTCACATCTCTCTCTCTCCCCCCCTCACCTTCCTCTTGTGTTTGGCCGACCCTCATTTCCTCATCTATCTCTCTCATGTTTCTCTTCTTCCTCTCTTTCTCTTCATCACCACCACCATCGCCCTTACTACCCCATGCCGCGCCTTGTCCACTGCTCATTTGTGCTAGCATCGTTGTCCCTCAAGTTGTCTATGCCGCTGTCCTCATTGCCAAGCCACCGCCAAGCCGCCAAGCTCCTTGGCCATGAAGCTTGCGCCGCCCATTGCCGTTCATTTGTGCATTGTCCGAAGCTGCCGTTGCCGCCATTGGTGCCATTGTCCGAGCCATGCACACCATGTTCTTGTTGCCACCACGTCGTCGTCACCGTTAGCTCGTCGTCGCTATTAAATTGTGAGTTAACTTCCTAATCTGTGATTAGATGTGTTAATTGTGTTTAGTGGTAGTTTAAATTAAGATTAAGTGTGGTTAGTTTTAATTAATGATGGTTTAGTAAGTAGGTTTTATCACAATAAGTGATAAGTAGAGTTGATAGGTTATTGCAATAAGTGATAAGTAGTGGCGATAGGTTATCAAGAAAATGATGATAAGCTATCGGTGATCGGGCGATAAGCTATTACCAAATAAGTGATAAACTATCGATAAAATGGTAATAAGCTATCATCAAAGACGCGATAAGTTATCGAAGAATATGTGATAAGTTATCGTTAAAGAGACGATAAACTATCAATCTATCAATAATTGAGTGATAAGCTATTGTAATAGAGTGATGAGTAGTAATTATATGCATTTTATGATTGAGTTATGCGGTGAATTTATACATGATTTATGTTGTTGGAAGCTTGTGATGCCATGAAAAATGATTGCCTAATTTAGAAATCTAATTTGCTATTTTTAAAGAAGGTTTTATGGATATATAAAAGGTAATTCACAAAGTATCGTCTTTGGGTGCCATATTTTATGTGTCACATGGGGCAATAATATTTTAAAATGAAAGTGTATAAAATTTGACGGGTTAAGTATATGTACGTGATCATGTGTGAATATTTTCCAGCATTTTTAGGTGTAAAAGTTGCAGTAGTTTGTTGTATGAGCATGAATCATGTTTGCATGAGCTAATTGGCGAGAAATGAAATTAGCATAATTGATTGGTGTACTTAAATGATCACTTAAAGAAACTCATCACAGAGTTTGGTAACAATGCTTGATTTTATCAGATGCCCAATGGAGGTTCGGGTGCCGAGCCATGGTTGAGGCCGGACCAATGCTCCTTATGGAATACCATCTATAGCGGGGTCCAAGATGATGCCATGCCAAATGGGGCGGGACGATACCTGGTCATGCCAAAAGGCCGCCAAATCTTGTGTTGGCCTTGGCCTAGGTGGTCGTAATAATTGGAACACGCGTGAATACATTGTGCATGAGAAAATATGATAAGTGTTCTAATTATATATATGATTAATGCATTGCTATTAGCATTTGGTAGCTATTATTATGCAGAGGTATGCCAAGGTAATGTAAGAATGTCTGCAAACTTAGTTGACGGCTTTAATGTTTGTCTTTGAGTTGAAATGCCCGAGCATGATTATAGTTAAGATAAAGCGGGGGTTGCTTTGCTATTGATCTATCGTCAACATAATGTTGCATGTGTAGGTTGCACCCGAGGCGAGTTAGCATCCTAAATGAGACTTAGGTTGTTAATTTATTGAGATTTTATCTTACCCATTGTTATTTATTCTCAGGCCCATAGTATGGAGAATCGTCATGTACGGTTTGGGGTCCCTATGGACCAAGACACGATCGTGACCCCATATCCCATCTCGGGGGTCCGACCAGGTTTATGAACTTTTTGTTACTACAATTTGGGTGGACGAAAGGTTGATCAACTAGGTGGCCCATAGGTTTAAAGCATGGTTCATTCAAATTAGAGAGGAACATTTTGGCCCAATCCATGGTTTTGATGGACTACCTAGCAGGGGTCCTAGGGAGCAGGTTTAGGATCCGATAGATATCGATACCCTAGACGGTGCAATGGAGGATCCAGAGACTAATTTGAACGAGGAGTACCCCTCCAACTATAACCTTGAGACTCTACCCGGATATCACGGCCGATGATGACTGCAAGATGCATAACTTTTTGGCTGGCCCTTGTGTTAGAGAAATTTAGGTTAAACCAAACCCCCCGTTGATTTTTGTGATGATTAGTGGGAAATTGCCGTTGAGAAAGGCTTGTAAGTATTAAATTTCCAAGGGTCAACAAGTACATAAATGAAAGTAATGCTTTTAGGAGTGCTGTTGTGCTGTTTTACTATCCTTGCTATTATGATTGATTATGTATTTATGATATGTTTCCGCTTGCATTTAATTGAAAGATAAAACTATGGGTCGATGATGCATCCAAGAACATTGCATCTAAATGACCGAAGTGAAATAGGGGTTGTCGAGTGCTCAAGGGTCAGAGCATGATACTTAGTAGTTGAATTTTGGGTGGAAGCAATGACTACCGCATGCTATCTAAAGAACAGGTCTCCTACATCAGCCTTGAAGGATTAGATGTTATTTGAGGCATTATTTAGGAAAAAGCCAGACATATCCCATGTTAGAGCATTAGCGGTGAAGCGTATGTACATGTGTTAAGAAAGAGATGAACAAGTTTGAGAACAAGTAAGAGAAATGCATATTTATTGAGTACAATGATGGTGTCAAAGGGAATAAGCTGTGAAATCTTGATACTAAATGTATCATCCACAATAGGGATGTGGTGTTTAGATAATCTACAAAAAAATCAGATTGTTCCACAAGCTCTTGAAAAACTATAGATGGTTGAGTTAGTTATCAGTTTGAAAGAAGAGATAGAGGCTTCACAAGTTGGAATAGAAAATTCATATGCTGAAGCTAAAGAGCCTAAAAGGTGGATGACATAGTAGATTCTAAAACTGATTTGGTAGTTGAAGCACCACCTAAGCCGGTCTTATGAAGGTCCACATGGCTAAGAAGACTACCTGAAAGGTATATTTTGTTTGCTATTAATGAAAATTGAGTTCTAACCATTACAAGTGATGATCCAAATATTGTCAAGAAAGTAAGGAGAATGGAGGATGCCAAACAATGGGAGAAAGCCATGAAAGATGAGATGGATTCATTGGATAAAAATGGGAATGTGGACTTTGGTGAAACTACCCATAAATTGAAAGGCAATTAGTTGCAAGTGGTTGTTCAAGAAGAAGATATATGCAAATGGAGAGATAGAGCAATATAAAACTCATTTGGTTGTGAATGGATACTCGCAAATAAAGGGAGACAATTATGGTGAGATCTTTTCCTCCGTTGCTAGATTGAATTCCATAAAACTTGTCTTATTTGTAGTAGTTGCATAAAATTTAGAGGTAAAACAGCTCGATATGAAAACAATGTTCTTCCATGGTGACTTGGAGGAGGATATTTATATAAAGCAACTATAAAGGTTTGTGGTCAAAGGAAAAGAAGACTTTGTTTGCAAATTGGACAAGTTTCTGTATGGCCTGAAATAATCTCCAAGGGTGTGGTACTAGAAGTTCGACTCATGTCTTGAAGCTTGGCTTTGTTCATTGTGATGCTGATTATTGTGCCTATGTGAAAATGTTAGGGGGATGATTTTGTTGTTTTAACCTTATATGTTGATGATATGCCGCTAGTTGGGAATAGTTTGAGAATGATCGACACTGTGAAAGGATTGTTAACAAAATAATTTGAGATGAAAGATTTAGGTCTAATAAACTTCATCTTGGGCATGCGAATAAAAATGGTGCGTGAAAATGAGAAGTTATGACTATGTCAGAAAAAATATATTGAAAGTTTATTAAAGAAGCTCAACATAACAAACTATAAACTAGTGAATACCCCAATATCCACAAGTTCCAAGTTATTAGCACTCTAGTGTCCGAAAACTGAAAAGATAGTAATAGTCCCATATGTAAGTGCAGTTAAGAGCTTGATATATGCCATGGTGTATACTCATCCATATATTGCCAAAATAGCGAGAGTATTGAGTAGATATATGTTCAATCCAAAGAAATGATTGGATAGCAGTAAAGCGGTTGCTTCGTTATCTTCGCAATACATCTAATTTTGAATTATGGTATGAAAACGTGAAAGGCCGAAAGGGACAATAAGTGTTTTGTGGATGCTAATTAGAGAGAGGACATTCATAGCAGGAGGTTAACTAGTGGATATATTGTTTCTTTATTTGGTGGAGCTGTGAGTTGGATAGGCAAAAAGACAAAGCACGGTTGCTTTATCTACCATCGAGACAAAGTACGTGGGCCTTACTCATGTTGCTAAGGAAATGATTTGGCTACGCAGATTGTGCAAAGAGCTTGGTTTTACATAAAGAGTAGTGAAGATTGGGTGTGATGGCCAAAGTGCTTTATTCTTGGCTAAGAATCCTAGTTCTCATGCAAAAACAAAGTAAATTAGCATACAATATCATTTCATCCGAGAGAAAGTGTAAAGAAGACTATAGCACTCGAGAAAATTGATACATAGGTAAATAGTGCAAATTTTGTTACCAAGGCAATGAGTGCAGAAAAGTTTAAATGGTGTATAACTATGTCGGGTCTAAAGAAACATATGAATGATTCACCAAGTGGGAGAATGTCGAGGTGTGCTTCATACTCTCCATCGATAGGAAAGCATTGGGGTCCTACTTAGAGGGCTTTTATAGTGTGAGCCATATTTTATTAGTAATTTGGGTTTGGACCCATAAATAACTATTTTGTATATATTATCTCTTTTTTTGTAATTGAAGAATGAAATATTGAGGTGCAGAGTGTTAACTAAAGTAGAATCCTTTGTTGGACATAGTCTTAATATAAGGGTGAACCAAGATAAAATCTTACATCTTAAATTCTCTTTCTCGCTTTTATTCTCGATTTCCTTGTAATTATGTGCCGAATCCTAACAAAGAGAAGATATGGACAAAACTACATTAATAGGCTAACTAGTTGGAGTGGAGCATAGACAAAATAACATGAATAAAAAGTAAAGGAAATTGAGACTTCATTCATTCCGCGGAAAACATGACGTTTCTAGAAAATATTTTCTAGCTTCATTTTTCAGAAAAATAACTATATTTTCTAATGTTCGATTGAAATTTGAAAATGAACTAAAAAAAATTTCTACCGTTCGATAAGGAAAATCTTTTCTTGCACATACTCATTTTCAATAATTTTTTTATTATTTAATCACTTTAAAATCTTTTTAATTTTTTCCTACCTTTCCATTCTTTTTGTCTTTTCTTTCTTTCCTTTTCATCTTTTTCCTTGGCCTTGGCTAGTCGTCGGCCATGGCGACGGCTGGTGATTGGCTGCGAGTCAGCTCGAACCTCACCCCAAACCGACGAGGCTCAAGCTCACCAGATTTTGGCAAGGTCAAGCCTCCCCAGCCTCTAGCGAGGCTCCGCCTCCCCCGATTTAGTGAAGCTGAGGTTTGTCGAGTGAGCTCGACTTCGCCAAATCTAACGAGTTGGGTGGGGCTCGGGTCTCGCCCGAGCTCATTAGAGCCCAACGAACCTCTAGTGAGACCTCAGCTCATTGGCCTAGGGCAAGCTTGACTTCACTAGATCGGCAAGGCTCAAGTTGGCCTGTGGTTGGTCGTCGACTGCCACCATGGTCGGTGATTGGCCAAGGCCAAGGAAGAAGATGAAAAGGAAACAAAGAAAAGAAAAAATAAAAAGGCAAAAAATAAAATCTCGATTTAAAAAAAAAACATAAAAATAAAATGAAAATGTGATTGGTAAAAGAAAGTAAGGTGGAAGAAGTTATGAAAAATGTTTCCACTTTTGAAAAGTGGAAAACATTTTCCCACTTTTGAATGTGTTTTTTTTTTTTTAATAGCGGAAAATGTTTTCCTTGGCTAGTTCATTTTACATGAAACGAACACTAGAAAATCCGAAAAACATTTTCTTAGAAGTTATTTTTTGTGAAATGAATGGAGCATGCGAGGAGTGCTAATGTATGAGCCATCGAGTCCTTCTATGATACTATGTTAGATAAAATGTTTTTCCCAAAATCTCAAACCGTTAAGTGAAAAGTTTAAATTCTAGCACTTCAAATAAAGTCATATGCCGAACCATTTAGTCCAAAAGTACAAGGCTTTAGGGACTATATCTTATATCTTAGGGAAAAAGTTACCAAAAAAAAAAAAAAAAAAACCTTAAATATTGCCACTGCGACACATTTAGTCAAATCTTTTTCTATGATACCAAATATTTCAAATTTATATCCATGTGACATATTTATCTTCCATTAAGTTTTGTTAATGAGAACCGTTAAAAATATACCTACATAAATGCTAAAAAGCAAAGAGTTTTGACATCATTTCAAGTTGCTTAAGTGAAATAAAAACAACGTTGTTTTGGCTAAAAAATAATCTAACGAAACCTTGATATAGGGTAAATGTATCATATAAATTCAAGTTGAGGATTTTTATGTCACAAGAAAAAAATTAAGATATATGTGTCATGGTATGTATAGTTTAGAGTTTTTGATGTCATAAAAATATTTATGGTAAATATATCAAAATGAGTATAGTCCAAAGTTTTTTGTGACTTTTCCTTAAATCTTAAAATTTCTCCTTACTTGAGGGCCTATTTGATAACAGAGGCCTTAAGCATGCAAATACATTTGGGCAAACAACTTCTCGTAGCCCAATTGTGCATGATGAAAGGGAAACCCCGTGAGTAAGTGAAAATAGGGTATGATGAGAAATCAAGCATCAAAACCTGTGTCTCTAATACACAAAATAAAGTTATATGCTCAAACATTTTCTCCAAAAGCTCAAATCATTATAGTATGGTGCATAATATATTTTATATTTTAGCTTACCCAATCAATTACAAACTCAAAGATTAGCTTCTACATCACATAGAAAGTTTACAAATGTGTATCATGTCCGCTATGCTGTGTACAAGGGAGAGAGATGGATAGATAAGCCAAGCAACAAGAACATTGTTGGGAAAAATACTAAAAAAGTCCTAAACCTATTGCATTTACAAATTGTTCTAAACTTTTCAATTAGACTCGATTCAGTCCTAAACCTTTTAATATTGGTACTAATTCAGTCCATCCGGCCAATTTTGGCCGACCGGCACTGACGTGGACGTCGGTCGGTGGCCGGACGCTGATGTGGCAATTTTTATGATTTTTTTTTCGAATTTTTTAATTAATTTTTTTTTTTTTTCTTTTCCTTTATCCCTCCTTCCTCCTTGGACTGTCCTTGTGGTGGCCGGCGAGGGCCGCAAAGCCCTCGCCTGCCGCCGACGAGGATCGTGGCCCTCACCTAGCCTCTCCTAGGGCCGCTAGTGAGGCGGCTTCGCCCTGGCCTTAGTTGCGGGCGGAGGCAACCTCGCCGGCGACTGGCTAGGCCATAGCGGCCATCGCCAGGGTGGAGGCGAGGGCTTCCAGGCTGAAGGCTCGCCGGCCATCGGGCGAGGGCCGCTAAGCCCTCACTAGCCGTTGGCGAGGGTCGCGGCCCTCGCTTGGCCTCGCCAGAGCCGCGGGCGAGGCGGCTTCACCCGGATTTGGGCGAGGCCAGCCTCGCCTTGGCCTTTGTTGTGGGCGAAGGCGGCCTCACCCGCGGTCAGCGAGGCCAACGCAGCCCTCGCCCAGATCCGAGCGAAGTCGCCTCACCGGTGGCTGGCAAGGGCTTAGCGAACCTCGCCCAATGGCCAGCGAGCCTTCGGCCTGGAAGCCCTCGCCTCCGCCCTGGCGATGGCCGCTATGGCCTCACTAGCCGTCGGTGAGGCCGCCTCCACCCGCAACAAAGGCTAGGGCGAGGTTGGCCTCACCCAGATCCAAGCAAAGCCACCTCGCCGGGCGACCCTCGCCGACCACCGCCTCGGAACAATTCAAGGAGGAAGAAGGGAGAAAAGAAAAGGAAAAAAAAAATAATAAAAATTTGAAAAAATATTTAAAAATTGCCACGTCGTCCGCCACCGGTTGGCATCCACATTAGTGCTTGGCCGGCTAAAATTGGCCGATGGACTGAATTGGTATCAATATTAAAAGGTTTACGACTAAATTGGTCTAATTGAAAAGTTTAGGACTGAATTAATACCGATGCAATAGGTTTATGATTTTTTTTGGTACTTTTCCCGAGCATTATTAGGACCCAATTATTTAACTAGGAAGTAGACTTCAAAAGCCAGTGTCGATCTTGAACTAATGGTTTCAACAAGGCACCAATTTCTACAATTCCTGCCTCGGCAGGAAAAGAAACAGATTTGCATTTTTGGCCTGGAGCTTTAGAATGATTTTCATTTCAGTCCTATTTAATTTTCGACCTTCCTCCATGCAAACTACCAACGATGTATCTATGGAAGGACATTTATCTGTGTCCTTTTATCTCTTTCACGTTACTCATCAAAAGATAAACTAAAGAGCAATTTTGTCTAGTCATATTCATCTCACTACAATGATTAATTCCTACCGGTAAAGGGATTTGTGACAAGACTTCACCCATTTTCACGGTGGATCAATAAAGAAAATTTTCAGCCACGACATGTTTATGCATCAAAATGTTATTATAATAATTGATATTATACCTAGAAAATGCAATCTCTCTTGAATTGGTGACTCTTATAGACTCGCTATTTCAATTTTGACCTGGTTGTCCAAAATTGTGGTCATCAACCTCACCTTTTTTTTTCTACGAAGAAAGAAAGGAAAGACACTCACGTTTCTAGACAGATCAGAAGAAGCCGGAAAGGCAACAATTCTCTTGAGATTCCTAAAGGTTTATTGAGTGATCAAACACTTGCCTTAACTTTAGCAAATTTTATGTTCAAATCACATTGTCACCCACTCATATTAATCTTGAGAGATATGCCCGCTATCCTATAGTTTTGTGTGATGCACATGTAACAAGACGAGTTATATATATCCATAGAAACTAATCGAGCCGCCGAATCCAAATATATTTCGTTGTAATAAAAGGAACCAATTCTCGTGAGCCGATTTTATGAAGCGGCAAAGAATATTTGTAGCCATTCAGATGAGATAACGCAGGCTTTCATGCCAGAAACAAAGAATAGAAATTGGAAGTATCTCTTGGGGGAAACGTCAACCTGAACAAACTCAGAGCTGACTCCATTATTTAAGGCATATCTTGTTATTTTATAATGCTCGATTTAATCAGGGAAATCACACCAATCCCATACAGTCAATCTCCTTGAAGACGATGCTGGAAGAGATCCAGTCGCACCATGTGTTAAAAGAATTGCCCTCATGAAGGGAACGAAGGAGAGATTCCCTTATATTTAGAGAGTATATTCAGAGAGAACTCAAAGAAATTCAGAATCCTCGACATACGCCGACCAAGAATTTCTCCAATAAATTATATGCCAGTAATTTAATCGTGAAGCCATTTCCGATTACAGACAGTTCTGTCAGACAAGGTTGCAACGTAGCATTACACGGATAACACTCCATAGAACACAAAGTTGAAACCATGTGTGTACGCCCCTCACCTAATAATCGAACCTTGTCATTACAGAGTCCTCAAGCCATATCTCTCCCAGTGAATCAAGCACGATGGCATCGTCATATTTCCTTCGATTAGGCCGATAAAACATTTTCTTAATCAGGTTGTGACAATACTCAGGAACCCCATCATCGGAGAGACTAATTTGTAATGACACTAAAAATCAAATGAAGAGATACTGGAAATGGAATATAGATACAAAAAGGTGGTCAAAACCACCAGGCAAAATGAATTACACCAATTTGTAAAAACTCAAGCACTAGCTCTGGGCTATAAACGCATTAAGATGACCCAAATAAACCTCACCCGGATCCACGAAATGAAGGGGAAAAAACACAAGCCACCTCCTAAGACCACAGGCACATAAGCCAACTTTTTCATGCATTTTGAACATTGAACTCATAAGAGACTAGATCCATTTTGCCAAGGCAATCATTTTTAGCTAAGAGAAGCATAGCGAATAATATTCCCAACTATGCCTGGTTGCCACCACCCCTTGAGCGGCCACCCATCCTTCCACGACCACGCGCATATCCCCTGCCACCTCCACCTCTGCCCCTCTCGTATCCACTACCTGCTATGAGGGCAACCTTAAATAATAATTCTTAAGAAATCTAAGCACACAACAAAATATTTCAAACATTGCACAATAACTGCAGTTCGAACACGGAGCACGTGCTAGATAGTGTTGTGCCAGGGGGGTTGGGGGTCAAAAGGCACACTATATTCAAATTCACAAGTTACTTTTATTACACAGTGGAGCACGAGGGACTAATGGTCTGAAATCAACACCCCCAAAATATATATATATATATAAAATATATATATATAAAGTAGAGAAATTGAACGCAACCAAAAGATGTGTTGAATCCACCAAAGACGACCAGTACGATGCAGAAACTAGAAGCAAACTTACCACGGTAGCCCCAGCCCCTACCTCGTCCGCCACCTCGACCCCAGTTTGAATATCCACCATTATCTAACAATTTCAAAAGGAAAAAGGAAAGTGAATAGGTGACAGATATCCGACACATGAATGCAATGAATCACTACAGGACCTCAACTCTTGGTGTAAGGTAATTAACCGTCGAGAAGGCACTAGTCATACCTTGATAGTTTCCGCCTTGATAATTTCCACTTTGATAGTTTCCACCTTGATAATTTCCACCTTGATAGTTTCCACTCTGATGATAGTCTCCACCTTGATAGTTCCTGTTTTGATAATATCCACCTTGATAGTTTCCATATCCTCCCCTTCCCCAGCTCCTCCCTCTCCCTCTACCTCGACCCCTCCCCCGACCATATGAATCTAAATATTAAAGGAGAAGAACCAGTCATCAACTTTCCTTTGTTCCATGATAAAAACTCAAGTCACAACTTCGTCACAGCAAATACCTTCATTAACAGTATTGTAAGGAACACGTGCTTGTCTAGGCTGTTGCGGTTGATAACGATACTGAGGTTTGGGTTGATCCATTTGAACAGGAGCTTGGTACCTAAGCAAACAAATAACATATCAAACGATCGTCGCATAATATCACATCGAGCTGCGAGTACTTGCAAAAATTTATTAACAGAATGTAGCAATTTGTGATGGTATCAATAACTATCTTAACAGGTAGGTTACTCAGGGGAAAGAGAATATAGTGAAGTTATGTCCTAATATTTCTGACCCAGTCCCCAAGTAAGAAGCACCAAACAAGAGACTTTAACTAAATGACTAGGTGGTTGTTGCTCATTATTGCAGCTTCTGAAACCCTTTACATCATTGTGGGTGTCGTAACTTACCCAGGAGATTCTTTGTTTAGCTCCCTAGTAGACAAGGTGATTGATATCATTGAAACATGTCGAGTCATCTCCACACTGCATGAAATATTATGCGGTCGGAATTAGATAGACCATCAACAAAATTATGTACGCAATTAGATTTAAGTTTATATACTGAAGCATACGGTACTAGGCCCTCTTCGATGGGTTCCCATACATCAGTTATGCTAACTGAGCTGATGGAAGTATCCTGATGCAACCGAGGAATTCTCTTCTGCATGAATACAAGTTCGAGAAGGTGGCAATGAGAATAATTTGCTAATTTTACATCCTAATGCTTCCTTTTATCCTCTTAATAAAACAATAGCATCACGTAATAAACAATTTGAACTCACACAAACCTTTATAATCTCCGCAATGGCCACTGTCTTACTGATTGCTTGTCCCATTGCTTTCAGGACAATTTCTCTAACACGTTTCTCCTACACATGAAAAGATATTATTTAAATATATATCAAGCATATATTACAAAATTATTGGTTGGCGAAGGGAAAAATTAAGTCATCTAATTTAAGACCCTCAATCCCTAGAGGTGAAAGATAATAGAAGAATCTAAGCCAAAGACATTCATATGAAACAAGCAAAATGTTTAAATGATCTAAAGCCAGTAACCATGACGTGTGTCACACAAGAAATCAACTATCTAGGAAAGGTACCAACTATGAAGAAAGAGTCATCAAATTGATCGCTCATGACATGTTGCTATAGTTTGGACATGGAATCAAGTATCAAATTCTCCATGACCATCTAATATCTAAAAAATCCAGCAATGGTTTGGACATGGAAGAATAATGAACCTACACTAGGGAAGCCATGATAGACAAAGAATAACCATGAAAACAATGGGATCTTCAAGCAGCATGTCATGAACAATCAGAAGTGACTTGTAAGAGAATACCCAAATCAATGGTGACTGGCAAATGATGACCACTAGCATCACTAAATTACAATGCAGAACGAGCAAGTTTAACATTCAGCCCAGCTCATGCATTAGAAAAATCACAAGGAATGTGGTTGATTTAACAATTATCGTAGGAAGACAGCCACAACATGGAAAGTTATTCTGAAAATGGTCTCTATATTGCCCAAAAAGTAGCCACAGTAATCATTCTGTAGAATTTCTATTTCCAACAACAGATTAGACACATAACATAACACTAATTCCTTTGAAATAAAGCTCAAAGCATCTGGGCACACTCCCAAATACAGACATGCCTCAGCTTTCACTGGATAATATATCTTTATCAAGTAATTTACAACCCCCTCCCCTTCTTCTCCTTACTTTTTGTTCTCTCTCTCCAAAAGAAAACATAATAACAAAGTGCAATCCAAATTCACATCCTCAGCAAAAGCAGCCTGAACTGGTATTCTTTTGTAAAGAGAAGCCTCATCAGATCTCCTAAAAATTCCCTGCTTTCAAGCAGCACCACCTCAACAATTTTCTTCGAAAACATCGAGTTCCTTCTTTCGCAGCAACTTAAACAAGCTTGAAAAATGCTTCCACATCCCAATCTTGGGTTCAACTCGTAAGATGGCACTATCAACTATTCAGTCAAGCGTGCATCTTCCCAAAACAAGCCACTCAGGCATCTCTGTCTCTCCCTACACGTCAGGGAAGATTTCCACCGAAGGAGCCCCCGCAGATCCATCTAACTACTTACTTTCACTCTATAACCAACTGGCAACTGCTGTTCGATTAGGAGAATCCGATCAAACTCGCCGCACGATAAACCAGCATGCATTCCGCCGCAAAAGCAAGGTCACGAGACGACAACATCTCGTCTCTCACAGGCAGCTCCTCCGTAGATGTACGGCGAGGACACCGACTATCCAAACCACTAATTTCCGTCGAGCACACGCTACTAGCAAACTGCCGCCCACTTAGGAAACCCCAAAAAAAAAAAAAAACGAAGAAGAAACGCCGCGCGCAGAGACCGGCACGCGTTCCGCCACACGACCGAGGTCGAGCCACTACCAAATCAACTCCGACGAACCGAACAGAAGACCAAACGCGAAAAGAAATCGCGAAGCGCAATCGAAGCCCCAGCGGAACACCAGGGGCAAAAAATCAGGTACGACACGACTCGAAATCGCCATACCTAAACCCGTCGAGGGAACGACGGGAGGACTCGGCGACGCGGGAGCGAAAAGAGGCGCGCGCGATTGCGCGGACGGCGGCGCATCGAAGAGGAGAGAGAAAGCACGCGCGCGCGAGCGAGAGAGAGAGAGGGAGAGAAGGACCTGGAGGAGAGTGGAGGCGTAGCTGATGTAGTTGCGGATGAGGCCCTGGGTGGTGATGCGGATCTCGTTCTCGTTTATCGGCGACTCCGGCTTCGGCTTCTCCACTCTCTGGTATCGGTCCATCGCCGTCGGTCGCTGCTTCGAGCCTCGCCTTCCTCCTCCCTTCTCGGCGTCGCAGAAAACCCTAAAACCCCAGTCGCAAGGCAAAAGCACAGCACAGCACTGCACAGCAAGCGACGCCCCCGCGAGAGAGAGAGAGAGAGAGAGAGAGTGGCTGAGGCAAAACCACAAAAGGGCTAAAACCTCAAAAGCCTAGGGAGAGAGAGAGAGAGAGAGCGGGAGGGAGGGCTGTTCGCCTGCTGCGCGGCCTTACACGTGGCGCCCTCGCACGAGAGCTGATCTCGATGGAATTTTGACCCTTGGATGCGAAAGGGGAGGAGGAGGGGCTTACGCGCTTCCTTTCCCCGGGGGCGAGACAGAATGATTCAATCCCACGCGAATCTCCTCTCCGGGTCACGTGGAGCACGTGCCCCCCTCGGCAAAGGCCTGACCTGACCCTCGTTCGTACGGAACGCCCTCCTCGAGGCCCCTTGCTGCGCAAGTTCTTCTCCTTTTCCTTTTCAATGTCTTGACTTACCGAGGAAGGTACCTCCTCCAACAAGAACAAAAAAGGTCACGGGTTCCTTACGTCTTTACTGTTGTGGAGATTTTTTCTCTTATAAAAACGACAGATTAAGCAAGCGCTCCGAGAGCAATTGTTGACAACATGTATCCTAAGATTTACTTGTTAATTACTAAAGTCGCTTGCTTAAAGTATATGCTCGCCTTCCCACCTTCATTTCCTAGATTTTACTTGACGACCTTTGGCTTTACTTTCAAATTTCGATCTCAAAAGTCAGTCTTTCCCCGTACTTACGTGGCACAGCCTCAATAATTTCCTTCTTACATATCGAGCTTGAGTCGGAGTATGAATAATCTGTAACTTTTCCGTGTAGTTATTGGGTCTAAACTTATTGGCAATTATTAACAGGCTTTTCCTCGCGCTTATAAATTCATGTGGCTATTGGGTCCAGACTTATTGGCAACTGTGTGACGATCCCCCTCACACATCAAACTTGGGTCGGAGCAAAAACAACCCATAACTCTCCCGTGTGACTGTTAGGTCCAGACTTATTGGCAACCGAGTTTTAATACTAGTGTTGGGTAGTTTCGGTCCTCCCTCACCCCAAATGTTAGTATTACCCGGCTTTTTCTCACACTACCTGTAACTCTCCCTTGTGGCCGGGATTTGAGTTGAAACAAGAACAACCTGTAACTCTCTCGTGTAGCTCAAGAACAACTCATAACTCTCTTGTACATTGGACTTGGGTTGGAGCAAGAACAATCCGTAACTCTCCCCTGTAGTCGTTGGGTCCAGATCTTTTGGCAACCAAGTTCTGATACTAGTGGTGGGTGCTCCCTCACCCCAAAAGTTAGTACTATTTGGCTTTTCCTCACACTACCCGTAATTCTCCCTCAACAATCACCCCTTCACACATCGGGCTGTGTTGGAATGGGAACTACCCATAACTCTCCATCGTGGTTCTACAATCAATGTGTATCGAGCTTGGATCAGAGCAGAAACAACCCGTAACTCTCCCGTGTAGCTCAAGAATAACCCGTAACTCTCCCATGCGGGAGTTGGGTCCAGACTTATTAGCAATCGAGTTTCTACAACCGATGTGAGACAGTGTCAACAGTCTCCCCCTCACACATCAAACTTGGGTCAAATTAGGAACAACCCGTAACTCTCTCGTGTGGCTATTGGGTCCAGACTTAACTCTCTCGTGTGGCTATTAGGTACAAACTTATTAGCAACCGAGTTCTGATACTAGTGTTTCAATCCTCCATTATCTCAAAAGTTAGCTTAAAGGGTTAGGTTTTCCCTCATATTTATAACTAACTACTAGCCCCTTCCAAAATCGATGTGGGAAGGTCTCAAGATTATAACCGTTGATGCGGTCAAGATGAAAAGAACCATCGCACTCGGAAAAGATTGATGGTTTGCCAACTAATGCCAACAGCCCACCAATGTATATAACAAAACTAGGTGCAACAAGGGATGCGTAAAAAGTTTACCAAGACGATAAACCATGTCCACCGTCAAATTAGTGACGTCTCTCAAACTCATTTTCTCGTATGAAGACATCTCAACATCATTGGTTTTCAAAGTCTAATGCTTGATTTGCCGTTTGCTTAAAGCGAAAAGGATGTGGGAGAAAAAAGTGACCAAGCAAATCCTTTTTCATTGTCAAATTTGGACAAAGTGTGTGGTCATTTCTGCAGCGTTTTCCTTCTTCTATGTCTCCTCTTGCTAAGACAGATCCTGCGGTGGAAATTTAACCACACATCTTTCACCAGAGTCTTCAACCAAATAAGTAGATGACATTTAAAAAAAAAAAAAAAAAACCCACAAAACGAACGACTAGAATCACAATAAGTCTTGAGGAGGTACATTCAAATAGAGAATAGAATGGACCTGAAGCAGGAACAGTGAATATTCAGTGGATGGTAATGAAGCGGACAATTCGCTGCAATCACATGAAGCTACTTCACCACAAGAACCACTACCAAAGTTGCAGATGCCAAAAGAATTACACACAAGTAGACAGTACACAACCAGGCCCTACTGCCTAAAGAAATAAAAGAAGAACGAGGAACTGATTGCGTGATGTGGGTTGCGCTGCTTAGGCCTAGTTCTTCTTCCAAGTTAACATGACACAACTTCGAATGCAACTTGTTGGAATATTTAAATAACAAACCACATCTTCATCTAATAGCTTAAACTTTTAGAACAGTTAATAATGATACTACAAAATTTGACATGGTATCAAAGTTAGAGATCCTGAGTTGGAATCTTTCCAAGTCCATTTGTCTCCCCAAATAAATTTCTACACTTAGTACTAGCCAAAAAAACCAAACTAAGTGTATTAGAATATTTAAATAATAGGTCATGTCTTCATCTAATAACTTAAACTTTTAAAACAGGGTTTCACAAAATCTCACACAACTAATGTTGGGGATAAACCAATTTCAGATCATGAATGACAAACAATTTTCACCTCAAGAACATTGATCATATAAAGCTATAGGCAGGACGGCAGAAGCATCAATACCACAGAATTTCAATGATAAACATGTACATTATGTGCATCTCCACTAAAAATTAAAGCTTTGACAGAGCAAACTGAAATACGTTGTCTAGAAACATACTAGGAGAAGCATATGCATGGAAGTGAACCCAAACACCGTATCTCAGCAATGAAGAGAATGACTACAGAACAGGCTTTAGATGAGCTTTCTACGGAACAGGTACTTCCAATACAAAAAAAATGGACTGAAGCAGGGGACGGGAAATTTCGAGTGGTGGTAATGAAGCGGACAATTTATTGCAATCACGTGAAGCTACTTTTCTACATTAACCATTAGCATAGTCATTCTGTAACAGATTACAGATTTAAAAGAATTACACAAAGTAGACACAGTACACGGCCAGGGCTGAAGAAAGAAAGAAAGAGGAACCAACTGGTGATCCAAGTGTGCAGCTTCGGTCTATTTCTTCTCTGTGAATTAACATGAGACAGGACATCAAATGCAACTAATGTCACGTGGAAGAACTGATTTCAGTCACAAATGATTATTTATCTTCACCTGAAAAACATTGATTACAGCAAAGAGATAAAGCCATGGGCAGGACAGCAGGAACATTGATATTTGCAGTATTTGAATGCTAAACATGTACACCACCACTAAAATGTAAAGCTTGGACAGGAATCTGAAATAGAATGTCTAGAAGCATACTAGGAGCAGCATATGACATGGATGTGAACCCAGACAACTTATCCTGGCGATGAAGAGAACGGCACTAGAACAGTCTCTAGATGAGCTTTCTTTTATGAACTGGTCACTATCAAAGCGCAACACTAAATTTTACAACAGTCAGGGAAAGAGAGAAGCGAGAGTATTGATACAACAGGATCCTCAAATTCTCACTGCAGGGAAAGAATCTTCAGAACATTCTAGCAAAACTTACTCATAATAGATGCATTAATCATCAACAAAGAGTAAGAACAAGCACATCAAGAAATTCATAAGAGAATAAAACTAACAAAAATGTGAAGAAGTACAAAAGAAATGTTAATAACTGCTATATTGAGGAAGGCTTTAGATCAATGCCTCTGGATGGGAAAAACTTGAAGGAAAGAGAGAATATAGCGACCCTTCATCTCTCCTGTATAGTGTATACAATCTTCGACCATAATCCTGCAGTTTTCAACTAAATTCCTGATAAAACAATTGACAACTCCTATATGGCCAAAGAAAAAGGGAAAAACCAGCAGCTTAACAATAATTGGACCATCCAAGATGGCCATATGATGCACATTATCCTTCAGAAGTTAACATTTGTAGTGGCCTTACAATGGATATTTCCCTTACCCTTTAGAGAATAATAATGGAAGGACAAGCACTCCAGAAGTTTTGAACGCTCGCAGATGTTCAGATAAACTGATACGTAGGAAAAACTCTACATCGAACTTGAAGGTAGAACCACGAACTCATCACTAACACAGGACTGTTGAAAACCTTAGAGATCTGCTTTACATTTCCCCGTAAAAACTTCAACTAACTGAAGAATCATTCTCCCTGTGACAACCTTTTCAAACCATGCCATTAATAAACCAAAGACTCAAACATCAAATCTGCTACTCATGCAGAGGGAAAAGAGAGTAAAGTCTTACCTATAACTCCAGCACCCCAAGTAGAACCTCAACTGGTCGTCAAGGTAAATGCACAAAATGACTATGTCATTTATGAGAAGTCTCATACAAGTATCCTAGGGTAACATTCATGAAATGACCACGTATCAGTTATGAGACCACCGCGTTGACAACTCGCACAGGGAAAAGTTGCTGAAACAAGCAAAGTTTACTCGCAAAGAAAGGTTGCACAGTCATTATTCTTCCTTAATCCTATCAGAAAGATCAAATACATTTTAGTACATAAGGTAAACATGAGTAACGAATTTCTGGTGTAACAGATTCAAACTGACATCCTTACAATGTGCAAAACAATTATAAACATATCAGCTTACAATGATATATAATGGCACTTATGCTTATACACCTGCCATTAGGCACAAGGCATAGATAGCCCCGGCACAATACACACCCAGGAGACGAGTCAGTCAGGCAGCTTCATCGGCTTCGCCGTGAAGAACGGTATGAATTGAGACGGCAGAACAAAAGCTGAAGACCTTGTGGAACTTATTCACAGGCGATGGCAAATCCGGTAGCCTCCTCCAGCTGCACCTGCCATAATCACTACCAATCTCACAGACACAAGCAGGGTACTTCTTATGATGCTCCTCATTAAACACATAAATCATATCGCCCGATCCAACGCATTTCAAGCTCGCGAATTTATCTTCCTCCTCGCTATCGACCAGCCCATTGAGCAAATTCGAGGGCATGATCGCGATTTCCCTGAACTCCATGCTCGTCTCATCGATCTGCCACAAGTTAAACGACGGCCCGCTCGGCCCGACGCACATGCCCGCCAGG
Organism: Eucalyptus marginata; assembly: GCA_014182565.1. Lineage (NCBI taxonomy): Eukaryota > Viridiplantae > Streptophyta > Magnoliopsida > Myrtales > Myrtaceae > Eucalyptus > Eucalyptus marginata. Next base: position 39,788,376 of record CM024595.1, on the reverse strand, counting down.
ACCAGCCGTTGCCGACACGCGATCAAGAAAGAAAACAGGACCCCGGGCGGCCTCAGAGTCTGCACGTCGCTCCAGATCCGATCGCGCAGGTCGAAGCACGACACGAAGCAAGAATAGATCCCGAACACATAAAACCTACCGCGGAAGAGCGCCGACGACAGGGACTGCGACGAGTTCCCGGGGCGGAAGTCCGCGGGCAAGGGAGGGCAGAGGTCCCAGCGGTCCGACCGGGGGTCGTAAATCTCGACCGCCAGCCGGTCCTCGATGTCGACCAGGTTACCGACGAAGCCGTCGCCCCCGACGACGACGAACCGCAGCCCGGGGCCGGGGCCGGGGTCGTCGCGGAAGACGGCGAGGAGGGGGTTGAGCCGGGAGAAGTGGAGCGGGGAGGTGGAGCGCCAGGAGTCGCGGAAGACGCGGGTGAAGGAGAAGGCCGGGGTGGTGGTGAAGAGGAAGCCGGAGGAGGCGATGAAGGAGAAGGAAGGGTCGTCGCGGTGGGTGTGGATGGGTAGGCGGAACCAGGCGTCGGAGAGGGGGTCGAAGGCGAAGGACTGGTTGTTGCGGGATGAGGTGTTGTGGATGCCGTAGAGGAAAAACCAAGGAGAAGAAGAAGGGCCGGCGCTAGAATTGGTCGAGGAGGAGGAGGTGACGATGGAGCGCCAGAGCTTGCAGACGGAGGAGGCGCGGAGGAGGGAGGGGACGGGGAGGAGGGAGAGGATGAGGTCGATGAGGTCGGTGGAGAGGGAGTTGATGGTGGTCAGCGACGGCGGGCAGTCCGACATCGCAGGCGAAGGGGGGGGAGCTTCGGCAGGCTTTGCTGCTGGGGGCTGGTGTCGTGTCGGGACAGGCACGGAGGGCGTTGAACTTGTGCGGGGGTTAGTTGGGGGAGAAGATGGAGAAGGGTAGTTATACGCGCCGCGGGGTGAAGCGTGGGAGTGGGGAGTGGGGAGGGAATGGCGGTACGTTCTTTCTACTTCTCTTTGGAAATTACTAATTTAGGTTCCAGGTGACACCGCCATAATTTCAAAACCATCCATAACTAACTTGCGTGAGGTGTGAAGTAAAAACCTTAAAACTTGTCACGAAATTATACTTGAATCTTAGAAATTATAAATAGTACAATTGATGCGAGAGAGTTATTTCATTAATTCCATTAACTTGATTAACAGAAAATATCAACATAGCTCATGACCTTAAACTGCTCGTTAAACTGCTCGCTAAACTGCTCCACTGGAAATGACGGGCAAGCCCTAAGGGAAGGCTTGCAGCTGATCCAGGCAAGGCCGCCTTGTCTTTGCAGGGGCCTCCCCGGCCGTAAAAAACTAAGGGAGGTATAAGCAGCTCCCACGCCTAGAAAAATATAGTGGTTGGGATAATTCCCATAAGACTTATCGTACCACGCCCAGGCAGATCCTGGGGAAGGCATTGTGAGGATTAGGCGGGGGGATTTTCCCATATTGGTTAATTTCCCCCCCGGGTTATCATTACCCCATTTTACGTTTGGGGTTGACTCCGATAAACGACTCAGTTTAAGGTCATAAGTTGGACCGGTCTTACAAGAATTATCCCAGCCACTATATTTTTCTAGGCGTGGGAGCTGCCATCATTTCCTTGTACCACGCCCAGGCAGATCCTAGGAAAGGCATCGCGAGGATCAAGCGGGGGGATTTTCCCATATTGGTTAATTTCCCCCCCGGTTATCATTACCCCATTTTACGTTTAGGGTTAACTCCGATAAACGACTTAGTTTAAAGTCATGAGTTGGACCGGTCTTACGGGAATTATCCCAGCCATTATATTTTTCAGGCGTGGGAGCTGCCATCATTTCCTTGTACCACGCCCAGGCAAATCTTGGAAAAGGCATCGCGAGGATCAAGCGAGGGGATTTTCCCATATTGGTTAATTTCCCCCTTGTTATCATTACCCCATTTTACGTTTAGGGTTGTTCCGATAAACAACTCAGTTTAAGGTCATGAGTTGGACCAGCGGCACATTCTTTTTACTTCTCTTTGAAAATTACTAATTTAGGTTCCAAGTAACACCGCCATAATTTCAAAACCATCCATAACTAACTTGCGTGACGTGTGAAGTAGAAACTTTAAAACCTATCACGAAATTATACTTGAATCTTAGAAATTATAAATAGTACAATTGATGCGATAGAGTTATTTCATTAATTCCATCTAACTTGATTAACAGAAAATACCAACATAGCTCTTTTTTTTTCTAATACATGTTGTCTCTTCAATAGGGCAATGACGTGACTAAAACACGAAACATAACGTTACAACGATATCACTTTGGTCCAAATATGATTTTTAATACAAATTTTATTTAAATTAAATCAACAAAAATAAGCTAAACTTTAAAAAAAAATAAAAAATAAACAAAGAGGAAGAAGAAGTAGGCAACGAGGGCTTTGTAGCCTTGGCCGCTGACACCCCACGATCATCGAGCTCCCCGCACCCCGTCGACCATTTTCCCACCAAGGGTTGCCTGTTTCTTCTTCTTCTTCCATGTGTTTTTTTAGCTTATTTCTTATTTAATATATATAAAAATCGCATTAAAAATCAAATTTGGAATAAAATGACGTCATTTTGGCCACATCATCGCCATGCAGAATAAAGAAGATAAATCTATAAAAAAAAAAAAAAAAAAAAAAAAGCCATGTTGGCATTCTAGATGTCAAGTTACATAGAATTAACAAAAGAATCGATTGCAAAATTAAATAAATTTTAAAATTTAATTGCATTTCTTACAAGTTTAGAGACTCAATTATATTTTAATAACCAGTTTTAGGACTTCTAATTAATATTTTTAAAAATTTCAAATCAGTATATTTTGCCATGTTCATTCAAACTAATTATCGTCAAAGACGGTACTATACTTCATGAATTTGGATTTGGGTTCAAAGCCTATATTTCTGACTGAATTGAGAGCGCGAACTCGAGAACTCGACATGGACCGAACTTGTGCCGAGTTTTGAGCGGATGTTTGGGCGCCTGCTAAAAGCGGTAAGTTTCAACATCCAACGTGGACCAAAAAAAAAAAATATTGCATCAGGAAGTTCTTCTTGAGGAAATATTTTGGTCCCTACTGCAGCATTATTCGTTCAACCACAAAGAAAGAATGGGAAAATGGTTGAGCGACTTTCGCCTCACACGAAGAAGAAGAAGAAGCGTGAACATCAATCGTTTACAATGAAATTTGGTACAGTTAGACCTATTCAACAGCGCATTAGAATATGTAACGCGCATGCTTTCGACTCTCATTGGCATCGAATATGACCCGGTAATCTAAAAAGTCGTTCGGTAGTCTCACGTGCTGCATCACATTGTTTACGAATGAAGATTTCATATATTGATTGCAGTCTAATTGGAATCACTTTTTCTCATTCAGGATATCAATGTACGATGAGGTCTCTCGTGCATTTGTCTGGCATGAGCTGGAAGTCAGCACATTCTTCGGTTCACTTGGACTAAACGCAATATATTTTCTGTAGAAAAAGACCAAGGACTCGACTCGAAATGATCGTGATAGAAATTGGGTTTTCCTCAATCTTTTGATCGAATGGGAAAAACCTAATCTTTATATGATGATTTCTGGCTAATTGGTTAATCAGACGATGGAACAGAAAAGACATAGGAAAGTCCATGTGCACATGCATCCCGTGCATTGCAATTATGTCTTCATCGTTTCAAGGGTTTCGTGTTATAAACCTGTGATCACAGCATTGCGAACAGCAGTAGTAGAGGTGACGATTAGGCGGTTGGAGCAGACCTAACTCATTTTCTCAGAACGACGCGTCATAATTCGTCACTGAACCATCTTTCCTTCACCGGCTCAAATTAGCCTTCCAGCTGATTCGGCCAAGGCGGCATATGCTATAAAAGTCCAAGAAGTGATTGTATAGGGACCAACTCGATGCAGAACAGACAACACCATACACCAAGAACAGCCAAATCAACACATCAGCTCCTAAAACATATAGACTAGACGTGGTTCCATGAAACATTTGACGGTCTGTAATCTGCTTCTTCTACATGATTCTTCATCATCGAGAATTTTGACGATCTTCAGTTAGCCTAATTTTAGCTAACTTTAGATGGAAACCGAAAGGGAATCTCAGGTGCAAAGCTAGACAAAAAGTTCTACCTAGACTCCACCAAACTCAGAGAGTATAACCCTTTTCATCAAATCTAGGACAGGCCAAATCCACGGGAATCAAACAGCTATGAAAGTAGACTCGGTAGATGAGTGTCTGAGAACAATGCATTTCATGCTGCTGAAATCAAAGTAGAGATAGCGACAGCCTGAAGGATGACATTGTACAGGTACTAGCAAATCAGATTTTCATTTATCACCAAAATGCAGTGCAGATCAAGAATTGCACCATTTATTGGGCTTTAGCCTCTTATTGCAGTTTGAAATTGAGAAGACTGACCACTCACCAATCCTAAACTCATATAGATGATAACCCCACTTGCATCTACTGAGCATCCCTAGACAGGAGGTTATTAATCTTGATAGGTCGAGCATTGCATAGTTCATCGGCACAGTCCCCTCTCTCGAAAACTGCTGCTGCACCCATACCCGAACCTGCAGTGACCATAATCAAGAAAGTATTCAGTTGATGGAAAATGAATGAATACAGCTTGTCATTTTATTTTATTTTTTGGCAATATGCTATGGCACGTACCAGAAATTTCCCTAACCACACCACAAAAGTCTATTCCGAGACAATGACTAACAATTTATGACAAAAGGGTTTCCCAAATGAGATGCTCACATGATAATCCTGATTAATCTGAACAATTTGATTAAAACCCAATGCTAGATTGAGGTTAAAATACGTGAGAAAACAATTCTGGGGTACTAGTCCTTTAGCCCTAACAGCAGGATATAACCATGTCAGTACCCAGATGACCAAGCGTTGCTTCTGTCAAAATTCATCTGTTAGGTTAACCAAGTCACATAAGAGGATCAGGAAGAAGGTAAACGTGCATCACGTGACAGTCCCAATCTTGAAATACTGCCAGATGATCTAAATTTTAATGTTCTCAAAGAACAGAGGGTGAACTAATTTCCCACTCATTTATAAAAGATAGTCAAGATTAAAGTATGAAGAAATGCACATATTCTTCCACAAGGTCCACTGTATTTGTTCATTTATTTTTTTGACAGAGGCTATTTAAAAACTAAAGAAGGAGTAATTGAATCCTTGGCAAAGCAGGGAGGCACGAAGACGAATACAAACCTATGCACATTGATATTACTCCAAACCGGCAGTCTCTTCCCTGACGCTTCATCTCATTCAACAGAGTTGCTACACATCGTGCACCTGAAGCGAAGAATGCCCATATCTTAGGCACATAGACATTATACAATAAATGCTTCCCATGACATCACCTAGATTTTCCAACCTGCATGAATCATTCATACGAAACTTCGGAACAGGTATTGCATGTATTACATCTCATCTCATACTAGATTCAACAGACAGTCATTGATTCCGAAACAGGAGACGTGATCATAAGAAGAAAATAGGAGAAATCTTTTCACTGGCTTCAAGAAGTAATTGAGGTGCTTTCTTCTCATTGCGAGTTACCTGTAGCACCCAAAGGATGCCCAAGAGCTATGGCGCCGCCGTTAACATTGACTTTTTCTGGATCAAGCCCCAGTTTTTTTTGACAATACACGTACTGAGATGCAAATGCCTGAAAAATAACAGCCATAACCTATTACAGACCTGAACTTGCATTTGCATTGTGGAACTGAAGATGGTATCAGACAGTCTCTACCTCATTTATTTCAAGAAGGTCAATATCATCAAGCGTGAGCCCGGCAGACTTTACTGCAGCGGGAATGGCAACAGCAGGACCAATTCCCATGACAGCAGGATCCACACCAACAGCCGCAAAACTCCTAAAAGTTAAGTGCTCAGACAATTAGATTCCAGTCAGAGAAGAGGCAGCATATAACATAAGAAACAATGTCTACCTAACGATATTAAGTGGCCTTCTCGCTATAGCACCCTCTTATTAACAAAAGCAGTTGCCCATCAAAACTTGAACTACAGGTTGCACGTAAAACGCATTTTCTAACACTGAATTTCCAAATACGGTGATTTCCCACCTGAAAACACCAAGAATGGGCAACCCCTTCTGCACAGCCACACTTCTCTTCATTAGCAGTACAGCCCCAGCTCCATCACTCACTTGACTAGCATTCCCTGACAGCATTCAAAAAGCATAAGCTCATCATGAAGCAACAAAAATATAATTAATGCAACAACACGAACTTAGAAAGCAGGACTAGTTGTTAGATACCAGCTGTTGTTGCCCCATCCTTTTTAAAGGCAGGCTTCAGCTTTGCCAAGTCATTTATATTTGCGTTTGGTCGGATACCATCATCAACGGAAATCGTGACTGGCTTCTCCTCTCCAGTTTTCGGATCAACAAACTTTGAATAGAAGTCAACAGTTAGGTCATTGTAGGAGCAGTTCAAGCCAAATTGCAATGGTGACTGTATATATACCTTGGTAGATACAGGAATGATTTCGTCTTTGAATTTCCCCGATTGCACGGCAGCATAGGCTCGCCTATGAGATTCAACCTTTTCCAGAAAATTAAGATAGTTTCAATAACATTATACCAGATTGTTGAATCAGGAAACAATTTAACATTTTGAAAAATCTACAACACTTACAGCAGCCTGGTCTTGCTCTTGTCTGGTCACGCCAAAACGCTGGGCCACATTTTCAGAAGTGATCCCCATTGGAAGAAGACAATCCCGTGCTTGTGCAAAGCTGTGTACCTGTTTTTTTTAAGTGATATTCAGCCAAACGATTCATATTTCTGAGTAACAAATGTACTTTTTCTTTGCTTTCCCTCTCAAATTTTCTTTATTTAAAAGCTGGACATACTCTTGGGTTGACTTTAGGAACTGCACGAACTTGGTCTGCAGTCATTGACTCCAATCCAGCCCCAATTCCTGATTAGAAAAGGTGATTATTTAAAGCAAAAAAGAATGCTCAAGGAAGGCGTTCATTTCCAGTTTCAAGCTAACCAATGTCATAAAAACCAGCTTTAATGGAAGCAGCAACATCAGCAACCGCCTGAAGGCCAGAGGAGCATTGCCTGTTGACAGTTCGGAGTGGCACAGTTTCTGTTACAAACAATAAAAGCAGATAAAGCATAAGCCTTGGCCAATTTAAATCTTAAAGGAGTTTTGATTCACATAATCAAAACAACTAAATCACACAATCTATCTTCACATCATCATCAAGCTTGTAAAGTTAAATGTACAGATGTCAAACCAATTCATGGTAGCAAGCAGTAAAATCAATCAATTCTGATGATGGATTCATACTAAATGCATGGCTTAAACTACCTTGATCTATAATTCATTGTATGGTCAGAGAAAAACAGCAACTGATGAATCTGAACTTAAATTATACCAGGAAAACCGGCGTAGAATGCTGCCATCCTGCACTCAATTCCCCTTTGTGAGCCAGGAGCTAAGACCGTGCCAACAACTATATCCCCGACTTCTGCAGGATTCAAGTTGGTCTTTTCCACCACTGCCTGCAAATATTGACATAAATGCAAGCTCATACTCATACATGCATCAACGAGATTAACCATCTGAAGCAAAACTCATCTTTGACATTTTCACTGTGAGTCCTTACCCTCAGAACAGGGGCTAGCAGATCCTCAGGAAGAGTATCCTTGAAACCCCCGCGCCTGGACTTGCAAATGGCTGTGCGATATGCGCTGTAATGAAAAAAATATGAAGAAACAGTAAGAAAATTCAGTTTGCAAAAGAATAGCGGCTTTTTTCTCGCTTGACAAATTGATTCGACTTACGCCACAATCACCACATCATCGCCAAAACTTGCTGTCCTTTGGTAAGCCGCGAGGTCCCCAGCAGCACATGCCGAGGCCTGTTAGATGAATTCACAAACAATTACTTTGCAGCAGAGCCACAAAAAGTAGACATGTAGGGGAGGATTTTTGCAGTGCTTAGCAAATGATTCGACGCATGCTAATAGCTGCTCCATCTGTGCTGTGAAGCAAGGGAAGTGATGCACCAAACTTCCAATGAAACAATTTTCCTTCTCTCAAGTTTTCATCTTTTGTTCACCTTCAAACTCGGCTATCCAAATCAGACGAAAGCACATTGGCTTTCAACGACTAAGCATCAACGACATGAACGGTTTTAAGGACAGCTCATCAAAACAATCTCATCCCAGTTATGCATTCATATTTGACAACGGAGTAAAGAAAAGAAAGCTCCAGGAAACCAACATCCTCAAAAAGAACTGAAGGCGATTACAACGGACAATATCGGGTGAAAAAGAAGAAGCAAAATCCGCAACAGCCCCCAACACTAGCTTAAAAAAGAGAAAAAAACAAGGGACAAGAACAACATTTGGGTCTGATTTTGTTTAATACTCCAACTATCTGGAAGATGCATGCACTTTTTTCTTTTCACCCCGAATACCAAATTGAGGCATCATTTCAAAACTGAAAAAAGACCGAAGCTTTTAGACTTACGGAAACACAAGCCGATTGCGGGGCGTGAGAAGGAGACCCAGATGGAGGAGAGGGCTGCAAATGTCGGAACAGGACTCTCTGCCTATCGAGGGCTCTCTCCATCTCTCTCTCTCTCTCTCTCTCTCTAGGATCTCTGCGAGATGGGCGAATTGCAGTGGCTGTGATTTATAGCCGGAGGAGAAACAGAAAGGACGAGCGGAGTTTAGGCGAATCTCTCGTTTGTTTTCGCAGTAGGAGGAAGAGCAGAGACCGAGTGTGGGCCCCACGTAATGAGGAACCAAATTATTATCATAGCGACGATGTGGGCGGGTGGGAAATTGGGAATTGCCGTCCTTTCTTTCTCCGAAGCCTCCCCTACTCACGTTTTCCACAGGTTCATGTCAACGTGCTACTTCGCACAAAGTGGCACTCTCTCTCTCTCTCTCCGCCCTATTTTTTATGGACACCGATTGGTTCAACTGCTAAAGCAAGCACAAAATAATGCGCCCAATGGGGTCCATGGCTCATGATTCATCTAGCACTGACCTTAAAACCTCGAGAATATATTAGGAATGAGCATGATCCAGATAAGTGATACCCATCTTGAAATCAGGAATAGGTGGCAATCGCCTACTAGTGACTGGTTCCAAAAAAGTAAAATTTAGAACGGTTTGGTTTTAGGCAATTCGGACGATTTCTAGTTCTTTTGCACACCCTTAGAGCATACTCCTCCCATAGTAAAGTGGAGATTAGGACCTAAGTAAATTCTTAAAAAACTTTATTCGGGTTATCGTCTGGACCTCGAAATCACCCGAATATGAAACAATTATATGGCATGGAGCACGAAGAATCTCATTTCCATACCTTGCCGGATAGGACAGGTTTATCTTGAGGAGCGATTTATGAATCAATAACTCGAAAGTGTTTTCAAATTCTAATGCAGTCTATCATCACTCCAGAGAGAAGGAAAAGGGATTGATGTGCATAGTTCTCGAAAGGACACGTATTGTTCACAAATTTCATCATTCACATATCATTCACATGAATTGAGAATTATGAAAGTCGGGCATGTGCACGACAGTCATCAAGATGCACTTCTCTTAATTATACATTGACCTAAAAATGTGATGAATGTGAAAACGCAAATGCGTTCATGGGCGAGCCCTGCGAATCAAAAACAAGAGCTTTCAAGTCTATCAAACGATGTGAATGCAAACGTTAGTTGGTTGAATCCCCCACCGGGAAGGTGCGTCGCGTTTGGGGTGTAATTTCGCGTACCCATGACAAATGCATAAGTAATGACCAGAGTTCTTGACTCTGACTAGAGGGTGACCACTGGGAAATCTCGGTGGAAGATTCTCACTATGAAAGCGAAGTTGACCCAGAAAACATGATTCACGTTCGTACGCATCTTCCCCCGTGAGGCTGCTTTTATAAAGTACGCCACTGTGTCCTATAATTTATTTTTTCATGGCAGTCTTGCGCTTAATTATAACGACACATCATAAAATCATTTTGTGTCACACAAAAAAGTAATGATAATTGTCTTCCTACATGTTTCCATTCGAATTTGATATCTTAAGAGTCCGCTTCACCCGACTTTTTACTTATTTCTTAAAAGAAAATGGTAGACAGCACCTCAATCTTTGGGCTTGCTCAATGTATTTACTCAATTGTTAAATTATTACGGGAAATATGTGTTATTTTCCCAGCAAAGAGTTGTATATTTTAAAATTCTTGGAATGCCGTGCCTTAAATAAAAATTAATCCGCAAAAGCTGCGAGATTTGAAAAAGATACAAATAAAAGTCAGTACTAAGCAGACTATTTAACCTTTAAATCCCAATCCTCCTTGCTTCTTTCTCATCTTTAAAATATCTCAACTCTTCCAGTGGATACCTTTCCGTGCTACATCTGCTTCCACCAAAATGCTGATATCTTCCTTTCAATCGCTTGGCAAATGGATAGGGGTATTTTGAAAATATTCATGGCATATTGGGGTAAAGCCTGAACAACCATTTTTATGAGTACTTCTTTCCCGCCTTCAAAATTAGCTGCTCTTTCCAGACTTCTAGCTTTTTGTCTACCCTTGCCATGATCCAATTGAACATCTGTTTTTTTGTCGGACCCCAATCTGAGGGGATCCATAAATATTTCCCAGTTTATTCCAAGATAGGAACCCTCATTACAGATGCAATGTTGCTTTTTTAGTCCTGTGGACAGCTAGCCCCAAAAAACACCCCAGATTTGTTAAGATTAACTGACTGGTCCGACGCATAACAATAGCAATTCAGTAAGTTTGCAATATGCTGAGCTTCTCTAATTGTTCCATCCAGAAAGAATATGGCATCATTAGCGAAAAATAGGTGGGAAAGAGTAGGGCAGTGAGGGTTCAATTTGATACCTTTTAGGCTTCCATCTATAACAACATTTTGCACCATGTGGGAAAGGACGTTGGCCAAGATTATGAAAAGGTAAGGTGAGAGCGGATCCCCTTGTCTTATGCCTCTAGATTTTGTCGAATTTAATAAGGCAATGCTGGGAAAACAAGCCTGGAGACTACATCAAGCTCCAGAGGCCTTATGGAGCAGAATCTTTAAAGGCCTCTACTTCCCTAATGGTAATCTATGGACTGCTACTAGGGGTGCCAAACCATCATGGGGTTGGCAAAGTCTACTACTTGGTCGAGACGTCCTAAAGCCTGAGCAGAAATGGGAGGTTGGGGATGGAAGATCCATTAACTTGAGAGAAGATCGGTGGCTCATATCAAGCAAAATCGGAGGATCGGCGAATCAAAATGACCCGCAACTAGTTGCAGAAATTATTAATCCTCTTACGCGCACATGGAATAGCCAACTTATCACTGAGCTATTTAACAGCCACATTTCAGAGGAGATTCAACAAACACCACTCAGCATACATACCAGACCAGACTGCTTAGTATGGACAGGGCACTATTCAAGGAACTACAAAATCAAGAATGGGTACCACCAACTACAAACAGCAAAAATCCACAATAGTGAGAACTAGGTATCCTCTTCATATCAAGTCCCAAAACGACTATGGAAAGAAATATGGCATTTACACACTAACCCCCGAATCAGGCACTTTCTGTGGAGCTTATGCACTGAAAGTCTTCCTACAAGATTCAATCCATGCCGAAGAAAAATCATACCTGAGCCCAGCTGCTCCTTCTGCCATCAGTATCCCGAATCGTCCGAGCACTTGTTCATCCTGTGTCAGTGGACAAATGAGATATGGCTGAACTTCAATGACAATATAAATCTATCCCCAACTTCAATCACAAGAATGCATAAGTGGGTCTGCAACTACCTTTCCTCTGGCAAATCAGCAAGTCAAAAGGCGCTCTTTGTGGCTACCCTCTGGCATATATGGAAAGCATGCAACACCATGATTTTTCAAGGCTGGAAAACACAAAAACAACAGCTAATCAGTGAAGCTCTTCTATCCCAGCGACTCTTCGAAAAATGGCAACCATGAAGCAAAGAGCTCACCTCAGATCCGCACTCATGGGTACCTCCAGATCCGGGCGCTTGGAAGATAAATGTCGATTGTTCATAGCAGGAGAACAAATCGGAGGGATCCATTGCCGGCATATGCAGAGGAGCTAATGGGGTGTGCGTCGCTGGCTTTGGGCAAAAGATCCGTGCTCAAACGGCTCACATGGCTGAAACCCTAGCTATTCTACAGGCGCTCGTGTGGTCGAGAGAGAAGCAAACTGATCTGACACAAACTGCTTCAAACGCACGAACAAAAGCGACCGTCCACATATCCAGCGACTGCCTCCTTGCTGTCGAATCCATCTTGGGCCGAACAGACATCCCATGGGCTTCGCGGCCTTTCGTCCTTGACTGTAGATTGCTGCTGGCCCAAATGGAGAGTGTTCTTCTGAAGTTTGAACCGTGTGAATCCAACCGAGCGGCGGACTGGATTGCAAAATCCCATTATACCGGTGTTCTTCCTAGTAATTGGCTAGCTCATCCCCGTACGAGCTTTATCTTATATTATGCTTTGATTTCCCTACTAGTTGTAACCTTCCTTCATAATATTAATAGAAGGAGCTCTTTCGTCAAAAAAAAAAAAAAGCAGACTATTTAACAAAATGTTTCAACCATTGATAGAAATGCCAACCCGAACAACCAAACTAAAAGGAAAACGTAATGGCAAAAAAGGAGGGAGAATGACCTGTCCACTCCAAATTCCATCCATTCTCCAAAGTGTCATCGATCGAGTGGTATGATTTCCTTTTTCAGATTGAGATGCACGATTGGCTCAGTGCTATCACGTCGGGATGACACACAACCGCTGTAAATGCATGAAATGCTTTCTCGAGATCGTGGGCCCGTGTTTTGGGCCCGAAACAATGGAATCCAACTCCGGAAAAATAAAAAGGGGACTGATTCGGGTCGTATCCAATTCTAATGTGGGCCCATGTGGTGATCGAGATGTGGACCCAAGAACCAGGCCCAACAACTCCAACGACCGGAAGCTTCGAGGCGAATGAAAAGGCAGTTACCTGTTTTTTGTGCCTGTCCTCGTTTGTGGAGCTCAGCTATTGGACTTCGTTCTTTATGCTTGTTTCGTTCTTCATTTTCGGCCCAATCGCCAAGTCCAGGGCCCAGAAACTGTAATTGACAATGGGCCTATTCGGTCATGTTTCGGGGTCATGTCCTGCCCAATCTGAGCCCTCCCTTTGAGCAGATTAATTGGCAGGCCCAGTTTAAGAACAACTTCGCTAAGTATGTCCTTGATGGAGACAAATTTTTGTTCTTTACAACTCATTGGGTGAACTTTCAACACAATCACACCGTTTTATTTTCCTCTTTTCTGGTATAAAAATGGGCCCGGGCAAGACGACAGTCAAAACCCGGAAAAGTCAGCCCAAACATGAGCCACTATTTGCACCGCGCCGTTCTTCTTTCGCTGGCAGGCCTTTATTATCTTCTTACTATCGTGAGTTTCTTCTCGACAAATTCTTTTTTTTTTTTTTTTTTGGTCGGTCGACAAATTCAATTTCACTTACTTGATATTGACCGAGCTTTCTAGACCACTATTGGCCAACGCTCCAATCATCTCTCTAAATGACAAAGAGCATCAAAGAACTTAACACTGTGATCAATGAACCTCATTGTTTGGCCAATGAAAATCTTACTTATTTGCATTAAACAATGGTCGGCTGAAAAGTTCGGGAAATGCTTTTGGTTTTTTCTGTGACGCCCATCTTCACTTTGGCTCCTTTGCATAATAAAAAAACTGAGGATGGATAAATCATGCCACTTTTTAACTCCATGTATAAACCGTGTCGCTTAAATAAAATGAAAAACCAAGCATAAAGATAAATCCTGTGGCATTGCATCCATCCTCTGACAGAGAACCTAAGGCTTCTCGATGCTAGAGAACTATAGATTCCTCATTCCTAGAATGCCGAATCAAACAGGTGTCTTTTGGATGGATTTTGGCCGATTTCTTTCTCGTCCTTAGCTCCGAAATATGTGGTGGCCTATAGCCCAATAGCGAAGTAGAGCATGCTCCTCCTAGAAAGATGATGAAAGTCCACAATATAATACATTAATCCCTTTTGAAAAATCCTAGGATAATGCATTGCATAGCAGATTCATCTTTGATTGCATAGTTTGTCCTCTTTCAGTGAGCATGAGCATCGTGTCGTTTGGCCCCCGAAATTGCGGAGGCAGGAGTTAGTCATGTGCTAGGAGAGTTTTCTTTCCCTTTTGCATGTTATTTTATTGCAGGAGTATTAGTCTGCAGACGAATGGAAACATTTCTGAGTTTCATATCTTTTATTGGATCATTTTGAGTCTCTCTCAATCCAAAAACTAGCTCACAGAATGATACTTTTCATCATACTTATAAACTAATCACCGGCCACTTCTACTGACATGGAACAATCTCAACAATCTCCCCCTTACACATTGATGGCAACCAAGGCTCTAATACTAGATCCAATTGTTTCATATCAGTTGAGGAAAATGATTGGTGGTTTGTTTATAAGTGTAAGAGGAAGTCTCGTTCTTTGAGTTAGCTTTTGAGGTAAGAGAGGCTCAACACCACCTAACATCTTTAAATCAGGTCCCTTACTTTCAGCAATGAATGACATCCCCTTAAGGATGAACTTGATTTCGAGCAAGTAATTCAATAGGTGAGCGCCTACAGATGGCTCGTTGGGATTGATGCGACGCTTATGATCTTATTGTAACGTATAATGGGGAACGATTTTACATCTTCATACATAAAATTCTTCCATTAAATCCATAAAAATCCTGAAATTTCAGGGGAATTCTCATCTTGGAACTTGAACATGGCTAACATCTTTTCATAAAAGCACCTCATTGTAAATGAGAAAAGCCTAAATGGCCCGTTTTCCCATAGATTTCAATATGCTTAACGGCTGAACTTTTGGCACCAAGGGGAAATTAGAATATTGGCAAATCCCATCTGACTTGTATAAGATAAACTGGATAATTAGATGGGGGTGTCTTCCTCTTCTTCTCAAATCCACTAAATTTTTCACACTAAGCACACCAATTAAAACTTAATTTATTTTTTCTCTTGGTATCTGTGATGTGAGTCCACAAAAGCAAGAGCCCCATGTGCGCATGATTGGATGAGTCCGTGGAACCGCCACACGATCCTGAGGTGGTCAGATTCTCCTCCCACATGGCCTGCCCTGCCCTGCCCATGGAACCTAATAATGAGCAGATCCAGCAGGTGAGAAGCTTAGGACAAGCTCTAGATTTAATGATGAACTTCATAAATATTTTTGGGAATATATTGTAAATAAATACTTGTGGCATCTTCCTTTCAAGAGGGAAAAAAAATATAAGAAATATATATTTTGCCAAAAAAAAAGGTGTATGAACAACAGCAGAAACAGCTGCTACATGGGAACATGAACAACTGGCGATTGTATTATCAGCACGAGAGATGATGAGAGGAAGGAAACAAAAACAATTAAGGCCTATCCATAACTTCTCGACCATAATAAAAATAAATATAAAAAAAAAAAGGGGGGAAAATAGAGGAAAATTCTAGTCTAGTTATAATAGGAGATATCTCATTTTCAGAGAAGCAAATTTATTGGGATATTTTTGTAAGAATCTAGTATATCTGGGTCCTTAGAAATAAAAAGGTAAATGGAAGGGCATTGCCGATTAAGTCCTTGCTCAAAACTTAATGAACTACTCAAAATTCACTAGTCTCTTCTAACTAAGCAGTTACTATTGATTTTCACACGCATAGCTGGCAGACAACATGCCGACCAATTAATGTCCTAAGAATTCTCGTGCATGCACGAGATGAATCGGGCATTCACCATATCAATCGCACATAACATTGGCTGATTGAATCTCGATTTAGCCATTAATCAAATGGGGCGATGGACAAAAACCCCATTCTAGGGGCGGTTTTATACTTGCAATGCCATGATCAAATCCATCCATAGAAAAAAAAAACACTTGTTACCAATGGTGCGGATCGTGATCTTAACTACATAAGCTCCAACATCTAATCGGCGTTAGCTAATTGCGTGTTAATTAGGAGATGGTGACGACTTAGGCAGTTAGGTTAGGTCGACGTTAGCAAATCACGGTCGCGAAGTGACCCGCCCCGTCAAATTGTCAGTGCACGGAGACCTTTTGAATGGCGGAATCATGATCCGATTGACAAATCCAACGACGAGCGACGACCCCAGTTTCGTGTGTTTTAAGGTGGTTGGGGTTGAAAACTTTCTTGGCTTCCCCCGGAGGCTTTCGCACGGGATTGGTCGATCTGTCGAATTTTCAAAGGGTTTTTGGAGTTAGTGTCAGTCGGCTTCGCTCGCACTTGCGGCCTTCGGGAACCACCAAAATGGGAATCTCCTCTTTGTCAAAGGGCCAAATTCGTTTTCCCATCTTCCTTTTGGTTGACATCTAATGAGTTCGTGCCAACTGAGTAGACATGTCAAAGAGTGATTTATACGTGCGCTGGGCGAATCACAAATGTTTGGAGGAATTCTTTAACCATTCCGGTTGAAAATCTCGGGTTTAGGTGGGTTGGATCGTTGGTGTTGCATTTTGAGGTATCCAATGAATGAGAACGGAACAGTGGAGTGTTTTTTGTCGATGAGCGCGTTATGATTTTATCATTACATCAATATTAATTTCATTTGGTATTATATAAAAGGGTTAATACCCTAAAAAACCCCAAAATAGTACACATGTGACAAATTTACTAACAACTATTTTTTTTATCATGAAAAACCCCAAACTGGTATATCTGTGACAAATTTACCCAAACTAACTATAAAAAACCCTAAACTGGTACATTTATGACAAATTTATCCCAAACTAATTTATTTGACCGCAAAAAACCTCAAACTAGTAAATTTGTGATAAATATACCCTCCGCTAACTTAATAATTTGACTGTAAAATTTAACAAAAACTAACAGAGGGTAAATTTGTCACAAGTGTACCAGTTTGGGGTAAATTTGTCAAAGGTATACCAGTTTGGGGTTTTCGGAGGTCAAAAAAATAGTTTGGGGTAAATTTGTCACAGGTATACCAGTTTTGGGTTTTTTAAGGTATTAACCCTATATAAAATATAATGTGATGGAATTCATGTAACAAAATGATCAAGAGAGCAATTTGAGTTTATTCATTTATACATCGTAAATTGAAATAAGATCCTTAATGATTAGAAAAGTTAAGATATTCTCTTGTAAGGAAGTGTGAAATCTTGAATTTAATTATTTCTTTATATGAATTTGAAAGCATATTTATTTGAAAAAAAATTCTTAAAACAAATAGCTCTTTTTTTTGCAAATAAGGAAGTGCAATTTTCAATTTTTTCTGTCTGCACTTTTACTTCGCAAATTATGTGTTTTTTGTTAAGCAAAATTTTGAACTAAAGACAAGGAGGATCTCCCAGCATTTCATCAAATACTTGATAAATGCCTATTTTAGAGTCGACTTAAGAGAGAGATCCTGAAACAATGGAGGCCAAGAATGAGTAATCAAACGTGAAATAGAAAGAGGGATTGAGAGATGATTTAGTGATGATGGAAAAGCTAGAAAATCGACTGAGAAAGAGACGGAGCTATGGATGAGGTGGTGAGCCCTAATCTTCCAAATGAGCCGCAAGCAAGGGGACTGAGGACGTCGGAGTGAGGGATCATTTGGGTGGACATCCACTGGAGTGGTGGCGGGGTGTTACTAAGTAAGAAATGCCCTAGTAAATTTCGCCTGATGGGAGATGTTCTCGATGTGTGAGGATTGTTAAGTTATTTTTTTTTTAAATTTTTTATATCCAATCTGAAATTATCCCATCTCCACATCGGATTCCTTATTCGACATTTTTATCGGGATGTATTTGGGTTTATCCGATTTTGAGAACGTCACATCAAAAACCGGTCTCATTCTCAACTAAACCAGAACACCAAACGTAGTCAATAAAAACAATAACACATTCCATTCACCAATTAAGATTTTAGGAAATTCGGGGCAGCGTCGTCACTCCACCGTCACGGATTAATGCGCAAATCAAGCAGCAGATTAACAGGCTGCGCCCAACCATAGTCCCCCGCCCTTGATTGGCGGTGGGCAAGGCGTATGAACTACTTTTTCTCCGGTCGCGCCTAATTAAATTCCCACGTCTTCCTCTACGTGCTGCTCTAATTTGACCAATCTCGCATTCTCCTCGTTATTAAAAATCCTCAGCCCCTATTTCATCACTTTTCCTCTCTTTATTGTTATAAAAAAAGATGCGAGATACGTGGCATTTTCAGGAGAAGCGTGTCGGGTTGGATGCGTAAACCTGAAATCACTGCCCTGAGTACGGAAAATAATAATGGTGGTATTGACCAGAGTATTTCATCAGTTGATGAAACGAAGCAAATTACCTTAATTGAGCTATGTCAGGGAGAGCACAGCATGTGACGTCTGTCTATTGCAGCATATTTTAAGTAGGAAATAGTTCAGGAAAATACTCTGAAAATAGGACAGACTGGAGGATATTCGCTAAGGGTACGTTTCCGTGCCCTTTGCAAGATGCATTATTCTCTTGTTGAATCACGTTGGATTATTAAATATTCCGAGAAAAATAACTCTATAATAACGTTCTGAGTTTTGTTGTCACGGATTTGACATAGAGTGTACGATAGGATCTGCATAGATATGAATATTTATTTTCCTCACTTTGAACGTGGATATGAATCGCCACACTTAATTATTTTCCTTAGAATTATAGCAAAGAGTGAGAATATGTGTATTATGGTAATTATGATTAGTTTTCATGGGATTATTTGGTGGGTATTGTCATGTGCCCAAAGGTTGGGGACGTGAGCTTTTTGTCAGCAAAAGTAAGAAAATTAGGATAGTGAAAAAAACAAATTCAGCACACGCAACTAGATCTAGCTTGAATTCTTGAATAAACAAGTGGAAATTCCTTAATCTCCAATCTCCACGAGTGATTTTTGATTCCATGAAATCAAATTTAAGATTGTTTGAGCAGACAATCAAAATATGAGATTGTTTGCACTTGGTGAGACGAAAAACTACACCTATGTTGTGCGCCCAATTCAAACAAGTCCAACTGATCGTAGACGTACAGCAATTGGCCAGGAAAGAGGACGTGCTCTACCGATGCACGCTACGAAGCTTTCCGTTCGTAGTACTTCACCACCCGATCCGTGTCGGTCAGCAATTCTCCCTAGCGCGCGTTTTCCGGGAAAGAAAACTTTAGAAAAGGACGAGCAAATCATGGGTATAGCCGACGCTCTCTCTCATGCTCTCTCCTCACAAATCGCTCCTAAACTCATGGACAGATAAAGACCAGGATTGGACCAGAGGTCATATGTCTGATTCTTGTGCTGGTAAGAGGGTCCGAGGTCAACGAGTGGGTTACAGCTCGACTATCTACATAAATCCAGAGCATGAATTTAATTGAGTCGTGAGGTTTGCATGATTTTCTGAGACTTTCAAATAGCCTAATTTATGCGCTTGTGTCATTGGATTATAAAAAAAGAGAAAGAAAAGAAAAGAAAAGAAACATAGAGTTTGGCCAATGTAAGAACGAGAAGATGTAGATGAGGAGGCAAACCTAGGCAAATTGCGTGGTCTTGACATGCCAACTGGCGTGCATTTCAAGTAATGTCCGTCGAGCTTTTAATTGCAAGATTCAATTTCTTCTTTTCAGACAAGGCAGAAGTCTGAGGAAAGGGCATGAAAAGAGGGGGCAAACGACAGAAGACCCAGAGGTCACGTTTTAAAGGAACAAATCTAGGAAAAGATTTTGACCAGGGGAAGTCAGTAACTTTTGATTGCAACATTAGTGCTTGCTTAGTTTAAAACTGTCCATCCCTATAAAAGCACTTTGTAGACTTACCTTGTAGATGATCACCTCACCGCATACACAAAGTTAAACAAAATCGAGAGTTATGGCGATCTACCCGATTAATCTGACCACCATCTAAAACATATATGTCTGAGATTAAATATGCAAAACATTTGAACACTATTCGATTAGGTTGGGATCCGTGCAAACTGCATTGATAATATGGTAATTGGGTTCCTCGTGATCACTTGATCTTAAATCAGCTCTAAGTTTTTTTTAGATGCTTTAGGATATTTTAAGGTACTTTAAGTTTGACTAAAGTCCTCTTTCCTTCTTATTTCCAAAAGGTTCTGCTGCTCGTTTGTATTGTAGGACATGCTTATATTACCGGTAAACGTCAACTCAATCAATACAAATTATTGAACGAGATCCTCTCGTCGTGTCATGGTCCATTCGTATGGACTCGGACAAGCACTGGTTTGCAAATCAATCCGATGTTTAATATTAGCCTTGTCAGTTCAATTACCGCATGATTAAGAACCTAACCTGGGGTCACGTGCTGACGTGGACTGGTGGTCCCGCCCCCTCCCTCGGCCCGTCGAGCCCTGACCAATGACCAGACAGTGTTCGGCACATGAGCGACCGACTCACCACGTGGAAGGAGTTAAAAGCCATCTCTAGAGAGAGAAAACATGTGATTCGGTGAGAGAGAGAGAGACCGGCGGTTAGCGGCGGTTGATGGCGGGAGGTAAAAAATAAAAATAAAAATGGGGTGGTGGGTAAATAAAACCCCGTGGGAAGTGGGGGCACAGGGGTTACCTCATTTAACCATGGTTAGTCTCTCCGCTTTAACAGCTTCAGTTTTTTATTTCTTATTTTTTCTCTGCCTAATTTCGATGTGATTTCCCTATAAAAAGTTCCATCGGAGCTTCTTCTTTGACTCCACTTCCACATTCTCTCTCTCTCTCTCTCTCTTCCCCTTCGGAACAGAGCACGGCCACGGTTCGCGCAAACTTCTGGTTACAGGAGCTAGCGAGATCGAGATCGAGATCGAGCAATCGACAATGCCGGCATCTCCGAGATGGCTGTCCGTCAGCTTCGCGGCTTTCCTGGTGCTGCTCGTGTGTGTGGGCGGCGGAGCGAGCGGCAGGGAGCTCTCGGGATCGAAGTAAGCTCGGAGTCGACGCTCTATCTCGTTTTTGTGACTCTTAGTGCTCTGTTTTGGGAGTGAATCGTCTTGAAAGTAACTGGCATTGTGATTTCGCCGGAGAACTCAGCCGTTCTCCGCGTTCTCAATGCGTTCGTCATCATCAGCATGCATTGTTCCTCTCTGATTTGATGGCTAAGACCTCTCGATTTCGTGCATGTTAATGGAGCTTCATATGATTAGGCGTTTTCGTTTGCGTTGTCGTCAATGGCGTGACATGCGACCTTCAGTTCTCAGTCTGGTTTCTTCATGTGCGCTCTTGTAGGATCGAAGAGCAGACCGGGGAGCTGCAGGGCGTGAAGAACTCATCAATGGCGGGCAGGTCAGTGCAGTAACTACTCTCCGTTAATTCAAACAGTGACTTCCATCTGCTGGATCTACACCGTCCACTTGGATAGCGCGAATAATAAATTTCTGGCCATTTCCATTCTCAGCTTTCTTTCTGACACGAACGAAATACATTAGATTAGCTCATTATGCAAATGATTTAGTCACTTACGAAACAACTGAACCAGAAAAAAAGATTATCTTCTCGTGATTTTCGTATTGCATCCATTCAATGGAATTTTTAATACGATCTGGACCGTTAATCCGTTATCATTACCTCCGCCCTCGAAAAAAGGTTCACGGCGAAACCGTTTACCGTTCAGATCTGTACCACTTTCGTTGACCGTGACCTTTGACATGCGAGCAGAAGTTTTCCCGGGACCAAAATGCCCCTCTCTGCTCCCCTTCTCTCGTGCTTCCGCGTTCGCTAATTCTCTGCACCAATCACGGTGCAACACCCAAAACGAGAAAACAAGAATTCTTACTTTTCCTCTGTTAGTACATTTTGCTGATCTTGCCGAAGCATCATGCATTCGCCGATGCCCTTTCAAGCCTGAAGATATTCGGGCACTCTAGTGAAAATGACAGCAAAATCTTTTAAGTTGGGTAGATCAGAGTCAGACCATAGGGAGCACACGGCAGGCCGTTACTCCATTTGGTTTCTTGGAAATTAATTGCTTTTCTCGATGTTACCACTTTCTGGTCCATGACATTTCCGGCGTGCCTTTCAGGATCAGCGTTGAACGGAACGAGCACGCGGTGGATGACCCGGAGGAGGTAGCTTCAATGGTCGATATGTGAGTCTCTCTGTCCCTCTCTCTGTCTTTGTCTCTCTTTAATTGGAGTATCTTTGCGCAAGCATCCTCTCGCTCGTCATGTGATTGCATTTAATTAAAAAGAGTCCTCCTTCCGCCCCCGCTTTATGATATAATCGAGATGGCATGAGAGAATAATGATCACATGACCAGTCCAGCGAACAGAGACAAACCAATAAAAGCTCCTTCCTTGCACCATTTCTCTCTCTCTCTCTCTCTCTCTCTCTCTCTCCACTTCAGGATCCTGTCAAACTTCGTCGGTTTCTTCAATTCCTGCTCGAGACTGAGTAGAAAATTGGGGCCACCCTTTCCTTAGCAATAGGTCCGATTCGACTATCGCCTTCTCTGCACATAAGCCGAAAAGCAAGACAGTGAATCCTAATCCACCCTGCTAGAGATCAAACCTATACTTTTGCCTATTTTATGATTGTAGCTTGTGGTCCTCCCTGAATAATTTGGAATGTCAAAAAAAAATAAAAAAATCTGTAGCTACTCGATCTGAAAGCCTCGAGACCACTGTCTGGACCAGTCGAGCGACTACTTTTGTTATTGTTTATGACTACAGTCACCGACCTTTCCCTATCCCCCGTACAATTCCTGGATTCTTTAACCGTCAATACTAGTACAAAACGATATATTAGAATATTGTCCCCAAAGATCATCTATCACGCCTGTCCCAAGAATCGTAGAGGAACCAAAAACACACCCATGTTCTCTGCCAATCTTTGTTGGCCAGCTCGCTTATCCACATGCCCACGTCGCAAGATCCGCTGATCACGCATTTATTTATAGGTGATTAAGCGTCTTTTTTCGACAGTTTATCCAAATCAAGTACTTCCCTAACCTCCTTTAAATTCCCATACCCATGTTTTTGCGCCATTAGGCTCCTCCATCTCCTTTTCTAGCTATAAGCTTTCTCCCTGGAACTTGTACATCCTGGACTAAGGCAAACGGTACCCTTTATAACATTTTTCAGTGGGTAATTCTCGAATCCTGCAGGCTCCTCGTCGTCGATAAGTGTCTGCTATCTAGCAAGAAATCTTATCCTGTATATCCCTTTTCATGGCTCCATCCTAGTATCGTAAGACAGAGCTGTCTGAATCCGTGCCCTCGCCCAGAAGCCACGTGGCACAAAACATCCAAAAAGACAGATCATAGATCTGGTTCACACCATCTCGCGGCCCAACCATAACGCAATCTCAGCCGAGTCCCACCACGAACGCACGAGCTGGCACGCTGTCTAAATGCCAGATCCACCGACACGCCCTCGCGTCGCAAATCATGGCATTAATTGATTTGCCGCAGAATTCACGGATTCTCTGCTTTGACTTGTCCGTAACACAAACCGTATCATTCCGTATTGCCCCCATCCCCGCGCATTCATAACTCCCCATGACCCACTACTGCAAACGTAGGGCCAGCCCTTATTAACTCCCCCCCGTCGGTGAAATTTAATAAAAGCTTTAGAGTCGTGTCATCAGATCACATGCTCAATCTTTAACTTTGATGTGATTAGAGTAAAAGAATAGCAAAAGAAGAAAAGGTACAGGACATGAAGTTCTATTGTCAATTTGACATGACCCCCTTGGATGGAACGTAAATGTCAACCGTCCTTGGGAATGTGCAGAGTTTCTACATTAGCAGTACCCGGATTGATGAAAGAATCACACTGACTATAGCTACCGTGTGATTTGATTAATGATCTCTCCCTAACATTTTTCAGGAGCATTCGGAACAGCACGGCGAGGAGGAACCTCGGATTCTTCTCTTGTGGGACCGGGAACCCGATTGACGATTGTTGGCGGTGCGACCCGAAGTGGTACCTCCGTCGGAAACGCCTGGCCGACTGTGCCATTGGTTTCGGGCGCAATGCTGTCGGGGGTCGGGACGGCAAGTACTATGTGGTGAGTGACCCGGGTGATGACGACCCGGTCAACCCAAGGCCTGGCACGCTCCGCCATGCGGTCATCCAGGACAGGCCCCTGTGGATAGTGTTCAAGAGAGACATGGTGATCACCCTGAAGCAAGAACTCCTCATGAACAGCTTCAAGACGATTGACGGGCGCGGGGCCAACGTGCACATCGCTAATGGGGCCTGCATTACGATTCAATTCATCACTAATGTCATCATCCACGGTGTTCATGTTCACGACTGCAAGTCCACCGGCAATGCCATGGTTCGAAGCTCGCCTTCGCATTACGGGTGGAGGACGATGGCTGACGGGGACGGCATTTCCCTTTTTGGTGCGAGCCACGTTTGGATCGACCACAATTCTCTCAGCAACTGCGCCGACGGCCTTATCGATGCTATTATGGGCTCGACTTCTATTACAATCTCCAACAACTATTTCACGCATCACAATGAGGTGAATCCACAAACTAAATCCTCCCATAATTGCATTAAATGAGGACAAAATAGTTATGATCAAAAGGGAGATTCCTGAACGAATTTGGTACTTCTGAAAACAGGTGATGCTGCTGGGTCATAGTGATTCTTATGTAAAAGACAAGACCATGCAAGTGACCATTGCCTACAATCATTTTGGAGAAGGGCTCATCCAAAGAATGCCCAGGTACATGACTCTTTCGATGAATCTAACCATTGACCTGTGTTCCTGAAACTTGTCATCGGCGATTGATTGCTAACTTGATATGATCTGCACCATTTTTCAGATGTAGACACGGGTACTTCCATGTGGTGAACAATGACTATACCCACTGGGAGATGTACGCAATAGGCGGGAGCGCCGAGCCCACCATCAACAGCCAGGGCAATCGGTACCTTGCTCCCACAAACCCCTTCGCCAAGGAGGTAACGAAATTAGAAACAAGTTGCACAGTTCATGCTTTCAAAGGAAGTCGTTGTCTGCTAAGGAGCAGGTTATGAATTACTAAAACATGTTTTATCAGGTGACAAAGAGAGTCGACACATCGACAAGCATGTGGAAGGGCTGGAACTGGAGATCAGAAGGAGATCTCATGTTGAACGGAGCATTCTTCACAGCCTCGGGAGCCGGAGCCGGAAACAGCTATGCCCGGGCTTCAAGCTTAGGGGCTAAATCTTCTTCCTTAGTCGGTACCCTGACGTCCGACTCCGGAGTGCTTGTTTGCCGCCGGGGCCGTGCGTGCTAGTCCCCAATCACTAGCTCAGTTCTTTCTTCTCACTCTCAGCCTTAATATAACGGTCAGGGCAGTCAATATTACATCTGCCACTTTGAATTACTTTCCTTCTTCTTTGTTCGCTTATAGTGGGATGATTATTCGAGAGAAGTGTACATTTTCATTGCGGTGTGCCATTTGTATAAAAAGATTTGTACACTCAGTTTCAATGTCATCGATCGACCTCGGCCTGAGTTTGGGCGCCGACGGGTTGTTCACTTCCCTGATTTTTACCCTCTATTTATGCAAAGTGAAATCGCCAAAATCCGACAAGTGCCGAGCAGGATGAAGCCGAAGGTTTCGGTTTATTAATCTCCTTTGGAGCGAACGAAACGAAAACTAACGTCAGAATATGGTGTCGTGCCTAACGCACAAACAGTGATGGACTGAGCCCAAAAGCAATAATGCAATCATGTAATAAGCCCCGAGCATCTTTGATCTTTTGGTGTACAGTTTCTAGTTTGCGGACTCTGCGTGCGAATCTTCAAAAGCAACCAAAAGGCGAACTTGGCTAGAAACCTCGCTACTCGTTTAAGGCTCTACAAATGAGCAATTCATCTTCTTATGTAAAATTATAGAGACAAAAAGAATCCAAGAGAAAAAGGAATTAAAGCTTAGAGCTCCGGAAAGTAGGTTTTTCAGTTCTGCATCCAATTAAGTTAATGGCAAAAGTGGACATGATTGTACATCGACAAGCAACAAGAAGTGACTGTTATTTATCAGAGTTAAATTGTGGCAAAAATCTTCTGAAAAAGTGTCATCATCAATTGCGGCAATCATGCTATTTAGGCTCTGTTCCTTTTGTAGAAGACAATTTTAAAGGAAATGTTTGTTGGATTTTTCGGCATTTATTTCATGAAAAATGAACTAATGCGAGAAAACATTTTCTATTAGTAATTTTTTTTTAAATAGGAAAAAATATTTTTGGCTTTTCAAGAATGGGGAAATGTTTTCCTAACTCCCTCTCTCTCTCATCTCACAACTTTACTATCCCCCTCTTCTTTCTCTTTTTTTCCTCTTTCTTTCTTTCTTTCTTTTTTTTTTTCCTTCTTTGGGCCTAGTCACTGGCCACAAGCAACCCTCAATCTCATTGGCCTCGGCCTTGACAAAGGCTCATGCTGGAGTTTGGTGAGCCTCTAGCTCTCCTTTGGCTAGTCGTCGATTGTTGTCGTGGTTAGCGACTAACCAAAGAAGAAGGAGGAAAAAAATAAAAGAAAAAATAAAAAGGAAAAAGGAAAAGGAAAAAATAGAAAGAAAAAGAAAATTTAAAATAAATAATTAAAATTGAATGTTTTAAAGAAATTAAAAAAATCATTAAAATGAGTGCACAAAGGAAAATCAAATTGAATTTTCCATACTAAACATCAAAAAGTATTTTTAAGTTATTTTTCAAGTTTTAGCCAAATGATGTAAACTATTGTCATTTTCCTGGAAAATTGTTTTGTGAAATCATTTTCTAGAAGTACCAAATTTTCCGCAAAACGGAGTCTTAGTGATAGAGTGTTTTTTCATCTATTGATAGTTCATTTAGTCTTTTGTTTACCTTACAAAATTTTGAAATATGTCCTCTTTTTCCACAATTGTAACATTTGATATCTTTGTTATTTTTTCCTTAGATTTTTGCTTATGTTTATTATTTTTATCTTAGTGTGATTTGTTCTTGTGATAATCCTTAAATTTCCTTTTTCCTAAATTAGGAGAACAATCTCCTTTGCACTCTGATTTTGTTGGTTCAATATATAAAGGATCATATTGGGCATAAAGGCCCCATTTGGTTTTTAGCATTTTAAATGGGCTATGCAAATAGCATTTGGTTCATTTTTTGCTCAACTTTAGGGAAATGCAATTGCATTTCCAAAGAGCTTTAAGGGCCTTTGACCCAAAGTAAGTCTGGAGGTCTTTTGGGAAGTAACATTCTTAGGATGCAAGTCTTGGTCTCATCACTATTCATCTTCTCCATGGTTTGGACGGAGAAGCTAAATGGAGGCCGACAATCACCGACCAAGGGGTAGCATGCGCTGGTGACCGCTGCCTTAGGGGTCGTGACCACTTAGTGACAACCGCTTGAGGTCAGGCATCGCTTGGGTCGCACGACTCATGTGATGCTTGAGGTCGAGCGACCTCAGATAGAGTTGTCCGGTGACCAAATTTGGCCGACTATTGATTTCCACCCATAAATATTCAAAACTCTTTTTAAAAAATTTAGCAAAATTCATTGCAAAATGTAGTTTTTACCGAGCAACATTTCAATCAAAGTTGTTTCCTAATCCACTTTAAAATTATAATTTACCAAATGTTATTTGTATTTCGAAAAAACTCTTTAACCCAAAGGTATTTACATTTTCCCAAGGACATTTCCCCAAAGTCGAACCAAATGGGACCAAAAATCACCTAAATCTTTATAAGTTAGTGATTGTTCTTTGCTAAGTTGTCATTTTAATTTGATCGTATATCTATAAACATATGATTTAGGTGATAAGGAATTTGACCATCATATTCTTCCCTAATTTTTTCAAGGACTTGGTCCTCTATTAGTCGGGGTAATTTGCTAAAAAAATTTCTTTCCAAAAAGGTTGATTACATTATGTTCTAGATCTTGTATTCCCTAATTCTTCCTAGGGATTTACATTTCATGTTTCATAAAAGGTCTTGGTTTCCTTCTCTCAAGTGTGAAGATCTCCTATAAAGCGTTGGGATATAGAAAATATGAGTATACTAACAACATATTGGATAATTTGTCCATTTTAATCCTCAATACGTTGGTCATATTCATCTATTTTATATGAATTTAATATATGAGCTTTTTGTTCATCAAATAAATAATTATCCTACCAACCTTTGAGTTAGTTAGTAAACCCAATCACTAAAAGATTAACAATAGCGTGATCAGAAACATCTTGTTGAGTTTTATAAGTATTAGTTACCA
This sequence comes from Eucalyptus marginata, assembly GCA_014182565.1. NCBI lineage: Eukaryota > Viridiplantae > Streptophyta > Magnoliopsida > Myrtales > Myrtaceae > Eucalyptus > Eucalyptus marginata. The sequence goes on along the minus strand of CM024595.1, from coordinate 39,760,058 downwards.
TAACCATTTGATCTAATGTATTAGTATATTACTTTCAGCAACACTATCTTTATTTGACTTATAAATGGTGTTAGGAGAATACTTATTTTGAATTCTTTATGACGATTCTTCTAGAGCTATGTCAAGGGTGTGGCCCTAGCATAGTGAAGTTTTTGTGGGTTTCTCCATGTGAGTTTGTTTACCTAGGGGTGAATTCGTTATCAGATTCTTCATTAGGCTTTTCAAGGACTTTTACTTGATTTGGAGTGTCATTTATGACTAATCACCTTAGCTTGGAAGTTTCTTCTATGTTAGGTCCTTTGATGGTAGGAGCATCAATTATGGGTAATTTGCCTAGAGATTTCTTCCTATTTTCTATCGCTTTAGCAAATTATGGACTAAGGATTTAAGGGAATTTGAATGTCTTAAAAAATGGAGATTTAAAAGTTTTGGTCTTGATCTTTAGGAAGAAAATGATTGAATTGATGATTCTATTCTATTTAATTGATTGCCAATGGTATGAAGACGTTGATTTATGTAATTATTTTGTTGTATTATTTATATGCTACAAGGCTCATTAGTTTCAGTTGTTATTTTAAAAGGAGTAACTATTACATTACCATCCCTATGTTGGAATTTGACCTTCCTCAAAGAAGGATGGTTAGATCCTATGGTTTGACCATTATCTAATTTCCACCTATATATGTGACCTAGGACATAGATTTCTTTTGATTGAAGGAAATGTTCTTCAAACCAATCAAAGAAATATATGTGAGTTTCATGTTTGCACATGTAATCATAATAATTTTCTTTGATTTCTTTGGTTTGATCTTGAAAAGTGTTAAACAAACCATTGCCTTATTTCTTTGTTTTCTCCTAAGTAGATTCTTGATTTAAGAATTTAGATTAGGTTCAAAATCCTTTTTCAAGAGCTAAGTACTTTAGGATCTACTAATTGGGAATAGGTAGGAGAATGACGTGGGGATTCAGATAGGTGGGAGAATGACATGGGGATTCAGAGTTTTCTTATTCAGGTTGGTCTTGTTGATAAATAGGAAATACTAGATCTATTATCAAGACCACTAATATTTGTCACTACGGGGTTGTTATCTTGGTTGATGGTTGTTTCAAGGTTAGAAGCGCTATTTTGATTTCTAGGAGAGAGAGTAATAATAAGAGGAAGATTTGGGTGGGATCAACTTAGTTATGTGATGTGGACAAGGGAATTGACCGTAAGTTAAATGACTATAAGATATTGAATGATTACTTTTCCCGTTGAATGTTGTATTATATTGATTATATTTGAATTTCGAACCATCTGCTGGGGAACTTGGTTTTCTAATTCCCATTTGCCGGGATGATTTTATAATTTTGCTCAGCCTTTTTTTGACTCGAAGTTGGCTACCTCGACCTAGGTTAAATAAATTAATATACGAGTGCCTATCTATAGCGGAAGCAATACCGGTGGAATCCCAGGGGAAGTCAATTTTCTTTAGTTTCCCCATTTGCTAGGCTTGGACCGACTCCAAGGAATTTATTTCCTTGTCTTGTTTCTGACCAAAGTCAGACTTTACAAGGAATGATCAAAGCCCAACACACCATATTTCAGGACGCTGAAAAATACAAGTCAGATTTCTAGATGCATTTTCAAGTCGAGTTTGTTCATAGTTTCAAACTCGAGACATATTTCAACATATAGACTGGGCCCAAAGGCAATACAATAATGTAATAAGCCTCAAGCATCTTAATCTTCTGGTACAGTCTCTGAGGACTCTGCGTGCGAATCTTCAAAAGCAACCAGAAGTGAACTTGACAAGAAACCTCGCTGGTTGCGTACTTAAAGCAAGCTGAAGAATCAAATCTCACCATAAGGCATCAAAACCTGATGTTTTGGAGCAGGACAAGAAAGGATTGCGCAAGAGAGCCATGCGTCGGAATTGCTGGAGGTCGTGCCTTTCTCTCGCGTCTCCAAGAGGAATCCACGGCCTCACACGTCGAGCCTATTCACTTGGATGTGAAACTGGTGAGCTCGTTGGGCCGATGACTGCTGGTCACGTGCTTCCGTGCAGAGGTATGGATCTACCTATCGGTTTGCTCCTCAACCTCTGTTCTAGTCGTTTTCCTTTTCTGGTGTTTTGCATAATGCCGATTTTACGGCACCATTGTTTTTCAAAGTTGATACGTTAAAGGATGGGCCATGTTCTTTTCGGCTGTCCGAATAGAGTCGACTCGTTTACAGCTCATTCATAGGCTCATAGCCTATTGCATCATTTTGTAAATTAGGGTACAAAACTACAAAGGACTTTAATCTCTATTTGTTTCGAAGAAAATAAATAATTTTAAAAATGATCGTTTATATCACAAAAATGAATAAACGAAAAATATTTATATCATTTACAAAAATGTTTAGTTCTAAATTATTGTCAATAATAAAAATATTTTCTATTGACTAATTACTTCAAGCTTATTCATTTTTGATGAAACAAATGAAACCTTAGGTAAAAGGATTTTTCTAAAATGTAAATAGCATTTGGTAAAGTGTAAATTAAAAACACTACTTTGACTTAAATGCCATTTAGAAAAAGGACTTAAAGATATATTTTTTTAGAAAATAGTTGTAATTATGAAAGTTTAGCGATGGCAAAATTGATAGAAAAAAATATATATTTGCACTCCGAAAATGCTCAAAGTTTAAAGGTCTTTGGAAGACTTTAAGAATGCAATTGTCAAACAGAACTTATATTTGCCCAAAGGGTTCTAGAGCCAACAGGATTTGGAAGAGTGGTTTTCAAAATGCATCGTTACTTTCCTTCTTTATATACAACCGAAGGCATGAGTAGGGGACCAGAAAAAAAAAAAAAAAAAAAAGAAAGAGTAGGTACCAAATGGACCTAAGTATGTCCTTAAACTGCTTCAAGCTGAGCAGCGACTTGTAAAAAGGCTCCATCCTGGGTCAAGATGACAAACTGATCAAGTCAAATAAATGTAATTGTGAAACGGAATTTATATTTGCCCAAAGGGTTCTAAAGCCAACAGGATTTGGAAGAGTGGTTTCCAAAATGCATCGTTACTTTCCTTCTTTATATACAACCGAAGGCATGAGTAGGGACCGACCAGAAAAACAAAAAAAATAAAAATGAGTAGGTACCAAAGCTAATAAGGCAAGTGCATCTTGTCATTACATGTGGCTTCCTTCAAGTAGCCATCTCAACTATTGATGTCTTCAAGTAGCCATGCGGCATCGGGTAAGATCCTATAGCGTCGGACGACCGACCTGGACATGACTTTCGGAATTACTTCGTAGACGACTCTAGGATTTTTGTACGAGATACGTCGTGTAAAACATTCGTCCGCAACGAAAGTCGTATGCGTTTCGAGGAGGACGCTCGGCATCGTTGCGCATGCAACACGACAGAGGACCTACGGCGCTGTGAGCGTACGGAGAAGGAGCGGTCGACCGGTTGATTGGTCAACCAAGGGCGGGAGGCTCCCGAAAACCACTGGCCATCCCATACGTACGACGGCCCATGGAGAAAAAACCATGACGATGACTGTCGTCCACTGATTCGCGTACCTCGCTCTGGTTTTTCTTTTCAGTTCGATAGACGTTTAGAGAGAGAGAGAGAGAGAGAGAGAGAGACATCATTCTCTTCTCAACTCAAGTCGAAACTGTTTGAGAAATCTTCGTTCGTGCATATCCTTCTTAAGCCGCATTTTCCTCTCGCCGAGCCGAAGAACCGGAACCGAGAAACTGCTTCGGCCATGTCGAGCACCGCCGGACTCATGATCCCCTGCAAAGGTGTGCATAGTTTCCCGGTTCTCCGCTTCGGTTCGCCGAATGATGTTCACCATCGCAGGCGGGATTGTTTTAACGTTGATTCCGTTCGGTTTAGGTTTTGATTTTTGCGTGGTGATAAATTGCCAGAACAAAGCATGGCCTCGCGCCTTTTTTGACACTGGGTCGTGATTGTTTTTAATTTTGATGTTTGGTTGTTGTAGCGGCGGTCGCGTGGGAAGCGGGGAAGCCGCTGGTGATCCAGCAGGTGGAGGTGGCTCCGCCGCAGGCCATGGAAGTGAGGATGAAGGTCAAGTACACCTCGCTATGCCACACTGATCTTTACTTCTGGGAGGCCAAGGTCAGTCAATCTGTTGCTTGGAAGCGTCGTAGCTCCATCAATTCAATCGTCCATTTCCTCTTTTTTCGTTTCTTTTCTTGCTTCTTTGAACGTCAGTTTACAGGTAGTGCATGTGGTCTGTACGATCTAGATTAGTACTTAACGACTTACCATACAGTTGTCTTTAATCATCTAGAACGAAAGGAGGCTATGTGTTGCTCCTTGTCACCTCGGGGGTGTGTCGGAATGCACCCATACTTAATGATGCGCCTTGTGAGTTTTTAAGATTTCCCAAATCAAGGATTTCTAGCACGGGAAAAAGAGGAGGGAAAGTTGAAACGGAAAGAATGTCTTAAGGACAAAATGGTCCGACTCTTTCACTCCGGAGGAGAAGAAGTGATGGTTTTTATTTCCTTCCTCAAGTCCCGGTTTTCCTTCCCAAAGCAAAATAGGGATTGGCTTTAGGACATTGTGTTTAATAGTCAGTCATGCCTGCATTCTCTGCTGCCTAAGCTGGGAAGAAAAGCATAATTCGAGTTATAATTTCTAGTATGATGATGCTGCTAAGAGCCTGGCCTTGTATAAAGCTCTAAGCCCTGGTATGTTTGGGTTCTTGTTTCAGGGTCAGACGCCATTATTTCCTTGCATTTTTGGCCATGAAGCTGCTGGGTATGCTCTTAATCCTCTTAACATTTACGTGTTGATGTCAAGTTTTAACTATTACAGTTTCTACTTGTTCTTTTTTTCCCTTCGCTGCTCTACAAATGAGCAATTCATCTTCTTATGTAAAATTATAAAGACCAAAATAGTCCAAGAGAAAAAGGATTTAAGGCTTAGAGATCCGGAGAGTAGGTTTTTAAGTTCCGCATCTGACTGAATTGTGGCAAAAATGGACATGACTGTACATCGACAAGCAACAAGAAGTACTGTATCAGTTGTCATATCTGTATTAAGGATCAGTTTGCCTTAGAATAGCCAGGAAGAACAAGTGTTGTGACTTGTCTGAATTTCTTTTGGAACTTGATATCAATTTCCCTTTGTCACGTTCTCATCTCTCAAGTTTCAATTTCACTTGTAGGGACGACCTTCTTTTAGTCATACATGGAATCATTTTTGAGTGTCGACATTTTATATGGAAACATTTTCAAATTTGAAATTCTTCAGCACGTGATAGAACTTTTGCTGCAGAAGGCATGGATAGTGTGAAATGTACTTTGTGGCTCTGACGGTAAAACAGACATGTCAATAATTCAAATTCAGAAGCATCAACGAAATTACTAAATATAGGCAAATCGCTAATGCGGCACTAACCAGTCAAGTCTGTATTTTTCAAGAATTAAGACTCAGCTGCTGAGTCTTCGCGTCAGGCTTGGATTGCAGAGCTAAAATGATCCGTTGCTAAATTTTCATTCCGCAGGGTGGTGGAGAGTGTTGGAGAAGGGGTGTCAGATGTTGCAGTTGGGGATCATGTGCTTCCAGTGTTCACAGGGGAGTGTGGAGAATGTAGGCATTGCCAGTCTGAGGAAAGCAACATGTGCGATCTGCTAAGAATCAACACCGAGAGAGGGGTTATGCTTAGTGATGGGAAATCTAGGTTTTCCATAAATGGTACACCAATAAATCACTTTCTGGGCACGTCCACTTTCAGTGAATATACAGTTGTTCACGCAGGCTGTCTAGCAAAGATTAACCCTCTTGCACCTTTGGATAAAGTCTGTATTCTCAGTTGCGGCATTTCCACGGGTTGGTCTGGCTGAATTTTGATTGTTGACTTCTGTCTTTCAAATCAAATTGCCATTGAAGTAATTAAACTTGTTGTCTTTGGAAGTTCAGGATTAGGAGCCACATTGAACGTCGCAAAGCCGAAACAAGGTTCTTCTGTTGCTATATTTGGTCTGGGAGCTGTCGGCCTAGCTGTAAGTTGTCACAATCTTTTCAATATGAAATAATGCCGAATAATTTTTCTGGTTTCATGACATTCTGGTTTCCTAATTTTCTCAGGCTGCAGAAGGTGCTAGAATTGCAGGTGCATCAAGAATTATTGGAGTTGATTTGAACCCAAACAGGTTTGAGGAAGGTAGTAATGCATTTCTTTTTTCTTTGTTGTCCCTAAGTCGTAGAGTTAAATGAAATTCCTTATTCTCATATCTCATTTCTAATTCCAGCCAAGAAGTTTGGAGTGACCGAATTTGTTAACCCAAAGGATTATGACAGACCTGTTCAACAGGTTCTAAGTTCTTGACCTGTTCCTCTGTTTTAAACTCTATGTTTCATTCCCCACAAGTTTTCCAATATTCTTTTAGGGTGGATACCTTCCTTTGATGTTGGTGGAACTCTGTATAGTCATTTGTGACTTGGCTTCCAATGAGTGCAGGTTATTGCTGAAATGACAGGTGGTGGTGTTGACAGGAGTGTGGAGTGCACTGGCAACATCAATGCCATGGTTTCAGCTTTTGAATGTGTTCATGATGTACGTAATTGACAACCGCAGTGGCATTTTTCTATTTGTAGGCATTTCTCTCGTCATTTATTTTGTCAGAATTGCAAACATGAAAAATATTGCAAATTCAGGGATGGGGTGTGGCTGTGCTGGTTGGAGTCCCCAACAAAGATGCCGTTTTCATGACAAAGCCCATTAATGTTCTCAATGAAAGAACGCTCAAGGGGACATTTTTTGGGAACTACAAACCTCGGAGTGATATCCCTTCTGTTGTCGATATGTACTTGAACAAGGTAAAAGAATAATGTCTGAGTTTTCTTACTTCCTCTTTTATCTTCTGTCATTGGACTCATTGACAACAGGTGACAGATTATCATCCAAAAGTTCTCTCCTCTTTTCCTGCAGAAACTGGAGTTGGATAAGTTCATTACTCACCGAGTGCCTTTCTCCGAAATCAATAAGGCTTTCGATTTGATGGTGAAGGGAGAGGGCTTGAGGTGCATTATCAGTATGGAAGACTAGGACTGGTGTCAGATGCTAATAAATAATCTCTCCTCATGTTAGTGCTAGTAACTCATCTTTTTCTGTCGTGAGATAATGACATTTAAAGGAACGTGCAGCTATCTTTTCCCCTTGTCATTTCCCAATTCTATGTCTTAATACATCTTGATAATAGTACATCCCAGGTGATGTTTGTTGCGACTGAGACTAGAATTAGGAATGCTTGACCGTGGGACTTTCCAAGTTTTAACTGCACTAACCAGTTGGCCTGCAGTATCATTTTGTCAAACTTTCAGAGTGTGCTTACTAGGAGGTGCACTGGTTTGGCAGTGCAGTTTGGAGTTTTTGCTCTTAATGTAGTAACCCAAATAGAGAGATTCAAATGGTAGTTCGACCAATCTGTCTCAGCGTTGGGCAAGGTTTTGTGTCTTTTTGCTGGGTTTTCCTGCAAGTTCTTGACAGAACTCAGTGTTTCATAGTTTCAATCGGGGTGCTGATTGTCTTAGAAAAACTCAAATTAAAATGCATTCAGTTGTGTATTTTCCAATATTTGTTTCTCCGGGTCAAGAATGATAATTGACAAAGAGTCAAGTGCGGACATCAAATTCTGTCGGTGAATTTTTATTTGCCAGTCACCATTAAAAGAGAGAACATACACATTTTGATGATGTACAGAGAAGTTGTGATCATCCAGAGCAGTAACAAGACAGGAGTGGGAACTTGAAGCAGATCCTGCCCCTTCTATGACCGGCTTGTTTGCATGCTTTGTTGCAGTCCGGCTAGCTCAAACACGATCCTAGGTACCCTGTTACTACTGGTGGCAACTGCCCTACCATGGTTCCTGCATAATCAACACGAAACTCACAGCGATCTTTCTTATAAATATCCAATGGAAAAAGGAACTGATTTCTAATAATGCAGTTGAATCTCGTCCCACTGAAAGTGGCAAAACCCGATCCGATCGTCACTGGACACTTCTTGCTGGTAAGAAGTTGGATCCCCTTAATGAAAACAAGTTTGAACTTTCAGGTGCATTAACATAAGACCCCAGATTTCTATGGAAAAAAAAATTGCTCAATTGGACCTACAATCCTAATTTTTACGGAAGAGAGAGGGATTTGTTACCTTACATTGAATGAAGGGTCCTGCTTTGTTCTTGCCCATCTTCTTTCCAGAAACCAATTTCGCCTGACTGAAAGCAAATGAAGCTCTCAAAGTCAAAGCCACGGTTATACACTCAAAAACATGGCACTAGCCTTGGAAATCAATTTGACTGTGGCTCCTAACGTGGCTTCCTTAGAGATTATGACGCCGATCATTTACATGATAAGGAAGTCGGAAATTGATTGATATGGATCCCTAATCCTAATGTGACCTCATAAATGTGTTTCTCCTTTGCAACGCACAAGAAAGCCAGATGTTGTTGTATTTTGCATGTGTTGCCACCGCGGCCGGTCGGAGCGGGAGGCTCCGAATTTGATCGAATCGGGTGCATCTGCCGTCGCCGGCACGGCGCGTCGAGGAACGTCGTGACCGGACCCGGTCCATGGGCTACCGGCCATCATATGTCCGGATTTCGCGCGAAAGCAAAAAGGCCCAAGCCAGCCCAACCCAACTCAAGGCCCGAATACTATTCGGCGAATAGGGCCTTTACTCGAGAGTTAAAATACCGAGCGAGATCTGCGTGAAGCGTCAAGTCACCTCCGTTCGACAGCATCTCCAACCACCGCCGACGATTTGCTCCGACGGCGCTGATCGTCGGACTCCAGCAGCTTCACTCAAGTTTCCGGCGAAGGATTGCTCGACCTCCGATTCCGAGGAAGCATCTACGCATGCCTCGATACAAAGACGAGCCTCCCGCAGTTCGCGTCTACACGGTCTGTGATGAATCGAGGTTCGTGTTGATGCCTCAAATCTTTTTTTTTTTTTTTTTGTTTTTCTTGATTTGATTGGCCGTTGCATGCAACGGACGAATTAGATGCTTTTCATTAGATTTCTCGACGTGATTCGGCTTCTCATTGCTTGATTCGGTCGTGCGCTTTTTGTTTGGGGGCAGGTTTAATTTGGTTCTTCTTTGTTTCCTTCGTGTTCTTGACAGATACCTTATCGTGAGGAATGTTCCCGCGTTAGGATGTGGAGATGAGCTGTTGAAGCTCTTCGCCACTTACGGCGACGTTGAAGAGTTAGTACTTTTTCCGTGTTCCCGGATATTTTTTCTTTTTTAGCATTTTTTGCAGATAGGAGTTTGAGTAATCAATCATAAACAGTTTGATGTCCTCAAATTTTGAGTTTTTTTTTATCGATATTCAAAGCGAAATTCTCCAGGTCTGATCTTTGGTTGCTTCTTCAGATGTAAACCGATGGATGAAGAAGACTGTGAGCCGTACACTGATGTTTATTGGATCAAGTTTTGTCTCGATTGCAATGCTAGGTGATTGGATTTGCTTCTTCAAGTGCGGAGTTCAAGTTGTCTTCACATGTATCATGAATTTTATGTATTCGGGCTGTAGAGTGGCTCTAGCATCCTTTATTTGACAACCTCGTTCCATTTTCCTTGATAGGTTTGCAAAGAAAAAGTTGGATGAGTATGTCTTCTATGGGAATAGACTGCAAGTTTCGTATGCTCCCCATTTTGAGAGCCTCTCTGATACAAGAGAGAAGTTAGAAGCTAGGAGAAAGGAAGTTCTTGCTCGGTCTAACTGTAAGCTTTTATGGTTGGGAGCACAATTTCGATGTTCATCTAAACATAGGTTTTCATATGATAATAAATTTAGGGTCATTTTATATGTGTCATGTCTGCTGATGTAGCTGGAAGATTCAAGGGTACTGCCACCTCTAGCAGTGTCGGTCTGGTCAAGTCTTTGGCTAATGCAAGTTCCTCGCAGAATAGTGCTGTTGGTCAACAGATCTTCAATCCTAAGAGGTATTTTAACGAAGCCTTCAAATGGTGTTCTTCAAATGCTTTCAGCATGCATGATTAGCAGTCAACCTTACTTTCCTTTGTGGTGCCAGTGCATCAGAGCTCATTCCTCATGCTGACAGTTCTCCATATTCAAGGGTTTCCTCAGAGTTGGTACGTTACTCTATCACAATGCTAAATATCAATATGGTTGCTCCAATTTAGTTCCACTTTCTGCAATTGTTGGAATAGGTTTAAAGTGACTCATGGAACTGCTTGAAGTGTATCTGTTATATGACAGTTAAGATGATCGCTGAACTTGCTTTGTTCATTTTTTGGTCATATTAGCTCAAACTGGGTTATTTTGAGACAAATTTTGTTCCATGCATAATTGGAGATATTTATGTTCTGATTTAACGTACTGCATATTGCTTGTGTGCTAGCACTGCATGATGTCAGATATGCACATTTATTTAGAAGACAGTAGCATAAATTGATCAAGAAATCACTATTTAGAAAAAATATACACAGTAGAATGCGCATGCTTGACCTAGTTAATATTTGTGTTGCTCTTTCCATTTAGGTTCTACCAGTATAGTTTCCAATATTCACATATTAATGCAAAAGTTCCTCTGTTCCTTTACTTTACAATGAGTTAAATTAGAGGGCCATTCTTATTGTTTCTTACCATTTGCATTGGGAGAAATTTGGTGCTTGCCTTCATCTTGCATTTGATGTTCAATGCATATAGCTTGATATTTCATAAAATCAAGCTCCAGCATCCAAATGCGTACTGATAATCACAGATTGTCATTATTTTCTGGGGCTAAACCACTAATTTCTTTTATTACTACGGATCTCAGGATTATTTTCAATCCCATTCGATGAATCAGACAGTGCGGTTGGTCAGAGACAAGCTCAATAAGGTGAGAAGCTTGGTCTTACAGATTTGGTGTAAAACAACATTTGATTCTGATTATTCCTGCCAATGCGTGTTTCAGATTGAATCAAGTGGTGAGCATCCGCAATCAGGACCTGCAGTGAAGAAAGCTCGCGTGGACAACAGAAGGAGAATTTGACGTTTATTGAAACTCAGAATTGCCCTCTGTCAAAGGTTATCCTGATGTCTGGCACACTGCTTTTATCTCACTGGTACGGACTCCCCTCATGTTGACAGTGTTCTTGTCTACTTTATGTGGATCAGATCTGTAAGTTATATGTGGTAAAATCATCTTCACTTAGTTCTAGATGGCTAATTCTAGAACTAGCCCATGGAGAAAACCACGACCAGGATTGTACATCGATAAGCAACAGGAAGTACCTTAACAGTTGTCATATCTGTATTAAGGATCAGGTTACGTCTAGAATAGCCAGGAAGAACAAGCATTGTGACTTGTCTGAATTTCTTTTGGAACTTGATATCAATTTCCCTTTGTCACATTGTCATCTCTCAGGTTTCAATTTCACTTGTAGAATATCCTCCTTTGAGTCATATGTGGAATCATTTTTCAGTGTTGACATTTTATATGGAAACAGCTTTCAAATTTAAAATCTACAGCATGTGATGGAACTTTTGCTGGGATGGCATGAACAGTGTGTCACTTTATTTTACCTGGTTCTGACTTACATTAAATTCTCTGCAGTGCATCCTCCAAGATAGTGAAACATATTTTGTGGCTCTGCTGGTAAAACAGACATGTCAATAATTCAAACTCAGAAGCATCAATGAAGGATTATTAAGTATAGGAGAATCGCTGATGCGGCACTAACCAGTCAAGTCTGTATTTTTCAAGAATTAAGACTCAGCTGCTGAGTCTTTGCTTCAGGCTGGGATTGTAGGGATGTCACTCTTTTGAGTCACATGTGGAATCATTTTTTCAGTGTTGACATTTTATATGGAAACAGTTTTCGAATTTGAAATTCTACTGCACTTGATGGAACTTTTGCTGCAGATGGCATAGACAGTGTGTCACTTAATTGTGTCTGTTAATGACTTCCATTAAATTTCTGCAATGCATCCTCCAAGACAGTGAAACGTACTTTGTGGTTCTGATGGTAAAACATGCATGTCAATAATTCAAACTCAGGGGCATCAATGAAGGGGTTATTATATATAGGTGAATCGCTGGTGCGGCACTAACTGGTCAAGTCCGTATTTTTCAAGAATTAAGACTCAGCTGCTGAGTCTTTGTTTAATACTTGGATCGCAGAGCTAAAATGACCTGTTGCTAAATTTTCATTCCGCAGGGGATCATGTGCTTCCAATGTTCACAGGGGAGTGTGGAGAATGTAGGCATTGCCAGTCTGAGGAAAGCAACTTGTGCAATCTGCTAAGAATCAACACCAAGAGAGGGTTATGCTTAGTGATGGAAATCTAGATTTTCCAAAAATGGTTCACCAATAAATCACTTTCTGGGCACATCCACTGTTGGTGAATATACAGTTGTTTATAGAGGCTGTCTAGCAAAGATTAATCTCTTGCACCTTTGGATAAAGTTTGCATTCCTCAGTTGTGGCATCGCCACTGGTTGGTCTGGCTAAATTTTGATTGTTGACTTCTGTCTCTAATATCAAATTGCCATTCAAGTAATTGAACTTCTTGTCTGTGGAAGCTCAGGATTAGGAGCAACATTGAATGTTGTGAAGCTGAAACAAAGGTTCTTCTGTTGCTATATTTGGACTAGGAGCTGTGGCCTAGCTGTAAGTCATCATGATCTTTTCGATATGAATATATTGCTGAATACTTTTTCTGGTTCTTTGACATTCTGGTTTCCTTATTTTCTCAGGCTGCAGAAGATGCTAGAATTGCAGTTGCATCAAGAATAATTGGAGTTAATTTAAATCAAAACCGATTTGAGGAATGTAGTAATGCACTTTTTTTCTTTGTTGACCCTAATAAAATAATAAAAAGAGATAGATTTGAATGAAATTCCTTATTCTCGTTTCTCATTTCTAATTCCAGCCAAGAAGTTTGGAGTGACTGAATTCTTTAACCCAAAGGATCATGACAGACCTGTTCAACAGGTTTTAAGTTCTTGACCTGTTCCTCTCTTATAAATTCTGTGTTTTGTTCCTCCCTAGTTTTCCAATATTCTTTTAGGGTAGATACCTTCCTATGGTATTGGTGGAACTCTGTATACAATCATTTGTGACTTGACTTCCAATGAGTGCAAGTTATTGCTGCAATGACTAATGGTAGTGTTGACTTGAGTGTGGAGTGCACTAGCAACATCAATGCCATGGTTTCCGCTTTTGAATGTGTTCATGATGTTAGTATGACAACAGCAGTGGCATTTTCTATTCTAGGCATTTCTCTGATTTTCATCTTTTCCCCTTGTCATTCCGTGATTCTATGTTTTAGTATATCTTGATATTATTACATTGCAGGTGATGTTTTTGCCACTATGGCTATAATCAGTACTGCTTGACTGAGTGTGTGGGACTTTCCAAGTTTTAACAGCACTGGTGAGTCGGCCTACAGTATCATTTTGTCAAACTTTCAGATTATGTTCACTAGGAGGTGCACTGGTTTGGCAGTGCAGTTTAAAGTCTTTTCACTTAATCTAGTAAACCAAATAGAGAGATTCTAATGGTAGTTCAACCTATCTCAAAGTTGGGCAAGGTGTTGTGTCCTTTTGCTGGGTTTTCCCGCAAGTTCTTGAAGAAATCAGTGATTCATTGTGGTACTGATTGTCTTAGAAAAACTCAAATTAACATGCTTTCAATTGTGTATTTTCCCATTTTTGTTTATCCAGTTCAAGAATGGTAATTAAGAAAGAGCCGAGTGTGGGCGTCAAATTCTGTCGGTGAATTTTTATTCGCCAGTCACCATTAAAAGAGAGAACATACACGCGATGTCCGAAGGATTTATGATCATCCAGAGCAGCAACAAGACAGGAGGCTCGGCGGTGGGAACTTGAAGCAGATCCCACCCCTTCTATGACCGGCTTGTTTGCATGCCCTGTTGCAGTCCGGGTAGTTGGAGCACGGCCCTAAGCACCCTGGTACTACTGGCGGCAGCCACCCTACCACGCTTCCTGCATAATCAACATGAAAATCGTCATGATTGTTTTGTTTATTTTCAGCGGAATGAGGAAGTAATTTTTATGGTCATGTCAAATTTTGTCTCGCTAAAGACGGCAATCATCACTAGACACTTCCTGTTATAAAGTAGGACGTCCTTAAATCAAGTTTGAACCTTAATGTGCATTAACAAAGAGACCACAGATTTCTATAGAAACAATGCTCAATTGGACCTGCAATCCTGAGTTCACTCAGATATTCCACACGAAATTGCTCTCATGTTAATCAATAAAACTAGGTCGGTCAGTTGGTCGGTCATCTTAGGATGGACCTTCGTAGCTCCGATGGAAGGGAACTTAGTTAATTTTAGCAATGATTCTACTGAAGATGTAGAGATTTGTTACCTGACATGAAGAGAAACGAAATGCACACCACTTCAATCAACGCTTGAATGGAACCTCCTGCTTTGCTCGCACCCATCTCCTTTCAAGAAACCACCCCTTCTTCGTCTCCTTAATTCTTTGGTGCGACCGAAAGTAAATGAAGCTCTTGAGGCCACAGCTATATATCCAACAACGTTGACATATTAGCCTTAGGAATTTACTTCCCTGGGATTCCTAATGCGGCTTCTTTACGTATTATTGATGGGGACTGACTATACACATGATGAGTGCGTGGGGATCTTCCGTTCGATCACCTTTTCATAAATGTGTTTCCTTGATTTATGCCGGTTTTTCCAAACGGTTAGCAACAGAAAAAAAACCAGATGTCGTTGTAGCTTGCATGTATCGCGGCTCAGCCGGTTGCAGCCAGAGGTTTTTCTAGATTTGATCGAACTGGGGGCGTCTGCCTTCACCAGTTCAGCGTGTAGAGAAATACTTTTGTGGACCCTGGGTCCAAAACTGGCCCAAAACTGGCCCAACCAATTAAATAGCGTCATTTGAAAAAGAAAAAAAAAACAGTTCACTCTATGCTCAATTTATGCGGTAGTTACTTTTTATCGTACATAAATGATTACAGGTTTGTAAATTTTTTTAATATATGTCTAACATAAGGGGTATCAGTGTTTGGATGATGTGGTTGTCTTAGCATGATGGATTAGGATTTTTTTTTTTAATCTGAAACTTTGATAAGAGATGTTGTCAATTCATTGCAATTGCGTTGATGTGAGGAAGTGATTATGGTACAAACAAAAATGTCATATTATTATATAGTACTTTGGCAACTTAAATAGTAAACTCCTAAGTTTTTTTTTTTTTTTTCCAATTGCATTGTAGAAAATAAATGTAATCTATCATCATTGTCATCATAAAGTTATAATAATTCCGCATGATTATTTGCTGTCCTTCTTTTCGACTATTGAGATAACTGTTCAATCTCTCATTATTCTAGTTCTATAATAAGCTGAGAGGCCACGTTCCGCACTTATTTAATCGCAAGAAATCTAGTAAACTAAGCTGAGAGAACGAATAGTTCAAACTTTTGTGGTCGGTGTATATTTCAAATCTTTCCCCATACAAATAATGCCTCTATTATCTTTATTGCTCATACAATTGCAGCAAGCTTTAAATCATGAGTCGGATAATTCAACTCGTATGGCTTTAGTTGTCTTAACGAATAAGCAACAACCCTTCCATGTTGCATTAGAACACATCCAAGTTCTTTGTGTGATGCATCACTATAGATTACAAAGCCTCTAGATCCTGATGGTATCATCAGAATTGGACCGTAGTCAATTTCCTTTTAAGTTCTTAAAAACTTTGCTCGCATTTATTGGACCACTCAAATTTCACGTTCTTCCTCATCAATTGAGTCAATGGAGCATTGAGACATGAAAATCCTTCCACAAATCTTCGATAATATCTAAATTGACCTAGGAAACTTCGAATTTCAGTTGCCGTCTTTGGTCTTGGCCAATTTATCACCAATTCAACTTTTGCAGGGTCAACATATATTCCTTCGCTTGATACTACATGACCTAAAAGCACCACACCATCCAACCAGAACTTGAATTTACTGAACTTAGCATATAATTTGTGCTCACGAAGTGTTTTGAGCGCAAGTCTTAAATGTTGCTCATGATCATTCAGGCCTTTTGAGTATACTGAAATGTTCAATGAACACTATCACAAATTGATCCAAGAACGCCTTAAACACCATATTCATTAAATCCATAAATGCTATTGGTGCATTAGACAAACCAAAAGGTATGACTAAGAACTCGTAGTGGCCATAACGAGTTAGGAAAGCCATCTTAGGAATATCTTCATTCTTTTGCAATTGATGATACCTCAATCTTAAATCAATCTTGGAAAATACTGACGCCCCTTGACGTTGATCAAATAATCTGTCAATCCTAGGCAATGAGTACTTGTTCTTAATCATAACTTGATTTAGTTGCCTATAATCAATGCAAAGTTGCATCGACCAATTTTTCTTCTTGAGAAATTACACCGGTGTACTCCAAGATGATGCACTAGGTCGAATAAAACCTCTGTCAAGCAATTCTTGCAGTTGTACCTTTAACTTCTTTAGCTTCGTTAAAGCCATCCAAAGGGAGCTTTAGAAATAGGTTCCATTTTGGGAGCTAATTCAATGACAAATTTAATTTCACGCTCCGACGGTAACCCTAGTAATTCATCTGGAAATACGTCGAGAAATTCTCGAATTCAAGCTTTGCTTCCTCCTTCGATTGATCAGCTAGAAACGCCAAGAAACCTTTGGCAACTGTCATCAAGAAGACGACGTGCCTCAATTGTTGAGATCAGTGGCATGGTTGGGTTTGCTCCATTTCTAAACAATTTGAAACTAGGATGATCAAGGGATTGAATTGGATCATTTTTCGATAACAATCCACATTGGCTTGTTGCTTACAGAGCTAATCCATTCCTAATATGACATCAAAGTCATATATAGTCAACACAATCAAGTCTGCCATTTGATCTTGTCTACCTATGATGACTTTACAACTCTTAAATATCAAAGTTAATAGAATTGAATCTTTTAGTGGTGTAGAGACACTAAGAGATACCTCAAGCGGTCTAGGTTGCACACTCATTAGTTGTACATATCGTGCAGATATGAATGAATGTGTGGCACCCTTATCAAAGAATGTATAAGCATTCTTATCACATATTGAGATGATACTTGATATAACAGTTTTTGAAGCCTCTGCCTCCTCTTATGTGACTACGTAAACTCGACCTTATACTGGAGACCTTTGGAAATTTCCTTGTTGTGGGCTCTGTTTTGCTATGATTGTTGCAACAGTTGCAGTAGTCCCGTTGGCTGTTGGTTAGCCAATTTAGGGCATTTTCTTATCTTGTGGCCTTATTGTTCGCACCCAAAACAAGCTCCAATTCCAACCAAACATGGTGTGTTTCCATGCTGCTTCCCACAAGTACAACGGACATTATTTTGGTATGGCATCCACGCCACTTATCGATCATTTTGAGCAAATCCAAACCCTCCAATATTATTCCTTTTATTTGGAACAAATTGTTACTTCCCGATTTGTATAGGTCTCTTTTCGCAACGAAAATTAGAGCGAAATACCTGTTAATAAGGCCTCGCTTGGAAATTAGTTGCCGTTGCTACTTCTGCTAAATCTTTCTCCACAGGTTGGGCACACTCGTACAGCTCGTTGTAGTCTTTTAGGTTCAAGGGTACCAATGTGCTCCAGATATCGGGTCTTAGTCCATCACGAAATCTCTTAGCCTTATCTTCATCATCTTTATTAGCTTAGGAGCGAACCTGGACAATTCCGCACACTTGCCTCATATTGGTCCACTGTCAATTCATTTTGCTATAGTTGCATAAACTTTATCACTTTCTTGTCTGAGCACAATCCGAGAAATACTTCTCGAAGAATGCCTTAACAAAACCACCCCACGTTGCAACAGCATCAGTAGAGAACACCATTGTCTTGGATGCATTCCACTAATAACTAACATTTCCTTGGAGCTGGTACTCGGCTAGAGCTATCTTGTCGATATCACCGCAGCCTAAAATTGCAAATATTTTCTCTATCTCATCAATCCATGACTTGGCCTCCTCATGATTTCCTACTCCAGCAAACCTTGATGCTTCAACTTCAGGAATTGCTCGATCAATCCTTCCAAATGACGTTCCCCATTTACCGAACTAGAGGCAACTTACTGTTGGGCTTGCCTTTCCATCAAGCTTCCAACATTGGCAAGTGCTAGAAGGATCCCTTCCATTCGAGAATCCGATCCTGAATTCCCACCAGTGCTCAACGTGGCTTACAAGCGTATCACTTAACTTAGTAGCTAACTAATAAGTAATGAACATTATTTGCACCATCAATCAATCAAGAGTAAACACATGCACTTAGTGTTTTAAAATTTCGCAACCTACCATGGGTAAACTTGGCTTTGATACCAAAAACAAGCAATGATTTTCTAGAACGTCACACGCTACACATGTCTTAACCATACTCTTACATTGTATTTTTTTCACATGCTGAAGCAATTCAACTAAACATCACACATCAAACATGTTGATATCATACATAGGCATCACTTATTTTTGCATCATCTTTCTTACATCGAGGTCATATATTACAAATACAAAACACAACCACTTGGGTAAGGGCTAAGGTCACCTATCTCCTCTATCATACTACCACCATCAAAGCCTAGCTGTACACACGTAGACTAACAACTATGAATTGATCACCTCGCCCATCGACAAACAGTTAGCATCGGCCCCAAGGGAACCATCGAAACCTCCGAGTGGTCCTATGAACTCGCCATCAAGATTGATGTACCACGCAACAAATGTAAAAGGAATCCACTCGGCTAATCCCACATCGACCCATATGTAGGAGGTACACTTAGTATACGTTGTGGTAGTCTCAAGTACAAACACATCATCGTAAACATGGTCAAAATGTGCAAGAGCTCTAAAAAACGGTGGCAGCCTGGCAGGGGACGTCCATTCTACGTGTCTGAAAAATAAAGGAATGAGCCAAAGCCCAATAAATGAAATCTTTAATTCTACGGCAGGAGTTCACATTCGCACTCATCTTGGCATAACAATTGCAAACATTCGGAGTAACAAATCAATGCATGAGCACACACCTTACCTTCTTTGCAAATGCCTCATATGAATGCATGGTGTTATCTACTCAATGCACATGCATGGCATATAATTTCTTGATGCATCAATATTATTTGGTGTCTTATCAATATGCATAAATGTAGGGGAAAGTACACTAGAAGTGCCAAAAGTTGTGTACGGTGCTCACTTTGGTGCCAAAAGTTTTGTCGGATGACTTAAGTGCCAAATGGAGAAAAAACAATAATTTTGGTGCCACTGGCGAGAGATTTTGGTCAAATTAATTACATGACTTTTATATTTAAAAAAAAAAAAGTTGTGGTGGCTTTTAAACGACGCCGTTTTCCATCCTCCCTAAGAAACGACGTCGTTTTTCCGTCATACTTGGACAACCTCACAAAAACGACGCCGTATAGCTCATATGGGGACTGAAATTAGAGTTTTTGTTCGATCCTCGCCCAACGCCGACTACCATCGCTTGGCCACCGTCATTCGCCCATTGTCACTCGGCCACTGTTGCTCGGCCACCACTGTAGTTGCTCGACCAGGTGAGTGAGGAGAGGCTAAGGTTGTTGCTCAGGCAAGAAGTGGCGGGAAGAATAGGAGGCGAGGGCGGAGGAGGAGGAGGAAGAAGGGGGGTCAAAGGTACCACTGTTGGTGCTGTTGCTAGTGTTGTTCTTCGGGGAAGAAGATGATGAGGAAGCCCATGCCTTCTCTCTCCTCTCTCTCTCTCTCTCTCTCTCTCTCTCTCACACACACACAATTTGGGGATTTAGGGTTCTTACTTGGGAGAAAGACGCCAAACGGGTCGTTTTGGGTATTAGATGCTAACTGTACTCTCCGACGAGCCACATCAACTTCAAAAATTAATAAAAAAGTGCCACGTCGGATTTCCGGCCAATTAGATTGCCATTGGCACTGAAATGATCGTTTTTCAAATTTGTTGACACTTAAGTGATCTAAAATAAACTTTTGACACTAAAGTGAGCACCGTACACAACTTTTGGACACTTCTAGTGTACTTATCCCCATAAATGTATATTCATGACTGTATGCATGCACATGAACATGTATCGTATGCATGATTTCATTATATCCTGAATTGATGGGGCATCTTGTTTCCCGAGACATCCCAAAATACTTCCTAGGGCATCCTATATCCCGGGGCAACATCAGCATGATCTCGTGGACGGCGGCACTTTCATATCATTATTCATATTTAACATGTAAAAATGATGCGCATGAGCATATTTATTTGTAACAACAATGCACACCATATTGCTTAAATCATCACAGGGTATGAATACCAAGTCATTTTGCTATTTCCATGAAATTAAGGAGTAAAATTGATGCATGCAATAAAGACAACAAATTTCAAAGACGAAGCCAACAAGATTATGAAGTCCATGAGTTGTTTTTTTGTTTTTTTAACGACATTCCTACTAGTGTAGCTGGGTATAAATAAGTTTCTTAACTTACTGGCGTCACTCACAAAATCAACAAGTCATCCATTTTCACATACTTCCTGCTACACAAAGTATTGATATATTCCAAAATCATGCAAAGCTCATTACTTTAATTAAATAAAACATCACCATTTAACACACAACTCTTAAATGTCAATTCTCGTATCACAAAATTTAAACATAACAAGTCAAGCAACCAAGTTAAGAATACCGAGTAGAACAACCCAACTTAGCGCCTAAAACTTTCACTTACATTGAAAATGACTTGCAAAATCAAAGCTTTTGTCTCCTCGTCCAACTTGAAAGATTGTAATAGAAATTTTAGTACGTAAGTTGTGGGAACTTTGCTTTTACTCTGCATAAACATGAAAAAGAACGTTTGAAGGAAGTCGAAGGTGGGTCTTTGATGTTAACAGACTAGGGACACTCTTTGACAATTCCTTCTCCATATTTAATAGGACAACCATGACAAGGATGAAGGAATGTGGTAATCGGCAAGAAGCAAATAAATGTTCATAGGTTTAATCATTAGATCTATTGTGGGAAGAGGTAAGTGGTCCAATGAGAAAGCTTCATGCGGCCCTAAATTAGAGTAGCCATCATGAGCTATGGAACTTGGGGAAGAAGAGAAGTTCTTTTGATGGAATAAAGTAGTGACTCTTCAAGTGCATTAAATGAAGTGGAGTAGAAATGAAAGAGGAAGCCTCTCCTCCTTCGGCCAAGTAACAACATGACTCAAGGTAATAAATGAAGAAATGATTAAACTTGATGAGGCCATTTGCTTAGGCTAGACATAAGATCATGAAGAACAATTGGCATAGTTCAAGGGAGAACAAATGGTTTAACCGCATGGTTTTGAAAAGTGGATTTCAAATAAATGCCAAAACATTAATAGAATTTTGCTAAGCAAATCATTTGTCCATTTAAAAATATCAACAATTTAGAAAATATTTTGAACGTGTCAAGATGTTTAGTAAAACTTTCCAAGTGAGAAAATACTTATTTCAATAAATTCTTAATTCATCATTCAAATGATACTAAAACTTGGAGCGTTCCCGTTCTGATGATAAACAATGTGGCATCATGTCTTTCATCGTCACTCTAATAAATTCATTTTGTAACCCTAATTTATTACTAATGGATTTACTTATTTGAATTGCGAGCGTAGCTTAGCTTTCCGTTGTTGTTACACAATCGTTCGACTAGAATTTTCGTGAATGATATTGATTATATATGCATTCCTATGTATTAATTTATATAGAAATTTTCCTTTTGGCCGAAGTCAGTACGCAATTCATTATTTAATGGGGTTCCCAAAACATTGGATGCGACCTGTGATTGTTCTTGATGCCAAGGGGCATGAAGACAAAATCACGCTAACATCCAAACTTTGTATTCAAATTTTTAATTACTTTACATCATATATTATCAAAATGCTAGTTTGTCCCTTAAAAACTTGATGATTTTATCGAGGGAGGATATGAATAAGGTCAAGCTCATTACAGAAATGATAGTCATGCGTTTGTATCTCCTTAATAATCGCTGAGTATATATGACGTGGGATTTTTAAAAAAGAGAACGTGGAACTTTAGCAGGAATACAAAAAAAATATATATATTGTGAGATCGTCCAATGAAAACTAATTATCATGAAGCAAACCGCGTGCGCGCGGGACTATCTTCCATTTTTCGTGCAACATGATGAATTAATGATTTTACTTGTATGAAGTGGCAAAATGTTGAACATTATTTTATAATATCTATATGGACTTTTTTCTAGAATGCAAACAGTCAATGAATATTTCCCTTCTTTCAATAACTAAAAACAAACGCTTATTCAAAACTTGGGAAAAAAAATAGAGAGAAGGATCAAGTTAATATTGTGACAATTAAAGATTTTTTATTAAAAAAATTATATTCATTATTCAAAAAGATACATGAGAAGTAAATAAACTACATAGTAAAGCAAATTCAAATGGTATCGACTATCTGTGTGTGCGCATACCTTCACAAAAATCAGAAACAAGAGCTCCTTAAAGGGGTTTTTCTGGTTTCTGTTTTGAGTTTTAATTTTTGACCATCTTTAGTTCATAATTACTGAATGGATGATGGATGAATTGAACTTTTTATTTATTTCTATTATTCTCTCACCCATATATTATCCACGGCTGGTACCCACGTGGACAATAATCCATCATAAGGAACAACACAAGACACTGTTGTGTCATGGGGATGAGAATTTCTTGATGAAGTTGTGAATGTGAGAAGTGACTTCCTGAGGCTTCTCTAGCTGGAGGAAATGAGCCACTCCTTCCATCACCACTACCTCTTCAAGGTTGGGCACTGCCTGCTTGAACCCACCACCATGGATGTACTCCTTCACACCAGGGACGTGATAGGTGAGGTCCAAGTCCCCCACTATGAACTTCACTGGCACTTTGATTGGCACTCCGGTCAATGATGCTGATAGCTCCCAATTTCTGCGTCCATAAAGGAGTTATTATAGATGGAAATGGATTCAAGATATCACTTTGATTGTGATGGCCAAAGAGAAAAGTAAAGGAAAAGATTGAAATAGCAACGTGTAATTTACTCAATGTCCATCTTCAATCTAGCAAAATAACAATGCTCTATATCACGTTGAGGACACATCTACGAAAGTTGTTGAAATATCGTGTGACTGAAAAAATCCATCTCAATTACAAATTAACTAATTTAATTCCCCATGCTTCAAATGGATTTTACATTTCAAATTTGTTGAACAGTTTATGTTTACTAAAAATCCTTCTTAACATCTTTTCATTCTTTCCGACCAAAAAAAAAAAAAAAACATCTTTTCATTCGACTTACGTGAGAATTGAATCTTTTTTAAAAGCTATGGCAGTGACGATGACCAGGAGAATCAAATAACCGAAGAAAATATTATAGAAAAATAACATTTACTGGTTATTAGATGATTGAATAAAATAGTTCGTTCTGTATTATATTTACATTCACTTGATTTTTAACAAACATCTTATATGTCTTATTTTCTTTTAATTTGACGGGATTATTTTTGACTTTTTTTGTGCAACTAATTTTCTTTAATGGAGTAGAGTTAACTCTCATCCTATCTTTTACTACACTTATGGGTGGGATCGAACCAAAGTACATACGATTAAGCTCTATATCATGGTAATGATTCATGTTAATAATTGTCTCTATTAGCTCTATCACATAAGTTATGTTACGTATTATAATATCCTTTTACTGCTGTAGATACAATATAATGTTTCGCATAGACCCAGTTTCTAATGTATAACACTCGTATTCAGATTAAGCTTTTAAAAGGTTTCTTTTAAACTTTTACTTTTTATTAAAAAAATCTTTAATTTTTTTAGAAAAGAAGGTAATCTTTTTGTTCCATTAAATTGAATGCATTTACTATTCAAAATGAACTTTTCTTATGATATATTAGACTACTACAACACACATATCGTGATATAATCGAATATTTGTATTAAGATTGAGATTTTAAATTTTTTATTAAAAATCCAAAAATTTTATTTGGAAAACAAAATAATCTTTTTTTTTTAATTAAATTGGTTGCTTTTAATATTGAAAAGTCATTTTTATAATTCTAGATTATTAGATCATTAGTCACTGTCACATTTTTGTCTTGTGTAAATAAGCCTACTTGAACATTAGGGAAATTTCAACGTATTTAGAGGTGGTAATTACTGACCCAATGGAGGAACACTGACTCAAACGCCATATGATTTCACCCCAACCCCCAACAACCAAAAAAAAAAAAAACGAAAAAGAAAAAAAAACAAATCCGTCACAGCTCGTGCTGTTAGCTCAAAACCAACACAAATCGGCACTTTTGGATCGGTAAGCAATGGCTCACGATCTCGTCGGAAAACATTTTAGCGATGGCATCAACTATCAGTACGAATGTATCGACATGGAGGAAAGCATGAGCTTAGAGAGTGGAACTTACAGGTCCCAGCAACGGTAGTAGTTCAATCCTCCAGTGAAGCCGGTCCGGCTGAATTGGGCGGCATAGAAGTTGATCTCATCCTCGCTTAGCCAGGAGGGCAAGTCGACCTGGTGGTCCTCAGATAATTTGGTCATTCCTGAGAATCCCACGTCCTTAGGCACGATAGGCGGGCTCGGATCCCGGCCCGCAAGGAATCGCTTAAAGACCTTGGCAGGATCGGCTTTTGCAAAGTCCTCTTCAGCCTCTCCAGGCTCCTGCCAAGGATGAAGATTACCGCAGTCAGAAAAGTGATCAAGATCAACTTGTGCGCTACTTACGTCTTTATAGAAATGTTCATACGATGTTATTTCCGACTTTTTTATGGGACTTGGTGAAAATTCAATCAACTCGAGCCGGCATGCTCCGTGATCTACGTTTTTGCCGGCAGCGACGACTCAGTTCCAAATTCTTGAAAAGAGATGCCGAAGTCGGATCAGATCTAGGCTTTTTCTAACATTGGTCCTCACCTGAAACCTACAAATGTAGTAATCATCTCCGAACGTCGCCCTCATCTTCTCGACGGGCTTCCTCTCCGGATCCCTTGGGAACCACGCGACGCTCGTGTTCACCAACGCCTTCACTCGGTCGGGCCTGAGCAGGCACAAGTACCAGGCGATGATTGCCTCCCCAGTCGTGCCCCACCACGAACACGCGCCCGATCGTCCCAGCGCGTCCAGCGTCCAGCATCCCCACCAGGTCCCCCACCACGTGGAACGCCGTGTATGACTCCACGCTTGGCGGGGCGTCGGTGTCGCCGTAGCCCCGGAGGTCAGGCGCGACGGTGCGGTAGCCGAGGGCCGCGAGGGACACCATCTGGTGGCGCCACGAGTACCAGAGCTCCGGGAAGCCATGGATGAAGAGGACCGTGTCAGGGCCGTCGCCGACGGACGCCACATGCATGTTTATGCCGTTGGTGCGAACAGTTGCGTGCTCGATCTTCTCCATTCTTTCGATGTTTTCCTGTTTTGTTTCCGTTCTATGTGGAACGAGTTTTGCGAGTGTAGCGAAGGAGATGAAGAGACGAAATGAGAGTGTACAATGAATGGAGAGTTGCGTCCTCTTATGTAGAGCCACGAGCCACGATAAGCAGCTGGAGAGGAAGAAGACAAAATGACATTTCCCTTTTATAAAAAAGGAGAATTAATTATGATTTTTCATTCAGAAAGTGTAATTTTTCACTTTTGTCATTGTTTACCGGTCTAAGAAGGACATTTAATACTTGTATAGAAGTGATGGATTCGTATTTCTGTGTTTGGACTAATCTTTAGAACTTTGTCATCATTTTGTAAGTTGGGGAGAATTACCAAAAAAGTCCTAAACTTATTGCAATTATGTCAATTTAGTCCTAAACCTTTTATAATTATGCTAATTCAGTCCATTCGACCAAAATTGGTCGGCCGGACTCTGACGTGGCAATTTTTAATATTTTATATATATATATATTTATTATTTTTATTTTTATTCTTTTTAATTTTTTTTTTTTCCCGCTTTTCTTCTTCCTCTAGCCAGGGGCGTCGACCAAAGGCTAGGGCCGACCTCGCCGGCCACTGGTGAGGCTCGCCCCCGGCCACTAGCGCGGGGCGAGCCTCGCCCGGCCGATGGCGAGGCCGTCGTCGCCACATCCGACGAGGTCGACCCTCGCCTTGGTTGGGCGAGGCCCCACTAGATCCGGTGAGGCTCGGCCCCGCCCAGCCTTGGCAAGGGCCGAGCTCGCCTCGACCTCGCCGACCACTAGCGAGGCTCCTTGCCGGATGTGGTGACGGTGGCCTCGCCATCACCGGGCGAGGCTCGCCTTCGCTAGTGGCCGGCGGGGGTGAGCCACACCGGCGGCCAAACGGGCCGACCGAGGAAGAAGAAAAGGGGGAAAAAGAAAAAAAAAAAAAGAATTCAAAAAATTCAAAAAAATATTAAAAATTTTGAAAAAAATATATTAAAAAAATATTAAAAATTGCCACGTCGGCGTTCGCCGGACGGCCAATGTCCACATTAGCATCCCGGCCAGCCAATTTTGGCCAAATGGACTGAATTGGCACAATTGTAAAAGGTTTAGGACTAAATTAGTAGAAAAAAAAGTTTATGACTAAATTGGCACAATTGCAATAGGTTTAGGAATTTTTTTGGGTAATTCTCCCTTGTAAGTTGAGTATATAAAATTCCTTCACACTCATGGTAATTTAATCTGGATAATATTTTTCTCGAGAAAATTGTTCAAAAAATATTAAATTTATTGCAATATTACCAATTCGGTCCTCCAATTTTAATTTTATCAATTGAGTTCTAAATCTTTTATCGTTTTGCCAATTGAATCTATCTGACCAATTTTGACCGGCGCTAATGTAGACAATTTTTAATAATATTTTTAATTTTTCCTTTTTTTCTCTTTCTTCTTTGTTCTTCCCTTCCTTCTCTTGTCGTTCGCTAGGCCTTGGCAATCAGCCAGAGGTGATCTAGCCAAGCTCACCCTGTGACATCCTCAATCTGACCCCTATTTTCAAAACGGGATTATAATAGTGACGAATCTTTAGAGCGAGATTGCAGTGGGCATCGATAGGCCATGGAAATGCCGAGAATGCCACTTTGGGGTAAAAACTCGATTTTTTTTATTGATGGGACGTAAAAATTAGGAAATGTGGAATGGGTCACAGGGGTCTCCAAAGGAGCTCATGTACCACCCAAGCCCTTTTTTTTTGTCTTTCCAAGTCCCTCATTAATGCCCATGTGTGTGAACAGTACCCAGGGCTTGTGAAATTACCATTTTACCCTTCTGCCTAATAAAACAAGAAATGGGCGCCCAATGAGGAGAGGGGAGAGAAGATGATGGCATGCCTACCCTACCCTACCTAGTTAAGCCTATTTATCATATTTTCTAGCCTAGGCGTGATGAGTTCATTTAATGTGCAATAAATGGCATTAATGGAATTTGGGGAGGAAGTAAAGCAAGAAGCAATCTTGGCCCTCCATTATTGTCTTGGAGCGCAATGATGCATCTTGGCCATCCAATGGCCTAGACATGTGCATCAATCTTTCTCTCTCTCCTCTAGCTCATTCAACCACCCATTTTCTCTCTCATTTTCAAATTTCTCTCACTCTCTCTCTCTCTCTCTCTCTCTCTCTCTCTCCAGCCCTTTGGATGAATTTTCACTCACTCTCTCTCTCCATTTCCTTGCACCGGCTGAACCCTCTCAACCTCCCCATCCCTCATCTCCGCTT
Organism: Eucalyptus marginata; assembly: GCA_014182565.1. Classification (NCBI taxonomy): domain Eukaryota; kingdom Viridiplantae; phylum Streptophyta; class Magnoliopsida; order Myrtales; family Myrtaceae; genus Eucalyptus; species Eucalyptus marginata. The sequence goes on along the minus strand of CM024595.1, from coordinate 39,732,326 downwards.
TGTTGCATAGAGGAGCTAGGATAACCCTGAAACCTTTTTGGAAGTGCGAATAACCGCGCATTTTGATTGAACATGAAATGGTGTAACGAGTAACGTTCAAGTTTGGATATAAATAACTGATATGTTGTAATGATGTTATGGATGCATACATGTATATATAAGTGTGTTTGAAACTATCCATGTTTGTTGATTAGGTGAAGTGTTTATACTTCCGCTTGCATATTTAATCGAATAAAGCGATTGGGTCAACGACGCCTCTTGGGACATCACAATCGAATGACCTAAAGGAAACAAATGATGACGAGCACGGGTTGTTGCGCATCTCAAGCGAGTTGGGGCGTGACACACCCCCACCGGGCATTAGCAAGGGTGAGCCTTGCTCGCCTCTAGCAAGGTTGACCTCGACCTGCAACTGGCAAGAGTTGACCCTCACTCGCCTCTAGTCGGTCTTCAGCCATTGTGAAGGCCCAGCAACCGGTTAGAGAAAGAAGGGAAGAAAAAAAAGACAAACAAAAAAATTAATAAATAAATATTTAAAAATATAAATATTATTAAAAATTATTAACATCAGCATTGGCCGTCAAAGTGGGACGGCTAACATCCACATCAGTATTTCCGACAAAAATTGATCAGATTGACTCAATTGACAAAATGTTAAAAGTTTTAGGATTGAGTTAGCAAAAGTACAATAGGTTTATAACTTTTTAGACAATTTTTCTATTTTTCTTAAATCTATACCTTTTTATTAATAAGCTACAAATTATGGATATAAACCACGTGAATCTTTAACTAAGATAAGTCTTTTGTTAGGGAGCATGGACACGTGTAGAGAACTTTGTATAGAAAGAAATGGGTGGGAAGAGCCAATTTCCTTGTTCGGAAGGACTAAAGCAAAATAAAGTAATGAGTTGGGTGATGCGGTCCACGTAATAAATTTATTGCCATATTTGTATCATGATGTTTGGATGATGGGGTCTTCTTAGCATTGTGGATTTTCTTTTTATTTTTCTTTTATTTCAATTTAAAGCTTAGATAACATATTATCATTTAATCATGTTCAAGTGAGAGAAAGTAATTAAGAACGAACGAAAATATCATGTCATTTTGTAGTTTTTTGACAATTTAGTGAACTCTTAAGTGTTGTTTTTTTTCCAATCATACAGTGTACTAATAATTTAACTTTACGACAGTAATAATAACAAGGACGACAACAACGCTGGCAATGATAACAAAAGATAGATGGATAGATATAGATGGTTTATTGTCACAAAGTTATAATAAAAAATTGAAAGATACAAAAGGTTTTGGTAATTTATTATCTTTCTTTTCGGCCTTTGAGGTCATTTTTACAATTTCTCTTTTGCATTTGCAATGACAATAAGATCATCGTGCTATTTAAAAATTCGAGCAAAACAATCAAACTCTTGATTTTCTGGGTTAGGGAAAAAGAAGACAGAAATATTCAATTGGGGCTAGACAGTCACTAGATGCCAAGAACTGTCGAAAAAGATGCGAGCTGTGATTATTCCATATACCAAGAGGGATGAAGACAAAATCTTGTGAACATCCAAACTTTGTCTTCAATTATTCAATTACTTCATATCATATACTATCAAAATGCTAGTGTATCTCTTAAAAACTTAATGATTCTATCAAGGTAGGATCTAAATAAAGTCAAACTCATCACAAAAATGATATGCATGTATTCGTGTCTCCATAATAACTGTTCGGTACAACTGGTGTGTGATTTAAGAAAGAAAATGTGGCACTTTAGCAGGATAAAAAATTTATGAGACCGTGTAACGATAATTGATTATCATTGGCGTAAGCGATTGTTTTAAATTCTTCGTGTAACGTCATAGTGAGATAATTATATGACTAGCTTTAATTTTATCGAGAAACAAAATATTTAGCATCATTTTTTAATCATTATACGGGTTCTTTTTTTAGAAGACAAATAGTAAATGAATATTTCACCATTCTTTGAATAGCTAAAAGCAAAGGTTTATTCGCAATTTAAGGAATTTTACGAAGTGTAATTTCCAGTGAAAAATAACGATTGACTTGTTCTTTTGCCTTTTGCCATTTTTTCTTTGGTCAGTTTTATTATTTTCTCTTTAAACTTAAAATGAATTAAAATGCAAAAATGATCTGTAAATGAGGCTTAACCAGAAAACCTAAAAGTGAGATCAATTTCATTTTTTGACTTTAATGCACAAATGATATACAGTAATATGACACAAAAACAATAATTAGAATTCCTTTGGGACTCACAAAGATGATGGTTTTTGTTCTGCACCCTCCGTCGGAAAGATTTCAGTTAGGTCATAATCTTTCTAGTGAAGAAAGAAAAGTCAATTTGTATGTGAGATTTTGTGAGAGCACAACCAACTATTCTGAATGTTTAAACTATTAGATAACGACATAATATATTATTTGAATATTCAATATTGTACTTTCCAATAAGGCGAATGAATATCCTCAATTGATTCTAATTGATTTTTTTTTGTTAAGTCATCCAATAAAGTCTATATGCACTCTTCACCATTAGATATACAGAATTATATAGAAATTACACAATTTCCTCTATCGCATATCTCTTATCTTGGTATCAACTCTAGACAATGAAAGGAAATACCCCAATTATATATAATATCATTATGTTATTTTTAAGTGTTCAATCAATATGTGAATGGCACTGTCCTAATACTGTACAAAGCTAACAGGCCACAAATCTCTATACTTATTTTCCATTATAAGAAATCGATGTGAACTAATTAAACTCATAATTTTTGGGGTAAGGGAAAAATAAGAAAGAAATACTACAATACTATCACTTTTTTATTTCCTCGGAAGACGTGTGCTAATTTTTGGGAGAATTACCAAAAAAGTCCTAAACCTATTGCAATTGTGCCAATTTAGTCATAAACATTTTTTTTTGGCCAATTTAGTCCTAAACATTTTACAATCGTGTCAATTCAATCCATCCGGCCAAAATTGGCTAATCGGATGCTGACGTGGACACTAGCCGTCCGGCGAATGCGACGTGGCAATTTTTAATATATATTTTTTTTCGAATTTTTTAATAGTTTTTTGAATTCTTTTTTCCCCCATTGTCTTCTTCCTCTAGCCGACTAGCGCCGACCAGAGGCTAGGGCCGGCGAGGCTTGCTCCTGCCAGCCACTGGCGAAGGCAAGCCTTGCCCAGCGACAGTGAGGTCGCCGTCACCACATCCGGCGAGGATCGGCCTCGCCCAGCCATGGCGAGGTTGAGCCTCGCCGTCCCGGGCGAGGAGCCTCGCCGTGGCCGGGAGCCTCGCCAATGGCCGGTGAGGTTGCCGTCGCCAAACCGGCGAGGTCGACCCTCACCTTACCGGGCGGGGCCAAGCCTCGCCAAATCCGGCGGGGCCTTGCCCAACCAAGGCGAGAGTTGACCTCGCCAGATCTAGTGACGGCAGCCTCGCCGGCCACCGGCAAGGCTCCTTGCCCATGGACGGCGAGGCTCGACCTCACCATGGCTGGGCGAGGCCAAGCCTCGCCGGATGTGGCAACGGCGGCCTCGCCGTCACTAGGCGAAGGTGAGCCTTCGCTAGTGGCCGGTGGGGGCGAGCCTCACCAGTGGCTGGCGCTAGCGGGCTAGAGGAAGAAGAAAAAGGAGAAAAAAGAAAAATAATAAAATAATAAAAAATAATAAAAAATTAAAAAAATTGCCACGTTAGTGTTCTTTGGACGGCCGGTGTCCACGTCAGCGTCTAGCTGACCAATTTTGGCCGAATGGACTAAATTAGCACAATTGTAAAAGGTTTAGGACTAAATTAGCTAAAAAAAAAGTTTATGACTAAATTGGCACAATTGCAATAAGTTTAGGACTTTTTTGGTAATTCTCCCCTAATTTTCTTTTTGGCTGAAGTCTGTGTGCAATATTTAATCAGGGTTACTAGATCATTGGATGCGACCTGTGATTGTTCTTGATGCCAAGGGGCATGAAGACAAAGTCATGTAAACATCCAAACTTTGTCTACAAATTTTTAATTACTTTATATCATATATTATCAAAATGCTAGTTTATCCCTTGAAAACTTGATGATTTTTTATCGAGGTAGGATATGAATAAGGTCAAGCTCATTACAAAAATGATATTCATGCGTTTGTGTCTATGTAATAATTGTTGAGTACATATGACGTGTGATTTTAAAAAAGAAAACAAGGAACTTGAGCAGGAAAAGGAAAAAAAAAAAAAAAAAAAAATTGTGAGATCGTCTAATGAAAACTAATTATCATGGAGCAACCTGCATGCGTGTGGGACTATCTTCCATTCTTCGGCAACATCGTGACGAATTAATGATTTTATTGTATGGAGAGGCAAAATAAATTACATTATTTTTAAATCACTTTCTAGAATGCAATCAGTCAATGAATAACTTTTAAGTTTTCTCATTTATATTTTGTGATTAAAATGAGATCGTTGTTAAAGATAATTAAGTAGTTTCCTCAATTTTGCATATATTTCAAGATTGTACATATATCTTTGAGACTTTTCATATCTCGCTTGACTTTGCATATTCTTGATTGATCCTGGTTGACTATAATTGTTATTTAAAATAGTCATCTAATATACTCATGCACTATTCATCATTAAATACAAAAAATTATACAAAAATTACACAATTCTCTCGTCTTTTTATTTCTTATCTTGGCATCAGAATTAGACTATCAAGGAAATATCCTAATTATTCCTAACAATTGTTTATGCTATATTTTTTTTTTTTGGTCGAAATAAGTAGCTTTCATTACTTGCCAAAAACCGGATAATAAGTAGTTTCAGTATCTAAGCATAAGATTAAGCAATGGGGAGGATTAGCAATCCAACTCGGTGGGAGGGAGCCAGTTCAATGGGCCCTTGGCTGTTTGGTTGGCATCTTTGGGCTGAAAGATGAGCCAAGCTTGAGGATAATACTAACAAAGAAGTGCAGTCGCTTGTGAGGCAGCCCACGGTGCTTCCTATATTTAAGTGTTCAATCCATCCATGCGTAGCATTATCCTAGTTCTATACAAAGTCGAGAGGCCACAAATCCCTGCATTAATTTTTCATCGCAATAAATAGAGTAAGCTAATCAAAGTCATAATTTTCTTGGTCAGGGGAAAATAAAATATGAGAGAAATACCGCTATACTATTCCTTTTCCTTATCCTCGGAAAGTCCATTATTTCTTCTTTTTGGCCGAAGTATGTGCACTATTCATTATTTAATTAGGGTTGGTATAGCATCGGATGCGACCTGCGATTATTCTTGCTGCCGAGGGGCATGAAGACAAAATCATCTGAACTTCCCAACCTTTTTTTTCATATTTTAATTATTGTATATGATAGGTTATCGAAATGTAAGTTTATCTCTTAAAAAACTCGATGATTCTATCGAGATTGGATATGAATAAGGTCAAACTAGTTACACAAATGACACACGTGTCTGTGTCTCCAATATAAATGTTCCTCACATATGACGTGTGATTGTAAAAAGGAAAACACGGAACCAAAGCAGGATATAAAGATTTTTGAGATCGAACCCCTTCGGGAGGAGATAAGAATGATGATTTTACTCTGTGTAAAAGATATTATTTTTATTTATACTATTTTGCCAAAAGTAAGATATTTTAGTTGGGTCATGATATTTTCGGTGAAGAAAGATGATTCAGTTTTGTACTTTCCAAGAAGGGGGATGCTGTTTTCACGCCAGACATGGCTGGAAAAACCTTTTGTGTTTGTGCCAATTTAGTCCTAAACCTTTTTTTTGGTGCCAATTTAGTCCTAAACCTTTTATTTATTATTGGATTTTGCTTGACCGGACGCCGGCCTACGGACGTGGACAATTTTTAATATTTTTTATTCTTCTTAAATATTTTTTTATTCTTTTTTAATATTTTTTCTATTTTCTCTTTATTCTTTTTTTTCTTTCTTTCTTTTCTTTTTTTTTTTTTTTTTTTTTCTCTCCTCCTCCTCCGGCCGCCGGCCGGGACACGGCGACCCGCCGAGGAGACGGCCGGGCGAGGCTCGCCGCCGCCCGCCAGCCGCCGCGAGGGCGGCCCGCGCCGGGCGCGCCGGCGAAGCTCGACCCTCGCCGGCCGGCACGAGGTCGCGATTCGGCGAGGTCGAGCCTCGCCGGCCATGGGCGAGGCTCGACCCTCGCCCCGATGCGAGGCGAGCCTCGCCGCCTGGCCGGAGGCCGCCGCGCCGGATCCGGCGAGGGTCGAGCTCGCCCATGGCCGACGAGGCTCGACCCGCCGAATCCGCGGCCTCGGGCGGCGGCGGCGGCGAGGGCGAGCCTCGCCGCCCGCCGCGAGGCCGCCCGCGGCCGGGCCGGGCAAGGTGGCCGGGCGAGGCTCGCCGGGCCGTCTCCTCTCCGGCCGGTCGCGTGGTCGACGGCCGGCTGAGGGAGGAGGAGAGAAAAAAAAAGAAAAAGAAAAAAGAAAAAAAGAAAAAAAGAGAAAAGAGAAAAAAAGAATAAAGAGAAAATAAAAAATAGAAAAAATAGAAAAATATTAAAAATATTAAAAATTGTCCACGCCACCACGGCCGGCCCGGCCCAAGCAAAATCCGGCCAAAAGGACAATCGGCACTAAATAAAAAGGTTTAGGACTAAATTGGCACCAAAAAGGTTTAGGACTAAACCGGCACGAACACAAAAGGTTTAGGACTTTTTTGGCACTTCTCCCCTGGAAAAACAGGGCCTAAATCGACTTTTTAAGGTAAAAATACGTAAATGCAATAATAGAAAAAGTAATTAACAGATTATAAATCCGTAATCTATAATACAGGAAAAAAACAGCTCAAAATAATTTAGACCAATTAATCGAGTCAAATGTCCAATCTATAATCTTACCCTTATGCATATATTTGATGTATTGACATCATTAATGATGTGCAATTAACTAATTAATTAATATTTGGTGATTCTCGGGTGCAATTAACTAATTTGTCTAGAATGCGAATGAACTAGTATCAATTCATTCCAGCCTTCTTTTTGTAGTGATTCTCGAGGTGCACTTTTGGATTGATCGATTATTTCTATGGAGTTTAACAAGTAATTACTACTCCACGAGAGGAATCTTCTTGTCGTGCAAGGATCAAGAGCTTCTAAAGAAAATGAATGAGGTGCATTTTTCTACTATTTCTTTAATCTTTAGATTATGGTTTGAATTAAGACCGGGTAAATATTACTTTGCTCTTCGTATGGATAATCACTATACCCTTTTATTTATCTATCTTGTGGATATTAAATTAACTTCTACGTGATAATGAGGTAAAATAATCAAATAAGAAGTTATTGTTCTTTAAATTTTGAGCTGTGTAAAAGAGCACTATACGAAGAAGGAAAGGTCCGCCCTTCATTTACTTGTTCGAGTATGGATTGTTCATTGTATCGATTTTTCCCCAATAATAATTTGACGGGGGACTCTTAATTCTCGCAAATCCCGATTAATTAAAAACATTGAGAGAGAGAGAGAGAGAGGACCTTGAAGACTAATGAAAATTATTCTAATGCGAAGTAAATTTGATAGAATTTGTTGAAAATTATTCTCTCTGTTATGCAGTGCTAAGCACATTTCTTTTTTCCCGTTTTTTTGCTTTTTTAGTCTTAAAGATAGTGCTCATTGAAATACTTCGGTTAGTGCAGACACAACAGAAGCTTCAGAACAAATAAGAGGCTATGACAAATTTCTCCCTGGTTACTTTTGCAGATTGTACGCACACAAGCATCAACCAAATTTGGTCGCCAGGGCTCTTTGCAAATCGCAAAAGCGACTCCTATTGACATTTTGCTATTCTTTTGTCCATTTCGCTTTCTTTTTTTTTTAGCCAAGTGTTACTGGGCTTGTTTATTGTGTTAAAGTTTAAGTGATATTATAAATCTAATCTTCACTCGCGTAGCAAAAAAAGTATTACAAACGAATCATCATAATTCGAATGAAGTTTCATATTTGGAGACTAGAAAATATGTTCCTTATAAACGTGCTTATTTTTGTGGCGTCTTCTTTTTCTTGAGCAATTATGAAATGAAGTCCATCCCGCATGCAGGACTAAAAATAGTTTTCTTACTGATGGTTTTATTAGTGATGGGCTTAAGGCCCATCCGCCGATGTTGGGCTTAAGGTGGTGATGGGCTTAAGGCCCATCCGCCCATGTTGGGCTTAAGGTAGTAATGGGCTTAAGGCCCGTCCGCCCATGATGGGCCTAAGGGCCCGGCCCACAAGAATTAGGCCCTTGGATGGAGGGACCTATAAAAGGGATGAGAGAGAGAGAGAGGAACGTACCTTTTGGCAAAATCTCATTCTTCCTCCTACTCTCTCAAGAACACTCCCAAGAAGAAAGATTTCTTTAAGAGGCGACACCATCTTCATTCCAAGGCGAATTGTCGTATCTAACAAACAGGATCGTTTCTCTTCTTCATATCCGGCGTCGGTGTCTAATCGTGGCTAACAAGGTACGCTCGAATCCGTGGTGTCTTTACGATCGGTGATACGTGTTTATTCCCGGACTTATCTTCCGCATTCGTTTTAGGGATTCGATTTAGTGTCGAATCCGGTTTTCGGGGATCCGTTATTCCCAACACTTACTTAATCAGTGCCAGCCACATCTCTCCGCGCGCACGAAATAAAAAAGCAACATAAAGATCAGAAACAAAAGCTCCTACAAGGATTTTCCCGTTTCTATTTTAATTTTCACCTCTGATCATTTATAGTTTTATAATTGTGGTATGGTCAATGAATGGATTAAATTAACCAATCTATTTATTATTCTCTCACCCATTTACTATACATAGTGAGCATCCACGATAGGCAATAATGACCGCAACCATCGTGAGGGACCACATCAAGAGGCCACTAGTGATCACGGGGATGAGAACTTATTGATGAAGTCATGCATGTGAGAAGTGACCTCCTCAGGCTTCTCTTGCTAGAGGAAATGAGCCACTCCTTCAATCACCATCACCTCTTCCAAGTTGGGCACCGCCTACGTGAACCCATCACAGTGGATATACTCTGTCACGCTGAGGATGTGATAGGTGAGGTCAATGTCCCCCACTATAAATTTCACTAGCACTTCGATTCGCGCTCTAGTTCACAGTGTTAACAACTTCCAGTTGTTGCATCCATAAAGGAGTCTATCAGCAATCTAAATAAATCTAAGATATCACTTTGATTGCTATGCCAACCAAAAACAAAGGAAGGAAAAGATTGAACTAGCAATATGTAATTTTTGCTCGATGCCCATTATCATTTTTACTAGCAATAAGTCCATCCGGTGGTGCCACAAGTACCAAAGCTTTGGGAAGCCACATATGAAGAGGAACGTGTCAGGGCTATCGCTGAACGGCACTATGTGCATGTTTATACCATTGGTGCAAATCGTTGCATGCTCGATCTCCTTTATTTTTTGTTTTTATGCTTTCCCACTTTCTTTCTTTCTTTTCCCGCTCTCTATTGAACAAGATTTGTGAGGGTAGGAGAGAAGATGAAGCAATGAAACAATTTGGATGTCGACATGATGTTGTCTTCGAAATCAACACCTTATGTCAAATTGTCTCCACCCCAACCCCCTAAGAAGATGATGATTTAAACCCCCCACCTGCCTATTTTCATGTGAAAAGGATGGCCATTGAGGCAAAATTATATAGTATTTTATTTGGAGCATAACTACTCCCTTCCTCATTTTAATGTCACAATAAATGATAATATCTAAGCATTGCTGCCACACATTTCACCATTGCCTCACATTTCATGGTCATACCATACAGATGTCTTAATTTTTTTAATATATCTCCACATGTAAATTTGATAATAATAATAATAAAAATAAAAAGAGTGGCAATAAAATGTATTAAGCAAAAAGGGAAACTTGAAACATAAATATCGAAAATATTCAAGAAGATTCTTGACAGCCTTGTTAGCATAATCCGTCTGATGTAATACATATAGATTTTGTTTTAATATATTTTTCAACTCGTAGCATTTGGTTAGGTAAAAAGTAGGAATAATAATAGAATGAACTATGTGTGTGTGTGTGTGTGTGTGAGAGAGAGAGAGAGAGAGAGAGAGAGAGAGAGGCCAAATCACTCTTTTCCCTATTCCAACCAAATTTGTTACATATACATTTAATTTGGTGGACTCTTGTTCGATGACAGAATCATGAGCGGTACTTGGGCTGGAGCTCACTCGTCTATGAGGGGCCGGGCTTTAGCGATGGCCTGTGGTGCTGGCAAAAATGATTGAGCCCAATGCCTCACGCTCGCTTTTCTCATTATAAGATCTCCACCCCGTCAAATATTCTTCAAACTATACCAAGTATGATATATTTACTCTAAACTCTTTTCTTGTGACATAAAAAAACCTTAAACTTGTACTTATATGATATATTTACCCTCCATCAAAATCTTTTTAGGTGATTTTTTAGCCAAAACAACAACATTCATGGATGCCATGAAAACACTATTTAATTTCTAGTGTCAATGTAGGTAGATTATTAACAATTCTAATTGATAGAATTTTGATGGAGGTAAATGTGTTACACAGGTGTAGGTTTGAAATTTTTCGTGTCATAGAAATAAGTTTAGGATAAATATATCATAGTGGGCATTGTTTAAGTTTTTTTTTTTTTTTTGGTAGTTTTTGCCCTATAAGATAAGTTAAACAATCATAGACAAATCCAAAATGTTGGCTTAATATATAGTAACATTATCAACACTTATGGTATTTAAAAAAAAATGTGAGATTTTAGTTTCAACTATGGGCGATTAGCTCTAGAGTGGATAGGTTCCAAACTTGAAATTTGCAACCTACCGTCTTATAATTGGCTCTTAGTTTTTGGAACTTGGAACCTATCTATTTGTCTTGGAACCAACCTTAAACCTATATTTTTTCCAATCCGGTTCTAAGGTTTACCCTTTTTTTGCTTCATTCAAAAAAAAAAAAAAAAAAAAAAAACACGATAAATAACGGTTGTAGTAAAATAATGTGAGTAACAAAAATGGCTCAAAGTAAAATATCAATACAAAACAAACAGAAATAGAAAACAATATGGAAATTAAGCTTGTTTAAGAAAAATAGATCATTTTCTTCCAACTTTATTAAATTGGTTTTAACAAGTTCCCAAGTGAATGAGTTCAACACCAAAACCTAAAACCTACCTACCCGCACAGGTTCCAAAAAATTGGAACTAAGAACCGGTCATGTTTCTATTGGAACTAGAAACCAAAGCTGTTTCCATGGGTGATCAATTTGGTTTCCAAATAGAACTAGACAGATTGTACAAACTTAGTTTCAACCACACTCAAAATAATCTCTAAGTCCGCATTTGGTTATCCAGACCTTTTCCCCCAATGAGTTAGGATCCGATAGGAAAAGCAAGTTATAGGATCTCTAATGTCCTGTTATCATTTAATGAATGAGCGAAAATAAAATGGATGTGATATACTAACCGATCAAGGTTCGGTGTGAATATGATAAACCTAGATTACACATGAGAACTTAAATATATTTTTGAGATTTGGGAAAAATGATTGGCCTAGACATGAGAAATGTTCGTTCAACCTGCTGGATCACCATGGGACAGGCACACCTGCGTGGGAGTCGCCGTTGCATGAGGACAGGGACGATGTCATGGTGGGTATGGCAACCCACCTGTGTGGCGGTTGTGGGCTTCATCGTGGCAATGTTGCGAAAACCTTTCCATGTTGGAGGATCAAGCAAGAAATCCAGGAATAGACAGCCATTAACACGCTTCCGGTATGTGAATGGTCCGGCTCGCCCACTCACCCCACTCCACTCAGCTCGCTCTCTCCTTTTCCCACTCTCTTCTTCTACCGCCAGAACCTCCCACCCACGTCTCACTTTCGGTTTTACCCACCAAACCACCACATTTCCTCCTCTCTCTACCAACTCCTTCGCGACCCGGCCCCCCTGCACCGTCGCCTACTCCTCTCGTGTGCCCGAGCCCAGCCCTAATTCCACCGAGGACAGGTCGACGATCCGACCCCAATGTGCAGAGCCTGAGAGACGGCAACGAGGGATCCGGTCGCAAGAGTTCGCTACCCAAGACGAGATATAGGCATCAGGTGTGTGTTGTGAAGGTTCTGAGCTCTAAATTTTGGATTTGGAATGAATTCTGAGGATTGTTTGGGAGAGGAAAATGAAGGGAACTGAGACTTGGAAAATTGAGTTCTTGCATTTGGGCTTGATGATCATCTGTTTTGTTGCCCACAAAATGTGGTAATGAAAGAGAATCGAAGGATTGGGGTAGGGACCACGGTTTCGACTCTCACGTCACGGTTAAAAGTCTGAGAGTAAGTTGAGAATTATAGTATGATAAAAAAAAAAAAATTGAAACCTAATTTGTTATGGTATAATCTGTGCACGTTCAATGTTTGTGATGTATATGTAATGTTATGGCTTAAGCTAATTACTTTTTCTATTCATGCTAATTGAGGGTGGATCGGAGTTTCCCTTGCATAAGGCATTGTTTTATGATTTAAAATGACCTCGTGTCCCTTGAGTCAAGTTTAAGAAACTTTGGGTATTTTTTGCAATGATGATGTGCGTACGGTTAAATTGTCGCAGTGGAATCCGAAGGTATGTCTTATATGAATGTTGATCGTAATCCTTGGGCTTGTTTCTTTGCAAATTTATTCTCACAAACCTACATGGGAGGCTTCATTGGCTCGGTGTTCCCTCCCCCAAGCAAAATGCTTGGTGACACTCACGAGCATCGACGAATTAGTGGATGATGATAGCTTTTAATAGGTTGTGTGATACTTGTTTTGTTTTAACTCTAGAACAGCCTTCACAATATCTTACCTTTTTATCCCATAGATTTTCTAGCCTAATGTTGTAATTCTAATTCACATCTTATTGGTTTTCGTTCTAAAAAGCACAAAATATCGACTATTATACTTGAGGAGAAGAGTATTTTGACATATATTTTATGGCAAATTCTTGTAGTGGAAGTGAAGGTCTTTAGTGTACATTAATGCTCTTTTGATCGGTATCATTTGATACAAATCTAAATGATCAATTTAATTTCATCTCCATCCGTGGTTGGTTTCTAATGGTCAATCCTACGGGCATCCTTTACGTCATGTGCTTAGGCATGTTTTTATTTAAAATAGAAAATCAATTTTTGGAAAATTTTACGGTTTTTTGGGAAAATGGTTTTAATTTTTTTACGTTTTGTGATGTTTATGTGACCAAAAACATTCTAGTATTTGGATCTTATTTGGAAATTAATTTCAACCTCATGCTCGGTTGGTCAGAGAAAAAAAAAAAAAAAAAAGACTAAAATTATTGGATAGAAAAAACCATTTCTTAAAATAATTTTATTTTCTTCAGCTTTTTATTTGAAAAATAATTTCAACCTCATGCCCAAAAAAAAAAAAAAAAAACTAATCAAAATTCAAAACCATTTCTTCAAATTTTAAAGGTAATTTAGATTGTATCCGTTAAATTTGAGCAGATGTGCCGGAAGACCGCACTAAAGGTAATGCTAATCTTCAACTTTTATACGATGTCGAAGATTTTATTTTCTAGTATTTATCTTATTTGGAAAATAATTTCAACCTCATGCCCAAAAAAAAAAAAACAAAAACAAAACAAAACCATTTCTTAAAATAATTTTATTTTTTAGTTTGTTATTTTATTTTTTTTCTTTCCTTCTTCCTCCTTCATCAGTTTCTGGGTCTCGACAAGCCATTGGGCCATCGCCGAGGCCCGACGAGGGCCGACCTAGGGCAAGGTTGGGCCTTGCTAGCCTTGGCGAGACTTGAGCTCACTTGAGGCCACCCCTTGCCTATCTGTGTCAACCCACCCCTATGGCCTGTCATTAAGGCCCGGGACCCACAGAGGAGGAAGAAGTAAAAGAAAAATGAAAAAAAAATATTTGAAAATTTGATTTTTTAAATAAAAAAATTCTGACAAAAAATAAAAGATGAGCAATTTCGGAAAATGTTTTCACCTTCTTAGAATTAGGAATTCACTTTAGTAATTTTATGTATGTATATTTTCCTTAACTAGAAAGTGTTTTCGGTTGATTAATCATTTTCAATGAACTAATTGGGTGCAAGTTCGCTAGGATAACACTTACTCTCAAACAAACATACCTATATAGAGGATATGAGTTTGGTCCTTAGGTTGCTTTTCACTATCGGATCAAAATAAACAGCATCAACTTATGGACTTACGGAATGATGGAAGGGAATAAAAGAAAATTAATAAAAAAGGGAAAATAATAATAAGAAAATGTAAATAAAAATGAAGAAGAAGGACCCAGATTTTAAATGAACAAATGAAACCTTCAAAAGGATCTTCTTAATTTTTGAAGAATGAGGGTCAAGCAGATTGATCGAGAAATATCTCCTGTTCTTGTTATAAAATTGTGCTTAGATTCACAAATATTTTAGTAAAAGGAAAATCTTCTCCTTAGAGAATAATTCAAAATGAAAAGTGTTAAATTGGTGATCCTAGTTACTCTTGGGACAAAAGGAGGAGGAGATTCTCAAACGAGTAAAAGGATCTAATAACTTGGAAATAATTGAACGTTGAAAATGTCATGTACGATTCTCTAGAGTGACAGGAAGGATGACTTGTAGGAATCATAACCATTCAAACGGAGATCCGTAGGCCGTAGAATCACCCTGTGTCCTCCGTGCGAACTGGGGACGATGGGAACATAAATTCGATCATCAAAGCGGACGGACCGACCACAGTCGAAGGCATTTAAAAATGGAGGAACGCGCTCTGTCGCACGGCCCTCCTGCGCCATCTGCCACCCTCCCTCATCTCTCTCCCTCATCTCTCTCTCTCTCTCTCTCTCTCTCTGTGAGAACTTCGTTGCTCTGTTTGGCACCAGCTCGGGTGGCGTGTCGCCAGAAAGCAAATGAGGAAGACGGTCCCCTTCTGAGGAGGTGGGGTTTCTTCCCCGGTTCGCGATTCAGACGCTCCGCATTTACCTCCCCCCATTTACTTCACTCCAACTGTGCTCCGAACTTTTCCTCTCCCCCTTCTATACAAATCCCCCCAACCTTACCTCCTCGTCTCCCCCACCAGTAAAGTGAAACTTCGACTCCTTTTCGCAGATACAGAGAGAGAATGGCGAGGACGTTGTGTGCGGTGCTTGTCGTTGCTCTTGCCCTGGCCGCGATCCACGCCGCGGCTGCCAGGAACATGCCGAGCGGTGGCACCGGGCTTGGCGACCAGAAGGACTTCGCGACCTACGGCGGCTTCGGCGGCACCGGCGGCGGGATCCCGGTGTTTGGCGGATTCGGAGGGGCCGGAGGGATGGGCGGGCCAAGGCGGCGGGGGCGGCTTCGGCGGTGGGGGCGGCTTTGGCGGCGGGGGCGGGATGGGGGCGGGGGCGGAGGTGGCTTTGGGGGCGGAGCCGGTGGAGGATCCGGCGATCTTCCTCTACCTTGATTGGATTCATGAAGTCGGAGCTTCGCTTTTGCGAGTCCGTTTGTTCTGTTGTTCTGTTGAAGTCGCGTCTCCGCGCGCACGCTCGTGCTTTTCAGTCGTTCCTTCTTGTCTCAGCAATCGTGCATGTCGTTCTGGTGTCGGCCAGTTCAGTTGTTTCCACGTGTTTCTGTCGTTTGAAATCGTTAAGCATATCCGAATTAGAATATAATGATTGCTTCGAGCGTCGTCACTACTTTCTTCCTCTAATTTTCTAAAAGAGAGTACAAAAAGTTGGCTTTGGAATTGATATATTGAACGATCAATGAAGTTGATCAACTCTTCTAAGTGGTTAATACGACCCGCTTATTTAAATATTAAAAATTCAGTGTGATAAGTTGTTGCTTATTACGTAAATTATGCGAGCCAATTTTTTTAGCATTATTTGAAAAGGGGAAATAAAGAGGAAAGGAAATGAAAGTGGTGCATCCAGCATCGATCCGAGCCCACAAAATCTCACCTTTGCTTCGTTTGTCCGATCAAAGAGAAGTTATCGGATTTGTGGTAAAGATTAGAATGAATATAGTTTCATAGTAAAATTGACAATCAGAGTAACGAATCAATCTGACTTCAAATCCTAGTGAGTCTTGATCCCATTTTCATACTATATAGTTCATTTTCTGGTTTTTGGATACTACCCAACCAAAGTGGATCAAAAATTGGGAATTGAAAACCGCATTGGGAATCTATGAAACCCTAAAAAAGGAATTATTTGTGCCTAGACTCCAATCTCCAGGCTTGGTCGCTTGGACACATTCCCTTGTTTAGCTTCATCGCAAATCATCTCTCTTCGCTTCTCTCTCTCCATCATTATTGTTGTCGTTATCTTCTCTCCTATCTAGTTCTAAGACCAACAAAAAAAAAAAAAAAAAAACCTGGAATCACTTACCCTTGATAAAGACTGGTCAATGGATGGGCCTAGGGTTGAGCTTAAATATCGACTATAAAGTCCTTCAACGCACCTTTCTTGTTGATGATTTAAACATATTAAATTTCACTCATACGATGATCGAACCTGGAATGGCCCATGCAAGCCTATGTGGGCGGCTAGAGCCTAATCAGGAGATCACGGGTCCCACGCCTGCCTAATTTGTGGTTTAGGCCTTGCTAACTTGAGCTGGCTTAGACGGGTCGGTTAGCCAAAGTAAGTCACTAAACTCACGATCACAAGTCTAGTGTGATACTCGTTAGTCATGAATTTGCCGAATTTGTGAGACTCAGATTTGAATCAAAGTGATAAAAGACTCTTCGGACTCCAAGCACTGGACAAGGTTAGTAGTCACTAGTCATATCAAATTTGCCTCTATAGCTGGGCAGTTTCGATTGCCTTATTATAACCGGAGGTAATCTAGAGATGCGAGAGCCCACGGATCATCCGGGTGATGACCCGAATACATCGGAGCCCGATTCGAGCGCCCTAGTTTCTGCTCTTAATCGTCACAGTATCGCAGCTCGCGAGGCTGCTCTGCTCTGTTCGGCTGCTATCACGTACTTTCCTCCTTCCGATCGCCTTTTCCTGCGACACAGTCCCGAGGCGAGTCCTTCTTCGTTAACGCGGCCTGATTACCGAGCGTTGAACCCGCGCTCCCCAGCTTTCATCGAGCTCGAAAGGTGCCCCCGCGAAAATGGGTCCTCGACAATGCCGGGTCTGCAACGAAGCGCAGTCGAAATACAAGTGCCCTTCCTGTCTCGTCCCTTAGTAAGTGGAAACGCCCTCCTCGGCCCTCGCTCTCGGGAGCGATTTCAGTTGCGATTTCGAAAAGCCCCGTCGAGTTCTGTTCTTGAACTGTTTTCTTGTTTGTGGTCGTTTGCTTTTGGGCGCAGCTGTTCGTTGGCCTGTTTCAAGAGACATAAAGGTATTATTGGGCTCTTTGATTTCTTTTCGTATCTGTGTTGCATCTGTAAGTTGCATGGCGAAGTTTTTGAAATTGGGCAAGAATTTGATGTTTGCTTAAACCTTGGGAGGATCGTGTGGACTGGAGAAATTGCGGCCCTTGCAGGGGGTGTAAGTAGAAAGGAACAAGAAGGTGATTATGGTCAAATTTGCCATGTCGCGCTAAGCGAACTAGGACACATTTTCTATCGATGGGTTTCTGTTCCTTCCACTTTTTTTGGCCTGAGTTGTTTTGATGCGCAGCTTCCCGCATTTTGAGTGAAACGCGTGTTGGGTGTTGTCTTAGGGAACAGCAGATGTACATGTACCGAACCATAGGTTTGTGACCAGAAAATTGCGTGTTCAAATCTTGTTTGCTGCACTCTTCAATGTCTTGAATGCAAACTAGAGTGTACCAAAACATGTCATTTGCAAGACTAGCAATGGCATGATATTCACCTTTGCTGCTTTCATTTTTCGATTTCATGCCTTGAGCACTCTCTATTTAGGCTCCTTTTTCAACTTTAAAAATTAAGAGCTAAACCTTCTAAACTGATGCATCCTCGTCAGTTAAGATATCCGACTGATTTGGCTGCACGTTGCTTGTTATCAAAATGTCCTAGGAGCAGATTGGATGCAACTTCTGTAGTTGTCTCAGAATATGAATGCATTATAGATTGGCATAGAAGGCAAAAATTATAGGCTATACACGATAAACTTGCATGAGATCATCAGAGAAAGAGAAGTCATACCTCTTCTCTCACCTACTGTTTATAAATGTAAGGTTTGGGGTGCTCTCTTTTCTTTGAAAATAATGAGATAATGGAACTTCTTTACGGTTGCAGAAGCTCCTTGTGTCAAGCCAGTGTCTCCTGACCATAGTGAAGGTAAATAAACCGCCCATGATTCTGTGTTTGCTTTTTTAATTAGCTGTAAGTTCATTTCAGATTTCACCTCATCTTACATCAGCCATCACTTTTATCTGCTTTCTGCAGAGTGAGAGCTGACACACCCATTTCATTATTTTTTTCCAATATGTAAATTTTATGCTCCTCTGTTCCCTGCCAATGAATCCCTGGAGAACAGGGGAGGATGAGGTTGGGAAATGCAAATGCTTTGAATATGTTTCTTCAATCCACCCTTGATTTTTCCTTCAGAAACAAAAATCAACAACCATTTTATCTTTTTTCAGCTGGATTTCATTGAATTAAGCTTTATGATGAGTAACGTATTTGTGCCTGAAAGTGATGTGTAGTGATTGAAAAATCGGGTTGACTTTTAGTAATTCATCAGAGAGCCATAAACTTAATTTTTCATATCTCAGCTGCAAGTCGGGAATTGCCCGGGTACAGACCTTTAAACATTGATGACCCAAATGACGTGGTGCAGCAGGGGCAACTAGAATCATTAGGTATGGTTTCGCTGCTATCTCAGTACTCTCCTCATCTTAAACATCAATCTTCAGGCTACTATGAAAGCAAATTTTGGTGTGTTGCACTTCTGGCAAATCATATGTGCATTGAGGACTCAAAATATCGAAAAGATAGCAATGAACATTATCATATAGATGTGCGTAAGTGTTTGTTATTGATGGACTTGTAGATTCAATTACTTCGATAGGTTGCCCAGTTTATATTACATGTGGGTTGAATTATATGAATATGTGTTGAATTGGAGCACTCATGCAACTTTCAAAATTGAGCAACTATTGAAAATTGAGTTGTGAACAGCTTCTTCTTCTGAAATTCGTGATGCACTCAAGGATGAAAGCCTTCAGAAACTTATTTCCAAAATCGATGGTTCAGGAGATCCAGATAGCGTGAGTGTACTGACTCATATCATTTGCCTTATCTAATTGACTGCCGATTATAACATTGGGCCAGTTTGCTTTTTACTATAACCGACACCATTTGAGAGGGAGATGCAGTAGTGTTGAAAGGTTCTTTTCCCTCTTTTATTAGGATCTTGAAAAGGCAATGGAAGTGGAGGCATTCCGCCTATTTGCTGACAAGGTATGAGGATGGACCAATCAATTGCTGCGTACAAATTAATATTTCATTGAATAAGATGGTGAGCTGCATGATGATCTGACGTCTTTCTCTTCCCTTCTTTTTCTTTCGATCTTGTTTGGTTCTTAGATCTTGTCTGCAATCGGTCCGTAATCATGGAACTGGATGAGTAAAACCCGCAGCTCGATGCCAAAAGTTTTGTGTTCCTACCTTCAAATGGTCGAAAGGAACGCTACCGCTTTGCCTTCTGAAAATGTCTCGGTGGAATACGTGGCTTTTATTCCACCTTGCCCCGGTAATTGAGGAGGCTCTATGAGCCATGAGTCACAGCATACCATCATCATCTTATTCGCCTTTAAGGGGAGTCTCTCTTCCTGTGATCTTACAAGTTGTAACGACCATAAAATCTTCGATTATGCTGATTAGGTAGCTAAATTTACGTCTTTGATTACCTGATTGACCTCTCCACTGAAAAGCTTTCTTATGTTCAAGGCTGTACATGGAGTTTACACGATGGATGAATTTTTTGATCCGTTTGACCGATGCCATTTCCTTTACTTCCTGGATTCAACCGATTCAATGTGTATCTTCGTTTTATCCATAGGCTCATGTATAAAGAATAGGGTCTTTGGAAAGGAATGGGTCCCACATGGATCTCAGGTCCTATATAAATGATATAAATGACATTATATTTGACATTAGATTAGATGATTCAAATTCATTTTATATATAAGATTAAAACGCGATTCTACATGAATCACATTACATTTGACATTAGATTTGATGATTCAAATTCATTTTATATGTGACGTAAAAACGCACCGAATACTTGCAGCTAACGCTGAGCATATGAGATGTTAGCCTGCTGTTTTGACCAGAGGTAACAGTGTCCCTTAGCTTTGCTTACTTGAAAACTTATAAGACAGCTTTATTATAAAGACAACGGTTGTCTTATGAAAATCAGTGTGACCGACTGCTATAAGCTTGACTGACTCTATTTTATCACTCAACTTCTGTTCTTAAAATGGCTATCTGCCATGAAAGACTGGTCATCTGACTGTTATTTTAATGAAATTGGAGATTGATAAATCAAAGAACCACCATTCTTGAATTGCTGGTCACTCATAAAGCTCTCCGACCAAACTATGATCATCTTGACTTTTACAAACGAAAAAAGAAAGCAAGGAAAAGAAGAGAACACGCAAATCGTTATCACCTTATCTGGATACTGTATATATACTCCATTCGCATCAATTTAAGCCAGGGAATTGGATAAGAAATACACAAACAAAAAGGCCCGCGGCACAATTTTTCCTCCTTATAATTTGAAATACAACAAAAGAATCAGCATCGCATAAATTATTTCGGCACCATTATTTCGGCTTCTGTGGTGCTCCGCAATATTCCACGGCATCTTGGATTGGGGACTAAAGCAGAGGGAGAAGGGGCATATGGTGACCGACTATACATGCGGACATGAAATTATGCGAAAAGAATACTCACTTTACATTCTACATGGCTCATGCTTTCTGGCTTTCTTATCTGGACGAGTGGCCACTCTTGCTGGTAATATGTTTGACTATATAAAGAAATATCTCTTGCCGTCCTCCAGCAGCATCAGAGCATGATTCTGCTGATTCTTGGCTCAGACTTTGCATATGAGGCTCATTATATTTGTGGCCACAACAAAAGAAGCTCGACTTAGATCGTTCCAATGAAAAGATCAAATTAGAGCGAGGTCCCGAGGAATAGGTGGGAAGGGCAACTTTCACCTCCCTGCATTACCTTTTTCTCTTCCAGGTCTGCAATGATTGATGCACTTACTAATTGGCGGCATCCATCCCACCTGCTCCCAGGCTACGCCAATAATACACGGCTGACTTTTAGCTCGCAGAGGATCTGGGGTTGAAATTTTCCAGGCTTCAAGTACTTCAAAACTTACCATGACAAGGTAGCATATGAAGAAAGTTGGGGAAAAAAAAAGAGCAACCAATTTGATTCTACTGTTGAGTGATAATTACATTTTAGCCGTGTCAAGGGAAAATTTCCAGCTGAGGGGGAAAAGCTTGCTTCTCTGATGTTAGTATTCTATTCTACTTCTGTACCCTACAAAACTTGGATGGCAAGAGCCCTTCCGGATATTTCTGCGAAAGCTCAGCCTGCACAGCACATGCCATTATTTAACTAGTGAAGCAAGCAATATCCAGAAAAACCATAATCAAAATGAAGATCCCGTGACAAATTGAACAAACAGAAAATGGCATCTGATAAGTGTGAGGCCTATGTTCCAACTGTCTAGACTTCAGTGGTTTTCATTCAATGCAAAGAGAAAGGGCAAAGAAAGAGAAAAAGGGTTAATACTACCCAAAAAAAAAAACTGCACGCCTGTGATAATATTATCCCATACTAATTTTTTAACCATTAAAAACTCAACTAGTACATCTTTGACAAATTTACCCCAAACTAATTTTTTAAACACCAAAAACTCCAAACTAATAAATTTTAACACATTTACCCTTCGTTAGTTTTCATTAAATTAAATTAATACCATGAAAAACCACATATTGGTATACCTATGACAAATGGTAAAACCCCAAACTAGTATACCATCAACTGTCACGTGTTATACAACTTAATAATTTGATGGTAAAATTTAATAAAAACTAACAAAGGGTAACTTTGTCATAAGTGTACCAGTTTTGAGTTTCTTATGGTGCTAACCCGAAAAGGAAAGCACTAATAAAGGCATAAAAAATTATTATAGAAGGCCGTGGCTGATAAATCATGAAAGTGATAATGTGTAAAAAACCTATGACCAAAATCTCCTCCCCTTGGAAGGAAAACATGTTATTGGTCAATCAATGTCACAATAGTTTTAACCATTTTATTGCATCATAACGAACTACAAGTGAAAGAAACAACGGCTTCAGGTTCAAAACAAGCATATCATTTTGTCGTTGGCAAGGCCTTCTGCCAATCAGATAACTTCAATCTGATAAACAAGGAGATAAAGAAGCATACCTGATGGTTTTTCAAGATTCTCCCCTACTTTGCTGGTGCTTGGCTTGCTGCTACCAGAGGGAGTCTGATTCTGCAGAAGTGCAAGGAAAGTCCTTGGTCAGCAAGTCAGCATAGCTTCCAAATCCATGATGCATAGTTGAGATATGAAATGCAGGCAGATAGACTCCCTAGAAGTCATGCCTCATAAAAACTGTAAACTGATTTTTTGCATGGAACATGCTTACTCTATCCTTTTTAACATAAAAGAGGACATTCAGCCAATTTAAAATGCAGGACTTTCAGTATTACCACATTGCAATTTGCTATTCGTGACAAAAAAGATGTAAAGGAATCATGTACACATATGAAGAAAATAACCTTAGTTCGCATTTACCTGCTGCAGTGGCAACTGCATATGGCGGAGGCCAAAGTACTGTTGGTAAGGATCAATGAAGTTTGGGATCCTTGCCTGATTTTGACTTTGCAAAGCAAGAGAGCTTAACAAATGATCAGACTGGACGGTTGGGGAAATTCTGGATGGATCAGGTGCACGAACATGAGGCATATGAAAGGTTGGCATAGGAAATCTTGGACCCAGATGAGTTCCAGCTGCTGGTGTCGGCAGTGCTGAACCAGATAAAATGTTTGGAAAAGGGCAAATAGGGCGATTCATTCCCATATCCATACCCATAGCCATGCCAATACCCATCCCCATGTGGGGCACGTACTGATGAACACCTGGAAACATCATTGGTATGACACCACATCCCATGGACATCATCTGAAAGCACCAGAAATGTGGTGAATTTTGCTTCATATAGGACGCAACAGGAAACAAAAGTACTATTTTAACCTTATGCATTTCAATGGTTTGATTTCTAGAAAACCTTGAGGTACCAAATGATTCAAAAGCATGCAAACTATATATGTCAAGTGTCAACCAGTTATCTGCATACAACTGCATGATGCCTCTCTCGCCAGAAATTCACGCTGAGGTTAATGTTTCATTCAAGGGCATAAAATTGACACATCACAGAGAATACAATTAGTATGCTTCATTAACATCACATTTTCTTTGGCATACTTTTGGGCATATATATCTAGCCACAAGATACACCAAGGAGGAAACAGAAATCCATTGCTTTAGCTTGAAGAACTAAGATGGCTATGAGAAAACCCAAGAGCTCCACTGGAGAGGAGGTGTTACAAAGAGGAAGGAAAAGTTGAAATCGTCTTTTGCCATTACCACCTTGCTAGATAAGAAGCTCTCAGCCGAACCTACCAATTGAACTGCTCATCATTTAGCTAAGCTATGAGAAGATGTTAATACTTCCCAACGTCCTTAATTCAACATAGATCTATATCTAGCAGCAGAATAGAGTCATAACAGGCAATGAAGTATATGTCACATTACTAAGAATGCTAATTGAGGTAAGTAGGTGAACAGATTACAACTCACAATGTGGCAAAAGAAGAGAATTTCAGGCACAAAACTCAGAATAAACACTTTAATGAGTGAGAAAATCATGCTATTGGGATGAGGATACACCACTCCTACGCAGCAGAGAAATGCTTTCAACTAACCAAATGTTTCTTAGGTACAAGCAAAGCCGTAAGAGCACGCCCAGCAAAATAAGATTCAGCTTGTTCTGCTAACATCAGCAACGCAGACTAATCCTCACAAAAATTAATGCTCGCAGATAAGAAATAAACAAATTCCATACGTCATGATAACAATTATTAAACAAAAAAGACAAAAAAACAAAAAACAAAGAATCCTTCTTACTCAGAAAGAATGGAATCGACCCTATACATGTGACCACAGAAAACTCTACCTGCACTTGCATTTGAAGCGACTTCAAGTACTCGATTGCCTCATCCAGCATCGAAGCCTTATCAGACTGAAAATGCAGGAAACACAGATGATGCTATCATTGAGTAGTGAAGAAGGGGCAACAGTAAGCTCAAACAAGGAATACCTTGTTACAATGCGGAATTAATTCTTGTAGAGCCTTCATTTTTTCATTTATCCTATCCCGCCGTCTCTGCACAGAAAACCAACACTATATTTTAACAAATCAACTTCACAGGATACAAATCTCGTTTACTGAAGTCTGTAAATAGTCCTTTCATACGGACCCTCTCTGACAGATTGTGGACCTCTGCAGCTCGAGACCTCTTAGAAGATGTGGAGCCACGTGCTGGTTTCTTTGTATCGGCAGATTCAAGCTCAACATCCTTAGAGAAGAAAGACAAATTATCCAATAAATTCAATGGAGAAACCGGAGTGTCTTTAGTTGCCCCCAAAAAAGAGAAAAAAAAAAAACAAAGCCACCACATAACTGCAATCTTCCATGGTTAATTGCAGTTTACTTCACAAGTCTTATAGGACTTCCTGATGCTGACAATCGGCGAAATAAAACGAGGAAACTAGTCCTGTGACGCACACCGTTATTGGTACTCTCTCTCTCTCTCTCTCTCGACGTATTTCAATTATCATGTATGTTCGGATCCAATGCGCTAACGTCCACCGTAGCCTACATCGCCAACCAATCACCAAACTCTATACGGCTCTCAAACGTGGACGTGGCGCTGTTCGCGGGAGCAGACGGCCACGTGTAGAATAATACCACTGACATTCCCACGCTAACCAACATATCATCTCGGTCGGCAAAACAAGACAGGAAGCTGGATAACTCGGTATCGACTCACCTCGCTGTGGCACTCGTCAGCGTCGGGGTCGGGGTCGGCGTCGGCGTCGGGGTCGGCGTCGGCGTCGGCGTCGGCGTCGGCGTCGATCTCGATCCCCTTCCGCTTCCTGTCCTCCGTCGCCGCCGGCAGCGTCGACGACGACTTCTGAGGTCGCAGAGGCTCAGCGCAGGCGCTGGAGGCGCCCGGCGATGAAGTCACCGTCAACTCGCACGTCCCCATCTCGCGACCGCCGCCATCAGCCGACGACGTGGCCAAGGCCGCCGGTCCACCGTCGACGGTCCCGCGCGAGACGTCGCAATGCAATGCCTCGGAAACCCTAGAGCCGGGCCCCATCGCGGGCGTCCCGCTGGAATCAACCACGGTCGATTCGTTCCCCGCGCGGGACGAATTGGACGGCCCGGATTCGTCGACTCTAGGCCGATTCAGCCTCGAGAAGTGGCCGAAGTTCTCGAATCTCCTCGGAGGAGCCATCGGCGTCGGCGGCTTGGGCGGCGGTTGCTGCCGGAGCTCCACGACAACGGGAGAAGCGCGAGCGGCGGTCGCGGCGGAGACCGTGGACGCCGTGGCGGCCGCGGCGGCGTTGACGTTGGCGCAAGGAGGAGGGTAGAGAAGATCGGGGCAGAAATCGGCGACGAAGGAGGCGTCGTTGAGAGGATAGTGGAGCCAGGAGGCCATCTCGTCTTCCTGCATGAAGAGGTGCTGCTGCTGCTGCTCCTGCTGCTGCTGCTGCTGCTGCTCCTGCTGATGCTGCTGCTGATGGTGAAGGTGAGTCTGGCTCTGGATCGCGCTCAGCTGGTAACCGTCGCAGCCGGAGGGCTCCGATTTCTTGACCGATCGCTGGCTCTGCATAACCACGGGGCCGTTCTGCCACAGCAGCTCCGCGATCTCATCGCCGGCCCTAACCGCAGCCGCGGCCCCGGAACAGAATCAGCAAAAACCAGCATTTTCCGCGGCGCCGGATTCCGGCGACGATCCAGAGAAAAGAAGAGAGGGAAAACAGACAAGAGACACGCGAGAGATACATACACGTCGGGCTTGCGGGGGCGGGGGAAGGAAAGGAGGGAGTAGTCGTCGTCCATGTCGAAGTCGGGGACGCAGTGGCTCATCCTTCCGTCGCGGCCGCAAGGAATCAGCTAGAGACTGCGAGGAACGAATGCGCGGTGTTCATCGGCACGCAAGCGAAAACCACAGAGAGAGAGAGAGAGAGAGAGAGGGAGGGAGGGACGTCGACTATACCAGAACCTCGCGCGGGGGGGGGGGGAGAGAGAGGGAGTGGGGAGAAGATGCTGTTACGGTTGGGTCTTTGGGTTTCGGGATTAAATGCGGGAGCAGAGGTGCAGAAGAGAGAGATGATAAGGTCTTCCTCTCTCTCTCCCCCTAGAGAGAGGGGGAGAGAGTAATAATGGTGGGGAGAGAAGCGGGCAGGGAAGGGGAGGGGAAGAGGACGAAAGGGTATATTTTTGACGGTTTGCACCGTACGCGATGCCACCGTTTGTGCGCGACCCCGCTCCTTTTCCCGAGTCCCGTCCTCTCTCTCTCGCATTTCCCCTCTTTTCTTTTCTTTTCTTTTTTTTTTTTTTTTTTAATTTCATTTAATTAGCTATTTCTTTTTGTTTTATTTTATTTGTTTATTTATTCGTTGGCCCTTTGGATTCTCATTTAAGAGAGAGAGAGAGAGAGAGAGAGAGAGAGATCGTTCTAGGGTCATCAGCTCCGCCGCGCTTGGGCGACTCGAATCGCGGCAGCATCGTTGTTTTCCCTCTTTTGGGACCAATCTTGTCTCCTAAGAGATTGGCCGACATGGATGCCAGAAACGTCATATGCTGTTCCTCCTGTCGCAAGGACCTGGAGTAAGAAATTTGGTCTGTTTGAACACCCACGGGCGGTTGGCTCCACGGTCGTGTGTCGGAATCTATCTTCTATCGAATCACTGATTAAACACATGTGCATAAATCTTAAATTAAATAGTGCTCTACTCTCGAAGGCTGTGTCGTCGTGTGTGAAAAGAGAGTTGTAGTTGTTATTAATGCGACGTGGGACTAGAATTACAAGCCTATCGACCTTTAACCGTACATTTTCATATTGTGAATCTCATGAACATGGTAAGAATGCAAATTAGAATCATACCAAGATCATGTGAAATCAAATTTGTATCACTTATCTAACATTCGGCACATAAAATCTGTTTATTAATCTTAACTCGACTCGGCAAGGTTTAAGGGTAGAATCCCGAAAAGGAAACTCGACCTCTCGCTCCGGCAACAAAAATAACTCAACATCCGAAACATCCCAGAAAAAAGATCACCCCGTGTCCAGGAGAGAAAAAAAAAAAAAAAAAGGCTGAACCTTTCTTCCGTAAGACAAAAAAATTGGTTCCCCATGGCGCAAAATTAAAATTGAAGTGAATCGGCCCACCATTGGGGGGGCTGGCGCTGCGTTGCCGGAATTGGTAAAGCGGAGGTTTTATCCAAATCCAGCAATGGAAAGGGGGATTAAGGAAAGAAAACGGCCTCCATTCAGCTGTCGAAAACGCAAGCAGCCTTTTCAGGATAATATTAAATAAATTCGAACTAAAATAATAAGTTTTCGGGGGGTGGGGCCTCTCGCTTTTAGGAAAGATAGTGACAATTAACGGTAAACTGTCTCCTTAAACGCACTCTTATCCGGCTATTTTAATATCCTTAAATTTTCTTCGTGGGCATTAGTTTAATATTCCTTGCTCTACTTTTTTAGAAAAAAATATGGCAATAAGGGGAGACAGCATATGACCGTACCGCGATTATAGGGAGCAGGAGCTACGTGCGCCAACGTCTCATCTCGCATGACGAATTGCATTTTAACTATTACGAAACCGGTTACATGGTATCGGTTAAGATTGTGCGTGGATAGTTAATGTTTGGATTTGTTCATTCTAATTAGAAATGATTTTTTTTCTGTCGAAAGTAACGTTACATTCATTTTCATAAATAAATAGAGAGAGAGAGAGAGAAACAACACGATCCAACTACAAATCAAGACATATCCTAGACAGTTTCAAAACAAAACAAGTTCTAAATAACAAGATGAATCATCATAAGAAAGTTAATGCTTAAAGAGCGGACCTATGACTTCTTCAAACTAAAATTGGTAGCCAATCCCGAATCTGTATTTAGCAATGAGCATACACTGAGAACTTCATCCGTTATTACAATTTTGCCTTTTGATAGTTTGCACCAAAGTTTGGCGTCTTTAACACCATTGTCGTTCAAAGTTAAAAGGTTGACCAAGTACAATTCTAGCTATGAGAACAAAACCTTCACAAAACTCTTCTAATATCCTGTGAAACTGGATTTGTACACCAACGAAATCCAAGGGAAGCGAAACGCTAATAACGTACACACAAAAATCATTAGATCTAGATTAGATTGGGATAGAAACCTTCGCGAAACAGAAGGGAGAAATTTCTAGGACTGAGTGCGTTTGATTCATAGAAAATCAATGATATAGGAAAATGCTTTCCGATGAAACATTTTTCAGGATACGGTTAGTTTTCTTTTGTTTAGTAATATATGATCGAAAATATTTTCTAATGATCGCCTGGATTGGCTAAGCCCCGAGCTCGCAGACTTGCGTCTTGGCCACTCACCAGGCTGCCGGCAGTCGCCAACGACGAATGAAGAAGGGGGAAGGAGAAAGGAAAAGAAAGAATAGAGCAAAGAAAAGAAATAATAATAAAATTTTCAAAATTTTTAAAAATAATTAAAATTCGATTTTTTTAGAAAAATTATTTTACAAAGATAAACTTTTCATTAACCAAGTATTCTAAAACTAAGAAAACATTTTGGAAAATATTTTCCTGTTTCTTTAAAGTAGAAATCATTTTCTTGAATTTAAGTTTTGGCAGGAAAACATTAAAACATTATCCGTTGACTCATTTTTCTAAGCAAACCAAACGTCGAAAAATAAGAAGAACGTTTTCCCGAAGAATGTTTTTCACGAAAAAACGCATCCTAAAGTACATTAGAAAAGAAAAGCTTCCTGAACGGAAAGAAAGGAAGAAAGAGAAAACAAAGAACCAAATTAGTCAAAGAAAAAGGAAGGGGAGAGAGTGATCTAGCTCAAACTCTCCCTCCCATGGAGATTGGAAAAAAAATATTCTGTGAAAATGAGAGGGAGAGGAGAAGAAGGCTGGTAGCTAGGGTTTCCACAATTGACAATAATTAGAAAGGATTTCATTTTCACACATTTTTTAATCAACTATATATACTTTAAATTTATCCAATCAATCCCTTCTACTATCGCGAATTCTCTTAATAAGTCCCTCAAATTTGCCAGATTCGACTAGCGTGACAGCTAGACGACATCATTGCATGATGCGAATAAGTGTTTTTCGATGCCCAAATATACTAGAAAGTCTGCAATGACGAAAGTTTATTCATGTCGCACTCCAACATTGCTTACATTTACTAGGTGTTCTGCACATCATACTTAATCACATAAATACAAAATATACATACTTTGATTAAAAAAATCGTGAAGGTAAATACACGAAATGTAGAATTTTGTATGCACCTATAAATCGCGATACAAAGATAAATCCAACTAGAGACGGTAGCAAATATTGAGCTAAGCATTTGGAGACAAATTTACCCCAAACCGGTATATTTCCTTTTCAATTTTTTTTCATAAAAAAAAACCGTGCGGCAAATTTTTCCTTTTCTTTTCCAGAAAAGAAGAAAAAGAGACATGAAGTTCCACTGACCAGATCAGGAAAAATAGCGACAAACATAATTGATTTTGGTTCCGGCATTTCAACGAGCATGTGATGTACGAGTCACTCATACCATTCACATGCAAGTTCC
Organism: Eucalyptus marginata; assembly: GCA_014182565.1. Lineage (NCBI taxonomy): Eukaryota > Viridiplantae > Streptophyta > Magnoliopsida > Myrtales > Myrtaceae > Eucalyptus > Eucalyptus marginata. Next base: position 39,702,399 of record CM024595.1, on the reverse strand, counting down.
ATGTTAAAATTTTGACACACTTACGATTCAAGGTAGGAAAGACTACGTAACGCTAATAAGGACATGGACTAACACGAATGACCAGCAAAGCAAGAGTAATATGTAAGCGTACAAACAGATTGCGGACAAGCAATAAACCATGTGGGGTTGAGACATATAAACATAAAGCCAAGTTTGTCACAAACCAAAAACGAGTGAAGCAACCACAATATGTGCACTTCTTTTGTATATGTGCGCAAGCGATCTGTCCATCTTTTAGTTAATGGGCATCCTCTCGGCACAAGAATGAAGTGCACATTTGGTAGTCTTTGAATATTTTCTAATAATGATTCCAATAAAAAGAAAAAAAATCAAGTATTAATGATATGGAGGCAATGTTAGAGTAATCCGGAAAATAAAATTGATTGGACATCACAACTCAGTCAAATTTGGGAAAAAAAAATGCCAAAAAAAATAACGGAAAAAAAAAAAAATGAAAATTTGGGGTGGCCCCTCATCTCATCGAATCAGAACTCCTTCCGATCGTGCTTCGAACCCCGAGCAGACGTGGCAATGATTTGGCGTGCCATGTTGGCCAGTTCACGGACATTCTTCTCACCCACTGCGTCACCCTATCAACCCCACCACCTCGTCCCCCACCCCGCCGCCCACCCTTTTGGAAGATCCTGTACCGGAGATAGGACCGGGAATCACGGGCGGTCCGGACAGGGTTAAACCGGTCAACGCTTGATGGGGGGACCTTCTCAGAGTCTTGCCCGTTGACACCTGGCCCGTCTTCTTCCCATGCGAGGCAAGCAGTAAAGTTGCACAGCAAATTTAATCATTATACCTACTGAGGATGCCGTAGCCGCCCACAGTTTATTCTCGCGGATTGTTAAGCTCCGGCCGTCGATCGCTGCCTATTGCAGCACCTGTCTGTGTCCTGGACTGAGAGATGCGGTTGGCGTAGATGGTCACCCGCCGCAACTGCATGCCGTCGATCCCTTCCAGCTATGGCAGGAATGCTTTGCCAAGCATGATATAGATAACCACGAGGGACGGTAAACAACCTGTCTATTCCGTGGGAAAAAAGTTGATTAGAGGAGAAGATCCAATCAAAAGACAGGTTGAATACTGGTGCTGATGCTCTAATTGTTTCAACGAAATACTTCGGAGAAACCAAAATCAGCCAGGAAGAAAGAAGCAAGGTCTCTGACAAATATATGCAAACTGAGCACTCGTTCTTTCCTAGGATGAGTTCCGTGGAAGACAGCGAGCGTCTATTTCCTGATTATTCCAGGTTGTTTAGGGTGAATTTAATTCAGCTTCTACTTGTGTACCGATTTTGACCTTTCAATGAGCTCGCCAGCACTTGTAAAACAAGTCATCTAAATAGAGCGATGTGAATGCCTTCGAAGAGCAATGCACAGGATTGACAAAAGCAATTCTTGAGGAAGTACCCTTTGACTGGTTTGAGAAAGCCGAACTCCATTGGGTCTCTTCGACTGGTTTAAGATGCTGGATATATGTTACAAAATGAATAATTGATACCCTGTCAACATCTACACTCTGGTTTCCAAATGCTTCACAAGGGGCAGGCAAGAAAGAAGGTAATTGAAACATCAATTCCTCTTGGCAGAGACCCGCAAAGCTAAAGCGAGGGAATACAACTCATTAAACCCATGATAATGCATAGGAAACAATGTCGAATTAGAAAAATTAACAAAATGCAATCACTAGTTTATAGAACTTATATTTGAAAGTTAAAATTTTCTCCTTTCTAATAATGTATTAATACAACTTGAGTTCACCGCCTAGTAAATCCTGGGTCTGTCGCCATTAGAACGACAACATCCTATTCAAAGACTCATTCTCAAAAGTAAATATCAGTGAGGAGGTGATACTCATTAATGGCACAGTATATGGACATAGCAAATTCAAATTAGAAACTCATAATGTCCAGGCCATTTGTCACCATTCTACTTTCTTTATATTGCTTAAGAAGTCGAGGCATGGGTGGTAAGCTACCAAAAAAGGAAAAACGCTCAACATACAGAGATACTTGCATGAAAAGTTTAAGGCTCGTCCATCCAACAGAACATCCACAATAAGTGACCTAGCCGTCTTTGTTTGACAGCACAATCTTAATGAAAATCAACACTCTTTCATCTCTTTTCTTGGACGTAAATTTTCAGATGTGTGCATCTGCATGTGATCCTAGATACTAAATTTTTTTGGCAAAACCTAGGTAACCTCAATAATAACGTTCTTGGAATAGGAACAAAAAAGGTGCAAAGATTTCAAAGAATAAAGAAGATAACAGTCAAGATTTGTACCTCCGTCATACTTTTTATATCAAGAGTTTTCTCATCATCAGCTACCAACAATGGACGATAACCTGCAAGAGTGCACATACACCAGATTGGTAAGAAATAGAAAATCTCATTCAACCTTCATGTGCGCTTATAGATGTAAATGTATCACTAAGACAGAACAATTGTGAAGCAGTGCTCCCTATCAGTTGAAACTGCCTAAGAACAGAAAAGGAAAAAGTTGAAATACTCTAAGAAGACTGGAAAAAAAAAGCCCTATCTATGGAACAAAATCTGTTATTAAAGAAAGCAGTTTGTTGATTACAATGTCTATTGACTCTTCCATCACATCTTTCTAGAAGCATGATGCAGGGGAAAAAATTAACAGGGACATCAAAGAAGAAATGACTAGGCCCAATTACATACAATAATAATCAGGCAATTAACACTTTCAAGAAGTATGAAGGGAAACTAATCAGACCTGGTTTGAAGCATTTGGATAATTAATGACAGAGCAAGTTCCTGAGTGAAAACATAGGGAATCATCTAGCGCCTCTAGCATGATTGTCAAAATCCAATTGACATAATGCATATACATCAGTGAACTACATAAGTCGATGGTTCATGAGATAGTAGAGACTATCAATGTTTGACGAAGCAATAAATATGAGATTAATGGACACTTACGAATATAGGCCAAATAATCCAGCTACAACCTAGTTTAATGAAGACTCCCCACTAGCAAAGAGTATAGTGAGTCATCAGGTTTAACTCCAGCTTCAATCATCTCTTCATACAATGCAAAAGCTTCATCCGATCTCCCAGCCTTGGCTAGACCTGAGATTATTGCTGTGTAAGTGACAAGACTCTTAGGCAAGCCCCTTTCAGACATTTCATGGAACAATTTGAGTGCTTCTTCTAGCTCCCCATAGATACATTCCCCGTGTATGAGGGATGTATAGGTGTACTTGTCTGGCTTCATACCCCGATTTATCATCTCATCTCTCAGATTTTTAGGATCAGCAAGTTTCCCTTTCTTGATATGTCCATCAATTAAAGCATTGTAAGCAATGATATTTGGTGTAATTCCCTTCTCCTTCATATCTTGAAAGATTCTTCTAGCTTCCACTAAGTTTCCATCCTTACAGTATATGTCAATCAAAGTAGTGAAATTAACCAAATTAGGCATCACACCGCTCTCTTCCATTGTGAATAATACCCGTTTTGCTTCCTCGAGCCTATTCAACTTACACAGTCCACTAGCAATTGTGTTGTGAGTAAATTCATCAGCCTCAATCCCTTTATTCTTCATGATCACCAGCACCTCATGAGCTTCATCAATCATTCCATTTCTGCAATACCCATCTATTAGTGTGTTATATATCACCAGATTCAATTCAATTCCATTTCTCTGCATCTCAGTAACCAACATATCAGCAGCCTCCATCCGGCCAACCTTGCAGACACCATTGATCAGAGCCCCATAAGTTTGAACGCTTGGAAGAAGGCCCTTCTCAGTCATTTCATCAAAAAGTGCAAATGCTCTTTTCATGTTTCCCACCTTACAATTCAGATCAATTATTGAAGTGTAAACAAAAACATCCCCTTGGATGCCTTTCTTATGCATTTCTTCAAACATTGTCTCAGCATCCGTAGTTTTCTCAGAGCTTGCATACCAGTCGATCAAAAGCGTGTAGGTAACCACATTGTATTCCACTCGGTCTTTCTCCATCAGTCTCAATATTCCATTAATAGCCTCATCATCCTTTCTTTTTACATATGAATTGATCCATGTATTGTAAGTGAAAACATTCGGCTTTATCCCCTTAGAAACCAACTCATCTACCAGTTTCCTCGAATCTTCAACCATATCTTTCTTGCACAACAGATCGACCATGACAGTCAGTGAATAGACTGTTACCAGATCCAACTTAATCATCCGCCTGAAGAACCCGAAGCAATTCTCTAGAGTACTAAATCTCTTCAAAGCTAACAAAAAGACCATGCAAGACCTCTCATCAATCTCGAAACCTCTACTTTCCATGTAGTCAAAGACTTCCACAGCCTCCCCAAACATCTTATTATCAGCATAAACCCGGAACAACATGTCACAAAACTTCACGACAAATCTAGGCTTGTCAAGTTGATCTTGACACATGTTAACAATATCCAATATTAAGACAAAAGCACTACCATTTCTCACAGCAGAGTGCAACACATTCTTCATTTCAGCAAACTTTCGAGCTTCATATAATCTTCGAGCTAATATAATATGAGCTCGAAGGTCAGGTCTATGAGAAAAAAGAGATGGGTTCCCTTTCAAGAATCTGAAAAAGCTCAAGCAAGAATGAGGAGGCAATCTCGGGCTTGAGAGAATCATATGGGCTACTTGGGGGTTGAGATTTAAGAGCAACTTGGATTGCCCTTCCAGAGTCTCAACCCCTTTCTCAGCAAGTACCTTAGCAATCTTCCCTGCAATTACTTCATTAGATAAAGAGCTCGGAGTGATTCCGTCTTTGAAAGAATTGGCTAGCCTTTGAGCCGACATTATCCTGGATAGTGATCAATAGCAGCAGTGATAAGTACCAGTAGAGATTCACATGCTTCTGACATGAAAAGGAACTTTCGATCCACCACCAATTTCTTTTTCATATTGCTACAAGCAAATAAGGTAAACTACGAGACAATGCAAAACATAGAATTTCAAGGAAGAAAAAGAGACAACGACTAATCCTCCCCATGAGGACGTGCGGGCATGGGGCGGTGGCGGGCCAAAGCTCCATGCCACATGATGCAGACAGAGAATACACAATACCCCATCCCACACCACCCATGCCCAACAATCAAAAGATAAATAAGAAAGGATGCAAACCAAAGCTATTAAAACAGGGACTCCTCTATGTTCCACTCCAGTATCGAATATCATATACATTTCACCATAAAATGAGTCCACAGAATTTTTTTTTCTTTTTTTCCAACGAAGGGCAGGTTTTGGTCCAGGCGTAACGACAATTTCCGGGCACACGCGATACGGAGCCAAATGAAGGTGATCGAGCGAGGACAGACAACACCGCGCGCATACCAAAGCACGGTATGGAGCTGAAACGCTACTTCTACCATACACATTACGGCAAGCACCTGGAGGGCGAGAAAAAAGGAAAGGACTTTGCCCGTTGCTTACGGCAGCGGAATTACCCCAATACGCACAGGCACATTCAAAACGAATTCCACGACGCCACTGCACACTGACTTGGGAAAATACGGTGGCGTTCCATCAATCCAATTTCTCGAGCAAGCAGAGCATTTTCAACACACGTCCGCGGAAATGAAACATAAAAAGGATGTTAAAAAAAAAACAAAAAAGACAGAAAAGAAAGCAAAGGAGGACCTTGGAGATGAAAGCGCAGGATGAACTTGGCCTGAGACCGGAGACCACGTTTGCGGGAGATTGTGTAGAGAGAGAGAGAGAGAGGGGAGAGATGAAATGGAACTCTGTGGTCTTAGGATTGGGCCTTTGGACCCTTTTTTGACGGTCCTAGGAAAAGGCTAATATTGTCGGGGGCGATTTTCAACTACTTCCAATTTCACTTGTGACTTTTCCTTTCAAATTCGAGAATTATAAGCCATTTTTGAACGTCATTGCATGAGTGTCGCAAAATTTGCAAAAAGTCACTAGTCAAAAGTAAAAATCACCAAGTACAAATAGACACGACCGATTGATATAGTTAAAATTTATTAGAATAATTGGAGAACTTAAAGTGAGTATTGTTTTCCGTCAAATTATCCAAATATATATCACGAATCCCTATACCGATCTTACCTAACACTTTCAGCATAAATGATTGTCTATAATAGAAATTTTTTATTAATTAATTATTTCAAACGATTATTGTAAAAAAAAAGGGACGTGTGTGCTATAAATATTAAAATTTGTTGTGAAAGTGCAACAAGTCCTAAAACTTGCAAAAAATACAATCAAGTCCTAGAATTTATCAAAATGATCCAATCGAGTCATTTCATTGATACCCTTAACTTGTCTAATGGAAAATACTAACGTGGTATTTTTTTAATTATTTATTATCAAATATTATTTAAATTAGATTAAAAAATAAAAAGCTGAATTTTTTTTTAAAAAGCAAAACTAGGGGGTTGGGGGAAGCAAGGCAAAGCCTCCTCGGCAGGCACTTCTACCACTACCTCCCCTAGTTGAAGGGGCCGGCGACCTGGGTAAGGGTGGCTGGCCCTTGCCAACCCCAGGCGATAGCCGATGTCGAGTAGATCTAGGTGGGCATCCATGATCTAGCCTCGTCGGCTATCTCCTAGGTTCACGAGGCCTTGCCCAAGGCAAGTGGTGGTTGGCCACCCTTGCCCAGGGTCAACGACCTCCGTTAGTCCCTTCATATATTTTCTAAATCATTCAGCCTTTCATGAAATGTATGAAGTCAACTTGTTTGTTGGTTCTAATATTTTTACAAAATATGTCATCACATTTTGTGAGTCAAAGTTTAATAAGATTGAAGCACCTTTCGGAATTTTTTACCGAAAAATGAGACTATTTAACCTCATATTACAATTGTTAGCAATATGCACCACAATTTAATCAATTTTGATAAACTGGAAGTGTTTTTACCACAACTATCCAGGGCACCCTTTAAAAAAAATAATAATAAATAGTCCAATTGCGCTGTGCATCGACCACCGAAGCTGAAGTGCAGGAGCACCAAAAAGGAGATTGAATCGATCGATCGTTCTTTTCATGCATTCTTTCAGAGGTGCTGAAATTTAACTGCTGCTCTCATCTCCTTTTTTTTTTTTTTTTTATTGCATGACACTTGGGAGAGATTGCATATTTGGATAGCCTGTTCTCTTGGATTGGGAAGATTGCCGGTGAAGAAGATTAATATTTGATTGGTCAGCCAGCAATATCGCCCAGGAAGTATCTCTCAATAGGGGATAAGTCCCCACTAACAAATAGAGAACCAAGAAATTCGTACCAGCATATCACAGCCGTTTTGCCAGGAAAAAATAAAAAAGGGAAAATTGCGCAGTCAGCTGTTAGGAAGCACCGCAACAATCGCAGACACCAAAATAAAACATTCCACTACGGCATTAAACTGCCGATTGACGTAATAGGTATCATAAACAATTAAATACTGATAGAGTAACATCGCCAACGAGATCGGGCATACAACAGAGACGAGCCAAAACTATTTTGCCATTGTACATATTTTGCCGTTGCATATAATAGGGTATCATCCTCAGAGTGTTAACTACACAACTTCTCGCAGGAGGCGGGAGACTGATGGATTTAAGCCAAGCACATGATAGACACATTACAAAGACTGAAATGGGGGGAAGGGGAAAGAAAAACTCTTGACTTTTTACAATGAATGCATTCACATGATATACAAAAAAGAGACAACAGATTAACCATTACATGCCGACGACACCATAGTAGCCCAGTTTGTTCTCACAAACACCAGCTCCATTCATTGGTTAATGTCTATGGCAGTGCCTGTTCGGGCCTGAGAGATGCGATTAGCATAGATGGTCACCAAGCGCAATTGTGTGCTGTTGAGTCCTTCCAAGTAAGGCAGGAATGCTTTGCCAAGCATGATATAGATATCCACCAGACAGAAAACAACTGTCTATTCCGCCAAAAAAAAAAAGTTTATTAAGGAAGAAGAATTTATCAAGTTGCTCGAACGAAATGAGAAGTGAAATTTAATTGTGATTGTATTGATTAGCAGATTATTTTGAGGAAACTCTATGAAGGAAGCCAAAGCAGCCAAAAAACGTAGGACCTAAGGTGTCTGATCGAATATAAACAAACTGCATCACTCATTTTTCCCAGCATATCTGCAAACTGGGAAGCAAGAGCTCCACAGAAGACGGCAACAGTATAATTTCTAATAATTTCAGGTATTATATAAGGTAAATTTTGCAATTCAGCTTCCACAATTCTATACCAACATTGACCTATCAATGAGCAGTTGTATACAAAGTCATCAATCTAATTCTCACTTCATGGTAAAGAGAAAACTGTAGAGCGTCTTGTCATCTAACTCTCACTTCATGGTAAAGAGACAACTGCAGAGCTTCTTGACCTTCCTGGAGTGGAAAGCTTCCAAATGAGAGCTTTCACCATGAAGGTTAAAAAGGCCACTTGATTTACTCCAATGATCTTTTTCTATAGATAGATACACTGGGAGCAGTCCACAAACTCTTATTTTCTCAAATTATTGTTAGGCACCCAAGCACTGCAGATTCCTACTATATTGGCTTCCTTTTATATGGCAGGAAAATTACAAACAAGGGACACTATTTATCACTGTCATGAATGTACTTATCATCCATATTATTGTTGACCGACAAGGAAATACTATGGGAACACAAAATGGCATCTCTCCTAAAAGAGAGACAAAACGAGTCCACAACATCATTAGCTCCGGTCCCTAAAGATGAAGAGTATGTAAAACTCAGGTAATCAGACAAGATGGTCACATGGAATTCATATATTAAAACAACATGGCCTTCCAATGCAGCACAAGGGTTCACTACATCTGCAGGGACACATGATGTGCCAGAAAGTCATAATGTAGGTGGTGCCATTATGGAGTAGGAGCATGCTTAAAAGGGAATGTCAAATGATATGATAGCAATGCATTCTCCAAGTCCTGAAAACTTAAGTACGCAGAATTAACACACTAATTTCTGCAGAAAAGAGCCTTTTGATGGTTTAAGTCAGCACAACTCTGTTGGGTCTCTTCAGAAGATAGAAGAGGGACTCTCAAGGTAATTGCTCACGCGAGAATTAGGTCTTTCTCTTTTCTTTTCCCTTAGTTGATCAGTTACTTATTTCTACTGCCCAAACTAACATAAACAATAGAAAGAATAAGCAATACCTTCCGAACATCTGCACTTTGGTTTCCAAATGCTTCAAAAAGAGCAGGCAAAAATGAAGGCAATTGTGCCATCAATTCCTCTTGGGAAAGACGGCCCACAAGCTGAATACAGGGAGAACAGCCCATTAAAGGCATGATAGTGCAGAGAAAACAACGCTGAATTACAGAATATGATTCTATTCGAACTATCAACGAATTCCTAGAATTTTAGGCAGGACGGGGAAAGTTCTACCCCACCCATGCAACAAAAACCATCTGCCACCATTAGAACCATGCATCCTATTCAAATACCATATTCTAAAAAATTGATTGTCAGTGAGAATTTGATACTCACAACGTAATGGCATATGTGCATAGCAATTTCCAAATTGAAATGTACGAAGCATGCGGGTGAACTTATTATCACTTTCAATCTCACTTTTCTTATATTGTTTAAAAAGATCAGGTGCAGGCAGTCAGCAACTATGTAATACTGTGTTTATTATATGGAAAAAGCCATAAAAACCCTGAACTATGCCCATTGTGATATATTTACTGCAAACTTTTTTTTGTGACCCCATAAATGCCAAACTTCTACCCATGTGACACATTTAACCCGAAAAGTTTTCTTTATTAAATAACACATTGTTGACTACATCTGCATATGATAAAAAAACTAGCCTTCCTAGATAACATTGACAGAACACAAAGGTGCAAAGGTCTCCTTCAAAGAATTAAAAAAATCAGAGTCAAGGTCATTACCTTTGTCAGACAATTTATACAAGTAACAAGAGTTTTCTCATCTTCCGCAACCAACAATGGAACGACAACCTGCAAAATTGCACATATTTATTACACCTGCTAGTGAGAAGCAAAAGCGTAGACCAACATCCTCAGTATGAATAAACACAAGGGAAAGCGCATAAACCTCATTAGACTCTGAGTGCTTATGTGTGCACATGCACACCAGCTGCATGCAAGTGCTTTTCTGTGTGTGCCTATAAGTGTAAGTATGCACCCACAGTGTGCAAGCACAAGCGCGCGTGCATGAGAGAGAGAGAGAGAGAGAGAGAGAGAGAGAGAGAGAATCCCACATACACTCAAACATCTGAATGGGTCATATTGAGACAGAACAACTGTCAAGCAGTGCTCTCCATCATTTGAAACCTAAGAACAAGAAGAGTAAAAGTATAAATACTCTTGAGACTGAAAACTAAGGGACAGCAACAAAGCAAACCAAACCTACCTTGGGGACAGTATCTTTTGTCACATGAAGCAGCTTCTCTATTACAATCTCAACTGAATCTTCCATCATATCCTTCTAGAAGCATGATAAGAGGGAAATTAGCAAGCATGTCAAAGAAGAAATGACTAGGCACGAGTCAAATAAAATAATAAACAGGCAAATCACACTTTCATAAGTGCAAGAGGGAACCAGAACAGACCTGGTTTTTAAGCATTTCCATAATTAATGACAAAGCAAGTTCTCGAATTGCAGGATCGTGATCATCTAGCACCTCAAGCACAATTGTCAATATTTGATTGAAGTACTGCAAACACATCAGTTATCCATAAGTCCATGGTCCAAGAAACAGTAAAGCAATAAAGGTGTGACTGAGCAAGAAGATATGGGATCAACATCCAGACAAGGCGCTCAACTAAAAGTTCCGAGTAAAAATCATTAAGTAGAAACATAATTCACTGAAACGCTAGTTATCTAACCATGCTGCAAGAAGGTTTGACCAGAAAAGCTAGGCAGCAATGCAACTAGTAGCTATTGAGTTTCACCGAAGAAGTAGCACAAAGAAATAAGGTAAAGCCTACCTCCCCAAACAAACATATGAAATGTATCCGCCCTTTTAAGCAAGTTGGTGCTTTACAGCATGAGAAGCATTTAAGAACACTAAGATAACTACTCAACGAACAAATCATTTGATTAGCAACAAATCCAACTTTTAATGGTAATAGCACATATCTTCCTCCAACAAATTTTAATTATTCAATTAGTCGAAGAAACAATCAGCTCCTCATACAAGCAGGCAGTTGAAGTTTCCTGACAGGTCATAAGCCTGAGTCCAGACACATGCTCTTATATTGATTACGTCTCTGATCCTTATTTTCCTGCCTTTAGTTGCCTATTTGATGCATTTATGGAGGTCCAACTTACACAAGCAAGAGACAAATGTTTGTTCAACATTGATGAACATACACAAAATAGGCGAGAAAGAAGATAAAGTTTAAATTTGAAAAGTTGCCAATTACCTTTGCCCAAACAGATATGTCATTAGATGCAGATAATTCGACCAACCGTTGAAGTCCTCTGTGCTTATTAGAAAATGCATTATCTTCGTTGCCATTGCCAATCTAAAGATGGCAACATAGTGTCAAAATTATCACACTGTTCATTCTAGAACCAATAAATAAAATTTGACAGAAGCCTCACCAAGTGAAGAATTTGGGGAATGCTAGGTTCAGAGTCAGATAGTGCGTTGCTCTGCCAACCGATAGCTTTTTGATGATTAATATCTGCCTCCCCTGAAGTTTCATTGCCTAGACCATTACCTCCAGAAGGTACTTGCTCCGAATTGATAAGACCATCGATGTGCACATGTGGAGTGGACAGATTTTCTGAGTTCATGCTATGGTCCAAGTAATCCATGGGACCAGGCATATAGCCCGTGTTCTGGACACTTAACTCCACCATGTAGTTTGATTCCCTGGTGTTGGAACTAGGAAAGTCTAAATGTAAGTTATCCTGCGTTTCATTGGAAGCTGTAGGAAAACTTGGAGTAACAATAGACGACTCTTGACCAGAACTCCACTTAATGACACTGCCATTGTCTGCTGAACCAGCAGAATACCTTCCAAACAAACTACTCTTCTTTGACATGCTAACATAACCTTCTTCAGAAGATGAACCAACTGTATCAGATGGATCATAAGTCAATTTTGGCCGCTGTCGCTCTTTCTTGTTTTGTAAGAAGTTCATTAAGTCCACTTCAATCCGAGGAGTGTACTGCTTCAGTGCCCGTCTCAAGGAATTTTGTTGTTCAATTGACAAACTTGACATAAAATTAAGCAATGCTGTCGAGTCATAATGGTTATAAATGGATATGATGCAATTAATAGCTGCTTCTTTGAGCTTTGTATTTTTATCATGGGCCAATGGAGTCAACTTAGCTAGCCACAGTTTCAATATACCACTGTTACCGGTACCTTCAGAATTTATACCATGCTTGTTAAACGAGCCGATTGCAAATTCAATCACAGCCAACTTTGCCTTCGGCGACCGCTGCTCATCTAGTGATCGAAGCAGAGCAGGTAATAGAGAATCTACACCATAAGTCTTGCTTACAACATCAAGTGTTGCCGAACATGGTTGCCTGACTAACTCCTTTGGGTCAATCAGCCGTGAGAAAACATGCGGGAGGATCCTCTCCATGTAACTTTCAAAGGGCTTTCGACAAGCAGGAATGACTTCTGCAAGAGTGGAAAGAGCTGCCTGTGCTACTTTATGATGGGGATCATCCAAGTGCTGGAAAAACAACTTCATGACTTTCTCAAAATTCTGGACAACTTCTTGAATGCCTTTGGGTCCTTGTTGCAACAAGGACTGAAGATAATTAAAAGCCCCAACACGAGCTGACCAGTCAGAACTTGAACTGAGTCCCTCACTTAGAGCTTCAACTAGAGAAGTTGGACCATCCACCACATTGGCCATCTCCCCCACTGGTATCTGGAAATCATCGAAACTCCTCCTGTTTGCAGACGTCCGACCCCCCACATGTTTTCTTGATAGTGGCCTTTGGAAATTAGGTATGTAACTGCTCTGCAAATCCTTGAAGTCTCCATCTCGGTAAGGCGTGTCTAGATATTGCCTATCAACGTGTGCACTTGTAATACGTCTAGCCTCTCTAGTATCCCTTTTTTCCTCAATGGAGACTCTTTCATGTACTCTGTCAGAAGTTCTCTTAGCCGAGTACGAGGAGACTGTTGACAAAGACTCACTCGCAATGCCACTTTGATATGATAATTTTGTGGAGTCCTTTGAAGCCTGAATTTGAGTCATGATATCAGACAAATTCAAGCCACCATTACGACTACTACCTTTGGTGGTACTTGAGGCAATGGGGTCTCCAAGAAAAGAGGTTGTGAGATGATTGGAAGCAGGAACAGCGGGCGGAAGTGGTGGATCGCGAGATGATGGAGGGTCAACTCCTGCACTAGGAGCACAAGGAAGGATTTCAACTTAAAAATGGTAAATAGTTGGGAATTTTATGCGGAAAATTTATTGTGGAAATTATCAAGAATAAGTAATGAAGAAACCCTGTAGATACCTAGATCCAAACTAGATGACCGAGGAGCAGAAGGATTATGCTTCTCAGAGACATCCAGACCTCTAAGCATGCTTTCAATGGCAGTGACCTTCTGCTTGCTTGAGTGCAACACACTTTCAAGAGTACGTTCGCTACCTTTACTAAGGGACTTGGTTTGTGACAGAAGCAGCCCAGAAGAGAGAGATGTCCCTGATGGTAAACTTGCAGTTCTATCCATCGCCACAATTGCCGAGGTCCCATATCCTGCTAGATTTGTTTGGGCAGACGTATGAGGATTAGATGGCATCTGTAGACTTCTATCACGAACAGATGGGGAAGCATGCCTTCTATGTATGCCCCCATCCTCTTCATGAATGGTCTGCATCAAAAGAAGATCAATAAAGGACCTAAACTGATAAGTTTATAAAAATGCATATGTTTCATATTAAATAAGCATGCATACCCTTTGAATGACAGGATCAAAGGACGAGAATAAGCGCCGAGACCGCTCTGGCCAAGTTCTTGAAAACATTCTATAGCACTTCCTGGCAATTGATCGAACCTGTTCAAATTCAGACATTAAGCACTCTGCCTACATCTTTTAAGAGAAAGCACAATTTGTTTCCACAGTACATGCAACCTAAACATGAACGCTGAAATAACAATTTAAAGCCAAAGCCATGTCAAGGATGGACTATTATATAACAACAAAAGCAATGTCAGCACAGCTTTTTTTCTACGAAGAGTGCCCACACCAAACTAACATTCATACAAGGACTAATGAGATCATAGACACAGTTAAAAATGGCTTAAGCTATCAACACAGAAATCCTCTTAAGCTTAGTTATAAGGAGAAACGCAGAGTAAGAAGTTATGTTGCTTGCTACTTTTTCAGGCAATTTCAACAAAAGATTAGGCTAAAGGACATCCGGCAGCAGTGATGATCCAATAATGGTAACCTTACCATGACTCATTGTCTTGTTAAGTAAGAGGTTGATAAGCAACCTATCCAAGCTCAAATAGCAAGTATCAAATTTTTAATTTGCTATTTAAATGATTCAGTCTCCAAAATTCCAACCAAGAATAGAATTCCTGAGGTCAACTTGGGGAAGTCATTTATCAATAACTCATCAAAACTCCGTCCATATAATGTTATGTCAAATATAACTTTCCCAAATTTGGTTTAAGGAGGACTATTGAGCCCACATATCCACTAGTATGAGTAAAGAATGTTAAATCTAGATAAAATGGGTCCTGCACTAGATTTTCTAATACAAGAGTTTCTCCTCACTCTTTGATACTTTAATATAGAGAAAAATAGGCTAAAGCAGCACTTTAAGTTTGCACAACTGCAGCACAAAATAACCAAGGGCAGCTAATCCAATGCCCAAAAAAGAGTGTGAAGGGCCTGCAATCTATATGACAATGTGAAAATGTCATCCAAGATATGTTTGGACTTAGAAATAAGGGCTAATATCACCAAAAATCCCAAATTGGTACACCCATGCCATATTTACCCAAGCTAATTTTTGCATCACAAAAATTTCTAAATTGGTGCACGCGTCACATTTACCCCAAACTAATTTTGTGTCACAAAAGATCCCAAACTGGTACACCCATGTCACATTCACCCCAAACTAATATACTCATGTCACATTTACACCAAATTGTGATAAATCTATGATTTGTTTGGTATAACTATGGCATGGGCACACCAGTTCAAAGTAATGTGACATGGGTACACCAATTTGAACTAGTTTGAAATTTAACGTGACATGAAAATTACTTTAAGTCAATGTGGCACGATTACACCAATTTGGGGTAAATGTGGTACCAAAGTACCAGTTCAAGAGTTTTTGCGACACAAAAATTAGTTTGGGGGTAAATACGACACTGCTTTACCAATTTGAGGTTTTTAGTGGAATTAACCCTAGAAATTACTACTCCAATGGCAAAATCAAAATTCATTCTATCCCTAGTGGAATAATACTATGACAAACACAAGGAGTTGTTATGATATTAAAAAATAATGCAGAAACAAAAGGCATCAACATAAATAAAACATAAATCAGAGAGCTATTATTGAAGCCAAAAGGATTGAAAAAATCCAAGTAATGGAAAGAAATCTTTTAGTTGGATGCCCACAAGCAGGACTAGATCAGCAGCTACAAAAGATATCCTAGGAAGATCTAGGGGACTGGTCCAATTTCAAGGGATCCCAGAAAGAAAAAAGGGTTCCATAGAAAAGCATTTATCTGGTCATCTAGGCAAAGAATGGAGGAATACAATAGTGTCATTAAGCTCGAGCTTTTAGGATAAATTTTAATGACCAGGAGGCTATTAAGGACTCAACCTCAACATATGATCTCATGCTAACTAGTTCTTTCTTTGAGATAAGAAAGCTTGCCCAAGGTGGTTTGGTCATGCTTAAAACCAATCGCAAGATGTTCTTATAGGAAAGGGACTACGAAAAGAATGGAGGCCTAAAAGGACAAGCGTAGGAATTAACAGACCTCAAAAAGGAATGGTACTTGGTATGGTCCAATAAAATCAAAAACATCCACTTAATTTTTCCTCCTTTAGAGTGTAAAAACTCAGTCCATGTTAGTTTGCTCCAACCACCCAAATATACATGGCCATTGAACACATTCATCTGCGGGAGAACAAAACAGGACTAGACAGCTTCACAAAACTCTTCCACTTGATCCTACTTGAGCCAAATGAAAAATCTCTTCCCTTCAATATTAACAGACAAAGAATCATGACAAATAGCTATAAATTTTGAATAACTAATCTAAGTCTCCAAAAATGATGAAGATACTACTATGTCCCCAGAAGAAAGCATCATTTCTCACTCTAATATCTCCAGATGTACTTAGGTTACTCCAAGAAGTATGATTCACTTTGCATTACAACTGTGGACCAGAAATCAAATCCAAGCCCCATCATGAAATTATTGAAACTTCAAAGAAGTACAAATGGGCATACCTCACTCATTGCATCAGCAACACAACATCTTATAAGATCTTCATATAGATCGGCCGATCGCTGGATTTCTGGTGCATCAGGCCAATGTTCTAATATCAACAATGCATATTCACAGCACCTGGCATTAAAAGCAAGGAATTGTGATTGGAAAGAAGAAAAGAAGAAATATGGGAAACGCAAGAGTAAAGGGAGGGGGGAGGCAAAGGATTGCTTGAATCTCTTATAAAAATAACTTTTCTGTCTTGTTTTGCCACTCATTTTTTATCATTAGGTTTCTGAGCTTATGATTGGTAGAGTCAATTGTTTGTTTTGTACAAAACAGAAAGAGAGAACTTCACAGGAATGTTTATGTTTCATGGAGAAGCTGAAGTACCTTGAGCGAAGTACTGCATTTCGGTCATTTTTTGCACAATCAGCAATACGAGGAAGTACCCGAGCAACCTTGCAATTTGTTAACATCTGAAAGAAAGTTTTAGATGCCATATAAAAAGCGTAACACAAGTGGGAGGACATAATATTATCACGTGGAAACTTACCGTTTTTATGCAGTTATCTGCAGACTCTGCAATCACAAGTACAGTAATCACAACTAACTTAAAAAGCACCTGCACCAGATATAAGTTAACCATCAAATTTAACAGAGTAGCCGGAAGTCTCATGAGCTGCTTGACTTCAAATATCTTGGTTTAATCTTTCTTTTGCTGTAATCTATGACCACCTTAAGTAAATAACAACATTGCAGTTGTATGACATGTATTTCGATGACTATATTTTCCAACCATACATCAATGATTAAAATAGTGTTTATTTAGTGGTGATAATAAATATAATAATACCAAATCGATAGTCAAGAGATACAAACTTTATGAATGATAAACTTTGAAATCTTAGAGGTCATTAATATTTTTGTTATATTTTATTAAAAAATATTTTCGAAGATAGCTTACTGATTTTAGAAAAAGATCAGAATAGTTACTTTTTTAACCTTACATTTGAAGCCACTACGCTCTAATAGTATATTCTGCACGAATAAACATCAATTAGAAGCGTAAATAATTATATTGTCAATATCACATGTAAAGAGTTCGAGTGGCTCTCATTCAGTAAAATCAAGGAAGTACACTTAATATGTCATAAATATACTGTTATGAGATGAAAAATTGAGCAACGTCTCTTCTTGTGTATGATTATTCAAATTGCCAAAAAGATGTAACTCTATTATTGAGAGATATATACTAATTAAGTCCATATATCAAAATACATAATTTAACAATTGAATTTTCTTTCGAATGTTAGAGATTATTGCAATGAAATTAATTTGTTACATAGAAATCAATGTAAACAATAGTGGAATGGAGCTTTGGAGGGAGCATGACATGTGGCTTAACCACAAAACACCACTTTACCCACTTTTCTAAGTTATATACTAGATACAAAGAAGTCAAAATAAGACTAACAAAGAGAAGCAAAATTACCGGGATAAAAATCTCTGCACAAGCCTCAAAATCTCCTAAGAGTTCCTTAGATAGAAAGCATAACAGATGGCAAGCCTTCAAACACAAGGAGATTATATTATTTGTCTATACCTCTGTCCACATGTTTAGCAATAAAGAGACAGATAAAAACTGCACAGACCATTAAGTCATCTACATTTATAGTCAATTCTCCTAACAGCATACCTCCGCGATTGACAACATAAAGGCGTAGTAAGCACAGACAAAAGTTCTACATAAAAAAAAATCTTCCTTAAGGCATTGTTGTGAGGTTTGATGATAAAATGATATATGAAACAAGGAATAGGCATGCTTATGTTGCCTAAAATGCATGTATGTTGACAGATGCATGCACTGACACATCCTCCAGAGTGTAATTCACTTGCAAAGGAACTATTAAGCCACATGGTGCCATATATGCAGAGATCTCATAAATATTTACCATGCTGAAATTTCACATGGAATAAGGCGAGAGATGGCAGATTTGCAGAGTTTGCTGAAGATAACATCATGCAAAATAATGGTGCTATCCTGGAAGGTAAAAACATGATGGTGTATAATGTCATGGTACTCCCACAACCATGTCACTGGTTGAAGACCATCAATCAGTACTATGTCAGCGTGAACAACTACATTCAGGTAACGAATTTTGACCTCCTGCGTTTGTCATGTGTCTGGTGAGCGAAATTCGCAGGGCTGATAATAGTTGATAAGAATTGACTCGCAGGGAGCTTGCGTGTGGGAAGTGCTGGACTTGGTGACATCAGCACTTCCAGATGATAAGATTTGCAAGTTAGTTTATGTCAAGATGGTACTTTGTTTGATTTTGGTGGTGTTTTTGGGTTGCATGAAGAGGAAAGTGTGGCCAGATTGGGATGTTTGGATGTGGTTTTCTCTCTTTTTTAAGGCATTTTTCCATAGAGGGAGGCAACAAAATGAAGCAATAAAGATTAAAGTGAAGGAGCTCAGGTCAACTTAAGTTGATGTATATTCAGCTATATGAATCTTACTTGTTACTATCTTTGCGCATTTGGCTGCAGAATGGAAAATGGTCTCAGACTTGTGAAAGATTATAAAATAAATGGTGCATGCATTGTGTAATAGAATACTGGTTTTTCAAGTAATACATGGTCAATGCACTGAGAACTAGGGGTCGTTTAATTGGATTCTTACATATGGAGATTGTTCCAGGCCCAAAAAAAAAAAAAAAAAAACATGGAGATTGTTTGCATTGCCTGATTCAACGCTGGTTCTGATACTGGTCCTCAAATATTTCTATTATTTTATTTTATTTTGCTTCATTCAAGAGATGGCGGGATGTGTATGCATGATAAGCAACCTTACAGGCAATAGTTTTATGCCCATCAATGCAGTTTGATTGGAAAGAAAATATAAGTAGCCCATGTATATATCTATGCCACAGGCAATAGTTTCATGCCCTCAACAAGGTGGTCAAAATTGAGGTTAAAGACCTAGCATATAAATCTCAGAGTTAGATGGCATCAATAGGACATATGAAAATACACATGCACACCTGCTTAACTATGCTAGACCTTCGGTCTGATAACTGCGTGCTGAGAGGGCCGGCCACAAGTTGCTTCAGAAGTCCCCTGAAACATGGATAGTCTGATGCACCTGCAGCAATGGACAATAACACAGTCAAGTGATGGAAACAACTAAATCCTGGCAAACCGTAAAGCATACCCAGGCTAGCAAAAGTTGTCAGGACCGACTATCATTTGAAAAAAAGTCAATGCACAAGAAAGCTGTTGAAGTTGCTTTTAGCTCAGGACACACTAATTGGAAAAGAAATCCACTTTATCACAAAAGGAAGAGACTAAAACATATCCAATGCAGCATTTTGCCACATATAGAACATTTAGAAGATGGAACCATTGTTACTAACCAAATGTTTCAATGATGAAATTTTAGACAAATAAACGCCTCCGTTCTTGATGGTTAAGTGATATGAATGTACAGCTTTCTTGCTCAAGACCTAGATTTGTGTCACCAAACATGCACTTTCACCAGGGGCCATCCCCCTGAGAGCAGACCTCTGTTTTTAAAAAAGTACTCATGTCCATTGTCACAATGGGGAAGGGGACGCTGCCATTGCCACACCTAGCAAGGGATAATGAAGTGCCAACGAGACTCAGAAATCTATTGTCAGGGAAAAGAAAGTTTTTGAGAGCATTATCCACATGCACCATAAGGCATGCTACAACACAATATTGTACTTCATACATTTCTTTGACCAGACAAGGCTAAGTTGCCCTTCTCAATTATGAAGACATCAAATACCAAAACAACATTGAGAAGTGAAAAATTGAAAATGCTGTTCATTAGTAAAGCTAACAACAGATAATTCGGCAGAAAATAACCTCCAGAAACAAGCCCTTCAACTCGCTGCATGGCAGCAATGCGCACAGACCAGTCTTTGTCTGGTACAAGAGCAGAGGCAATCTTCTCAAATTCCAATATTAGCTCTTTCTCCGAATAGATCTTTATTGGTTCTATGGGTTTCTCGGTAACATCACCTTCAGCTGCAATCAAGAGGAGAGGCTAAAACGAGCTAGTGAAGGCATCAATACAACCATCTAGAAGAATGCTTTGAGCACTCTTGATGAAGCCCTATGTCAAATGCTCTCTTCTTAGCAAGAACACTGAATCTCTGGAAAGGTATATGCACAATATTAAAAGCTATGTCTATGATGTGTAATTCAACTGATTCCAGGAAAGCTCCCTAAAATGGCAATGCAAATAAGTTGCTCATTCTTCAATACAGTAGAAAATTGCACATTGCTATGACCATCGCCAATGACAATGGCTTGAAGTGAAAAGGAAACTGCCAGCTGATAATATTAAACTCCAAAACATAAGCTAAAAAACTAATCCTGCCTGTGACCTGTTGGCAGTTGTTACTAGGTAAGAAGAAATGCCAATAAACAAACGAAAAATAGCCATTAATATCACAATAGTTCTAAACTATTATAATTAATACTGCAATAAAGCACACCCCACCTAATAGCATCAATTTTTCAATAAATAACAGACCAAAAGTTGCCAAGAGAAGGGACTAACATCTACCACATATGCCCAACTATCATCGAGGTCTGAGGACTAGCCCGAAAAAGGAAAGGAAAAAGCTTTTAATTTTTTTTGGGCCATTGCCTCCAGTTTAGGAACTCCTAATTTGTGTTAAAAGAAATCACCAAATTGATAAGTATTGAGGAAGCAAAGACGTTTAAAATGCAATGCCAAGGCCTAGACAAACGCACAGCATAGAAGTTGCTCAACAGCGAATATGCAGGACCACTTCTCAGGGTATCACAAAGGATATTCCTCTACTAATACAGTAGTTTCAGTTAAGTCCACAGTTTCAAGTCAAATGCAAACCAATGTGCCATTAAATTCATAATCCTCTCAATAGCATTAGATTAAATGCATACAAAAATGTGAAAAAACAAAATATTTGAATGGAAGATGAGGGAAAGAAGGGGAAAGTGATTTAGTATTCTCCTAGATGAGAAAGGAAAAGAAAAGGAGGAAAATTTGTTGTTGGGCCTACTTGACTCATTTCCCTCAAATATCAAGAGAAAGTGATGAGTTAGTTGAGCCAATATCACAAAGTGACATTATCTGAAGGATATTATCATCGCATATATTCCCAAAACTCTAATTTTCATTCCATTCGTTTTCTTTTCTTCTAAGTAAAAAAAAAAAAAAATATATATATATACACAGCAAGATGCTCTCACTCCACTTTCTGATTCTTCAACACAATCATGTGCACTTCTTTTACGTGCAACTTTCTCCCCGAATTGGTATTATAAGAGACATGTGCCATCGGTAAAGAATTATAAGTCTTTCCCTAGAAGATGATGATGCGAACCTCCAAAAAGAGAAGCTCCCCTTGAGGAGTTCTTTGCTCTTGGACTGCTTCTTTTGTAATTAATGCTCACTGGCTTCGTTTCTCCAGCAGCAACCTTGTTGCTAAGTCCATCTGAAGAGCAGTTTCGGGGTTCAATTCTCTCTAGTCTTGCATTGATATCTTTTACCTGCATTCACATGTCTTTCTATAATAAAAGAAGTAAAGAAAAGGCACCGCAGAGAGTTCTCGTGGTGGGCAAAACATCTTAGAAGAAATCTATGCACCAAAATAATGTGACATCAACAATGGAGTCTAATATTGCCAAATGTTTTTGAAGAACAGAATCAAGAAAAGAAATTTTAGTGAATAAGACAGTTTTTGAATGAATATTCACCATGGAAACAGGAAGAGAATGTCGCTGAAGTTCATCACGAAATTGATCACCCGCTTGAGCATACATCTCCTGCAAGTAAACTACTAAATTAATCTAATGAAGATTTGAAGCTATAATTAGATGAACCAGGGAGATTAAGTACACTGAGAATCAAAAAGTTCAACACAAAATCATAAGACTATTATCTGTTATTCCCAGTTATTTAAATCTAATCAATCAAATCTACTACAATAACCAAACCTAAGCAAAGATCAGTCACTTTCCATTAATTGGATCAATTAGATCGATCATTGGGACACTAAGACCATATGGACATGAACACCTCAAAATTGTTTTGAGTTCTGCTTTCAAAGACAAGTTGAGAAGAGAAGACACTACATCACTTAAGTGAGCCATTACTGCTGATCAATGTACTGGCTACGACATTGTGAAGAACATTAGAAATTCACAGGCCAAAAGAAGAATTTTTATGACATCAAATGTTCTGCACATGTTTGACAAGAAAGAAGATCGTCATGAGATTAGAGAGAGAGGGAGAGAGAGAAGAAACAAGAGAAGTAAATAAAAGGTAAATCAATCCATATACATCATAACAAGACCATCATCATGGCACCTGATTGAGACCATAGAGCATTTCAAGAGAGGGGGAGGGGGCCTTCGCTTATATCACCATTAATTCTTCCATTGCACAAAAACTATCTCAAGCTCACAGCTAAACCTAAAACTTATATAGACTAAAATACCTAAAGATGCAAAAGCCAAGTTAACGATTGAACTCTCTTTTGTCAAACAATCCTTCCCACCATTTTTTACCATCTTTGAGGAATCTTCTCTTGGAAAGGCCCAAAGTGCTCCACTAGTCTACCTGTTATCATCTTTCTAAGATCGTCCCATTAAAAGACCCCAATAGCTCACATGCATAAATTGGAAGGAGTTCGTGAATGGCAATACCACATGAGTGACCTGAGTCAATAGCATATAGAATATCCAATACAACAACAATCTATCAATGACCAAAGTAGCAAGATGGTCAAGGTTAAGGAGAAATTGCAGAAAAGAAAACAGTTAGCATGTAATGTAACATGTAAAATCCATCAATCATAAGTCATTGCTTCAATTGAAAATAATGGCTTTACTTTCGCAATGAGTTCCCTCACCTGCATCCTACAGCAGTCATTTTCTAATATTGATGAAACTATTAATTCAATTAACAGTTCAAGCTTAACCTGTTCTAGAACCAGATATGACTATAAACAGCTTTTAAAGTAAATAGACTGAGATAAGGTTCAACTCCCAACTGACTTAGTCCAAGGGCACAACCAGACTAACGTTTGAAAGAAAGGTTGCCACTTTTATATAGTATAGCATCATAATCACATTAACAATAAATAGTATCGCGAAGTAATTTGAAGAACTTCACTGACCTCAACGCACAAAATAGCTGCTTCTCTAACACCATGATTTGAGTCATTCAACATTTGTAATATCTGGTGATTTAAAAGAGTCAATTAAATCCCACTTTAGCAAAGAGAAAACGGAAAAGCTGAAGAGCAGTGTTGCCATCCAGATAAGTCAGATCATACAGGAGGAAGAATTGCCCGCTGAAGGGGAAGCTCGGTAGATGCAAAAAGGCTGATAGCAGAAGTTACAGTTCGGGCAAACTCTTCTCTAATCCTCCAACTTTTGTGCGTCCAGGCATAAGAACCTGCTCTTTCCACAATGATCGTGGGAGAAGAGACCTGGACAACTCAACATGTCAATTCAAAGCTCCTTTTCTTGTTCAGTTTGTGCATGCTAAAACAAGAACCTCAACTATCATGAATCCATTCCTGGAGATATCTACATGTACCCAATGAGTACAAAAGATACATATGTCATGGCAATGGTGTTTCTTAAGTATTGTAGTTGCCTGTTTTATTTTTGGACTGCTAGTGTGCAAGTTGCCAAAGGAGAAACTTTTCACCTCAGATAATGGTAACAAAAGACCAATTCCAAGATAGAGTTGCTAAGCTGAATTTCGTTTTCTCTTCTTTTCCTTTCTGTTTGTTTATCCTTAGTTCTCAGGGTCAGTTTGAAAAAAACGACACAGTTTCCTCGCACTAGAACAGCCAGAAACAACTATATTAAGCAACGCAAGGTCGCATAGCGTTGGATAACCCCTCAACACTAGTGCCTCTTTCATCTTTCTGTTCACTCACTCTAGGACAGCCAGCAACAGAATTTGAACGAAACCAAAAACATCCACCAACCAATCAGGGGTAGAGGAGAGTATCAGTCCAATTAACACCTCTTTAGTATCTCAACAACCAATACGCCAAACGCTCGCTCATTTGAAGCCAAAACTACATGAACCGACGCAGAACCGACGCAATGCACCACGCACAAGTACATGCGATCGTGCATTCGCTCCAATTACCTCCATCAGAGTGAGCAGGAGCCGCCTAGCAGCGTCCCTGACCGGCTGTTTGCCGTCGCCGAGCCGCTCGACCACCGCGGGGACGAGTGCATTGAAATGCAGCTTCAGGTGCTCGCCGGAGAGCACCGCGGCGGACGCCAGGGCCTGGAGCGCGCCCTGGGAGACCCTGAAGTTGTTGTCCCTGAGGAGATCCAAGCAGCAGTCCACCAGCGAGGTGGCCTCCGCGGCGGAGAGGCCCTTGCGGGAGGCCTCCAGGAGCTGGCGGAGGCGCTCCACCCCGGCCATCCGCTCCTTCGTGTCCTTGGCGCGGGCGAGCTCCAGGGCCTCCTCCATCGGGAAATCGACGACGGCGATCGAAGCCGCGGCTCGGATCTGGCGGCGCCCGGGAGGTTAGATCTGCGCCGGCCGAAGGTTGGAGCCGGAGGAGGAGGCGGGCAATGCGATTCGAGCGAGGACGATGCGATTGAGCGTCGAGCTCTCGGAAGACGATAATGGCGAATTTAGAGAGAGAGAGAGAGAGAGAGAGAGAGAATGGTAGCGGTGGAGTGCCGCTAAAACTCAGTGAGAGCGAGCGAGCAAGCGAGAGAAGCTGGAGTGACGGGAGAGATGAAGGCGAGCGTCGTTGGTTGGGGGAGTGGTTGAGATAATTGCCACTCGCGGTCGCTCGAATTTACGGCTCGTGCCACTGCGTTTGACTACGACTTCGATCCCACGCCAGTTGAGAAACGTCGAAATATAGCCTATAGGTATTTTCTCCAGGGTTATATTTATGTCCGATTACACAACGAGCGCATGTCCTTTCTTTTTTTTTTTTTGGTCAGAAAAACTAATATCATTCATTAAGAGTTGATATTACAATTGGCAGCCAAAGCACCCACATATAGGATATCTAATAATGCAGTAGGAGGCGAGCTGGGCCATTGAAGGGGAAGAGTGCCAGTTTTATGGGCCTTTGTAGCCCAATCGGCCACAAAATTCGCCCCTCTTCGACAAAACCTAATTTGCAGATTGCAAAAGTCGCGTAGAAGAGCCACTGCTTCAGCACAGAGCGATCTCACCTCCCATGGCGAAGCGAGTAGTCCTTTCTTGACTTATAACACTTGTCTTCTTCGTACCATTTTGCTTGATATAATGTCCAATGTGATTTCCAAAACTATGCTGCTAGATTAAAATCAATAGATACAATGAAAGTACATTTACTAAATCACAAATTTTCTCAAAATTCCATTTAAACGAGTTGACATACATAAGCTAGAGGAACACAATGGACGATGCGGCGTTATTCGAGGAAGCTAAGCCCGGCCGCATTTAAGGTACACTTCAACTCATTCCCAACCCAAAAAAGAAGAAAACAAAGGTAAATGGAAAAAGGCACACACTGGAGAGCTGGACCTTGCATACACTGGACATCCACAAACACGAGGAGAATGAGCTAATTGGGGTCGAACAAAGATCTAGGATCTGGGGAGAGCCGTCGCCATCAAGTGCGAGAGTCCATGGCCATGATGGTGCTAAGGTTCATTGGGTTCATGTACTCGGTCGTCCCCTTGAAGATCTGGTCGACTATGATCCGACTCGCACGCTCCGTCGGGTGGAATGGGTCCCAGAACACATACACCTTCCGATCACGGCACAGGTTCGCCGCCACGTTGCATGTCCCCAACCCATTGTAGGGGCCCAGTCCGCAGCACGCTATTTTCGAGGTCTTGAAACCTGGCCGACAAAAATTAAGTCAGAAGATTCTAAAATCTCATCAGAGATGGAACAGAAAATAAGGAACAAGAGATTTCTGATGATTGATTCGTGAGGAATCATAAGGAGAAAAATTCTCTAGATCGGCCTAGCGAAAATGATGTCCAAAGTTCATGGCATTGGTACTACTCTGGCAATAGTGAAAACCGTGATTCTTTGGTTGGGCCAAGCCCATGACAAATGTCCCGGTTCCATATTTAAGAATGGGTAATGTGGCAAGAATCCAAGTGCTTAGCAAATTTACTGAACTCTCCATTGCCTAATTATTACTAACGAGCATCGATCAGCATATGAAATCATGTGGAGATCGAACCATATCTGCCGGGATCGCTGATGAAGTCCATGTTCATTTTGAAGGCATTGGCGGTGATGAACACTTGGGAGCCGATCTCGCTGTTGAGCTGCTTAAGCATCTGGGCAAGCTCCGGGTTGAATATCCTGGCCGCCTCCTGCAGCCGGGGGGCGCATTCCCCGTTCCTGCTCCCCGTCATGGCTAACTCGGCCGGGACGCAGCCCAGCGGCCCCGTGCCGGTGACCAGAACCCTCCGAGCCCCGAGGTCGTAAAGCTTCTGCAATGTTCGACAATCCCGGTTTTGCATCACAACTCGAGCAGATGAGATACAGAGCTGTACAGTACAAGAGGACGTCGAATACGTGGAAAATTACCCTGAGAATTTTCTTGTACTCAGAAACGAGATACTGAGAATACTGTGGGATGGTAAATTGGCGCGATCTCGGGGATACGGGTGTCAAGAAGTAGTTGTTGACCCAGTCGTTGCCGCCGAGGACGATGAGGGCGAGGGCTTGGTTCACTCGCTGCTTCGCCGC
The DNA here is from genome assembly GCA_014182565.1 of Eucalyptus marginata. Classification (NCBI taxonomy): domain Eukaryota; kingdom Viridiplantae; phylum Streptophyta; class Magnoliopsida; order Myrtales; family Myrtaceae; genus Eucalyptus; species Eucalyptus marginata. The sequence goes on along the minus strand of CM024595.1, from coordinate 39,675,166 downwards.
TGCCGGGCCGATGAGCGCGCCCAACCTCTGCTGGTACTGCTGAAACAATTGCAGTTGCCTGGCGATCCTTATGATGTTGAGCTGCGCAAGCACGGGAATTTACTCGATCAAATTTCGTGTCAAGACGATACAAAAAGCTTGTATGCATCAGCAAACGTGATTTCTCTTTTGCGCGAATTATCTGCTTTCGACGGGCCTTCGCTTAATCGAATTATTCATGTCGACCGTGCATTGATGCGATGATATATCAAGAAGGAAATGTGCTAGTGATGCGGTTTAAGCCGATGGACGTACGAATTGAATTCCGGTGTCGTTGAGAATTCCGATCCCGGCCGAAGCGAAATTGGCGCCGACGAGCAGCTTCTGTCCGGTCAGTTGAGGGCTTAGGTATGGCAACGTGGCTTCCGCTCCGAGTTTCTCACCTATACACCAATGTCAAATTCGCGAGCAAAAGACGCGAACGCTAATCAGCTGAATAATGCATGATGAGACCGGAAAAAGGGCGACGTACTTATGATGTCCGGGAGGTTCAGGCCGTTCGAGAACCGCCCGGTGGCCCTGTGGGTCGGGTAGTCGATGCCGTTCGGGGGATTGTCGGCACGTGCGGTGGTGGCCAAGTAGTTGTTGTTGCCGCTGTCGACGAGCGAGTCCCCAAACACGAGGAACGCACGAGCCGCCTCGGCTCGAGGGGCAGCGACTGACAGGAGGACCGCCGCCAGGAGCGTGACCAGAAGAGCCCTGGAAGTACCAATGCAGGCTGCTTCAGACATGTTTGCAGAGGTATAGACAGACGGTCTCCTCTTTTACTAGGGTAGCCTTGGCCTTTCTACTCTGTGCGAGTGTGGTGTGATGAAACGGGATTGGTTTATATAAGGAATTTATTAGGGTATCGTACTTAGATATTTTTCTTTCTAAGGATCGACGCGATTTTATTGGTTGCGCGTCATAAATGATCTCTTTCTTCACATTTGAGCTTCGAATACCAAGAGGCGATATTTTATCTATGTTCGGTGCATAATGGTTCATTCCTGTTTCCCTTTACCTTTCAAGAAACTTAGTAAGAGTTGAATATTAATCTAAAAATCACCTTTCACCTGTTAGCGATGTGACTCATACTCCCCTCGTGGGTCCCACTCCTTAGTGAGTGGGCAAGGGTAGCGAGGGCACTGCTCTCCAAGCCACCAAAGAACTTTTTCAAAGTTGATGTTTTATTGATAATTTGGGCCTCATCATAAATAGCTACTAGATGTATATAATATCTCTCTCTTGTGATTGAGGAATCTATCAAAGAGAGATTATGCTAATTATAGATGTTTCATTTGCTAAACATAGTTCTAGTTTAAGGGTGAACCATGATAAAATATTATGTCTCAAATTCTCTTTTCTCGCGTTTGCTCTTCAGTTTTTTGTGATTATGCGCTAAATCCTAACAACGCTCTCATTGTATGTATCGGGTGGAATTTCACTTAAATTGTAGTTGCAAATAAAGGAGGGAGTAAAAGTGGAAAATTAAAGAAATTCAGTAATTTTCACGGGAAGGGGACTGAAAAGGTTTTATTCACGTTATGAGAATTGAGAAGGGAGAGAAGAGAAAATTAGTTAATATTTTGGCATTTTAATCACATTTACCTCCCCTTTCCCTTCCTATTCTCACCTTTTCCAAACGCAACCTAGAAGTAAAAGGGCAAAAGGGAAGGCCCCCCCGGCCCCACCAACAACCAAGCCCCCCGGCGCCCGAAGTCTTTGCTTGTTGGGAGCAGTTGGCATGACATTTAATGGAGTTCCGTACGTAAAGAGACAGAGTCAAAAAGGCTACCTGAAACTTGTCAGAACAGGCGCATCTACACTTTGCACCGGAAAAAAGTACCAATCAATTTAATCTTAGGGCCGTTATCGTTTTGTAAAAAATGAGCCATTCCTAAAATATTTTTTAAAAGTTATTTTTCGGGAAAATGATAATATTTTTTGATGTTCGGCTAAAATCTAAAAATATTTCGAAAAATATTTTTCGGTGTTCGGTAAAGAAAATATTTTCCGCATTCACTGAGATTGACGAACGCGAGCGTCAAGCTCGAGGCTCGCCGGATCGACGAGCGTGAGTTTGAAATCGATGAGCTTGAGGTTCACTTTGGTCCTGACAACAATGGCCAAAAAGAAGAATATGGGAAACAAAAAAAAAAAGAAAAAAAATGAAAGAAAAAGAAAATTAAAAATAATTCGAATTAAAAAAGAAAAATTAAATTAAAAAATAATTCAAATGAAAAAAGAAATGAAGAAAAATAAAGGGGGGAGGAAGTCAAGATTTGTAAAGGTGTAAAATAAGAGAAATCGAAATAAGAAAAATGTTTTCCACTTTTCAAAAGTGAAAAACATTTTCCCTACTAGAAGACTTTTTTCCTTTGATGGAAAACATTTTCCTCAAGAAATTCATTTTCGGAAAACGAACGCCTAGGAAAATCCGGAAAACATTTTTCCGAAAATTATTTTCCGCGAAACGAACAAACCCTTAATTTTTTTTTTGTAAAATTCTAATTCAGCTATTATGGTCAATCTTCGTTAGAAATTGTCGACATGATAGTTTGGTCTATTAATCACTGATCGCCTTATGTGTTGTGTTGTACTGTCATGTCAATAATTTCGACAAAAATTAATCGGACTAACTATATTAGAATTTGGTATAAAAGTTTAGAATTGAATTGATAAAATTGCAAAATTTATGATTAAATTGGTATCCGTTCAATTTTTCTTAATGCATTGAATGCAACATTTCTAAGAATTCTTTTTTTTTTTAAATCCAATATATAGCGCATTTGAAAGAGTTGGATTAATAGTTCAACTATGGACCTCGACGGAGAAAACAAAAGACAGTATGCAAAAACTAAGAAAATCATAAATTCTAATTCAGCTATTATGGTCAATCTTTGTCAAAAATTGTCGACATGATAGTTTGGTCTATTAATTGTTGATCGCCTTATGTGTTGTACTGTTACGTCAATAATTTTCGACAAAAATTAATCGGACTAACTATATTAGAATTTGGTATAAAAGTTCAGAATTGAATTGATAAAATTAGAAAATTTATGATTAAATTGGTATCCGTTCAGTTTTTCCTAATGCATTGAATGCAACTTTTCTAAGAATTCTTTTTTTTTTTAAATCCAATATATAGCGCATTTGAAAGAGTCGGATTAATAGTTCAACTACGGACCTCGACGGAGAAAACAAAAGACAATATGCAAAGACTAAGAAAATCATAAGTTCCATCGACCTTTGATTTAAGTAAACTCAGCAAAAGTTGTCGTGTCTCACAGCTATAAGCCACAATGCCCCACCGCAAGGAGGAGCAGATTATGATCTTTAAATGCGCCTCCCTTACTAGTTTAAAAGTCAATCGAGGGCAGACAATGAGGTGAAGGAGACTTGCAAAGGAAACCTAACCATCAACGTCCTAACTCTGCTTTATCATTAATTAGGCTTGGACCCCATCAAACAAGCAAGTCGAGGTTGGTCAAAAATAATCTGACCTAAACCGTTTTGACTCATTTTCATGTAATAAAAATATAGTAACTCATACCTGTCCCAACTCATATTACTAAAAACCTTCCTTATTTAACCAAATTATGCAAAATTCATACCCAAATTGATATAAAAACATGGAGTGGGTAAGCTCGAGTTTAAGGGCGAGAGAGTTATATAAGGTGAATTGAGTTTAAGTAACTCATGAACCTATTTAACACCCATTTCATTTTGAGTTTTACCATTCTAAATCTATTTATTGAATATGACTACTTATATAATAATTTAGTTCTATAAGTTTATGATCTATTTTGACAGGTCAAATTAGGCTGTCATAATAACACCAAAACACCATTAAACACGCGGGCTGCGTAATTTTTTATTGGTATGCATCTCACATCTTTCGTGGTTGATATGGATAGTTTAGTTTTTAGCAAGCGGCTTATCACTTGTATCGACGAGGGGATGTGTAAACAAAAATTATAGTTTGTGTAAAAAAAATATTAACTTAATTGTTGAACAAAAAATTCAAAGTCGTTGTCGTGACAAATTCATCTCGTGGGCCAAATTGTACGTCGAAGACGCATTTAGGAAAATGTCATGAGCCAGCCATCAATCGTTATTTTTATTTAACGCAGTGGGCCTCTACGTCACGTGGATGGGATTAGCTGGAAAACAGAGGGATTTTGTGGTTTTTTTAGCATAAATTATAGTTCGAAATCAAAACAAACTAGAAGGATATTATATTTGAATAAAAATACGTTAATTTCATGAAAAATGAATAATTTAAAAAAATCAAAAAATAATCACTTATATTCCTCAAAATAATGAATAATCTATATTTAAATAATTTCATGGACAATAAAAATATTTGTTTTTGTTCATTCTTTCATCCTTGTAAGTGATTCAATCAATCATTTTTTTAAAAATATTTTTTAAATAATTCATTTTTTGTGAACAAAACGTTTGTCTAATTTCTTGTATTTCTAGTAGTGAACATGTCGCCATTACGTTTGGTTGTCCGGATTTTTTGTCGGGATAGGGACTTAGATAGGATATGATATGAAATTTGCAGGATTTTTTTATATCACGTCAATTGTTTGGTGAATCACAGTATTAAAGTCGGATATGTTCACATCATATCATATATTTTTTTTATATAAACGGCATATCATTATAAATGAACCTAAATTCATAAACGAGAGATGGTGAATATCTCTCATAACACTTTTCCTTAATTTATTTTTATTTTATTTTTCCCCTTTTTTATATTATTTTATTTATTATTTCTTTTTTCCCCTTTCATCATTTTTTAATAAAATTTTATCAAATAGTAAACCATACTAACATACCTAAAATACAAAAATACCTCAAATATGTAATAAATATAAATATTTAATTTATAGATTGAATGTTTATTATAAGATAGAATTAAAGTTGAATATATAAATTAAAATAGGATTAATTAAAAATAAAAATTTTTATTTCTTAAATTAGAATTCAAATATTATTTATATTGAAATATAATTTCAATTTTGTTAATTTAATAAGTTTGTTATTCGAGAAAAATAACTTTCTATTATGGACATTAGAAATCCTATCCACATTTATTCCACCTCCCCTTGGGATAATTTATCGTATCTATATCCAATTTATATCCGACTTTATCCTATCATGAGTGAGCACCAAACGTAAGACAGGATAAATCATATCCTATCTCGAATTTTATCCCGACTGCCAAACGCAGCCTATCAAGAGAATGAATGAGCTTGCGTAACAATCCTAAAGGATATTATTACACGACTCGGGAATTTTTTGAAAGTGACTAGCAAGCTCATTAAGTTGTAGGCTTAGCCTCTAATTGACAGATGGGCGATCCTACTCACTCGAGCTCAATAATCTTGAGAGATAAACGAGTGAATTTGGGCAAAACTCTTACAAGGGAAAGTACAAACTGCCTATCTTTAGTAGAAACTCAATCCAATCATAAAATTCCTCACAACTTTTATGTGATTGGTGCGCTTGAACAACACATAAGCTTGATCTTTTGGTCTAGACCCACCCAATTGATCAAAAATCGACTTTCACTATGTATTCAAACTTCTCACGATTATGATTTCCATCGTCCTTGGAAAGAATACGCCCCAAATCATTCACAGTTGAAGCATTAAAAAAAAAAATTAATCAACAAGATTATTGGATTGTTGTCACATATGTACTCCATTCAAAATTGTGTTGAGAGAAGCAAAGAACAAAGAAGGCTTTTATTTTAATAAGCGGTGAACGAAGAATAAGCCTTAAAGAATCGATGAGAGCAACTCGAGAGACATGTGAAGTATCTATAGAGGCTTAAAGTGCATAAAAATGGAAAGTCTTAAAGGTCTCACTTTTTGTGAAATCAGGTGTGTGTGTATAGCCTTACGCATGAATATCCAAATTCGATTTAGGGTTAATATTACAAAAAACTCAAAATTGATACACCTGTGATAAATTTATCTTTATTTAGTTTCAGTTAAATTACTGAATTGAATAATATGTGGTAGTTAACGAGTGTGTATCGGTTTGTGATTTTCGTTGTATTAATTTAATTTAATGAAAATTAATAAAATATAAATTTGTCATAAATGTATCAATTTAGGATTTTCAGTGATTAAAAAATTAATTCAAGATCAATTTAATTTCAAGTTTTTCACAAAAATTAATTAAGATGAATTTATTATAAATATATTGATTTCAAATTTTTCGTAATATGACGTCATCCCACGGATTGTTTATCAATCAATGCATGCGTTTCTCTCTCATGTCCACTCCTCGAAATCAACGCTTCTCTCTCTAGTTTCCCTCCGCACCAGGACAAAGATAAAAAAGGGTTTTCAAGGACGACGGGACAGGTGATGAATATGAATAACATGGAAACGTTGCTTTTTGTGACCATTCCCGGGACTCCGTTTTGATCGGCCGTCAGAAACCGTTGCCGCCTAGTTGGTGATTTGGACGCGGCAATGCCGTCTTTGAATCGCGCAACGTCGTTTTAATGATGCTTAACGAGTCCGCGGCAATCATTGCCCGCGTCGGTCGTCTCGTCTGCCTTCACCGACGCCGACATTCTCCCGTGTAAAATAATTCCCTCGTTTTTATCTGGCCTGCCAGCCGGCCTGCGTGCAGCCTCGGCAACATCAACGGGTCGGAGCCGCGCGTTCCGTCCGAAAGAGACCTGTCCGAAAGAAAATTCGGGAGATGTTTTTTATTTTTATTTTTTTATCGAAGAGCGAGAAATGGTAAAATATATTTATTTAGCACAATTTCCTAATCAAAACACTAGGCCATATCTTTAGACAAGGTGAGTATAATTCTAAAGTAAAACCTAAAACCTAAAAATGGAACCGATGAGAACTTATCTGATTTTAGATTCTAAAGTATTCATAATATGTTTTGGGTTCTAAAAATTGAAAAATCATTTTTCAACGAATAGGTTACAGATTTTAGGTTGGTGAAACTTAGAACCTAAACTTTATGATGTGGGACCTATAACAAGTTTTTGTGTTTTCCTTGATTTATATCTTCGCACGATTCTATGGTATTCTATAACATTCAATGATAAGTGTATAATATGAATTATCAGTCTAAACTTCCATTTTATAACTAAAAAATTTACTTTATTAATATTTCATATTTTTTCGCGTGTCTAAATGTAAGTTATGGTCAGTAAATTATAGTAGTAAGTAGTAATTATTAAAAATCAATTAATAATATATGTGAAACATGGAAAAACTCTAGAACCTATGATAGAATGTGTTTTAGGTTCCAAAAAATGAGAAACTTATTCCAACAAATAGGTTCACATTCCAAATGAAATCTATATGAAATTTGGAACCGCTCACTCTTGATTTGCTAACTAGCTAATTAGTAATGATTCTATTTTTTCTTTGTTCCATGAAAAAAAAATTCATTTTGTAACATTTTTGTTTTTGGGAAAAAATTTGTTTTTGGAAATAAAATTGGAACATAATCAAAAGTAATAAAAAAAAAAATTGCTTCTATGTTTTTGAGAACAACTCAAGAATCAAAGTAATTTTTCTTTTTCTTTTCTTCTTTTCCTTTTCTTATTCTTCTTCCTCTAGCCGGCGACCTCATCGGCCCCAGGCGAGGGGCGAGGTCGAGCCTCATGGCTAGAGGAAGGAGAAGAAGAAGAAAATGGGAAAAAAGAAGAAGAAAAAAATGCAATAAAGTTATTACAAATTTAAAAGAAATTCTAAGTTATAAAAAAATAATAATTAAGGGTCGTACCAAACCTATTTCTATTTTGAGAATAGAAAATTTGTGCAGTTACCAAAGTTTTTCAAATGCTCAAAAACTCATCTAGGGAACAGAATCAAAAAAACCTATTTCAAAGCATAAATTGTTACCAAACGCACCCTTATTTTCTAAAATATTATGAAAAAAAAAAAAGTATGTCTAAGATGTCGAGATTGAAACTCGACACCCTTTGAAAATGCCTTTTTGGCTCATACTACTTCTAAGATCACGGAATTAATGACATTGCATGAATATCCTTTCTCTTCATACCCCACATTAACATGTGAAGATCGGTTATAAGTTAAGGATATAATATGTATATTGTATCTTATTTTTTATATTTAGTAAGTAGATTAAATAAATAAAATGATTTACTTATGTTTGAATTGGATTGCATATATTTTAGAAGACCATCAAAAAGTAAGAAAATATGAACTATAGAATCATAAAATACACGTGGATGAATTAATCCTGAAAAAATGGGATAGAAATATACAGTACTATGTTCAATGATAGGTCGAATAACCAAATAAGCAAAAAATACCAATAATTCGCCTCATAAAAGAAGAAAGAGGGGAGGAAAAAAAACAAAAGCAAAATGATGGAAAATAGGCCATATCTTTGCATAGATTTTTTTTTTTTTTTTTGGTAAGATAAGATGTATATTGACTTTTACCAACGAAACTTTACAAAAAGTAAGTCTCGGCACTAAAAAACTTACACTCTAGATGACAAACAAGTCACTAACAGTGGAATGGCGTTGAGAGTAAAATAGAAGAAGGGGAGACCGAAACAGCGGCAACCCTCAAGCCAGCTCTAAAGAAGACCTGAAACCTATAAAGAGAAAAGAGAGGGATCCAGACCCCAACTTCTTTGTATCCTTCTGTTTCTTGGAGTGTCTGCAACATGTTTGAAAGTGAGAGCCTTGTCCTTGATGACTTTAGAGAGGTGTTGCTTCAATGCTGGAACAAACAAGGCCTGCCCACGGAATAGTATATTGTTCCTAGCCTTCTAAATTATATGACAAAGAGCGGCAAAGGAAAACCGAGCAATAACTTGATAGAATTCATTGCCTGATAGGAATTTAATGGCCCATTGTAAATTCTCCACCCACAACCTATTTTTCCATGGGAGGTTGTATCTTGAAGCCCAAAAAGTAGCAAGGTCAGTAGAAACGTGGCACCCAAAAATAGGTGGTCTCTAGAGTCCAGTGCAGAATTGCAAAAAGAACACGACACATTGGCAATTCTTCCATAGGAAAGTAGATTAGTATAAAGGAAAATGAAAAAAAAAAAAGGAAAGGAAAATCTGATAATATTTTAAAAAATCAAGAGAAAAAAATTAAAAGCGAACGGCAGGCACTGCGATTCAATCTTAGCCACCTTTCACTCTACATAAAAGAAATGCGTGCTAGTGGGTTGAAGGAGCAATCAAAGTTGGATACATGATGGATCCAGGTAGCTGCGCCGCGCTTCATCTCTTGGTACGTTGCGCATGAAAGATTTCTAGAAGAAAACGTAGAATATTAGCAGTGTATTTTTTGTACTCGTTCTTGTAGACCAAGCTAGTAATTATATTCTCGGAAATAACAGAAGCCAATAATTGTCCAGGTAATAATGATAATATCTTGTACCTGAAATGGTGGCTCATTTTTATAAGTAATGGGGAATTTGAAACCTCATATTCAGACTAGAACGACAATAATTCAATAAAACTTAAAATCACCAAAATAATGTCTAAACCCAATGATTCAAGGCATAGATAAAATATTTAACTAGGGGATTATTCAGAGCCGATTCAATGGACAAACGGGGATGCAATGGGGAAGGGCATAGTAAGTGACCAAATGCTTCGAGGAGGATTTTTAGTTTACGAGGGGCAGTATGGGATCTGTAGAATTATTCGTTACTAATTAACTGTAGAAAAGTAGATTAAATTTATTTTCAAGCCGTATTATGTCGGTGTGCCAGGCATTAAGCCAAACCCCCCGAGTAGTTGGCTAGAGCTCGCAGTTTCGAATATTCTACCGGCGTCTCTATTACTTTGTCAGCCAATTTTTCCGGCCATTAAATTTGCTTCAGTTCTTGGAAGTTGAAGACGATGACGAGCTCCATAATTGCCGCCGACGAAGAACGAGCCAAAAAAGGTCCTTCCATTCGAGGGACAGCCCGCCCCCGCCCCCCCTCCTCAATCGCGTATTTATTACTTCTCGACCGGCAAGCTGGGAGTAGGCTTTCGGCCAATTGACCTTGGTCGCATGATGGGAACGTTTCGCATGAGAGAATTCGAGTTTTGCACTCGTGATTTTGGACCACTCGAAACTTTTCAAATTGCTTGCTGATCAATCGACATGTAATTGTTTGAAATTTTCATCACGTGGAACTAGTCCATATCAGTATTTTCGCATTTCAAACTTTCGATTCTTAAAAAGTAAATGAAAAAGTAAAGGGCCGTTTATTTAAATTTGTTTCTATTTCTTGAACACAAATTTTTGTTCTTTTTTATTCAGGGAACAAAAAGAACACAAACGCGCGTGTTTGTTTACGTTTTGTTATCGGAAACAAAAATCTATTTTTTTTATTATCGGGAACAAATTTAAACGTAGAAATAAGAAATAGAAAAATTTTTTTTGTTTAGGAATAATTTCGAAAAACACTTTTTTTTTTTTTCTTTTTCTTTTCTTTTTTTTGGTTGGTCGTCGGAGCGTCGCCAGAGCCCCCGGCGAGGCTCGGCCTCACCTTGGCCGGGCGAGCTCGGCTCGCCTAGCCAATCGGGAGGCCATTGGCCCGTCGGCTCTCGTTGGCCGATTCGGCCATGGTCGAGGCGGCGACCAACCAAAAGGAAGAAAGAAAAAAAAATTAAAAAATATTAAAAAATTAAAAGAAACAAAAAATTATACAAGTTTACCAAACGTGTTTTTGTTTATTTTCTATTTTAGGAACATAAATTTTGTGCGATTCACAAACGCATTCTTCTATTTAAAAATTGTTCTCGGGAACAGAAATAAAAAAAATTATTTCTATTTCGGAGAACAATTTTTGAATAAAAACGTTATCAAATGCACTCTAAATGGAGGAGCGAGGATCATAAATAGGTGCGTCCATGGCTCTGAAAGTCAACGTGGAAGTCTTTTAAATTAAATGTGAAGGGCGACACCCCTTCAACTCGTGTATTTATTACTTCTCGACCAGCTTTGGTAAGGAAAAGCTGGAGAAGGCTCTTAAGTCAATCCACTTGATTGCTTGCTGGGAACGCTTTGCATACGAGAATTCGAGTTTTGCACTCGCGATATGTAACGTGACATATTCGTCAGGAATTGTCAGAAATTTCCGTCGCGCGGAACTGGGTCCAGACAAGTATTTCCCACCTTTCAAACTTTAAATTCTTAAAAAAAAATGGAGGAGCCAGGACCATGTAATTTAAAAAAGGAATTGTATAGGCGTGTCCATGATCTTCAAAGGGCGCCTTTGATTCTGTATTTTAAAAGCCCATTGGGTAAATTAAGATTCTTGAGATGACTATGCGGGATTGTCTGTATTCGCCATTTCTTGCTTTTGTGATGGAGGTGCTTAAAAGATTTTGGGTAAATGTAAAAGCCATTTACTAAATTACGTTTTGATAAGCAACTTTAAAAGAAATTTTATTTGATAGAAAACACATTTGAAAAGTCATTTGATGATTAATATTAATTTTTTAATTTTTATTTATCTAAAATTGAAAAAAATCAAATATATATAATTTGAAAAAAAAAAAGAGACCAAACTCTTTGCTAGTCTAACAAAGGGCTATGGCTGTCGACGAGGCAGATTTGGCATTGGTGGCCGTCATTGGGCGACCTCCGGCAAGGGTCGTGTGACCCTTGGCTAGCTAGGCCACCGGGGGTCGCCCGACCTTGGACGACCCTTAGCGAGGGTCGTGTGACCAACGGTTGTCATTGCGCGACCTTTGCGAGACCCATGCGAGGGCCACTTGAGGCTGCAATACCTAGGCGGTGGTTGCCTAGGTCGCGTGACGACCTTGGGTGACCTTGACTGATAGTCGCCGACGCCAGATCAATGCTAGATCTGGATCGTCGATAGTCATAGCTCTTTGTCGGTCTGACAAAGGGTTTGGTCCTTTTTTAATAATAAAAAAAAATAATGAGGGACAAAATCAAAATTTTAAAGAATTGATGATGGTAGAGTTTAGCATTTAGCTAAATACCGAAAGCTCAAAATTAGTCTTTACTAGCATTGGGCTTTTAATCTTCCCAATGCTGTCTTTCAAATGAAAACTCCTTTAAAATAGTACAGTATTTTCCAAATGATCTTTGGAGGTCGAAATCCCTTTGAAAATGCTGAAATTAATGCACCCAAAGTCTTTTAAATTGAATGTGAAGAGGTGAAACCCATTTAAAAAAGATGGGCCGATAGTTAGGGTTAGAGAATGGGGCGACTTCCCGGTCCATGGGTCCATGTCATTAAGAACCGGGATATGCTTAGCCCACCCCCATCCCAAGAAGGGGGAAATCGAGCATTTTACGTGATAGGATTGTGTAAATTGGGGACTAATAGGCAGGGGCGCAAAAAAAAAAAAGACCCAACTTGATCTGATCCAATTTGAACCGAAACTTTCGGGGCTTTTCAGGTTGAGTTAATTCCGATTCAGATAAGATATAAAAGAATAGGGTATCATGACGGTTCGGTTCGGGTTGATTTTAGGTAGACACAAATCAAACCGAAGCAATTTCGCTATTCATAATAACTAGGGGTGTCAAAAAAACCCGAACCGAACCGACCCAACCCGACCCGAACACAAAATAAGTTTGGTACATGTTTAGGGTCTTGATATTGTTCGGATAACAAATATAAAACAAGCATAATACATGTTTCGGGTCGGGTTCAAGGTTGGAACATTGTTCGACCCGGAACACGTTAACACCCCTGTTCCAAACAAGCTAACAAACACAAACAGACGTGTTTTCGAAAACCCCTCCCCCTTCCATCATTAAATTGTACTAATATACCCAAAATAATAAAAACACCTGAAATATGTAATTAATATATATTTATATATTGAATTTATATTATAAGATAAAATTAAATTTGAATATAAATAAAAATAAGATTAAATTAAATATTTTTATTTTTTGTTATTGAATTTTTTATATTAAATTCATATATTTTTTATATTAAAATATAATTTTAATTTGTTAATTTAAGAAATTTATTATTTGAGAAAAACTTTCCTATTATAGATATTAAAAATTCTATCTGACTTTGCCCCATCTCTCCTATGAAATAATTTTATTCGGTTTATATCTTCTTTATATTTGATTTTATCCTATTTCGAGCAAGCTCCAAACGCAGGATAAAATAAATTTTATCATATCTTGAATTTTATCCTGACTGCCAAACACTGCTTTATAGTCATAGAAAAACCTTTTCCTTTTCTCTTTATTGTCCAATAAAAATAACCCATCTCAACTTTTTTTTTCAGTAAAAAGATAAACCAAATTCTTTTACTCCTTGATATTGTGAAATTACCGGGATAAATTTTGTCGAATAGAAATAAGGGTTATTAACTAAGGCTCCATTTATTTAATGTAAAATTAATGATTTGAATAACATTTTTCTAGATATGATGTCTTGTATCATTTGCAATATTTAGTCAATGATTTTTTTTTCATTATTGACACTAATTGTAGACAATGAATATTTTCTTCCCTTCAATTCTATAAATGATTATTTTACAAAAATATTTTCTTAATCATTCATTTTTGGTAAAATAAATGCACCCTAACATTGCTAATCTTGGTTTCATTTATGGACCCATCCATATGTGATGCACAACTTGTGGAGCTTTCTTCATGGGCCTCCACGTCCAAACCCCAATTAAGAGTAATGATTTGGTGACCGTAGTTTTGAGATTTCATGGATATGTTGGGTGTTGCATACCAAATGGCTTCATCAATGTTTACTGAACCGCAAAACCAGCTCACGTTCGCCACTCCGTCTATATCTAACCCGATACATATTCCGCTGATAAACTATCATAGCCGAACCTCATGGTTTAAGGTTTAGGAAGTTGAGGATAGACCGACATTACATGTTAGGTTTCCGTCTCCTTAAGGGGTCTCAAGGTAACTTGGATCAAGCCCTCCGGAACAACAGATGGTGTTCAAATCAGGTCATGCGTTAACACTTTGTGGTCGTCCACATCAGATTAGACCACCCGGAATCCTCAAGAGGTTCGGCTTTCTGTCATTTTGAAGACCAATATGGTAACAAACCCTAATGGTATTAACCCTACTGACAAAGTGACAATACCATCCCAACCCGAACCCCAGAGAAAAGAAAGGAGAGACAAAAAAAAAGAAAAAAAAAGCAGGAAATCTAGCAACCCGACCCGAACTTACCCGAAACACATTAGATGGTCTAATGTGTTTTGGGTCGGGTCACAGTGTGTGACCATTGTGTTTTGGGTTGGGTCGGGTAACAACAAAACCCGACCTGACCCGACCCATTGACACCCCTAAATTAATAACCGAAATGCACATCTTGCCTAGTTAGCCTTTCGACTAAGAAGATGTTCGACTAAAAGCCAGTTTTGCTCGACCAGAACCGCCTCTTTTGACCACTTCTCCTTCCTCGTGAAAACACGAATAGCAAGCGGAGAACGTCCAACCGGAGCTTCATCTGCGAGCCATTCGAGAGAGAATAACAGAGAAGCGAGCAACGACAGAGGAAATTAGTACCCTCCATTTCAATTCCGAACTATTCATAGAAGGAGGCAAATGAGACATGGGACCGATGGTTTAGTCCCTGAAGAATCGAGAGCTTCATGGAGGTGTTTAAGGGAGGACCATTTTGTTCTTCGCGTTTTGGTGTTCCTGAATCGCGCGGAGGCGAGCGCAGATGACACCGAAGAAGCAGAAGAAGAAGAAGCAACACTCCTGGCAACGATGTGGAACATAATTTTCGTTTTGCTTTTTCTTCTTTTTTCTTTCCTTGCCGGAAAGAGGAAGGTGCATGCTTTTTTCATTTCGCTTGCTGTTTGATTTGGAATCATCTACAAGGTATTATTCTACCAGCTGCAAGCACGAATAAAGATCAGACAGGAGGAAAAAGAAAAAAGAAAAACCCCAATCGACCCAAACCTAAGTGAATCAATTCTTCTGTTTGGGTTTTTGCCAATTCACAAGGAACATGCATTACCCCTGTGAGGCTGGCTTTTTTTTTTTTTTTTTCGTCTCATAGGCTCCGGAGGCTTTCCTCACGTATGGGGGCGTTGAGTACTCTGCTTCAGGAAATGAAATCAGGTGATTTGTGCTTTAAGTTTCGCGTAGGATCTAGCATCAAGTCCTCAATGTTTCTAGATATAAATGTAGATTACTCACCATGTTTGGCCCATAACTCCACCTTTGAATACAAATTATGACTAGATGCTTTCGAAATCAGAAACCCAATATCTAATATACTTACTATTCTCAAGATACATTTAACTAGTGCTTTGAAAATTGAATATTTCCTCATTGGAGTGTTTAGGATTTTGTTAAGGAGTGTCCACGGGCAATCTTTAAAGAATCAACGGTAGGAAATTTTAACAGTTTAAAAATATTTTTTCTGTTTTTTTGCAAAATCAATGTAGTTTTATTAGGTGTTTTTAACAAGACCCCAACTATACCCTTGAGAATTGTAGATGAAAGGGATGATGCAGAAAAGTTGAAAAATATTTGAAATAAAGGTTTGGAATGACTTCATCTTTTCGAATAAGGGTATGAAGTGAATTTTCTTTAAAATAAGAGTTTGAAGTATCATATTTTCTCATTTAAGGATAGGAAGTAGGCTTTATTTCAAAAAAGAGTCTAGAGTAGCTATGTCAATATCAAATAAGGGCATAACTTTATCGACTAATTAAGGACATTTCCATCCTTTAGATTTTTTTCTTTCATTTTTCTTTTTTGTAAAAAAGACAAACTCAAAAAGAAAAAAAGGCTAAACTTTCAAAAAATTACTAAAAACCCAGAGGCATTGGCCTGCCATCGGCACTGGGGCCTTGGCCTTTGGTCGATGATGGTCACCAGCCCACGCCGAGGCTCCTACAACCCCTCCAGCCATGGCTAAAGCCCCATTCGTGATGGGGCAATGGCCATAGGTGAGGGAGGACTGTGTACCCATTTCGCCTTTTTTTTTCTCCTTTATAAGTTTTAGTATTTTTTTGGAAAAAAAGAAAAAAATAAAGAAAATAAAAATCTGAAAATGACAAAAATGTCTTGGAAATTTTGAGATTAATATAATCACTTTAGATTTTTTTTTAAATAAGATCTATTTCGAGCCCTTATTTAAGAAATGAGTGTATTTCGAATTCTTATTTGGAATTTTCTCCATAAAAGTATTTGATAATCTAAGAGCTAAAGCAAGGGACCACATAAAGGTGGTGTGAAAGCATTTTTTTCATCCGAAGTGGAATTTTTTTCTCTCAACCAAAACAAAAAAGCATATTTTTCATGAGTGGGGCTTAGTTTGGACGATAGGGCCTACAGAAAGGTGGTGTAAAAGCATATTTTTCATGAGTGGGGCTTAGTTTGCACGATAGCGCCTACAGGACCATATTCTCATCCGTGGAATATACGAAGTTTATGTTGAAAAAAAATTCACTATCCTTAATGGAAAGAAAAACAAAAGAATAACAACGAAAATTGAAAAAGAGAATCAAGTTACGGCCTTCGATCGGGAAGTCCAGAAATTTTTAACTCGAGAATCGAAGGTGTAATATGCTCTAAGCTAGAGTCCCAAATGGACTTAATTAGTTCTCAATCATGAACGAGAATTGGGTCTCGACACATAGGGCCTATTTCGTAATCATTATGTTTCTAGGAATAATTTTTATCTAGGAATAATTTTTCCTTATTATGTTCTCTAGACAAGTTTTTGAGCATTTGAACATATTTGGTAATTACATGACATTTTTATGCCCAAAGTAGAAAAAGAACATGAATACATTTGGCATTAGGAGTGAGTATGGTTTGGATGGGCGATTCTCACTTAAAACTGGGAATCGCTCACTAAGAACGGTTCCAAAAAATTTGAACTAAGACCTGCTTGTTGTTTCCATGAATCCACCCCAAACCGCTAGTTTGATCCGAAATCGAGTGGTCCATGGAACCGATCCCCAATCCCTACAAAATCGCATTCATTGATTAATAGCAAGGTGAACCTCTTTTATTTAGAGCACCAAATCTTGTTCGGCCTTGTATTTGGGTAGAATTGCGAGCCATTGATTTTGATTAAGAATTGAAAACTATGGGGCAAAACGAATAACTAATACTTGTTAGAGTGGTTCTCTAATAGTTTCCTAACATCGGAAACATGTAGAGAATTAGACTCCTAAAATATTAATAGCTTGATTTATTTTTTTTCAACATCAACCTAATTTAATCATGGGAATGGCTAAGGAGATAATTATACTCTTAAAATGAGCTGTTAGCTCTTAATTTTGTATCGTGATGACAAAGCGATGCAACATTTATGGACATCTCCAGTTGGTTCTCTCATTCCTCTATATTTGTTTATTTTATTTTGGTTAAGAAAACAACTAAATTGATTATTATAATGGAAAAAAAGATAAAAGGATTAATCCTATCACACACCCAAGAGACAAAATTAGTTAATAATATCCAATAACTACAAATATATATATATATATATATATATATATATGTTCATATATATTTGGTCAAAAAGCTATGAAATAATTAAGTAATTGAGATGATTTTTTTTGAATAAATATATACCAGGTGGGTAGGCGGGCCGTTCCACGCTTAGAATTGGGAATCGGATCTATATTCATCGGTTCCACTATATTGGAATTGAATCGACCTTCATGGGAATTGCTGGTCTAGTCTGATTTGGTTCTAGATGATTCGGGGGGTTCTCGATTCTTTTGCATACCCTTATTTGGTATGACCCTTAATTTTTTGTTGGTGTCTAAGAATTTTTTTAATTTTTAATAATTTTATGAGATTTTTCTTTTTTTAAATATATACATGCCAGTTCAGTCCCGGCTCTTTTTTCCTTCTCTTCTTCTTTCTCTTCTAGCTGACAACCTTGTTGGCTCCTGGCTAGGTCGAGTCTCGCCATGGTTGGGTGAGGTCGTCCTCGCCTTGGTTGGACGATGTTAAGTTGAATTTTGCCCAGCCACTACAAGGTCAGCCTTGCCTAGTCGGTGAGGTCATCGGACCTTATGTTTGGCTGGTCGTCGGCCATCGCCAAGCTTGACGATTTGCTAGGGAGGAAAAAGAAGAAAAAAAAAAAAAAAAAAGAAAATGACTTGATTTTTAAACAATTCTTTTTGACTTTTCATTCTATTTTAAATTTGTTTTCGAGAATCAGCCACGTTATCAAAAGGATTTTTATTCTGAAAAATAAAAAAAAACAGAAATAGTTAAGAATTTGCCGATTATCAAATAAGCTTATATTATATGCTACAAAAAAAATATGCAAAGAAAAAAAGGATCCTACTTTATTTTCCCGGGGGAAAATGAAAATTTGAAGGAGAAATTTCGTTGGGGTCGGACATGGAGTTGGAGCCTGGACGTAGGTCCCGGCACCAACAGCCAGAACACGAAAAAGCAGGGGAAAGGGGAGGGGGTGCTGGGGCATATTCCTCCTCCTCGCGAGCCTTCGCCTTTCCGCGATAATCAAACGTAAAAAGGGAAGAAGAAGAAGAAGAAGAAGAAAAAGAAGCCCCCATTCCTCAATCGTCAATCTCAATCCATCGAACTCGAGCTCGAACTCGATCTTTCCGACAGTCCCCCCAGAAATCCAGCCACAAAATGCGTCGCAATTGCTGCCACGTCTCCCTCGGCTTCGTCCTTAAGCTGCTGAATTACCTCCAGACCTTCGTCGGCCTCTCCATCCTCCTCTACTCCGTGTGGATGCTCAACCAATGGAACGATCGCGCCCCCCCGCCTTCCCCCGCCGGCCTACCCGCCGGGCTCCTCCGGCGCCCCCTCTCGAGCGCGCAGTCCGCGGAGATGGCCCTCGCCGACCGGAGCTCCGGCCTCGAGCTCGCCGCCGACGTCGTCTCCCGGTGGGACGACGGCCTCGGGCTCGCCCTCCGGTCGTTCGAGCTCCCCGCTCCTTGGTACGTTTCTCCGTCTCGTCGGGATGGGATCGGGTGGCGGCGTTGCGCGTTTCTTCTCGAGTTCGCTCGTTTGAATGCGTGATTGCGGCGATTGGGTTTGATCGCGATGATTCGGCGTGGGATATGTATGGTTTGGCATGCGTTGGGAGTTTTGGTACGAGCAATGATACGATTGATTGTCTTATTATGGCAGGTTCATCTATTCATTTATGGGATTGGGGATTGTCTTGTGCTGCGTCTCGTTGATTGGCTGCATCGCTGCGGAAGCATTAAATGGATGTTGCCTCTGCTTCGTATCCTGCCACATGGACGGCCTGCTTTACGTCGAGCTGTCTAATGATCATAGTTTTGCTCGATCTTTCGTGAATGCACTGAACTAAAGAAGCATCAGCACACAACCTTAGAACACCTAGTGTTTTCATTACATCTTCATTGGCCATTTTGAACTGAGGGAGCTAGTGCAGAGAAGAGGGGGCTTTGAGTGGGTTGTCCTGGTGGGGCGAGCTGAGGGTGTTGATCCCGATTGTGGACGTCTTTGTGATTTTTATCGCCGATCATGCATTATCCTACTAGCATAGTATCTGAGAATAGCTTGTGCATCAAATTTCATGTGACTGAAATTGGTCTTGTTGACTTGAACTTGTTAAGTACATTTCACAGGGAAATACATTTTGCAGGTAGTTATTGCCCACAAGTGAATTGGAACATATAAAATTTGCTTATTTGGCTGTTAATAAGTTCTTTAAGGGCACTGTTTTTGACAAACTACATTGAATTGAGGTATTGTCAACAGGTGCCCATACACTAAATAGGAATGGTTTGATTTTCAAAGTATTGGTTATACATATTACGAAGTAAATGGACAATTACAAAATTTCTTAATTGTGTATTTAACCTAAGATGAATGTTAGACATCAAAATGTATAAATGACATCATTGTTCTGCTAGTCTATAAAGTTTTCCCTTAATGTTGCAAAAATCAGCACACTCTTCTTGTATCTGTGCTTCTTCTCTTAGAAGCAGCTCTGGTGGCATTTATTGCAATTGATCATCGTTGGGAACAGGTAACTCTCTCTCTATAATAGATTGATCATCGCTTCTGCTAGTTCTTGTTCATCACGTCGGTTCTATCACCCCTTGCAGATTCTTCCTTTGGACCCTACCGGAGAACTTGATAGTCTTCGCTTGTTTATTGAAAGCAACATCGAAATGTGCAAGTGGATTGGCATTGCTGTTGTTGCAATACAGGTTTGTTGTTGTAATTTTTTGATTTTTATGGTCCCTTCACAAATGATGATTCAAAATTACCTTTTCTGACCTACTCACGAATCCTGTTGATCTTTGATGTAGCTGTCCACCCAATTTTTCAATAAGAGCATTCCTGTGCGACTGTATCTGGGTTTTGTTTCTGTCAACTGCCTTAATCTGAGAAGCTTTAAAATTTGAAAATCCCCCCTGAAAATGATTCTCACGGATTTCTTGCTTAGCTTATAAATTCTTGCTGGGTTGGAGAAGTATGATGGTGGAGAGGATGTTGAGGATGATTATAGATGAGAGCTCATTTGCTGTTACTTGTAGTTGCTTATAGATATCACTAGTCACAATAAAAGGGTGTTGATGATGGTTGGTCAGTGATGCTATTCGCTTTTAATTGGTTGGTAAGCTGACATTCTTTCAGGATATCGTTAGCTTCAAGAAATTGAACAGGTATTGATGATGGTTTGTTGGACTGATAATGGTTAGATGTTAATTGGTTATTGAGCTGATTTTTCTAGTTAATTGTTGGCAATTGTTAAAAGCAACCTATGCATTGGAAAATGCTGGGGAATTGATCAATGTGCTGACTCCACTTTTGTGGGAATCAAGTTGTTGTCTTTTATATTTTCTTTTTATTGGATACCAACGAACATTCTACCACATTTAGACCATTTTGAGCTTGATAGATACTCGTCCTATATCTTTTAGCAATAAAACTGGAATTCGTTTTATTAAGTGGCAGCATAACCCTTGTGAATCACCAGATTATTGAAAGAGACAAATTGCTGGAGACAAAGGACTATATCTAGGTTTGGGCTTTGTGAGGAGGCAACAACGAAGTTTATGAAGACCCCACTGTGGTGCTTTGAGTTGCATCTAAGCCAAGGGGCACTTTTGTTACTTTAGTGCAATACCTGTTCATTAATCCTTGGGTCATTGTATCTGTCTCACTTTCCACACTCATTTATGAAATAACAAAAACTTTGTCTTAACAAATCATGTTCCTCATAATATTTTTCGTATAGGGAGGGGATGTTCAACTGCTATATCTTTCTTTTCTTCCATTTCTGTGAGGTGGATGCCTTTTGATTCCAGATAATTGAACAATAATTTACCATTTGATTTGCTGAACTTCAGATGGGGAAATTATGGCCAGAAAGTTCACTTTCAGTGATTTTTGTGCAAAATGAAAGACTGGATATGAATTCAGCTAGACTTTTGTGCTTTGTCCATTAGATCACCTAGTGCTAAGATGGAGTTTTCTCTTGTGCTCAGGCGTTGTCCCTGCTCCTTTCATTTGTTTTGCGAGCATTGGCTTCTCCTCGGCGAGCTGATTATGATGGTCTCGATGATTATGACAATGTTGAAGGTCGGACCAGAGAGCCACTTCTAAATCATAAATCAAGTACAGCATCCGGGTCTGCTAAGTCTGATGTTAGAGGTGGTCACACTGGTATTTGGAGTTCACTTGTGAGAGAAAAGGTACTCTTTCCAAAAGTAATTATTAATTCTATTTGGATAGTACAATTAAGTCCACCGCCTTATTTTTTTTTGGTGAGTTCTGTGATTTTATATGGTAATTTCTTTGTTTCAGTATGGATTGAACAACAGTGCCAAATCCGGTTCGGACAGCCAGAACGCATCAGGTAGTACAAAAACAAAGTGATCGGAATTGGATGTGATACTGTATCTTGGAGGCGAGGGAAAGGAGCAAACCCCATTCTTCACGAGTGATTGAAAAGTATTTGTCATGTGGATTTGACTGAAAGATTGCATATTGATTAGAGATAGAACTTGTGATGTGCATAAACCTTGAAAGATCATTTGTAAAAAAGGGTACTATTAGCTTGACTACTTTTTTTTTTTTTTTTTTTTGGGGGTTGGGGTTGGGGTTGGGGGGCATGGTTTGGTTTCCAGTGGCATGGGTCGATGACACTCCATTCTTACTACGCAGCAATAACGGTCGTTCATACGTGATTAACAGTTGTTGGTTGTGTGCTCGTTTTAGTTGTGCCGTCTCTCTGTTGTAGCATAATATTCTTGTGTCTGCGTTTATAAACTATTTGGAGCACCTTCATAGCAATGACATCTGTGATTCAACTTCATATTCCCTTTATGATTTTTACTTTTTGTTGAGCCTATCCCGTTCATTTCGTCATATGGAAACCTCCCAAATGCTCATACATAGCATGTCAGGAGTTAAAAGGCTCGAATCTGAAATCACACGTATATGTTGCTTCAATGGCCTGCGGAGCCATGATGAACTGGCCTCCTGTGCGCCTCCTTTGCAGGTCAATTTTTTGCGGTACAACTGCGATTCGTCCCCTGGTGAAAATATTCTGGAAGCATGTCGCCATTCATGAAATTTGAGAGTTCATTTTGTGATTGGAGTGAATTCGCAAAGATAGGATTAGAGTTGCCATGTAAACAGAGGAGAGGTGAATCTCGGCATGGCATCTCAATAGGCCTGCTCATCATTGGGCGGGCTTGGGCTCAGGTATTTTGGGCTATTGGGCTCGGCAATGTTGGACAGACCCAACTAATTTCCTTCATGGTGGACCGACAAGTGTCCACCTATCGGCCCCGCCCACGGACCCGACATAATTGCTCGGAACTTTCTAATTTTCTCAGTTGAGACTGAGTCCGGACTCGTGCAAGGACCTAGGTTTAGTATCCCGATCAGACGGCTAGGAAGAGCAGAACCGGGAGTCTACATTCCGGGGTTCGACTGCCGTGTGCTGCCCGACCCATACCGTTGCCGTATCCAGTCGGGCTTATTTCTCGATAGGTTTGTGGCGGGCCTACCGACCGATCACCTCTACAATTAATCCTGTAGGGCTAAATCGAAAGCAAGAGAAAGAAATGAAATATCGTACACGGCATATCATATAAATGAATGCATTCCTGCATGACATGATACCAGATGACCTGCCAGCCCGTCCGAGAAATCTGTGTGAAGAACAAGTAGGCCTATGTCGATTGGTGCACAAACGCAGCACTCAATAAAGAACATCCTAGTGGCCTTATTCACCAATCGAAAAAGAGACACAAATGATTTCGAAATTTTAACTCAATATATAATATTATTTTCAAAATTTTAATTTGTTAATATAATTTATGGTATAATTTAATATGTAATGTCGTTTATGAATTTTTCATTTTTATCAAAAATTCATGGAAGATATTGAATAAATTAAAAGTTCAGCGACGATATTGCATATTGAGTTAAAATTCAAGAACTATTTATGTAATCATCCCTTCACTGGCTTGATGATATTGGATTCATGTAATCATAGATGTGTCAAATAAAGCCAAAAAGAAAAAAAAAAAAAAAAGTAAAAAAGGAGGGCTTCTCGTATTCATTGTCCGCACGCTGCCCTCCGTCGCTGTCGCGAGTTAATGGAACGGTGCTCGCCTCCCATCTTATCCGTCGTACCCTGCTCTGCTAATGTTTAATTGCAATGGCTCCCCCACTCGGGAATTTTGGCGAGACAATAAGGACGTGTGCATATGGGAATACTACTACTGCCACAGCTACTGTGAGCAACCATCATGAGCCCGACCTTCGATTTTGGTTCAGCCAATTATTGCGGGATGATGGGTCGATTCTTCAAATCGGTTATGGAATTGCGAACCAAAGAAAAATAGGCGAACATAAGAAAAATAGTTATTTTATTAGCTAGTGCTTTGCTTTAAGAATACTCGTTCATCATACTTAACATGGGATAATTATCTAAAAAAATCATAAATCTATTATAATTGTATCAATTTAGTCTAATTTTTTTTGTCAATTTAGTTCTAAATCTTTTATAGTTGTGTCAATTTAGCAAGCCGGCCAAATTTAACCAAATTTGTCCAGGTGAATGCTGATATGGATAAATTTTTATTACCTTTTTTTGAATTTTTTTATTAATTTTTATTATTTCTTCTTTTTTTCAAATCTAGCGGGCCTCGCCCAACGATAGTGAGGCTCGCCCTCACTTGGCCGACGAGGCTAACCTCGCTGACCCTTGCCTCTTGGAAGAAAGAAGAATGGAAAAAAAAAAAAAGAGAGATAAAAAAAAAATTAACAAAAAAATCGAAAAAATATAAACAAATATTAAAAAGTTGTCTATGTTAGCATTTGCTAGACAACGGCAAGTCAAATTTGGCCAAATGGACTGAATTTGTACCATTGCAAAAGATTTATGACTGAACTGGTAAAAAAAAAAGTTTAAGAATGAATTTGCACAATTATAATAAGTTTATGATTTTTTTTGATAATTTTCCCTACTTAACAGATAAGGATTGTCTTTTGAAATATACGGATTATACATAACATGGTAGAGATAACGTAATGAGAAATAACAATTTCCCTTTTTCTATATTGCGAAGATGCCCGTCAACAAATTTTTTATAAAAAGAAAAAAAGTCGCCATAAGTCCGACGCGTTAAGACTTTGTAGTAGCGGAGATCAAACTTGTAATTGCAATTCGCATCACCTGAGCTTTGGAAGAGATCTCTTACATCATAGGATTAGTTCGACTAGTTCCGGTGGTGGTTGCAGATCTAGATCTCCTTCATTGATGGTTGGAGTCTGAGCACTTTCCAACTTTCCAAGAATTTTATCCAATCTCGTGTCCAACTTCTTATCTGATTTTACCGAAAGATCGGTGGAGTTTAGATTGGGGGCACTTCGAGTATGCCAAGAGGCAGGGGGGTACATTTGTCCATCGTCGCCTTTTGAACCTTTTCTTAGAATCTCCTTAACAGTGAAAGCCGAAGATCATCGGATAATGTACCATCTCAACAGCTGCAACCGGAATCAGTGTAAAAAGAAACGGCTATTGCCGGAGCTCTCGATAAAAATGCGATGGAAAAGATGGTACGAAATAATGCGAAGACTGAAAATCAATATTCACGTTTCGATTCTCCGCAAGATTCACACTTCTTGAAACCCGCACCCATAAAGACAAAAAAAATAGATCGTTATCAACGTTGGACTAAGACGGATGATGGTCATTTGTTCCCCGGTCCCGGACTCTGTTCAAATAGGCCATTCTCTAAAATTGGACAGGAAGCGCATGTATTAAATTCTTCGAAACGAACATACTGATCACATTTTTCGCATTCTTCGAAACGTATTCTATCCTGTCCCAAGCAGAGATGGGTACTTGACGCCAGACTGCCATAACTACTGCTTTCGTTTTCATTGCATTTCTCCGTCGCCAACCACCGTATGAATATCATAACTACCTCTTAACCGCCCATAAATATGGCATGGCTTGGCTTGGACCACACCCACCCAAAAGCAAAACTATGCGCCAAGACCCACTAAGCAAAGGATTAAAGAAAGAAGAAAACGATCGTTAATGGGCGAGTGCCATACGAAGTTTGTTCTTTTGCTAATACCACCTCCTCACCTGTGCGCTTTCAAGATTCCGGCGTCGTAATATGGACGAAATGGCTCGGAATCAAATCTCATCGCTCGAAAGATGACGGAGAATCTAGTGTAATAGTTAATCATCCGGCAAAGAACCTTGTCGTAGCAACCGATTGTCATTACATGCTCCTCCAAGCCATAAGCATGACGTGGAGCACGACAAAACCTAGAATCTATTCTTTTGCCAACTGATTAAATAGAGGTAGCGTGGTAAGTAGACAACAGTCATACAAGCTGTCCTGAGCCAGACAAGAGAAAAACATATGCCAAGTAATGCACGCCATCCTGTTATAATCTATTAGTTTCAGTCAGTTTTGTCCAGTTCCTGAAAGTGGTGAGTCAACCTGAAGTGGCATGTCCTACAAAAGTCGTGACTATGATCACCAACAACTGGACTCCAATGAAGCGCAGATGGAAGACCCAAATCAACTGGACAAGGAGCGAGTTGATGTATATTTATGATACGCGATTCAGCCACTAGAAATCCGCAACAGATCTTTGCGAAAGAGATTATGCCCGTCGCTCGACGGGAATAGGCTGTCATGTCAGGTAGAGCAAAGATACGTGATAAAAATAATGGGTGCACAAATTGGGGAAGAAAAAAATTTAATGCTTACTGAAACATTGGCAGCTTTAATTAATGAAAACGACAGGGGACATTTTCTGTTGGTTATCACCACCCACCAGAATGCACAGATAATAGAGTAACGATATACACAGAGAAGGAAAAACGAAGAAGAAGAGCTCACGACAGTCTACCTGTCAACTCAACGACAGCCTCATCCACAAGCTCGTCGAGCAACGTCCATTCTATATCCTTCCTCAGGCTATGCATTTCCAAACTCAACTGTTCAATCCACCCTTTCCCAACCACCTCATTTCTCACCACTCTCTCCACCACCAGGCTGCTGCTGCCCCCATCACCTCTTGAAACGCACCTAACCTCATCGGGAAACCATTCCGTCATTCGAGCCCACACACGGTCCACCGATATGGATAATGTCTGCTCTGATGTCCCATCTGGGGTCTCGCAGCCTGGCCAGCCGATTGGGCCCAAATTTGGCCTGTAACCTGTGGTTTCAATCAGCGCTTCATTCACACAGTCGAAAACAAGCTTCCGCTCTGATCTTCTTTGCCTCCGCCTCGCCTCAGGCATCGGTTCCTTAACATCCTTTGTGTTAGCAAATTTTTCTCGCAAAGATGGATCCAGTGGGCTTTCAGGCGTATGCCACCTAGAAAAAAAGGTTTCTGCTTGCACTTCACCATCAAAGCCGGCTGCTGACAGAACCATCCTGACGAAAACAAGCCAATCCAGTTCTTCCTCCTCCACATTAGAGCAAACCATGGGGGATCTTATTGGATATGAAGCAGATCTTTCGAAACGGGAATCATCCCATGAGAGTGTCCGGGCAATGGATTCTATTGGTGGCGACTTGTCAATCAAGTTAGACTTGAGTGAATGACCAAGCGGTTGTTTTCCTGTTTCATTAGAAGAGGATCCGTTATCCGGTGAGGGAAAAAGAGACACATCTCAATATGTATATAATGGACGCTGGACTATCATTGTTACCAAAGGATTCTGGAGTTTGGTTGTCATTGTCTTCAAATGATGGTTCCAAAACTGAAATTGGACTTGGCTGCTCCTGAATACAATTCAAATTCCTCGACACCATAGGCATTGATCCCTGCAAAAGCGTTGGCATAATAAAACCACTCTGAGATAATTGTCTAGGCTGCAAAAATCTATGTTTCCCAATGCAATCTTCCTCGCGTGGCAATCAAAGCTATTTGCCTTCAATTACTAGCTCTACTCCGACAGACTTTAGACAGACAAAAGTCGTGGCACATGTCAAATGCATAATAATGGATTGCATGGCAAACAGATTATCCACAGGGAAAAAAACACCATTTTTGGAGTCTTTAATATGTATGCATGAAGAGACTCAGAAATATGCTTTCTCAATGTTATGTCATTCAGGAGGCATTGCAGTCAACTGAAATGGGGATAGAAGTGACAAAGAGTATCCTTGAGCGTACTAACATGCTTCCTTCGTTAACAAAACCAACAGAGAGCATCCAAATTATACAAATTAACGAGACAAACTCATCTGAAGGGTGAAAAATCAATTACCTCCTGCGCATACACTCCTTGTTCTTGTGCTATATCGATGGAACCCAGTGAAGTTGTGCTCACCGATCCATGTTGAGGAGAGCACTCTTCCCTGATCTTACCCTCAACACATTTAGAAGAATCAACATTAATCTGTTCATGTTGATATGTGGAGCAGCCTGGCATTTCAGCATCAGGACATTGACCGTCATCTTTAGATTGAGACACATTGGATTTTCCTTTACTTGATTTTTTGTTTTTTGAGAAGAAGAGACTTGAAACTTTCCCCTTCAATGATGACCCCACACTCTTCTTGATCAGTTGCTTAGGAACATTGGGCTTGCCAACTTGGGGATCGAGCATTTCTGGACTAAGCTTGTTACCATATAGTGTTGAAGATACAGGAACGGACTTTGACCTTGAAAGATTTTTCGGTGAGACAACAACTGATTCTTCTTTATTTAAGTTACTACTTAAAGATGAGCTCGATCCCACTTGTTCTTGCTCTTTTTTGCTGCCATTTTCCTCACGTCTGACTGACTTCTTTGTGTCTGAAAGAGCAAGCATTTCACCCAGTGTGCTGGATCCCTTACGAACATGTCTTTGGTCTTGAGAATTCTGATTAGACGTCATCATGGCCCACCTCTCTGACAGCCGTTTTTTTGCCTCTCTGCAAACCGATGATTCTGGAGAATAGGATGCTCGGCTGAAGGACGAGTATGGGCTGCCAACCCTGTTAATATAATCCCATGAGTGTCTAGAAGCTGGTGACATAACTTCCGAATCACTGAGATTTCCACCTGCGTATTCGTTCTCCGATCTATGGAATGAACTGTCATCACCAATATAGCCATTAGATAAAACAGAAGATAACAGAGTTTCATCCCTCCTGTGACCAGCCAAATTTTCACGCATTTGACCAGGAAGCTCCTTCACCACTTCTCCTGATTCTTGAACACCATCATCTTCAGCTTCTTCAATAGTATTTTCATCACTTACTATTCTCCGTATCCCAGAGGTTGGTGAAACCACAGCTTTTAGATCGTAAGCCTTCACAGCACTGGGCTTTAGTACCACTATACGAGTTGGTTGACTGGGACAGTCATTCACATTCTGACAAGCGTATGTGGATGAGTCGCTGGACTTGTTTTTATCCCATCTACCCTGTTTGGGGACCAGAGTCTGTATCTTAGTTGGATTTTCATTCTTCTTCCTTGGCATTGAAAATTTATCATCATCAATCATCTTTGAGGGCCTAAGAATGGTAATGCGCTTTTTTTCAAGAGGCATAGAAATATGCTGAAGCTCATCAAGATGGTTAGAAAGGCATTTGTAGAATAAATCCTTATTGGAACTCGAACTCAAGACTTCCAATGCATTGTGGAATTCCTTGGACTCCCACAGATTTTCATCTGTAGCTAGACGTTTCAGTTCCTTGAAGTTCTGATGAACAATAGCCATCTTCTTCTCATTCATACAATCTCTATACCTTCCCTTCTGTTGCTGTTTTCCACTCACAGAGTTTTTCTTAGACTGCGGTGACAACTCGTAAAAATCTTTGTAATCAGTTTCTTCATATTTAAGAACTTCGTGTTGCAACTGTTTGTCCAAGAAACCACGCTCTCTTTGCCAATATTCAGCCGTTAGTTCCAAATTTTCCAACCTGTGCTGCATAGAACCTTCTGATTGGCTTCTGCGATTAACAGAGTGAGGCTGCTGCTCGGGAAGGGCATCAAGCCCCATCAACTTGGCAATCACATTAGGAGGGCAATGTTTAGATCCAACTTCCTTTGACATTTCTTCTGCTATTAACATCTTCATGGGTGTACCCATTGATTTCCGGCTGGATGAAATTCTGCGTGAGTTCAACACTATCTGCATACCTCATACAAATGCATCAGAGATTAGGACAGGGAGTGAGAAAAGGGCAGACAAATTTATGTGCGATTCCATCTTTTACAGAGAAGCTATGAATTGTCAAGAACAATTACAGCTACTAAGTGGAAATATGCTTCACATCTCACCCCTTTTTCCTCTGTTTGATCCCCAAATGTAGGAGCCAACATTGTTGCCATATCTGATAAACTCCTTGAGATTGAGGAACCTGTGAACAAATCATCTTTATTTCGTAAGTTTTAGGCAATGAATTCAAGGACATTCAACAAGAGAGAGGCCATTTGAGAAACAATTCCCAGGATTGAGGACAGCACGTCCCAAATCGAAAGGAAAAGCGAAATTCCAGAAAGAACATAAGAGGAATGAAACACGAGAAAGCCAACAAGCCAAAGACGAGTTAAAAGGATGCAAGACCATCACCCACCATACGGATGCGGTTTATCCGTGAGTAGCCTGTTGCTAGTCACTCCTGCACTTAAATCGAAAAGATTCACCACCCTTCCGAGGCACCCGGGAAACTGTTTCTCAAAGTTGTGCACCTTCCTGTTCTGAGAACCATACATCTTGCCGGCTGCAAACCAAAAAAGTCGAGAAGAAAAAGGATTAGGAGAAAAAGATTTCCACACATCGCTCCAATAATTCATCAAAAAGAGAAGATCAACCGAAATTACACGACAGAGCGGACCAAAAAGAACAATAAATCTTCTCTCACAGTAAGCAACAACTCATGAAGGCACGAGGAAGCAGCCGAACTGGATCGATACCCCAAAAAAAAAAAAAAAAAAAAAAAAAGGTACAAAAAAGCACAGAAGTCTGAATGTTCTCTCACCAAGCTCACCCTCCTTCGAATTCAATTTCCAGGTTTAGAATGCAACCCGGTCCACACCGATAAAATCCACAAATTCTGACCCCTCAAATACGAAAGCTACGCTGCTGCGGAGTAGGTGACCGAGCACGGAGAAAGGATTGAGCTTTTTATCTTCAGAACAGAGTAAAGCCAAGCTCATTCAAAAACAAATCGTCGCCCCCGAGTAAATGCGAACAGTATAGCGACCTGTGACTGGCGATCACAGAGCGAAATTCCGCATGTCGCACGTACCATCACTATCATGTTTCACCAATGTGCCCCTGCCCAGACAATCTGTCTGCCACTATAAAGCCAGTGGAGGACAGAGGAACACGCCCGGCGCCAAAATTCGCCAGAACCAAACCGATCAGCGCGTCTGATTGTGAACGAACTCACCCGGAATTCATCATTCCTCGAGCCCAGAAGCGCCAAATTACCGAACTAGTTTAAAGCCCGAAAAAGAAAACTCGAAAGCCGATTTGAACTCGAAAGCCAAAGCATCATTGCGCCAAAAAGAGAGAAGAAAAAGGAGGAAAGAAAGAGGCAGGGCGCACGAAGAAGGACGGGGTCCGGCAGTGAGACAGACGGGGACGGACGGAATCATTGTTCCATAAAGACGCCGCAATCATCATCAGCATCAGCAGACGCAAAAGGGAGCGGTCGCGATTGAGGCGGTACGATACAGAGCCCCCCGCTTTAAAAAGATCAGCTTCGGACAATAAAAACAAAAGGCTGCAACGACAGAGGATACCCGCATTGCACACCTAAGTTCTGGACGGAGCTCGGAGAACCGGATTCGGCATAGCGAAAAAGCAACAGGGAGAGGGTGGTGGGAAGAAGGAGGAAAAAGGGGGAGAGGACGGGTTAAAACTTCGAGAAAGGCGAGATCGGGTTAAGCCAAAAAAGGAGGCTCCAAAAGGAAGAGAGAAAGGCAAAGAAAAAAGAAAAGGCGAGTGGCGTAAAAGGAACAGCGAAGAGAGAGAGAGAACGCTTGGAAGCTCGTCGTCTGACGAAAGGAAAAGCTCGAAAGCGAAGTGGCGTGGGTAGAGAGAGAAACTACAGAACCGAGTTTCGCAGAGAGAGCGAGAGAGAGAGGGAAGAGGGAGGTACCGGAGGGAGGGAGAGCCCGGCGGCCGGCGCCGGGGGGGGGGAATTCAGGGGCGAGAATGCGGCGGGAGAGGCGGGGCCATGGGTGGAGATCCGGCGCGGGGTCGGCTGGCTGAGCTCGTGAGCTGGTGCGAGAGAGAGAGAGAGAGAGAGAGCTGGTGCTGTGTATGCGCGTGTGAGGAACTGGTGGAGAAGGTGGAAGTTGTTAGATAGAGAGAGAGAGAGAGGGAGAGAGAGGGAGGTGTAAAGTCCGTTCCACCGACTAGTGTCGGGCTTTGAAAAACCCCATGTTGTCCTCTCTCTCCTCTCCTTTTTTTTTTTTTTTAATTTCTATTTATCAGAATCTTCTAGTGTTTTTTTTTTTTTCTTTTCTTTTTCCTTTTCTTTTGCGGTTATATATATTATGCGATCCTCCTCCATTATTTGTTCGCGTTCGTCCCGCTAGAGAGAGAAAGAGAGAGAGGGAGAGCATCGTGCGCGCGTAAATTTAGCAAACGTAAGGGGTCTTCGTTGAAAATTCCGACGGCCCCGTGTCGTGTCCGCATTTCTTTTTCTCGACCGTATTCGTTCCCAAATTACGAAACTGGAGCCACCGGTTCTTTTGAATTTCGCTTTTGCCACTATTTGGATGGCCTTTAGATTGGAGTTTCTCTTTCTTTCTTTTTTTATTTTATTTGCCCATTTAATGGCGTAATTCGACCCGTTTATAATTTTGGCTTTTCCTTCAATATCTATGAAATATCGTCCTTTGCTC
The DNA here is from genome assembly GCA_014182565.1 of Eucalyptus marginata. Classification (NCBI taxonomy): domain Eukaryota; kingdom Viridiplantae; phylum Streptophyta; class Magnoliopsida; order Myrtales; family Myrtaceae; genus Eucalyptus; species Eucalyptus marginata. The sequence continues at coordinate 39,642,834 of CM024595.1, read as the reverse complement.
ATAGCGAAAGTTTCATTTGACCATCGCACGGAGTTATAAAGAGGCACGGTCAACGGATCTAATAAAAGAGAATTTTCGTTTGTAATGAAAAAAATTTCATTTTGAGTTAAAGATGAATTTTCCCCCCTCTTTTTCAGTGGGTTTCTCAATTTACCCGTACAATAATAACTTCCCACTTTCGCACCCTCCCTCACGTAATCATCAATTTTTTTTGGATCATAACTACCAAGTTTCAAGTACAAGCGTAGCTTGTATCAAAATAATAATATATTGATGAGTAAAAAGAGAAAAACCCACATTAATTATTTTATGATATTTCATGTACAAATTTAAAGAAGGAGAGATATTGTGCCGTCCTCTTTTGCTTCCGCCCCTCGATTTCTCTAAATGCAAGTCTTATGATTTAACCCACAAAAAGAAATGCCCATGCATTGAACATATATCATGTGTATATATATTATATACACGCACAACAAGGTAGAGGACAAAAATACAGGTGTGAAATGCGAATTTCTAGAGGGATGGAACAAACAATACTTCCGAGGACATCTCTTCACTCACTCTCATTATTATATATATATATATAATCGTGCATGATCTCCTTGAAATTCGCATTTTCATTATTCCATGGTTGAGAGAACAAGATTGACTTGGAAATAGCAACCTCCGAAAGTCAAAAAACATACATGCAGGAACTCGTCAAGGATCATGATTGAAATCATATCGTTAATTCTCCTAAACTAAAAAAAATAAAAAATAAATATCGTGCATGAATCATAAAAGCACCCGTCTATATGTAATTATATTTTTAAATAATTATGTTTTTGACCAACCAATCATGCACTGGAGCACAACATAACCTCCACCATCATAAAAAAAGAAGATTGTGGTAGCTTCAACCTCCAAATTATGCGTCAATATTCCATTCCTTGATATTTTAATTATGGTATTATATATTTGTATAATTTGGGTACTAATTAAGTTGAAATAATCTAAAAAATAAGGATTATTCTTTTGACATGACATGTTTCTAGACTATGCGTATGTTTTCAAACCTCCTAATTTGCAGTTGACAACTTGACACCGCCCGCAGCCATGAATACACCTTCGACCCCAGAAAGAAGAAAATCACCATAAATACACCAACTATCCACGTCCATTCACGGCACAGATGGCTTGTGTGCCATGCTTAATTAATTTCATATTGACTTACAAATTCGTTAACTATAAGGATCCCCAGTTCTTGAAGAACAATCAATCACAAGTTGGGCACACATTAAAAAGAGTTGCTACAGGTGTAGACACAAGTATGATAATTAGAAATACAGAGGGTTCCACTGCACTAGAAATTAAAGTATTTTGATTATTATATATCGAAAGGATTCATGTTTGGACCAGGACTTATGTAAATTAAGACTAAAGAAAAGGACAGCGAGGGAGTTTTATGTTGTCGTCATTAGCTGGTTAGGCAACAGCGTACGGACAGCATACGAAGGATTAGGTTCTTCTGCTCTTTGTTAATAATAATTTTGATTAGGCCACATTATATAATAATATAAAGATGACTTGGAGTTCAGTCCTTGTCCGTGGGCTATTACGAAAAACGCGGATTGGACGGTGAAAAGGTTTGCTGAAGAAATCAGTTCATCCATGTAATCTTCCTTCAACCTTAAGTCTTGCGCGGATTTTGATTGAGTGAAAGTTAATATGCGCAAATGTAAATGTTTTATTTATTTATTTTTAGTTTGAGCAATAGATTGCAATTTTGTCCTTTGGTGTGAGATTTTTTTGGGATTCGAGTGATGTTCTGAATTAATGTGAAGATAATCGAAAAGGGTTGCGAAATGATAATGGGAATTAATTCAATTTCCTTCCATAAAAAATGCAGCGTAATGCTGCGATTTGAAAAGAAAAAAGATGGGAAAAATCGTATGTATGCTTGGCTTAGACTTCTGATTTAACTTTACCTTTAACCCCCAAAAGCAGGAGCTTCGAATATAAGAAATTTACAAGAGCATTGCATTTACCCTATAAAAACTTTGAAGCTACTTTGAGAAATTTGAGTACAACACTCTTGTCGGGGAGACGTTCACTTTAAGTTGCAATTTTGAAATCCCCTCCCTAGTGACACCACTCGTTTAATTGTTTGACTACTTGACAATTTTACTACTGTAGTTTAATTGAAGTAACATCACCTATATATGTGCATGTTGTAGTGGTCAAGATGATATGTCATATGGGTAGTAAACTTTTGCCTTTCCCCCCTCCCACTAGTGTTTACATATAGATCCCATACACATATAAATACATGTAGCTGATGGGTTTTTGCTTAGTATTAGACCAAAGGGAAGATAGTTAGTGTATATAGATTAGTATCACAATGTTGAATACTCTTACAAAAACAAGGGGAGTCAGAAAAATAACTTTAATAGGCAATTGCCAAATTAGATTGTAGCTACGTGGACAAAATAGCATATGAAATTTTAGAGAGAAAGTAAAATGTCTTTTTCCATTAAAGGGAAAAATCTAGAAAGATATCATCTTTTTCATATTCCGAAGACATTATTATTAATTTTTTAAGGCAAAGAATGAAGAATGAAAAATGAGCCAATACAAGAGATTTCGATTTGTAGTTGACATCATTGAAAAATCCAAACCGAAATTCAAATCAAATCAAATACCAAATATTACTAATAAGACACATGCAAAAAGTCTATGCTGCAGTTGCACAAGAGACCCATCGATTGCTATCATTGCAGAGTTGATTATATTTTGAATTTGACTCCCCATCTTGAACTTTTATAATATGACAAAATCTCCCCAGCCTAAAGGTGGAGAGCCATGCATGGAGTGAAATTGCTTGACGAGTTTCCACTAATTGGGCAAAATCTTGCATGGGCCATCCCAGCAAATCTTATGTCCATTTCAAGGGGCCATGTAGAGGGAGCACATGCACATGAATGCGACTGTTGATCTTGCTTACCCCATGGGAGCTCTAATTGATTTGTCAATATATAGGTGAGGGGCTAGGACAGACTTGAGTAATTCAACTTGCTGGAGACTTTTAGTACTAACCGTAGACATTGATAGGCATATTTCAACCAGAAACGTCAAAATTCCCATCATTACTCACTAAATTTTTCTCATTGACAAGATTTTCTTCCATAATCAATCATTTTAACAGTTTCGTGTCAAGATAAATTCAATTCTTTTACGAGTTTAATTTTCAAAGGAAAGTTATGAGTTACATGAAAATTTCGTTGTACGATGAAGCGGGAAAATGTTCCATTTATGTGCAAGACATGTGAAATATTTCATCGAGTAAAAGTTTAAAGAATTGTGGTGTCTTAGACTCCAGATGTAATGGAGTAAATTTGAGGAATTTGTTTCAATGGTTTTAAGAATTAGAGGATAATAATTCAAAATATGGTTCTAGAAAGTATACAGTTAATGATTTTTCTCAACTATTTACTCAACCTTTAAAAAAATCACATAAAAAGGGTTTAGTTCCCCAGAGAATAGCTTTAGACTTGACTGGAAAATAAAAGCATTCGGGTGCTAAAGAAAAAAAGCAGCAATGCTTCTGTAACCAAAGATGCTTTTATGAGCAAGAGATACTTCGCAGGACTAATGCATGTTGCGATGCTACATTCGTGCACTTGAAATCTGTCATCTGATTTAACCTTGTGATGATAGATAGATCATTGTGGGGGCTCGAGGTTACGAGAAACCTCTCCTCGAGAGAAACACTAGTTAATTCTAGAAGAAATAAGTTTTGTCTTGAAATTACGGTAACATGTATTGCCGCACATGTTATGTTCGAAAAATCGTTCTTTGAAAAATATCGAAAGGTCTGATTATCATTTACAGGGTACTTGATAAGGGGATCAATGTGCGGGCGACCCACTCGGCCTGCCCAAGCCCGAGAGGCAAATATGCTGACTTGAGCAACATCCTTATATGAGAAAGCTGACTCACCCAACTTTAGTTCTGACCCGGCTTCAATTTTTCTGTATTAACTTCACACTATAAAAGGGCATGGGTAACACCATTAAACTCAACATTCAGATTTATCTCGTCCTATGATTACCTCTACTCTCAGATTTTTTACATGCCCTTGCAACATATTCTTACAGTCATGGTTATTACTATCAAGGTTTAATCTCAATAGTTAATCCCCTTTTTTCGATTGAATTCTGATGATCCTAAACGCCTAAAAATCATAAAGGACACACGACGCATTTCCTTGTTCCATCCGGATTCGTTCCCGTCAATCCACGAGGAAGACCAATTGCCCCATACGCGACCCACGATATGAATGCGGAGGGGAGAAGGTGGGGGTCCGCACGACCTGCTACGTGGGACCATCGAGGGGCGAAACGACTGGCAGCGGCGGAAGACTAGGGAGAGTGGGGTGACTTATTCACTTCACGGTTTCGGTCGCACGTGTGGGGCACGGGCAGGATGTCACCGTCGCTCGATTGAATACGATACGCTCCAATCGGTCCACTCGATCCGTTTTGCTCCAATCTAGAAGGGTCTACTTAATTGGTGAATTACAAATCATGTACATATAATTAAAATGCACTGATCATAAGATAATAGTTGGAGGGTGATCTCTATCGATCTTTGTTGGAGGATACATGCTCGATTTGATAAGAGTTGTGATCCTTTAGGTTTGGAATTCCCATTTGAGTTAGTCATGTTCAAATAAATTATGACACGATCTAATTATCAAGAGCCTGTTGGAACACTTATCGACTTATTCATACAATTGAACCATGTCTTTTCAGACACCGAAAATGGACAGCACACAGCAATTTCTCAGGTCACAAGATATTCAAATATGTAAAAACTTAACCTAATATTTTCAGAGCATATCAAGTAGACGTGTCACTTAAACAGTCCCGCCGTTGGAGTAGCAAGCCGTGGATCGAATACCAAGACTCAAGAGACATGAAATTGATGAGGGGGATACGAAATTCAGTCTTCTTAGGAGGGACTCAAGATTGTTGTTGTGTGCAAAGCTTTTCTTAGATTAATTTCTGTTGAAAAACTCATTTCACAGTGACTAAGTAGAAAATTCTTGCATCAAGAATGCACTATCACTTACAGCAGCAAAGTAACGACCTAAAATATGAACGTCAACAAATGCATATGTGCAGGACATCTATCGCTTACGGTTCCACATGTAGTTCAGTAAGACCAGCACAACAGTATTCTATAAGACTACACTGCTTATGAGAATCTGCATCTAGGTTGTTAGTTTCCTCAATATTCTGTACATCTGAAGGTCAATTCGACGAGAGGATTATCTAGTATGGATATCGTCAAATCAAAACTCAAATGCAAGGTTATGACAACTAACAAGCCACAACCACACAAAAGTGAAGTACAGGAGTTGAACTAAAAATGCCAGGATGCATCGAACTTACAGATTGTGCTTCCTTGAACAGTCACCTGTCCTTCATCTGAGCTTGATGTATCTGGAAGCAGAGGGTAAGCCTTTTCTCTGTCAAAGATTTGAGTAAATAAACTTCTGCTAAAACCATTGAAGGCGTCTGTCTGAATGGAACTTTTGAGTCTTTTATACCAATCCTCCCCACATAGGAAGGACAACAATACTTCTCCATCTTGAGGAGATCGATGAGTGAAACCAGTGAATATATGATCTCCCAGTGAAGATACGGGAGATGAAAAGCACGTCATTCTCAAATCAGAATCACATTTGAGGGAGTGCATAAAACCATCGGTTAGAGGATGATAATGTCTCTCACTGAAGCCCTTTTTGATGAACTGATCCTGTTCTGGAGGTGAAAGCACTGCATATGAGTCATCAAAATCGTGATCTTCAGCCTGATGAGAATTATAAAAATCGAGTGATAAAGAACAAGGAAGATCACTAAAAATCGCAATATCTTCCTTCCTGTTATGTTGTGTTTCGTAATGATGGTCGTGAAAGCTGGTTGACGGAATTTGTGATGGACAAAACTGTATAGGATAATGAGAAGAGACAGAGAATGCAGGTGATTCTCTCCCACCAAACCCAGATTCCAGAGTATGTTGGTCATAATATGTTTCAAGATCATTATTGTGAAAGCTGGTCGATTGGCATTGTGATGGCCAATACTGTGAAGGATAATGAGATGAGACAAATAATGCAGACAACTCGCTCCCATCAAACTTAGACTGTAGAGTCTGCGGGTCATAATGCGTTTCGAGAGCATTGTCGTGAAAGATTGTTGGATGGCACAGCGATGGGCCAAATTTTGAAGGATAGTGAGACGAGACAGAGAATGCAGACAATTCCCTTCCACCGCACCCAGATTCTAGAGTCTGCTGGCAATCATCGCACCAGTACGTCAGCAATGCCGGTGCAGTAGTAAGCTCTCTACTTTGATGAACTAAGTTTAAGTCTCTTTCATTATTCTTATTATCAAGAACCCATCCCCACTCTGAATCACGTGTCTCCTCTTCAATCAAGGATTTATTTGGAGCTTGGAACTCATCCTGGACAAACCAAATGAAATGCAGGTATATATCCGATATTGGAAAGAAGCAGAATTTTTGGAAAGTAAGGAGATGGAGCTATTAAGTTCTCTAATTGTCCATTAGTTACCTCATATTCCTGCCAAGTAACGGTCTTGAGGGCAGCAACAGCTGGAAGATAATCTGGGATAATTCTTTCAGTAGATTTATTTAGCCACCCAGAAGACAGAGAACAGTAGAAGTATTGTTGACCTTCAGCTTCCAGAAAGTCCATGCAATTATGATTTAACTCTTTTAACTGAATACCAGACTGAGGGTAAGCATGCAGATTAGAGCTCATGCTGGAGTCAAGTTGCTTCCTATCAAGATTTGTAGAATCCTGTCAAAAGTATTGGTTACTTGGTAACAGCAATTAGGAGATAACCAAATAATTATTCCACAAGACTAAAAATACAAGCATACATTGTCCTCATTGCTCATTGGGTTTAGGTGACTTAAGAATACGGAAACAAAACCATACCTATTGGAAATTCCAAAAGTTCCCAGTAAGAGTCATATAGCTAAAAAGAAGAAACAACAACTTATGAGCTGTAATGCTTCTTACCCCTTTGAGCAGAGTTCATCAATTTCAGGAAAGGAGGTAGTTTTGACCCACAATAGTAGATTCTCCCTCTTCTTAGGAAAGATTTCACCACACTTATAGCTATACAAAGTCCCTGAAGATAGTTTTAATTTTTCAGAGAAGCAACTTGAGGTATTTTAAAAGAACATGACCAACCTAAACATAAGAACAGCTGCAGAGTCATAGATGTATTTAATAATTTAGGCGGCCCAGGTGGAGGAGATGGAATGAGGAAACCGTAGACAATAATATCAGTATAGAAATCTTAGGGCAAGGGTGATTTCCTAAATGGGAACTGTTGTGCTGAGGTAAGGAGACGGTCAAACAGTAATGAATGTCATGCCTGAAATGAAGATACAAAACAAACAAGAGCTTGCCCGAGGCTGTATCCAGTCAAAGCGGTATAGGACTCAGTCATAAATGATGCAGTGTATTCCACAAAGAAATAACTTATGGAGAACGCTGGCAAGAATTTTATAATGCAGATCTGATTTTCTGGAAACACTACAGGCTGGAGCTTGAAGTGAGGCGAAATTCTTAGGTGTAACATCCTGGTGAAGCAGTGACAACCCAGATTCCTTATGGACGTTATCGATCACTTGGGTACTTGCTGAAAGAAGATAGAAATAGTCAGTACATTCTATATTACAAAGTGAGAAAGATAAAGTTTCTCAACCTACTGCTGGGATTGTGATCAGATATGAACTTTGTAATTGGAGTGGCCTCATTTTGCATGGAACGGGAGTTAAATCTGTGACCTTTGTTCTCCTTCAATTTCTTGAAAAATGCATACTCAGAGGTCTTTGGGACATCAGCTGCATGTCATGTTCATGCTTTGGTTATAAGATCGAACTCATCACGATTACATACTAAAAGCTAGTGTATTCTAAGATAATGAAGCAAAAAACAATTATTGTATATCCCCAGAGAGCAATCATATGCACATGAACTTACATATTCGAACACCAGCTCCTTCTTGAGTTGTAGCTTCATCTTCCCTGAAGCCCAAGCAGTTCTCCTCACAATGATCAGCAAGCCTAACTCTCTTTCTGCTCCCAATTTCTTAACAAAATAAAGAAAATAAATACCCTTCTTAGCTCATTCTCATAACAAGAAGTCTCATTTTTCTGTTGTTGTGGCTCTAGTGTGCATGCTCCATAGATATACATTGAGAAGAAGGACGCTAGATTCATGGATAGGAGTCAATACCTGTTGCTAATTGCACTGAATTCTAACCTATTCAAGTACAATAACAGAACAAAATTCTATTCCTAATCTCCACACGGAACTCCATACTCCATAACAGCTCCAGGTACAAGAGAAAACCCCTTATCAAAAGGATGGCAGCTGCCCAACAGGCCCGGCCTGTCTCCAGGTAAACAAACATAACACAGCAATGGAAGCCCGACAGGCAAAAACAAGGAAAAAATCAACATCTTCCACAAATCAAAAAGCACCAAAAATTGAAGGTAAGAATCAAGCAAGGCAAAACAATTCACCAATTCACAAAACGAAAGTACTTCTGCGATTGCTTCACATTACGTTGCTCTGCAACGAAACTTCCCGACAGGAATGCCAAAAATGCACTAAAATTCTGCAGATAACTAATCCAAAATCGACATTACTAAAGAAAACGCTGCGAAGAGCCCCGAGTCGAGAATCAAACCAACAGGCGAAGCCATTCGCGTCTACGAATCGAACTCGTGGGGAGAGCGATACCTTGACCCGATCGAGGGATTATCACAGGGGCCGAACGAGCGTCGGAGCTCCGAAATGAGCGAAAACCAGCTCCGGCAGGAGCCCGCACGCGCGGTCGACTTCTGGCTCTCGTTTTCAGAGCGACGATCTTCATTCATGACCTCGACAACACAGTGATCCGATTCGATCGATTGAAGAAGGATCAGATGATCGACGAAATCGAAACCCTAAGCGAAGCGTCGGGTTGCGATGACGCAGTGGAAGGAGAGCGCGAGAGACTGAAACATTTCGCGCGCCAAGACGGAGGATTGGGTTTATAAAATGTGATTTTTATTTTGCTCCATAAGTAAAAAAAAAAAAAAGAAAAGAATTATTTTAGTTTAGAGGGAAAAAAAACAAAAAGAGCTAATTCCACCTCGGTTTGCTGCTATTTTTTTGGTCTTTCTATGAGTTATGAAAGGAGCTAAGTAATTTTTTTTTCAATCAAGAATTAAAAATGAAACTTCTTTTATTGATAATTTCCTATTACATCTCTTTTGACTCGTAGAAAAATATGTGAAAATACCTAGATCGTTACAAAAAAAGAAGAAGCACAATCAATTTAATTTTATGGTTAAAATATTAGTAGTCTTTATGTGATAGTAGTAAACTTGTCTAATGGATGGGTCGACTCTAGTTGGGTCCTAAATTAACCCATTTAACTTGTTTATGATAATACAATTTTTTCGATCTATACCCAATTCATACTTGACTTGACCCATTTGACCCAGGAAAACTTTGAAAAAATCTTGCTAAAAACTTGTCTCTTGATTTTTTAAAAAAATGACATTGCTAAAACACTTTCATACATTACAAATCTAGGGTTTTGGAAATTTTTTTATAATTTTTTAAAAAATTGAGGCTTTTCACTTGGAACCCTGTTTTGCAATCTCCCGATATCCGATATGATTTCAATTTTTTCGAGAAAAAAATTATTTCATTCACTTGTAATAAATAAATAATTTTGACTAAAGGAAAAATTAAGGATCCATAGGGCTAATTATATTTTCTAGCAACAAACATGGATCTAATATTAGGTTTGCCTAAAATTTGAAAATAAATTACAAAATTTTTTTGGCCTTTTTTTTTTGGAAAATCTAATTTGATTTCCTCCGTGCATTCTTTTTAATATTTTTTATTTTTATTTTTTAAAAATTCGAATATTTTTAATTATTTTTTTTTTTTTTTAAAAATTCAAATCAAATTTTGTAATTATTTTTCTTTTTTTTCTTCTTCTTCACTTGGTGCTCAACTATAGGCAAGCTCAAGTCTTGCCACAGGCCGATGAGGCTCCAGCACCCTTGATTTTGGCGAGCTATACGTCGCTAGATCATCGAGCTCGAGCTTCGCCAGTCTTCAGCGAGCTCGTCCCTCACCTAGTCAGTCACTAGCCGTCATCATGGCCAGCCATCGGCCAAGGAAGATGGAAGTAGGAAGAAGAAAGGAAAAAGGAAAAAAAAAAAATGAAAAGAAAAATAAAAAATAATTATAATTATAATTTCAACTTTTTAAAATATTTTTGTAAGGCTGAAGAGGGAGAGAGTGTATTGGTGAGCCTAGTGGGTTGAAAATAGATTCTAAGTTCAACCCATTTAGATCCATTTATTATAGTGTTGAAATTAAAAACTTATTTAAGGTAAGTTATTTAAAATTGAAGTGACATGTATATGATCCATTTATGTTTTAAAAAGGTCATTTATGGGTTAAGAACCATTTTGATAGGTCTAGATAGCAGGGCTTTTATTGAAATTCGAACATCTATCACCAACCATTGTGTGATTTCTTGTTTGAGAGAGAGAAGCTTTTTCTCTTTGGGAGGACAATGCTAATCTTTTTCTCTTTTTTCACTATAGAAATGTATCACTAGGTCAAAAGTCTCAAGAAAACGAAGTTCAATCTACAATTAAGTGAAGTCAAACTTGTTACCTTAGTTAATTATTCTGAATATACCATAATCACACAGTTTATTGAAATATGGGGAATTAGGTACTTACCTTATTCTTAGGCAATATAGTAGAGAGGTGGTCCCTTTTTTCTTCCATTTCACTTATGATTTTCTTATAAATGTATTTTTTTATTTTTTATATTTTGGGTGACCACGGTGAAATTAGTATCGGATAATTAAATTCCATTGTCATTGGTGGTATAATTCAAAAAATGAACTCATTGCCGTGTACCAATTCTCAGCAAAAAGTCTACTGTCAAATATTGAACAAGAAGGGTCAAGAATGATGAATGCGTGATCACCAATGGCCCAGACTTGAAGAACAAGAAAACAAGTCTGACTTTGTCTCTAGAAAACCCTCAAAGAGCTCAAGAAAAAACCAACCCACCACGGATCAGTATTCGAAAGAACAAGGGCATTGTTTTGATAAGTAGGGGTTCATGGAGGGAGTGAAGCTACTCGGAGCTTGGCCTAGTCCCTTCAATTATAGAGTCAAATGGGCCCTCAAGCTCAAGGGAGTGGAGTATGAGTATGTAGAGGAAGATCTTGAAAACAAGAGCAGTGAATTGTTACGGGGGCAACCCAGTTCACGAGAAGATCCTTGTGCTCATCCATAGAAGGATACAGGTTCCAGAGTCTGGTGTGATACTGGAGTACATCGAGGAGAGTTGGCCACAAAACCCTCCGCTTCCTCGAGATCCTTACGAGAAGGCCGTGGCCCCACTCTGGATCAAATTCTATGAGGACAAGGTGTGTTGCGAGCATCGAAATGGAATTGCTTTCCGTGATAGATTTGTTAGAATATTTGAGGCGCATCGATCGCCCGTAATAGTTTCGTTCAACTATTGCACAAAAGTATCACATGGAGATTGTTGTTTTTTGGTTTCGATAGGAATTATTTTCAAACATAGATCATAGAAATTTCACCTGGATATATCAGTCTCAATATGTTTCGGTCTAGATTTCTTTTTTGAGAACTGGGTTCGGCTCATGTCTCAGTAGTCTCGTTTTTGACTTTACCTTGAAGGAAAACCAGAATTTCCATGAAAAGTGTAAGAAATTCTCTCTATTTAGATCACGGTAAATCTTGTGATGTTATTTAGAAGAAGACAACCCTGAAGAGCTACATAAGATAATCAAAGAAAAGCTATAAGCATGGTAAAATCTTCCTTTCACTCTCTAACAATGAACATTTTGGGTGATGAAGTCCCCGATTTTCGACAGATTCTTTCAAAGCACAGGGAACCAACAGGAGGAGGCAACAAAAGAAGCCAAGAAAGTCCTGTTCATCAGCAAAACAGCCAGCTCAAATGTGAACTTTGGAGAAGTTGTCCAGGCAACACGTAAACCTGTTCATCATAAAGCAACCATAAACACAAATTAGAATCATCTCTCTCCATTTATAACATCTTAAAGTATGGATTTTCTTTTCCCGCATAAGAATTGGAGGCTTGCCAAGCTGCGGACCACCATTTAAGGCTCAACACTGGTGGTTGCAAGGTCTAAGGATGCTTCCATGCCAGAGTTGCCACAGCCGACTACTAGGACACTTCCCAGCGAACTTCTCCTCGGACTTGTAGTGACAGGCACACACACACAACTTTATCCCTGAACTCTGCCAGCCCATCTATTTTCGGCACCACATAGTTGGTGTTCTCCCTTCTGCCACCACGAGACCCTGGCAGATGTACCTGATCTATGAGCAGCTCGAGCCCCTGGCCCAGACCAATGGGATGCGACCTAGGCCTTTGGTCTTGTCATAACGCCACAATTGAAGTTGTGACTAATATCGAATTGCCTTGCGTAGGACTCAAGGTACTCAATGGACTACCCCTGCAGGGGTACTTAGGGAAGTCATTAGGGAATGGCTTTTTGGGAAGTTGACAAAGATTGCTGGAGAAGGAGAAGTCCACGCCAGTCATTAGATCTCTTTCACCATAACGAATGCCACCGTAAGGTGCTAGGTTGGTTTGGAGGGAGAGGATGGAGGAACTGAGTGCATTTACTAATCAACACAACAGAGGACCTATGATCGACTCAAACTTAACCTTCCCGAGCAACTTTGCCAGCTTCTCGAAATGCTATTCCCTGAGGACTTCCCTGAGTAGCCCACCAGGGGGGAAGTTCATTGAGTACCTTGAGTCCTATGCAAGGCAATTCGATATCAACCTTAATTTCAATGAGAGAGAGGATGGAGGGAATGTGTGTTTGGGTTCGTGCTATTTGAGATTGATTTGGTGGGTCTAGAGGAGAGGAAGGGGGTTTTAAATAGGGAGATGGAGGAGGCCTTGAGACATTGTTGCATGTGATGGGGCTTGTGGAGTTAATGCGTGGGCTTGCATTGCACTCCATCAAATCATGGGTTCGTGACTATCATTCTATTGGTAGATTAGATTTATACTAAAGGGAATAATTATCATTATATTATTTTAGGATAATTCTCTAGAATATTTTCCTATTAGAGATAATTTGAATATTTGTTTTGATTTTCCAGTATCTCTCAAGATCGTACAATATCTTCTATAATGAGCATATCTTGATTGATATTTGTTACTGGTAGATTAGTTTTATACTAGAGGGTACAATTGTCATTGTATTGTTTTAGCCCTAAACCCTATGTATATATTGTAAATTATTTCATCAATGCAAGTCATGTTTGCACAAACTCTACACATCCTCTAGTTTAATAGGTATAACATATAGTACGAGAGTTTTATTCTCTGAATCATATAATTACTTGGCAAAAGTGGGAATATAGTATTAGTTTGGCGAATTTGAAGTAAGTACATCGCTTGGCATTTGATATTATATAACTTTGCAAAGGTCGGGTAAAGAAACTTCAAGGAAATTTATTAGCTGTATCACTGGGGCACATGAGCTCACCAAATGAATGTGATTCTCCGGATATCCGGATGAAGTGGTGTGTCCTTGGTTTTTGATTCTGTCGAGTGGAAGTAACGGCTGCCAAACCTTCTCCTTCCGATTTATCTTCCATTCAATGGGTGTTGATAGATGGTGCTAAAAAAATCAAAGTCCCGCTTGGTGTTTATCATCATCTCCTGGCTATGCTTTTATATAATTGTTTGAACTAGTTAATTGACCACGTCGTTGATATGAATTAGTGACGCAGAGGAAGAAACGTTTGGGAAGGGACTCTACAAGATAACTATTTTTTTTTTTAATAATGAAGCGCGGATTCCAATATCTTAGGCAATAATTGAAATCAAAAACCATAATCAAGGACAAGATATTGATGAAGGGTGAAGTTTTCAAAATGCTACTAGTAAATCTGCCAAACACGTGTGAAATCTTTGATGTCTCGAAAATCAAGGAAAACGCGTGAATTTGAGATCAAATATTATAACTCATTTGCTATTTCGAAGATCTTATAATCTTCTTTGATTTGTGGGATCGCCTACTCTTTTTACGCTAGAAGATTTCCGTATAAGCATTTCCCTGTTGTTCTACATCGATTAGGCTGACGATTGGAGCACAAGTTGTTGGTAGACATCTGTGCCATTGTCGGCGACTGTAAGAAATATTATCCATATTGATGTATATTGATGACCATTAATCAACCATCGTTATATGGCGGCATATGATTTGTGATTGTCGACAAGAACATCAGTAAAAAGGGTTGATAAATTACCAATTATAACGCCAAGAGAAGACTAGATACATATAGGAGAATACCTTTATAGAATTTGAAATTTGAAATTACTAGTAAATGAGGTTAGTGGTGACTTCCGTTTTATTTTTAGATTGTTTTAAACAACTAGATCTTATAAATGAACCTATCGCAAAGGGTACGGGTCTTGTTAAGGTTCACCGTGGTTTAGCATACTTGATATTGGCAGTACCCCAAAAGGATGAAGTGATGCTATTCTTATGGGTGAAGAGTCCTATCGGGAGGGCTATCATGACAAAAGGTACCCTTAAAGCCAATATCCAAATCTAACCTTCTCTCTCGAGATGTGTCGCCTATGTGGGTATTGGTCGTGACACTCTGCTGTCACGTGGGGTTTGAGTTTGGGAGAACTCTCGGCCTTGTAAAGGGAACTCACAAGAGGTTCGATCTGAAAGGCAAGGTGATGATGTCTTTTGGAACACGAATCGTGAGGAAATTCTCATGGTCAAGTACCCTTAAACCTGATCTTTCCCCTTTTTCTTGTGAGATGGTGGTGAGATCGGGTCGCGATAGGCTTGGCGACACTACTGGAGATTGGTTACTAGATTAAGAGGACTTGAAGCAATTAAAAATGGTTGTCGTGTTGATTAACGTGTCTTATGTAGGATCGCCTGTATGTCAAAGTTGCGTGAAAAATGAGGTTAGTCGCTAACTAAGTGTTAAATGGTTTTGCGGGTGGAAGTTATAAGGGGTGGCATATTTGTAAATCCTTTGTTTTGCAGGAGGAGTAAGGATGTATGAATGTATGATGGTTGATATTGAAGTGCTAGATGTTTAATTTTAAAAGGTCGTTTACAAACTTTAGCATGACACCGCACACACAATTGCAACCCGATCGCCCAACTTAGACCCTTAAGAGGGTTTATGGGTGGAATCCATGATTGAACTCTTGTGGTAATCCATGCTACCATAAATCCGCTTGTCCTGATTGATAAACATAGCACTGACCGACGATAGTAGTGGTGGGTAAACTACTTTTATCTTTTGGGATGGAAACCTTGAGCCTTTAGCATCCTCACCTTAGGCGTCAAAATTTCATAGTCCTCATGCGATGTATGATTTGTGCTTGACATGAGTTTCAGTTGGTAAGACATCGTCCATGTATTATCGTTTTTATTTTTCTTAAACTTCCGGATTTCAATTCCGCAATTTATATTTTCAACGATGACACATTTTGATCTCGAATGCCCCTTTAGGTTTAGGCCTAGATGGGCAAGCCTGAGATCGATGTGATTCCGTGTCGAAGAGCCTCAAGATCATATGGGATAACCTCAATCCAAAGCACCAAGATTATGTGGAGAAATGCATTGGTTTTCCCCTGATCTCGTTAAAGGTCGAGCCTCGAATCTCAATAGTGAAGGCATTGGTTCATTTTTGGAACCCTTTGACCTCCACCTTCGTGTTTAACCAATATAAGTTGACCCCTACAATTGAGGAGTTAAAATAGCCGTTGGGTTAGGTAAGGCTTCCTTTGGATTCGTTACTCGTCCTATTAGCCAAAATCCAACCTCACTTCTAAGTTAATTCTTGAATATCCCATCAACAAAATTACAGCCATTCTTAAAGGAAATTCAAATTCCATGCCCTATACTTTTCTTGAACAACACCTTCTTAGTCTTGAACCCAAGTTTGGAAATCAAATTCCTTGTGTTTTTCTTTGGTTTCATGATCTTCCCGCATACCCGAAAAACAATGGATCATTTTGTCACTCACATTGTTAATAAAATATGTGCCTTTAGCCGCTTTACACACATGATCATTGCTGAAACTTTCATGTCTCTTAACCGATTCAAAGCAAATGGACAAGAAACTCTTAGAGCCCCATTAAGACTTCTCCAAATTTGGCTTCTTTCTCATATCAAAGAATTCGCCCCTCATATGAGAATCATTGATGTCACGAAATATCATTATCCTATTCTTAGATTTCACCAAAGAAATGAATTCTTTCCATCATGGCCATTTTCTATATGGTTCCATTTCTAAAAAATCTTACCCCCAACTTAATCCAATGGCATGTTTGATGGCTTGGGAATCTTGAGGTATGCTATGTTAGTGGAGTTGATGACCCACTCCCTCTCATAGGATTGCTAGGTCTAACATTGTATTACCTTTTAAGGATGCTCCGCCAATATCGCGTGCTTCAAGCGATCCCGCCAATCGTCAAGCTGGGGTTGTACCGCATTGATTGTCATGATGAGGTCATTGAGGAAAACCAAATTGGCCATGTCAAAGTTGTGATTGAAGAAGCTATTGGGATTTGGTATTCCCGCCTCTCACATCATGTGGTTGCCATCGATGAAGCCAACTTGGAAGGAGAGATGAGGACTTATCATGCTACCATCGACTATATCTACCATCAAGTGGAACCTGAACTTGAAGTCCAATTGCCCAATATTCCCGAGTCTCAAGATTTTGATAAGTTCGAGTAAGGGAACATGAAGACGAGACCTTGACTAATGTGGAGCACTTGGCACATGATAACAAGCATCTCCACACGATCTGGCCTAGTTCCTAGGATTCTTATTTGACTCTCTTTCATTATATTCCCCTTTCTTTGTAGAGAGATTTCCTTTGTAATTCTTCCCTTTTGAGTGAAATTTCCCTATATTCATTTTCATGTTACATCGAAATACTTTGTAAGCCTCAAGTATGCAAGGCTTTGTTTTTCTTGTAATTGTTTGATATAATTAATAAAAATTTATGAAATTTCTCCTTTTCATGTAATTTTTAGAAAAGGGGCATTCCGATTAAACATTCATTGTCGTCTTTCTTAATTGTATAATTTCTTCTGAAGAAATTTTGATGAGATGATGTCATATGATACTGGGGTCAGATATGCTTCTGATCACTATTTCGTCTTAAGGAAATATAGAATTGACAAGGTTCATGTTTTCTTGACTTTCTTTCATTTCTTACTGATTTGAGTCCCTTCTTTTAAAAAGGTACTGAAAAATGGGCGGGAAATGTTCAATCATATGTACTCACCACCAAGCCAGAATGGAGAATGAAGATACTCGCACTCGTGTCATTAACATGGAGAACCAAATGGCACAAATGATGGCGTTATTAGCTGACTTCTCTAATCAAGTCAAGAACTTGACATTTGTAGCTCCTGCTACTACTATTACAAATTTTCCCACCGCACCTGTTGATGTGCCGGTAACTAAACCTATGGGGAAAGGACTTGCTGAGGAGGCTCCTACTGTTGCTCCAACAGTTATTAATCTAGAGTCTCCATCTAAGGAGTCCCCAACTCCCTACTTGATGAAGAATGTTCAAGACGCCTCACAAAAATCGAGGAACACCTTTGTATGCTACAAAGCTACCAACTTTAGGGGTTGACAAACTGTTGCCCTTCACCAAAGTGAAGGTCCTCGAATTTTACAAGGAGCCTAAGTTCACAGGGAAATATGATGGCATTGGGTACTCAAAAACACATTTGAAGTACTACTCAGGCAAGATGACCCGTTATTCTGACAACCCTCCGCTCTCATCAATTCATTCCAAGATTGCTTGATTGGTCTTGCATTGACATGGTTCTTCGAGTTGGATTTGGAGAAGATCCATACATGGGAGGATTTTGCGGATGAGTTCCTACAATATATAAGTTCAACATCGAAATCGCCTTGACATGAAAGGAGCTGGTCTGAGTTGAGAAGAGAAGGACCAAAACATTCAGGGCTTATGCTCTAAGGTGGAGAGCCACCGACTCTCAAGCAAAACCACATTTGTTTGAGAAAGAGGCTCTGAAATTGTTACTTCAAGCAATGCCTTGAGACTTCTTCGAGAAAATGTATAACCATACCTATATCAACTTCATCACATTGGTGGAGTTGGGTGAACATTGAGGGAATCATATAAGAAGGAAGGTTGATTGAGACCACAAATCACAAGTATGCCCCGAGAAAGGATAAGGAATCAACTATGCATATTACCTATATATAGAACTCCTCCTCTCAGGAAATGCACAATTTCCTGCTCATAAACCTGCTATGGAAGTCAGGAGTTCCTCTTGAAATTTTGATCGCAAAGGAAAAGCCCCGCAAAGGCAATTTACTCCATTGCCCAGACCCATGTCTTAGCTACTTTCAATACTGATCGAAAGCCATTTGGTGGTGAGAGAAATCCCGAGGGATAATCCGCCAAAGTTCCCTGGGTTTGACCTTAATAAGACTTGCAAGTATCACATAGGAGAGAAGGGACACCACATGAATAATTGCTTTGTCCTCCGTTCAAAGATCCAAAACCTGCTAGATAAAAACTACTCACCTTTAAGGACTCGATGCTGAATGTCCAACAAAATCCTCTTTCGAAACACGTGAAGACATCAACATGTCTTTGATTGGCCAGAATTTTTTGCTAGTCAGTGAGCCGACAAGGCTAGGCCCTTATTTAAAACAACCATAATCACTTCATGCCTTTATTTAAAAAAAAAAATCCACTTCATGTCTTTATTTGAGAAAACAATAGTATTTTAGACTCTTATTTAGAATTTCTCAAAAAAAAAAAAAAAATGAATTATTTCAGTTTGGAGGGCAGAAGATGCAAAGAGTTTATTCACCTTGGGTTGCTGCTATTTTTTTCACTTATGAGCTATGAAAGAAGTTGATTCATTTTTTTTTTTCAATCAAGAATTTAAAGTGAAACTTTTGTTGTCAATAATTCTTGTTGTAGCTCTTTTGACTCGTAGAAAAATATGCAAAAGTAACAAGGTCGTGGCAAAGAAAGAAGAAGCAGGATTAGTTTTAATTGTATGGTTGAAATATTAGTATTTTTTATGTGATAGCGGGGCCCTCATCAAATAAGTATCTGCTGGCATTAATTTATATATCCAATTTTTTATTATTATAAGAGCAATCACCATAGCATGGTAACGATCATCATCGAAGAAGGATGCCAATCAACTTTGAAATTTCAATTTGGGATACTCAAAATTAGCTTCTAGTTTTGGGTAGCACTCATAGTGTGATTTCTTGTTTGAGAGAGAGAAACTCTCTCTTTAGGAGAACAACGCCAATCTTTTTCTCTTTTTCATTATAGAAATGTATCACTAGGTCAAAAATCTCGAGAAGTCAAAGTTCAATCTACAATTAAGTGAAGTCGAACTCGCCGTCTTAGTTAATTATTCCGAATATACAATAATCCCGCACGGTTCATTGAATTTTCTTATAAGTGTATTTTTTTTCTTTTTATACTTTGGGTGACCCTGGTGAAATTAATACCGGATAATTAAATTCCATTGTCATTGGTGGTATAATTCAAAAAATGAACTGATTTCCATGTACCAATTCTCTGCAAAAAGTCTCTATTGTCAAAGATTGAACAAGAAGGGTCATGAATGATGAATGCGTGATCACCAACGTCCCAAACTTGAAGAACAAGGAAACAAGTTTGACTTTGTCACTAGAAAACCCTCAAAGAGCTCAATAAAAAACCAACCCATTGTGAGAAAAATCCTCTTAAGGTATTTTGAAGTCGACAAAACATTTCCATCGGTCTAGTCGAAGACCTGCGACTCTACCGACAAAGTTTGAAGACCAAAGTCCGAAGACCTCTAGACTCAAGATTCAAAGTCTACTCTCATGGATAGTTTCAGACCGACAAAGTTAAAACTTCTATTCTGATTCTATCTAATATGGTTTTGACTCCAACGGTTAAGGAATATCTCTCGACTGGAATTAGCACTACAAGATCTTCTATTCGTATTCGAATAATCTAGATTCTCTAGATTCGCAATTTATACTTGGAAGGTTCTACTTATGGAAACCAAGATCCTGATTGTATGGGCGAGCAGGATTGATGGGCTATCAATATTTTCCTTAAGGAGCTCGAGATCTCTCTAAATTGATTCTGTCCAATGGGTTGATTGGAAGAACTTCTTTGGAAGGTGCCAACGGTAATGAAAGCATGAAGAAGTATTTAAGGGAGACGCTCAAGTTGTTCAAGGGTGCCAGATAGAAAAATTCCAAAGTATGAATCTCCTTGTTATTTTGTGATCTTATTCTTCGAGCTATACTTGTAATCAAAAGAGAGACTGAAGTGTGGTGAGACCTTGAGGAAGTGTAGTAGAGACTCTACACTGTGGAATCAAAGGCGTGAGACTGTAAATTCTCTTTTCGATTCTTAGTGAAATCCAGCCAGAGGGCTGTCCGTGCGGGAGAGTGGACGTAGGCTTGGTCTAAGCCGAACCACTATAAATCTAGAGTCTTGATTCTCTATCCCTAATCCTTTTACTTTACATTGCTTTCACTTGCAGCGATTATTGTTTTCAAATCCTTAATCCTTCATCAAATAAATTGTCTATACATTCTGTTAATTTATAAAAATCATCTTAATCACCTATTCACCCCCCTCTAGGTGCTCTTACTAGTTCTAACAATTGGTATCAGAGCTCGTGTACTCGTTTATTAGAAGTGTTTTTACTTATGAGTTAAAGATCTATGGCTAGTATGTTGCCTACAGGGTTGGTTGAAGGTCAAAGCAACACCAGACCTCCATACTTTGATGGAAAATACTACAACATATGGAAAAACAAGATGAAAGCATTCTTAAGATTGAAAGATCCCTTGGAATGGGAAGTGGTAGACAAAGGAATCATTCCTACTGGCCGCATCGAATCGAGAGAGGAAAAGAAGTTCTTTGCTCCTATCGAGATGACTCAAGAAGAAATAACCAAGAGACAGACTCTTGACGCTAAAGCCATTTATTCCTTATATTGTGCTTTATCCCCTACTGAGTATAACAAAATATCCTCTTGTGATACAACAAAAGAAGTCTGGGATATGCTTCACATTACCTATGAAGGAACTGATCGAGTAAAAAAGACAAGGATCAATATTCTTTTGGGACAATATGAAGTTTTCAAGATGAGATCAGGAGAATCAATAACTGACATGTTTAGTCGTTTTACTGAAATTGTGAATGGTCTTGAATATCGGGGACATCCAATCTTAGGACATATGAAGGTCAACAAACTTCTACGTGGACTCTCTAAAGACTGGAATTACATAAAGACTTCAATAAGAGAGATACAGAGGATTGCACCACTCTTTGTAGACGAACTGATTGGAACTCTTCAGTCTTATGAAGTAGAGCACACCAACGAAGAAAAAGATTCAAAAGGTAAGAAATTTATTGCCTTAAAGTCTAATGATTATTCGATGCTGCTGAGACTCAGAAGAAGATATAGATGATGAAGAACTGGCACTCATGATAAAGAGATTCGAAAGCTGAACGAGAAAGGGAAGAAAATTCAATTGGAAGAAACAAAGCTCACAAAGGTTTCAGAATAAATCAACAGAGGAAGATGATTCTAACAAAGAAGTGACTTGCTTTGAATGCAAGAAAAAGGGACACATCAAACCCAACTGTCCTCTGTTAAGGAAAAGGAAAGGAAAGACTGAGAAATACATAAATGCACTCAAAGCAGAGACTTGGAGTGATACTGAATGTGAAGAAAGTGATGATGATTATGCCAATATCTCTTTGATGGCAAAATCGATTCGGACTCAGACTGAGACAGTCTACGACTCGACAAACGGTGAGCTTGAGGTTAGTAATCTAAAAATTCTTGTCAAAGTTTCGAGATATATTGATGAACTTTGTCTTAGTCTAAAAACTCTCTTAAGAGGATCTCTGAATTAAAAAGGAAGAATTCTACATTGAAGCAACAGGACAAACTTTGGAAAGAAAAGTTTGAAAAGTTGGATAAGAATTTTACTATTTTGAAAGAAAACTCAGATTCTGTTTCCAAAGAAAATAATCATTTGAAAAATGATATTTCTAACATATCAAAAAGATTTTCAAATGGTTCTGAAAAATTGGATAAGATTCTTTCGATACAAGGACCCTACTTTGATAAGTTAGGTCTCGTATGACTTCGAAACTATTCCACTAATTGATTTCCCAAAGGTGAAGGAAAGAATCAAACAAAGACCAACAAAAGTTGTTTATAAAAATCATTTCCAGAAAGTCTTTGTAAAACTTGTTGGCGAAATGCTCTAAAATGTTCAAAGTGTCAAAGCTCGAACATTTTGAGAAAGAATGTCCTTTGGTTTGGAGACTGTTAAAAGGAATTGGGCAAAAGACTGTTTATTGCTCTAACTCTTCTGGACCCAAAATGATGTGGGTACCAAAGAAAGCTTGAATTCTTTTTAATTGCAAGTCACTATCAAAATGAAGATTAAATGGTATCTAGATAGTGGCTGCTCAAGACATATGAGAAGACTCGGGTTGCTTCATAAAACTTGTCCGAGATAGATGGAGGAAAAGTTTCTTTTGGTGGTAACAACAAAGGAAGAATTACCGGTCGTGGAATAGTAAAGATTGAAAGTCTATCAATCAAGAATGTCTCCTTAGTGGAAGGATTAAATTACAATTTGCTTAGCATAAGCCAATTGTGCATCTTGGATTCAAGATCAATTTCCGGGGAAGGAACGTGCTCAGGAATCAGTAAAGACTTTACTCAATCTTTTACTGGACGTAGACATGGAAATATCTATCTTCTGGATGTGAATCAAGAAAGATCACAGTGCTTAATATCAGTACAAGATGAAGCTAATCTATGGCACAGAAAGCTTGGCCATACCAACATGAAGCAAATTACCAAGATCTCTTCCAAGAAACTTGTTCGATGATTGCTTATTCTCAATTACCTAAAGTCTGATCTATGCACACCATGCGTACTAGGTAAACAAGTTAGAAACTCTTTTAAACCAATAAATAAAGTTTCTACTAATTGTGTACTGCAGCTTCTGCATATGGATCTATTTGGACCTACAAGAACACAAAGCATTGGTGGAAAAAGGTTCTGCCTAGTAATAGTGGATGATTATTCACGATTTACTTGGGTCTACTTTCTTGCAAGTAAGTTGAGACTTTCTCTCACTTTTCAAAATTTGCTAAGAAGGTGCAGAATGAGAAATGTCACACTATTTCAAGCATTCGTACAGACCATGGAGGTGAGTTTGAAAATCAAGACTTTGCTAAATTTTGTGATGATTCTGGTTTTCAGCATAAATTCTCCTCTCCATATACACCATAACAAAATGGGGGTTGTGGAAAGGAAGAATAGGTCTTTACAAGAAATGACAAGGACTCTTTTAATTGAAAGTAATATTTCTTCAAGGTTTTGGGCTGAAGCTGTTTCAACTGCTTGCTATATTATTAACAGAGTGTTTTTAAGGCCAATTCATGAGAAAACTCCTTATGAAATTTTTAAAGGTAAGAAACCAATTGTTTCATATTTTCAAGTATTTGGTAGTAAATGCTTTATCCTGAAGAATGCAAATGATCGAGTTGGTAAGTTTGAAGAAAAATCGGATGAATGATTCTTTCTTGGTTACTCAAGCGCAAGCAAAGCCTACGAGTATTCAACAAGAAGACTCGGACTGTGGAAGAATCAATGAATGTCAAATTTCAAGACTCTTCACAAATTCAGCCAATTCGGGGCGAAGAATCGAAATGCTCCAGACTCTACTAAGTCTACCTCCCTCGAAGCAGTTCAAAATTCATAAGCAGTACAACAAGTTGTTGATGAAGAATCAACTCAAGAAAATGATCAACAATCTATCAGACTATCTAGTAACTGGAAGCATAAGTCCAGTCATCCCAAAGAACTCATTATTGGAAACGTTAATGAGGGGATTAGTACAAGATCCAAAAGGCGAGAAGAGTCTAGTGCTGTGGCGCTGATTTTTGAAATAGAACCCAAAAATATAGAAGAAGCCTTAGCTGATGAAAGCTGAATTGAAGCAATGCAAGAAGAGCTCAGACAATTCAGCATTAACGACGTTTGGGAATTAACTCCTAAACCAAAAGGTAAATCTGTTATTGGAGCTAAATGGGTCTTCAGGAACAAAGTCGATGAAAAAGGCAAAGTGACAAGAAACAAAGCAAGACTCGTGGCTAAAGGATACATGCAAGAAGAAGGGATAGACTATGATGAGACTTACGCTCCTGTAGCAAGGTTAGAAGCAATCAGATTATTACTTGCTTTTGCATGCTATAAGAATTTCAGGTTATTCCAAATGGACGTCAAAAGCGCATTTTTGAATGGATTTATCCAAGAAGAAGTCTATGTGGAACAACCTCCTGGATTTGAAGACTCAAAGAAACTAGACTCAGTGTTCAGATTGAAGAAAGCTTTATATGGATTAAAACAAGCTCCTCGAGCTTGGTATGAAAGGCTAAGTAACTTTTTAATTCAAAGTGGTTTCGCTAAAGGAAAGGTATATACTACTTTATTCATTAAAAAGGAAGGTAAAAGCTTTTTACTTGTTCAAATTTATGTTGATGATATTATATTTGGATCATCTAATGAGACTTTGTGCAAGAAATTTTCTAAGTCTATGCAGGATGAATTCGAGATGAGCATGATGGGTGAACTATCCTTCTTCCTTGGTCTACAAGTGAAACAATTGAAAGAAGGAATCTTTATTCATCAAGAAAAATATGCAAAAGATCTTGTTAAAAAGTTCGGTCTGGAGAATTGCAAAAAGACTGACATACCTATGTCAAATTCTTTGAAGATAGACAAAGATGAAGCAGGGAAGAAAGTCTACCAAAAACTATACAGAAGTATCATTGGTTCACTTCTTTATCTTACTGTATCTAGACCTGACATATTATTTAGTGTTTGCATATGTGCTAGGTTTCAATTGGATCATAAGGAATCTCATCTAAGTGCTGCTAAACGTATTATTAAATATGTTGCAATTACTGCTAAGATTGGTCTATGGTATCCCAAAGAAGGAGACTTTACTCTTCTTGGTTATTCAGACGCAGATCTTGCAAGTTGTAGAGTTGAAAGAAAGAGCACTTCGGCACTTGTCAATTACTCGGTAAAGGGCGTATCTTGGTTTTCAAGGAAGCAAAGTACCGTAACTCTTTCAACAGTGAAGCAGAATATGTAGCTCTTGGAAGTTCTTTGTTCTCAAATACTTTGGATAAAACAACAACTACGAGACTTTGGTATTGAAGACTCTTGTACCGAGATCAAATGTGACAATACCGGTGCAATCAATCTTACAAAGAATCCTATTCTTCACTCAAGAGCAAAACACATTGAGATTCGACATCATTTTATAAGAGATCATGTTCATAATAGAGAAGTCTTGATACAATTTATCGACTCAAAGAATCAACTGGCAGACATCTTCACAAAGCTGCTTGAGAAAAGTTTATTTGAGTCTATTCGTTCAAGACTCAACATATTATCTCTTGAAGACTGTTAAAGCTCAGACTCAGAAACTAAAAAGCATCAGACTCAAAAGTTCAGACTTAGAAGACCAAACGTCACGACTGTAAGTTACTTCAATTACAATTCATTTATTCGTTTAAACTGACATCTCGAAAAGGTAAGATGGCTTGTTAATCTCTAATTGATATTATTAAGGCAGTTATTTTCAAAAAGGGGTGGTTATCGATTTGTTTAAAAAGGCAGTTATTTTGAAAATGTATTTTTATTTTTTTCTTTTTGTGACGTTTCACATACTCCGTATCGATTGCCTTTTATACTCTTACTCTTCCTCTTCTCATTTTACCCAAAAACCCTAGATCACAAATTTTCACTCTCTGAGATTTTCCTTCGCAAGTTCATCTCTTCAAGTTTTCATCTTTCTTGCGAAACAAGTGTGAAAGTTCTCCCAAAGACATTGACAATGACACATCAAAGAAAGTCTTTCAGAATAGCAAGCAGGGGACCACAAGGCTTGGGTGAGGGGCCTACGCACTTCGATCCGACTGAAGAAGGAGACTCTCCAAGTGGACAAATGCATCAACATTCTCAACAGCGCACTTCTTCCACTAGATCACATGATTGTAACACTCAACATGCAAAGGAAAACATCATTGGAGATGTAGAACCACGGCAAAGACTTTTGCAAACTTTCCGAGCGATCCTCGTTTTGGTGGTGTCAATCAGCCTGAGGGGAAAGATGATGATGAGAAAATGTTTGTGCATTTTAAGCCAAGAATGGGTGTGGCTGCAAATCTTCGGGGAAAGAGAGAAGAATTGTTTCGATCGAGGAGGAACATAATGTGTATGCAAAATTGCTCAAGCGTGGGGTGATGAACCCACGAATTGTGGATTTTGATTTTCTCAATCTGTTAAGCATCAATTTAAGGGAGAAGTTTGAGAAACTTCAACTTCATCAATTCTGTACAGAGAGCGAGGTTGCTCATTTTGAACTGACGGCTTATTTCTACTCTAACCTCAGTTTTCTTGATGCAAACAGTTTTTCATTTAGTGTGAGGGACAAAGAGTATGTGGTTGATACAGATACTCTGGCTGACGTTATTGGTGTGGAAAGAGGAGCCTTCCAATCAATTTCTGTGTCTGTTAGCCATGCAACTCTGGAGCTTGCAAAGGATAGAATCGCAGAAGGACGTCTCTCCTATTCAAGGTTGAGTGCTTCAAACATTCTGCTTCATAAAATTGTGATAAACTGTCTCAGACCTAAGTCGACATCGAAGACAGATGTATCCATTTTTGAAGCAAAACTGATGTATGCCATCAAGATTGGCCATAAATTTTCCTTGCCCCATACCATCATGTTCCACATGTATCGGTCTATGGCGAATGACAAGGGCAAACTCTCTTATGCTGCTCTCATCACTCGTTTATTCAGACATTTGAACATTCAGCCTCCCAACATTCTGTGTGTGAAGACTATTGATCAAATGGTCATTAGGCTGAAGATGATTACGAAAATGAGTATGAAAGAACTCAGCAAAAAGCTTGAGCGGTTCAAGGAGAAAACCCCTGTTAAGATCAGACAAGACTCATCTTCTGCAAAGAGGAAATGAAAAGATCCTATGACTGGTCTTACCAAGAGAAGGCGGGCAATCATCTTGCAGGATGAAGATGATGAGGATGACATTCCTATCTCGCTTTTGTTACACCACATCCGTTCTCGAGTCGCAGAACCGGAACAACAGGTTGGAGAAGAAAGCGAGAAAGGGAACCGGGAGAAGGAATCCATGCAGACAGAAGAAGAAGAAGAAACAACCAGAACAGACTCACAGATACAGCTAGAAGAACAACAGGCAAAAGAAGGTCGTGCAAATTCTCCAGCAGAAAAGGAGGATCAAAGACAGCTTGACACTAAAGAGGTTTCTCGGCAAGAAGAATACTTCTCTCCTCCAGAAGGCATTGAAACAGGGGGAGATGTTCCAAGAGAAAGTGTTCCTCTTTTAACCTTTACCAGTGCAAGTGTCAGTCGTTTACTCTGGCAGTGCTTGAAGATGTCCATGCCTCTCAATTTCGAGGAAGAGGCCACATCTCCAAATATTGATCTCTCTGCTGATATTCGCTCCACTGGCTTTACTCCACAGTCAGACCATGCTGAAGCAAGCACGCAGACTGAACATTCAGGAGATTTTGGCAGACTGCTTGAAATTATTTTGGAGCTCAAAGGCCAGATCTATGCTTTAGGATGCGAATTCCAGACACTGCAGAATGAGAATCGTGCCATGTCCATCTCCTTGCAGGATCAAATTCAAAATAGTCAACTTCAGATTCAGGCCACTGCCAAAGGCACAGCTCTCACTCAACTGCAGGAAGATTTAAAGAAGCTAGAGGAAACTGTCAAATCAATGGGAGATTTTCAGCTTGTTCGCGTTCCTTGAGCACCCTGAACTTTTTCACCTTTTTTATGCTGACAAAAAAGGGGAGAAGTTTTGCAGATTTTTATTCCAAACTTTCAACTTTCATCTTTTGAACATACTTTGGTTTTAATATTTTGATGTGGATGTGTTTGACTTTATCTTTGTTTTGGTTTTGAGCTTTGGATTACTTGCTTATTATTGCAGTACTTTAAGCTATTAAGTTAGATAAAGATAGTTGATTAATATCTCGTACGGGACTAACTTGTTTTCGTGGATGTAGATCGTATGCAGGGACAACTTTCACTATCTTTACCCTAATCTTTTATGAGATATCATTTCTAGCTTAAATGTTGTATTGCGGGACAATAGTATTCAAATCTACGGGGGAAAGTTTTGTTACCATAAAAAAGGGGGAGATTGTGAGAAAAATCCTCTTAAGGTATTTTGAAGTCGACAAAACATTTCAATTAGTCTAGTCGAAGACTTGCGAGACTCTCGACAAAGTCTGAAGACCAAAGTCTGAAGACTTCCAGACTCAAGATTCAAAGTCTACTCTCATGGATAGTTTCCAGACCGACAAAGTTAAAACTTCTATTCTGATTCTATCTAGTATGGTTTTGACTCCAACGGTTAAGGAATATCTCTCGACTGGAATTAGCACTACAAGATTTTCTATTCGTATTCGAATAATCTAGATTCTCTAGATTCGCAACTTATACTTGGAATGTTCTACTTATGGAAACCAAGATCCTGATTGTATGGGCGAGCAGGATTGATGGGCTATCAACATTTTCCTTAAGGAGCTCGAGATCTCTCTAAATTGATTCCGTCCAACGGGTTGATTGGAAGAACTTTTTTGGAAGGTGCCAACGGTAATGAAGGCATGAAGAAGTATTTAAGGGAGACGCTCAAGTTGTTCAAGGGTGCCGATAGAAGAATTCCAAAGTCCCGAATCTCTTTGTTATTTTGTGATCTTATTCTTCGAGCTATACTTGTAATCAAAAGAGAGCGAAGTGTGGTGAGACCTTGAGGAAGTGTAGTAGAGACTCTACACTTTGTGGAATCAAGGGCGTGAGGCGTAAATTCTCTTTTCGATTCTTAGTGAAATCCAGCCAGAGGGCTATTCGTGCGGGAGAGTGGACGTAAGCTTGGTCTAAGCCGAACCACTATAAATGAGTCTTGATTCTCTATCCCTAATCCTTTTACTTTACATTGCTTTCACTTGTAGCGATTATTGTTTTCAAATCCTTAATCCTTCATCAAATAAATTGTCTATACATTCTGTTAATTTATAAAAATCATCTTAATCACATATTCACCCCCCATTAGGTGCTCTTACTAGTTCTAACACCCATCACGGATCAGTTCTCAAAAAACAAGGGCATTGTCTTGATAAGTAGGGTTTCACTGAGGGAGTGAAGCTGCTTGGAGCTTGGCCTAGTCCCTTCAGTTATAGAGTCAAATGGGCCGTCAAGCTCAAGGGAGTGGAGTACGAGTATGTGGAGGAAGGCCTCGGAAACAAGAGCGATGAATTGTTGCGGTGCAACCCGGTTCACTAGAAGATCCCTATGCTCATCCATGGAGAGAGACAGGTTGCAAAGTCTGATGTGATACTGGAGAACGTCGAGGACAGTTGGCCACAAAACCCTCCGCTTCCTCAGGATCCTCACGAGAAGGCCATGGCCCCATCTGGTTTAAATTCAATGAGGACAAGGTGTGCTGCGAATATCGAAATGGAACTGTTTTCCATGATAGATTCGTTAAAATATTTGAGGCGCATCGCTTGCCCGTAACAGTTTTGTTCGGCTATTGCACAAAAGTATCACAAGGAGATTTTTTTTTGTTTTTGTTTTTGTCTTAATAGGAATTATCTTCAAACATTTCACAGAAATTTCACCTAGATATATCAGTTTCGATATGTTTAAGTCAAGATTTCTTTTCCGAGAACTAGGTTCGGCTCATGTCTCAATAGTCTCATTCTCGACTTTACCTTGAAGTGAAAACCGGAATTTCCATGAAAAATGTAAGAAATTCTCTCTAATTAGATCAAGGGAAATCTTGTGATCTTATTCAGAACAAGATGACCCCAAAGAGCTACATAAGATAATTAAAGAAAGCTATAAGCGTGGTTAAATCCTCCTTTCACTCTGTAACAACGAACATTCTGGGTGATGAAGTCCTCGATTTTCGTCAGATTCTTTCAAAGCACAGGGAAACAACATGAGGAGGCAACAAAAGAAGCCAAGAAAGTCTTGTTCATCTGCAAAATAGCCAGCTCAAATGTGGACTTCTGAAGAAGTTGTCTAGGCAATAAGTGAACCTGTTTATCATAAAGCAACCACAAACACGAATTAGAATCAACTCTCTCCATTTATGACGTCTTAAAGTATGGATATTTTTTTTCCTCGTATAATAATTGGAGACTTGCCAAGCTGTGGACCACCATTTAAGGCTAACATTGGCGGTTGTAAGGTCTAGCGACACTTCCATTCCAGAGTTGCCACAGCCGACTGCTATGACACTCTTCCCGACGAACTTCTCGGACCAGTAGTCACAAGGAACGCATGACCTTACCCCTGAACTCCGCCATCCCATCTATTTTTGGCACCACACATTCGGCGTTTTCCTCTTCCACTACCACGAGACCTCAGCAGATGTACCCGATCTATGAGAACTCAAGCCCTAGGCCTCGATCAATCGGATGCAGGCCAAGCCTTTGGTCTTGTCATAGTGCCACAATTGAAATTGAAGTTAGGGCTAATGTTGAATTGCCTTGCGTAGGACTGAAGGTACTCAATCAACTGCCCCCTGCAGGGTACTTATGGAAGTCATCATGGAATGGCTTTTCGGGAAGCTGGCAAAAATCACTGGAGAAGGAAAAGTCTAAGCTGGTCATTGGATCTCTTTTGCCATATTGCATGCCACCGCAGCATGCTTGGTTGGTTTGGAGGGAGACTGTTGTACTTTAGCTGGTACGTCCATGATGGGGTGCGATTGGACGCACCGTTTCAAGTTGAAACATTAAGTTGGAAAGGCACTAATGGAGGGGCACGAAGGGAGACGTATAAAAGCTTCCTGAACACAACTGTTGAATGGTTGTCAGATCATTTGCACCAAAAATCTCTCTCTATTTCCATCATCAAAGGAAGAAGGCGTTCCATTTCAATTTGGCAAGAACGGTTTGCATTTACGCCGTGGAAATCGGGTGCTTTCCTCGTGATCGCATCCAGACCAACGTGAGGTGGTGTTGTTCGTGATTGATTCGCAATTCAACGTTCGTTCCGGGGCTATTTGCTATTTGCGCATCGGAATCAGGTAAGTCGTCTTCCGCCGACTAGAATTCCAACATTGGTATCAGAGCGCGGTCGTGATTTCTGCCTTGTTTTTCATTGAATTTTCTCGTTTACTTTTTGATATTGAGATCAAGAGTATGAAATCTACACTTGTTTAGATGTCGATAGTAGGAATTGCCATCTGAAAAACTCGAAATCGAATCGAAGCGAAGAACGGACTTGGGGTCGCGTACACCCGTACGGTTTTGGCCATTTTTCGAAATAATTTTTTGGTCAAAATTAATTTTTGGATATACAGGGTGAAAGATCTCGTCGAGACGAGTCCAACGGTGGGTCGAGCGCCGTCGTACGACGCCGCACGCGCCCACACGCGCGGCCAGAAGCCGCTGCGCGTGGGCGCCACGCGCCTGAAGCGTTGGCTTGGCCAGCGCGTGTGGTGCACGCGTCGGTCGCGAACCGGCGGCTGCGCGTCACGCGCCGGTCGCGCCGGCGCGTGGTGACGCCACCGTGGCGTCATCCAACAATCGGTAACCGTTGGGATGAGCGTCATCGATGACGTCACCGCCGGCGGTAGTTGGCCGGCGGTCACCGGACGGCGACCCGACCCGACCCGTTGACCCGACCCGACCCGCGACTGACCCGTTGACCGTTGACCGGACCCGTTGACCGTTGGCGGTCCGGACCGGTCAACGGTCGGACGGTCGGAACCGGTCGGGTCGGACCGGTCGGACCGGCCAGAGCCTTTTGGCTCGGCTGGCGCGTGCGCCACGCGCCGCGCACTCGGGCGGCGCGTGGGGGCGTGTGAGCTCCGGTGGAGCTTGGTTGGTGGCGTTGGTTCGTATGGATGTCCCCTACACCGTGGTATAATTATTTTTTCATTTTTGGATTTTATAAATGTATGAAAATGTGTAGGGAACCCTATGTACGCGTAATTTTTGGGGTTTAATGCATAGTTTAATCATTTGTAGCTTGTATTTTCTTGTGGTTTAGGAAATACAGTAGCTAGCTTGTGTGCAAATGATGTGATATATGCTGTGTAAAGCTTGGTTCGATGATATCATGTATATAGTTTAATATACTTGCAATTTTCAAGTTGCTAGAAAATTCGAACAATGGTAGGAAATCCATTACATGTTGAATTGTGATTTTTGATTTGAGTTGCTGCATGATTGTTATTTGTATATTGGTTTACATCATGCTATGTTTTTGTGTTAATGGAAAAATGTAGAAATTACATGAGGCAATGTAATTATTTTTCCTAGTGGGAGTTCGTAGGTTGGTAGAATTAGAAGGAGTTCTCATCTAGAACTCAAAATTTGTGTAAATTAAACTAATTAATGATAATAGAGCAATCGTACATAGAAGTTGATTGGGAACATAGTGAACTTTTGTTTCTGTGTCTTTTGTTGAATTATCATTATTTTAGTTTGTTTTTGCTGCAAATTAAATATGTGTGTTACTCTGAAAAATGTGCTAGTATTGATTCTGCGTCTATTATGTCAATGTGTTATAGCAATTGATTATGGCATCGGCATCCAAGACCATTGTGGCTGACCTCAATAAGGGTGAGAAGCTGAACGGTGACAATTATGATATTTGGCACCGAAAAGTTGATACATCCTCGAGGAGCAAGAGGTTTTGGAAACCCTCAACCACACCATGGATGAACCCGAGCATGGAACTTCAGCTCAACACGGGAGAGATCTAGAAGCTTATCAAGCTTGGAAAAAGAATAATAGCATTGCTCGCATCACGTTCTTTGATTTGTATGCGGGATGATCTCATGTGTGAGTTTGAAAGTTATGATAAAGCTCATATAATGTGGGTTGCCTTGAAAGATAAGTTTGGGGGTACATCGCCACTAAGCTAAGGAGACTCACCATCAAGTTTGACACATACCGAAAGCGCCCAAATATAACGATGAGGCAGCATCTTCGGGAGATGTCAAATATGATTCGTGAGTGAAGTCGGCAGGTCACTCCCTTGCGATGAACAACGAGTTGTTGCCGTTATAAGGTCTCTTTCGACAATTGGGAGCATATGAAGATCAATATGACGCATAATGAGAATATTGTCACTTTTGATGATATAGCGCGTCATTTGGAATTAGAGGATGAGCGCCTAGAGGCTGCGAGATCCTCTACTCATGCTTATGTTGCTGAATCGAGTTCGCGCAAAGCTTCGGGCTTCAAGCGCAAAAGGAATTCTCAATTCAACAACAAAGGGAAGAAGCGATCAAGCACCTAAAAGGGCTAAGACCTTCCAACGCAAGAAGCGTGGTGGGAAGAAGGATAAGGCGAAGATGAAGTGCTACAATTGTGGCAAGATGGGTCACTTTGCTCGTGAATGCACTGAGCCGAAAGAGGTACCCTATTACTCCATTACTCTAAGTAATGCTTTTGTTTCTAGTCTTGTAATGCTTGCTGAATCTCATCCAATGTGGACTATAGACTCGGGAGCAACAGACCACGTAGCTAGAGACCGAGAAGCATTTGTAGAGTATCTCGGATCAGCACTGGAAGAAGATGGATATATGTTGGGAATAACTCAAGAGTTGAAGTGAAGGGTATCGGCACATGTAAATTACTTTTATGTGGTGGTCGAAGCCTATTCTTACATGATGTCCTCTATGCTCCGGATATTCGACGAAACTTGGTCTCTGTAGTTGTTCTTCTTAGCTTAGGTTATGTTTTAAATTTTCATGGTGATTGTGTTGACATTTTGTATGGAACAGTTTATTATGGTTCATGTCATGTATTGAATGGTTTTATGGTGTTAGACATTGACTATGATCAATACAATGTTAATGTTAATGGTTGTTTTTCTTTAATTGCATCTTTTAGTAATGTTGAGATTGATGCAAATACTTAGCATGCTAGATTAGGTCACATTGGGTTGCAAAGGATGCAAAGATTAGCTAGAGAAGGCCTTTTAGGGTCACTCACTAATGTTGATCTACCCGTATGTGAACATTGTCTAGCGGGAAAAGCAACTAGAAAACCATTCGGTAAAGGGACTAGAGCTGAATTTCCATTGCAACTCATACATTCGACATTTGTGGTCCTTTGAATGTGAGGGCGAGGCATGGAGCCTCATATTTCATTACTTTCATAGATGACTTCACGCGTTTCGGTTATGTCTTTCGATCTCCCATAAGTCCGAAGCATTAGAATGCTTTAGACGATATATAACGATGGTAGAGAATCAGTCGAACAAAACAATAAAGGCATTGAGAACCGATCGCGGACGTGAGTATCTATCGGAGCAATTCAAGGCTCTTTGTGATGAAAAGGGAATTGTACGACAATTGACTATTCCTAATACTCCACAATAAAATGGGGTAGGCTGAGAGAAGGAATAGAACCCTATTGGAAATGGTTAGGTCTATGATGGCGCAAGCAAATTTACCTATCTCCTTTTGGGGAGATGCATTATTGACTCGCCGCCTATGTACTTAACCGAGTGCCCTCAAAATCGATCACTTCCACCCCTTATGAATTATGGACTGGTAGAAAACCAGACTTAAGTAGTCTACGTCCATGGGGATGTGCAGCTTATGTTCATGAATCTTCCCATAAATATGGCAAATTAGGCCCTAGAGGGAAGAAATGTATCTTTATAAGATATTCTGAACACTCCAAAGGGTATGTGTTCATAGGTGAACAAGCTGATGGGAGTGTGACCGAAAAGGAGTCACGAGATGTCACGTTCTTGGAGAACGATTTTCCTAGTAGAGGTGAGATTGATAAGGATTTCCAATTATATGAGATGGAAGATCCTAATAATACACCCACTAATGTTTTGGAGGAAAATGAAGATTTACCTCAACATGAAAGACCTAGTGGGAGTGTTGCATCGTCTGGCGAATTGAATTCAAGAGAAATTCAGTTGCGTAAAAGTAATCGTAAAAGTATTCCTCGTCGTCGTTTTGAGATTAAAGGGGAAGCATTTATGATTGCTCATAAAGATGATGCCGAGCCTAAGACTGTTCAAGAGGCTCTCTCATCCTCTGATAAGGAAGAATGGAGAAAAGCTTTGGAAGACGAGATGGAGTCAATGAGGACAAATCGTGTCTGGGACTTGGTTGATCTACCACCCAATCGTAAGGCCATTGGAAACAAATGGATCTTTAAGATTAAGCAAAGGGCGGATGGATCCATTGAAAAATATAAGGCTCGTCTTGTGGCGAAAGGTTATACTCAACAAGAGGGTATAGACTACGAGGAAACCTTTTCACCAGTTGTAAGGTTTGCCTCAATACGCCTTATTCTAGCCATCGTTGCATGATTGGACCTTGAATTACATCAAATGGATGTAAAGACGGCATTTCTCAATGGAGAACTAGATGAGAAAATTTATATGAAACAACCAATAGGTTTCATAGCTAAAGGTCAAGAGCATAAAGTTTGCAAACTTCATCGCTCAATATATGGCCTTAAGCAATCATCTAGACAGTGGTATCTTCGTTTTCATCGAGCCATAACAACTTTTGGTTTCACGATGATCAAAGAAGATCACTGTGTATATGTCAAGCGGTCCGAAGATAAATTTGTGATTTTATCACTTTATGTGGACGATATTCTGTTGGCTGGAAATGACAAGGTTATGGTAGTCACCATAAAAGAATGGTTGTCCTCCAATTTTGAAATGAAGGACATGGGAGAAGCTGCTTATATATTAGGAGTTAAGATCGAGAGAGATCGATCAAGGAAACTCCTTACTTTATCACAAGAGTCTTATATTATGAAGATTCTTGATCGTTTCAATATGCAAGATTGTAATCCCATTGATACCCCTTGTCATGCAAGGTGAAGGCCTAAGTACCGAGATGTGTCCTAAGACTCGAGAAGAAATTCAAATGATGGAAACTGTTCCTTACGCTAGTGCGATCGGAAGTTTGATGTATGCTATGATGTGTACTCGACCCGACATTTGTTATGCCGTGGGATTGGTGAACCGATTTCAATCAAATCCCGGTCAAGCACACTGGAAAGCAGTGAAGAGGATCCTGAGATACTTGAAGGGCACCATGGACTATCGACTTTGTTACCAAGGGAATGATTTACGCCTATTAGGTTATTCAGATGCTGATTGGGGTGGAGACCTAGATGAGCGTAAATCGACTTACGGATATGCATTCTTGCTCAATGGAGGTGCAATTTCTTGGAATAGCAAGAAACAGACATGCACAGCCTTGTCTACTATGGAGGCTGAATTTATTGCGTGTTCGCCGCAGTGCAAGAAGCGGTATGGCTAAAACGTTTCTTTGAAAATTTAGCCACTGTCACTGAGATTCCAAGACCGGTGACAGTTTATTGCGATAGTCAAGCAGCCATTGCCTATGTGAAAGATCCCAAGTATCATGGAAGGACGAAGCACATTGACATAAAGAATAACTTCATCAGAGATATTATAGCGCAGAAAGAAGTGATTCTACAATACATTTCAACCAATAGAATGGTTGCTAATCCATTTACGAAGGCTATTCCTAGAGACATATTCTTGACAGGATGTCACTAGGTTTGCGTAGAATGTGATATGTGTTATTGTAGAGAATCATTGTTTTATGTATTTATGGATATATGTATTGTACTTGTTTGTTTATTAATGACTTGATGTTTTATCAAGAAGTACAAATCCATTATGAGACTAGCACAAGCACACATATATTATTGAAAAGTATGTCAGTAGGTAATGACTGGCTCACTCACACGAGCAATCGCCTCAAGTGCTATAGTTAGCACGTTGAGATGAGACGTTATGTACAAATAAATGTTGAAGAGCAAGTCTGGTACATAAAATATGTCGCCTTGATTGGAGTCAAGATGAGGTCTGTGATTTGTTTATAATAAGATCGAACATGATAGTCCCACAATCATGTATACCTGTAAGATGCCGGATGCGAGTACTTAATTGGGCGCTATAGAAAGCGAGCTAATATAGCACTCGAGCTAAACATGAGTACGTGAGAAGCACGTGACTATGTTTAGGCTAAGATCCGTATAGTGGATATATTTAAGAAATGACATACGCTCTTATAGAAAGAGAAATCCACTATAGCATGTAATTCATACTACATGTGCATTGTTCGACCGACAAGGGAAGGTGAGTAAAATTATCCCTATTTACTCATCGTGTGAGCCCTTGAGGTAATTTATAATTTACCTCAATTTGTGCCCTATGTTACTTCGACTATGTTCTCGAAATGAAAGATCAATGTTGCTACTTTAGCATGTTACGGGCGGTCATGAATAGATATGGCCTATGGGACGTGTCTAGGAAAGCAGTTGTTCTAAAATTGAGAGAGACATGAGTGCGAAGGAAGACTATTCTTGTTTTACATCTATCACATGTATTTATCGGTGACCAATTATATCGCCTTATGTGGTTGCGAATATAATTGTAAATACATGGTGTTTTGAGGATAATCAAGTATAGCCTTTAAGGGATAGGTATACTTGTATTGATGTAACAAAATATGTCTGGGGTACTGTGAGACATCAATTGTTTATTTCTTTTCCGGGGTTGTAGCCATTATGTCATCCCTAACAGGTGCATAATTTGAGCTCCCAAGTGCAGGTGTACTCACTGGTCGCACGGCTTACTTGCTAGTATGAATTGTTCTGTAAAGTTGATGAATGTTGAACGCCTTGCCTTATATTCTTGATAGAACGCTATCAAGCCCATCATGTCCGAGTGGGAGATGTTGTACTTTAGCTGGTACGTCCATGATGGGGTGCGATTGGACGCACCGTTTCAAGTTGAAACATTAAGTTGGAAAGGCACTAATGGAGGGGCACGAAGGGAGACGTATAAAAGCTTCCCGAACACAACCGTTGAATGGTTGTCGAGATCATTTGCACCAAAAATCTCTCTCTATTTCCATCATCAAAGGAAGAAGGCGTTCCATTTCAATTTGGCAAGAACGGTTTGCATTTACGCCGTGGAAATCGGGTGCTTTCCTCGTGATCGCATCCCAGACCAACGTGAGGTGGTGTTGTTCGCGATTGATTCGCAATTCAACGTTCGTTCCGGGGCTATTTGCTGTTTGCGCATCGGAATCAGGTAAGTCGTCTTCCGCCGACTAGAATTCCAACAGAGACGATGGAGGAACCCAGTGCATTTACTAATCATGGGAATAGAGGACCTATGATAGACTCAAACCTCACCTTCTTGAGCAATTTTGTTAGCTTCCCAAAATGCCATTCCCTGATGTAGTTCAATTCGATGTTAGCCCTAACTCCAATGAGAGAGAGAATGGAAGGGAATAGGTGTTTGGGTTGGTGCTATTCGAGATCAACTTGTTGGGTCTAGAGGAAGAGGATGGGGGGTTTAAATAGGGAGAATGAGGAGGCCTTGAGATATTGTTGCATGCGATGGGGCTTGCGGAGTTAATGTGTGGGCTTGCGTTGCACGCCATTAAATCATGAGCTCGTGACTATCATCCTATTGGTAGATTAGGCTTGTACTAAAGGGAATGATTGTTATTTTATTGTTTTAAGATAGTCCCATAGGATACCTTCCTATTAGAGATAATTTGAATGTTTGCTTTGATTTTTCAGTATCTCTCAAGATGGTGCAATATCTTCTATGATTGAGTATATTTTGATTGATATTTATTATGAGTAGATTAGGTTTATACTAAAGGGTATAATTGTCATTGTATTGTTTTAGCCCTAAACCCTATGTATATATTGTAAATTATTCATCAATGCAAGTCACGTTTGCACAAACTCTACACATCCTCTAGTTTAATAGGTATAACATTTAGTACAAGAGCTTTAGGGCGCGTTTGGTAACGATTCTGTTCCTGGGAACAGATTCTGATAAAAAATTATTCTTTTGATTATGTTCCCGGGAACAATTTCTAAGCATTTTAAACTGTTTGGTAATTGTTCAAAATTTCTGATTCTGGAATAAAATTGTGTTTGGTACCGTGCTCATTGATTCTGTTCCAAATCAATTTCTTTTAATTTTTTTTTTTTTTACTTTTTCCTTTTTCTCCTATTCTTCTTCTTCTTCTTCTTCTTCTTCTTCTTCTTCTTCTTCTTCTTCTTCTTCTTCTTGTGGTCGGTT
Source organism: Eucalyptus marginata (assembly GCA_014182565.1). Classification (NCBI taxonomy): domain Eukaryota; kingdom Viridiplantae; phylum Streptophyta; class Magnoliopsida; order Myrtales; family Myrtaceae; genus Eucalyptus; species Eucalyptus marginata. Next base: position 39,603,376 of record CM024595.1, on the reverse strand, counting down.
GTCGGATCGGCGATCGGCTAGAGGAGGGCCGACGACCTCACCAGAGTGTCGCCGGCCCTCGACGAGGTTTGCCTGGCCACTGGCGGGGCTGGGCGTCGCGAGGCTTGCCTAGCCTCGGCGAGGCTCGGCCTCGCCAGTGGCTAGGCTTGCCTCGAGAGCTCGCTGGACTGGTTACCGGCGACCGGTGGCGGCGGTGGACGATGGTGACCGGTGGCAGCGGACGGCGGCGGATGGTGGCAACTGATGGCGGCGGATGACGGACGGCGGTGATGGACGGCAATCACGGGATGGCGGTCAATGAAAAAGAAGAAAAGGGAAGAAGAAGAAGAGGAGAAAAGGGAAGAAGAAGAAGGATAGTTGGTTTTGATTTTCAGATTTGTTCCCAGAACAAGAATCAACTTTTTTTTTTTTTTTTTATTCTTGATTCTATTCCAAATCTATTCTCGAGAACAAAAATTTTACCAAACACGATTATGTTCCAAACTGCTCCCGGGAACAAAAAATCAAAATCAATCACTATTGGGATGGTTACTAAACATGGCTTTATTTTCTGAATTATAAAATTACTTGGCAAAAGTGGGAATATGATATTGGTTTGGCAAATTTGAAGTAAGTACATCCCTTGGCATTTGATATTATATAACTTTTGCGAAGGGAGGGTAACGAAGCTTCAAAGAAATTTATTAGCTGTACCTCGGAGCACATGGGCTCACCGAATGAATGTGATTCTCCGGATATCCCGGTGAAGTGGCGTGTCCTTGGTTTTTGATTTCGTGGAGTGGAAGTAAGGGCTGCCACCTGCCAACCTTCTCCTTCCGAATTCTCTTCCATTCAATGGGTGTTGATAAAAATGATGCTCAAAGGATCAAAGTTCCGCTTTGTGTTTATCGTTGTCTCATGGCCATGCTTTTATGTAATTGTTTGAACCAGATAATTGACCATGTCGATGATATGAATTTGTGACGCAAGAGGAAGAAACGCTTGGGAAGGGATTCCAAAAGATAACTTCTTCTTTTTTTTCTGGAATAATGATGTGCGGATTCCAATATTAGGCAATAACTAAAATCAAATAACATAATCAGGGAAAAGATATCAATAAAAGAAAAGTTTTCAAAATGCTACTGGAAAATTTGCAAAACACGCAAAATCTTTTTTTTTGGGACTAGAGGAACCGCCTCATAGCGAGCGCTCCGTAAACCCCCAGGGAGCATTGATGCGGGGACCCACCTCCCACGGTGCTCCGCTTAAGTCGCGCTAATACACATGCGGTGACTTGAACCTCCCCCTTCCGCAATTAGAGGGGGAAATGCCAAAACCAACGCGCCCACAGCGGGGTGGGTAACACGCCGAAATCTTTGATGTCTTGGAAATCAAGGAAAACGAGTGAATTTGAGATCAAATATCGTAACCCATTTGTTACTTTAGAGATCCTACAATCTTCTTTGATTTATGGGTCGCCTGCTCTTTTGACACTAGAAGATTTCCATATAAGCATTTGCCCATTGTTCTACATCAATTAGGCATGCGATTGGAGTACAAGCTGTCGGTAGACACCTATGCCATTATCGACGACTATAAGAAGTGTTATCCATATTGATGTACATCAATGACCATTAATCGACTGTTGATATACGGTGGCGTATGGTTTGTAATTATCGACAAAAACATCAATAAAGGGTTGATGATTGCCAAATATAACTCCAAGAGAAGACTAGATACATAGAGGCGAATACTAGGGGTGTAAACGGGTCGGGTCGGGTCGGGTCTTGATGTTACCCGACCCGACCCGAAACATACGGGTCACGTACTGTGACCCGACCCGACCCGACCCGAAACACATTAAACTCGTATAGGAAATGCGGGTCGGGTCGGGTCGGGTCGGGTCGGGTTTCCCGGGTCTTCCTTTTTTTTTTTTTTTTTTTTCGTTCGGTGAGAGTCGAACGGGGGCATTCATCTTCATTGTTGTTCGTGACTTTCGCAACTATTATAGGTTATTACGAAACATTCCAAGCCTTGACTTGGCTCTTTATTTTTTAGCATTGGATTGATTTTTGTCTCTTTTTTTTTTTGGCTGGCCTCAAATGAATGTATCTTCTACAAATGAGTTTTAGCAATTCAACCTTTCAAGTTTTGCATGGGAGAGACATGCCATAGAAAATCAAATTATACAGATTAAAAGGCAAGATGTCTATGGTATAGTTATAAAGAACTTTGTTCGGCTTGAGAAAGTTGCTGTCCCTTAATTCAGATTGAAAATAGTTCCTGGAATTAGAGAGAGAGAGAGAGAGACCAGCTTGCTTTTCCTGGTTTGTTTAGCATGATGATCAGATGTTGTTTATGAGTGATATATATTGGACATCTGTGTAAAAAGAATTCCTCTGTACAAGGTGACTGATCTAGCAATCAATCTTTTCATGCAAGGTTTTTTTGCAATACTTAATCTAAGGCCACCGCCGAGTCATCAAATGAAAAAGAGTGTTACAATCAGAACAAGAAACAGGGATGATGAATTTATGCATCCTTACATTCATTCTTTCGGGCAAAGTTTCATTTACAGTGAAAAAGAGAAATTTCTTTGGGATTGGTATACAACGGAGAAATAGGGATGAATTGGAAAACCATCCCACCTACAAAGTGTATGAACCTCTGCTCCTATACTGTGTCTTACATTTGTCTTACATTATTTACAAATCCTGCAGCTGAAATTACAAAAAGGACTGCCGCCACGTGATATCTTGGGTTTCTCTTCATGAAACAAGTTTCCATCTCATACCCGTGCACTTCAATCCAGCATCAGAGTACTTATTTGGAGAAAAACTTGAACTCTGATGCAAATCGATATGCCTTCAGCCACCAGTCTCAGTCTAGGAGAAACAAGGCAGACTTGTGAACATTGTCAATCGGATTGCTGCAAGGTAGTAAAGAGAAGAGTTATAGCCGAGGTTCACGATAGCCAAATAATAAATGCAAGAAGTATTTGAATAGAGAGAAATGATGGACAGAGAGCTCATCTCTATTGAACACAACGACTGCAATGTAGAGTTGCTTGACTTATCCCAAGTGACAAAGGCACTAGCAAAAGGACACAATTCCACTATCAGATAGGAGACATATACGAAGTGCTCAGAAAACTAGCATATCATATGAAGGAAGCTGGATATGTTCCTGAGCCCAACTTAAGACTCATCTTAGATGATGATGATGATGGTGATGGTGGGCAATGAATGAAAAGTGTTTAGATGTAAGATGCTGGAGAAAAATAGAAGGCTACAGCTGCAAGGTGATAGCTCTTCTACTAATGAACAATTCATACCTTCCTAGAGAACCTCAAGTTAAAGATACCATAAAGTTTCAGGAAGGACTCATGGTCCACCAAAAATTGGGCATCATGAAAGCCTCTCATTGTACCTGGAGGTTTTGCTTGAGGTAGGTGGAGATTGCTTAGATGCTATCTGGTAATGGCATTCTGTGTACCCATTCTTAGATTCTGAACTCATTGTTACTGGAACAATGGAAAGTGTGTACCTTGCCATTTTTGGTTATTTTGGATGCTGCCTGACCAGATCAATTTTTTTTTCTTGGGTTATGTCCATGTCCCTTTGAGGGAATAGACAGTATTGCAGAAGTTTTCTCTCAGGTTAAACATGATGTCCCTGACCAGGGAGTGACCTGGAACATCTCTAAGAACTATATACAGCTTGAAGCTCCACACTTGTCATTGTTCCCGTGATTTCTTGTACAAATCTGGGATGGAGTTCCATTCTTTGTTTTCTTCTCATTTAGTGTTTATTGTTCTCCAGGAATTCAGTTCATTTCATCGAGAACATGCTCTAAGTAATATGAAGTTGAAAACCCAGCACTCGTCTCAACCTACTCAGTTCATTTCATCGACAACCATAATAATGATGAACAAAAAAATTTGCCACACAGAACACAACCCTGGCAATCAGATGATCACTTGTATATTGCAATAAATTGGCAATGCTGCGAAGCTGATAATTACGACATCTTCAGAAAATTTCAGCGATCATTTTATGCAACCTGTCCCTATCGAAAATAATTATCAAGAAAAGTGCTCAAGTTCCAGTCAAATTCTGCAACAAACATGCATTTCTGGCAGAAAGTAGCAGCAAGATATCAAATTAATAACAGCAGCAGCACAAAACCAGCAATAGCAACAACTCGAACACCAGGCGAAGCCTATCCACAGAAAAAAAAAAAAAAAGAACCCACCAACTTCGACAACCGCAACTTCCTTTTGGTGTTCTTCTTCGCCAGTAGATGCTGCTTCCCAGCTCTCCTCCGCACAATCTTCGCCAGTAGATGCTGCATCAGAAAAGCAATTTCCTTAATACAAGAATCTAAAAATTCAAGAAAACACAATCGCCGAATCAAATCGCCCCGCAACGAAGAGCAACAAACAATCATCAACAATCGCCTGAACGGAAAATCAGCAGACAACAAAAACGCAAGGCAAGAAGTAATAAATTCCCCTTAAAATGTTTCCAATCGAGGGGGAAGGTGCGTGGATCTGGAGGGGGCTCCTCACCTGCAGCTGCCGAGACTTGGAAACGAGGCGAGAAGCGAGCGCTCGAGCGAACCCAGTCCCCGAGCCGTCGACGATGGTCGGCCGCACGCGGCGGCTAGGGTTCCGGCGTCGGCGAGGCGGAGGCGAGGGGTGGCGACGGCGACGGCGGGGCGGAGGCGTGTCGATTGGAGGGCGGCAGCAGACTCCACAAGAAGGCGCACTCGTCGGAGAAGAAGGCGGAGCCGAGTCGCTTTCCTTTGTCAAGCCGACGAGGTATGTGTTTGTGTTTGGGGAAAAGGGTTTGTGTTTCTGCGTGTTTAGAATATAGAATTAACGTGTTTCTCGGGTCGAACAATGTTCGAACTTGACCCAACCCGAAACACGTTTGTTTGTTTGTTTTATATTTGTTACTCGAACACGACCCGAACACGAAACATGTACCAAACTTGTTTCGTGTTCGGTCGTGTTCGGGTCGGGTCGGGTAGGGTCGGGTAGGGTATTATTGACACCCCTAGCGAATACACATATTTGAAATCACTAGTAAGTGAAAGGTCTAGTAAATTATGGAGTAAGAATGGATGGGCAACATATGGACACGAAGGATTGAAATACGAAAATTAATGGACAACGGCCAGAAGACAGGATCGTGGCATCGCGAGGGCATGGACCCAGGATTCTGGGATATGTGGAGGCATGGATAGAACTGCAAGAGAACTGCTCCTACACAGTTAGGTCCTAAGCATTATAAATACTAGTGTCGGTGTTCACCTACTAAAGACCCTCGCTAACCAAAGGCAAGGGCGAGCCTTTGGTCAGCGAGCTAGTAAGCTAGGCCCTTATTTAAAACAACTAGAATTTTCATGAAAAATGTAAGAAATTCTTTCTAGTTAGATCACGATAAATCTTGTGATGTTATTCAGAACAAGATGACCTTGAAGAGCTACATAAGATAATTAAAGAAAGCTATAAGCATGGTTAAATCCTCCTCCCCACTCTCTAACAACGAACATTCTGGGTGATGAAGTGCCCGATTTTCGTCAGATTCTTTCAAAGCACAGGGAAGCAACAGGAAGAGACAACAAAAGAAGCCAAGAAAGTCCTGTTCATCAGCGAAACAGCCAGCTGAAATGTGGACTTTTGAAGAAGTTGTCTAGGCAATATGTGAACCTATTCCTCATAAAGCAACCATAACACGACTTAGAATCAACTGTCTTAAAATACGGATTTTTTTTCGTTGCATAAGAATTGGAGGCTTGCCAAGCTACGGACCACCATTTAAGGCTCAACATTGGTGGTTGCAAGGTCTAGGGACAGTTCCATGTCGGAGTTGCCACAACCGACTATAGGCACGCACAACCTTACCCTTGAACTCCGCCAGCCCATCTATTTTCAGCGCCACACATTTGAGGTTCTCCTCTTCCGCCACCAAGCGACCCCAGCAGATGTACCCAATCTGTGAGCGGCTCGAGCCCTTGGCCCGAACCAATCGGATGCGGCCCAAGCCTTTGGTCTCGTTAGGGCACCATAATTGAAGTTGGGGCTAATATCGAATTAGCTTGCATAAGACTCAATGTACTCGTTGAACTGCCCCCTGCGGGGTACTCAAGGAAGTCATCAAGGAATGGCATTTCGGGAAGCTGGCAAAAATTACTAGAGAAAGAGAAGTCCAAGCAGATCATAGGATCTCTTTTGCCATAATGCATGCTACCGCAGCGTGCCTGGTTGGTTTGGAGGGAAAGGATGGAGAAGCCGAGTGCATTTACTAATCATGGCAATAGAAGACCTATGACAGACTCAAACTTCACTTTCCCGAGCAATTTTGCTATTTTCCTGAAATGCCATTCCTTGAGGACTTCCTTGAGTAGCCCACCAGGGGCAGTTCATCGAGTACCTTGAGTCCTACGCAAGGCAATTCGATATCAGCCCTAACTTAAATGAGAGAGAGGATGGAGGGGAATGCGTGTTTAGGTTCGTGCTATTCGAGATCGACTTGGTGGGTCTAGACGGAGAGGATGGGGGGTTTAAATAGGGAGAAGGAGGAGGCCTTGAGACATTGTTGCACGTGATGGGGCTTGTGGAGTTAATGAGTGGGCTTGCATTGCACTCCATCGAATCATGAGCTCGTGACTATCATCCTATTGGTAGATTAGGTATATACTAAAGGGAATAATTGTCATTATATTGTTTTACCATAATTCTCTAGGATATTTTCCTATTAGAGATGATTTGAATATTTGCTTTGATTTTTCATTATCTCTCAAAGTCGTGCAATATCTTCTCTGATTGAGCAAATCTTGATTGGTATTTGTTACCGGTAGATTATGTTTATACTAACGGGCATAATTGTCATTGTATTGTTTTAGCCCTAAACTCTATGTATATATTGTAAATTATTTCATCAATGCAAGTCATGTTTGTGCAAACTCTACACATCCTCCGTGACATCCCAGATTTTTGATCATGTCTTCTACTGAATAAATCAGGCATTTTATTGACGCGCCTATAGGGCTGTTCTCAGAGTTGATCACTCTCGAGATAACTAGACTATTTGGAGAAGCCTTTAAGGATTTTAAGGCAAATAGACTTGAGAATTCGACTAGGAATCGGCTTCTCGATCGTGCTCATCTGCCGAGATCATTACGGCACAGACGTAAATTGATTAGAGATCAGAGATAGGTCGGTTCGATTGAGATGTGTGACTAAACGTGGGTGACTCCACTAAATTGGAAAATTCTCATCGGCCGGCACTAGACTGATTTTTTATCATTTTGGTACCCTGTGACCGTATTTGAATCCTCGATATTTTCACGACAACCGAGAGTCGCCAATGTGTCAAGTGGGTTCATTGTGTCTTGAAGAAAATCGACAATAGGTCATTTGCACTAAAAAGTTTTGAAAACTATCCATTAGCCTGGATCACGCTAAAAACACGCTTGAGTGAAATTAACGGTGAATTTAAGTCTAATTTCAGAAATTGAAGATTCTGTCATGTCACAATAAATTATAGGAGCATCGACTCAGTCTTAGAAGATTTTTCTAAAACCCGAGACTTTTTGAGAAAAAATCGGCATAGGACCGTTTTTGTTTAGAAAAAAGGCTGGGATAATTTTTGATCGCGTATTTGGAATGCAAGATGGATCCATAGGTGAGGAAAAATATCAATTGGAGCATTGAGTGTCAATTGAATTTATAAAGGCCATGTGAGATTGAATTGAAGATGAAACTATGTCCAATTGAGGCCAAAGTCCCTCAAATTCGTATGCCCCCCCTCCCCTAGCCATTTTGGACCAAATCAATGTTGCAAAGAGGGCCTTGGTGGCTCATTGAGAGCCAAGGAAGGTGTGCATGGCCATGGATGGGTCAAGGGGACAAAGCATTGGAAGATAAGCAAATGTGGAGCCCTTGTCTCCTTATCCTTCCAACTCCAACCTCATCTCTTCCTTTTCTCTCTCCCTCATTGCCATCCAAGCCATCTCTCTCTCCCTCCATCCTTGCTGTTCGAAGGCCATTAGCAACTAAGGAAGTCGCTGGAGCAGCCACACCATCGCTGGACCGTTTTCCTCCTCTATTTTCACTTTTGCCGGTTTCTGCTCCAGCTAACCTTTCGTCAAATATCCGAGTAAAAAGTCGACTTTTCGGATGAATCGGCGAATGAGCCACCCATCGTCGTGACGAGGACATCCAAACCGTTCCATCAAGCCTGACCTCGCCCGAACTGAGCCGTCGGCCGTCCGGTACGCCCGTGTGAAGTTACCGGTCGCCGGACCGTTTGGAGCCCTGCCAAGTAAACTATTTCACTTTTTTCGCAAGTTTCTCTCAATTCCGACCATTCCTTTGCCCGTTCAACCACTAGCACATCCCCCCTTGACCCCGGGAGCCATCGATTGCCGACCACCCACTCGCTGGAGCTTTGATCAACCCGTTTCTTCGCCGTTCAACCGCATATTACCCCTCTTAGCCATCTACTGGTCCACCGTCGCCATTCTCGCACCAAACCAGCTTCATTTCTTCTGTTTTGCAGCTCAAAACATAGAGGATTTTAGTGGGTTTCAAAGGTGCTTCTAGGCCCGTTTTGGAGGTGTTCCGAGCCTCGAAACCTAGGCCCGCTTTGAGAAGAAACGTCCCCCGCAACGTTCCCATTGGTTTGATCCTACCCGCTCGCCGAACAAGTGAGTTTAACTCACTAATCCCTACTTAGTAGACTAATGATGCTTAGGGGTTGATTAGATTTAATTAAGTGCAATTATGTGGATAGATTAGATTAAAATAATTAAATTAGGGATTTACCTATGCATGTTAGGCAAATGGTTAGTGTAATTAGAAAGTAGATAGGCTCGAGTAATTATTGAATGAGTCTTGGAATTTTTCCGGATCCGTTTCGGAGTCCAATTAGGCATTACGGGCCTAAGTTGGATTTATTGCTACTTAATAATTAATTTTCGTAATTATTTAATTATTTATTTATTTTCCGAAAATTAGACTGAGATGGTCGACGACCGGAATTTTATGCTGATTATCGTGGTACAGTCTGTTTATTTAATTGAGCTTTATTTTGTGTTGAAATGAATTATTCATGATTATAAGATTATTTTCCTAAATTAATTAATTTTGATAATTAATTGGAAAATAACCGGGCATCGGTTGATAGCGCCAAAAATATTTTGGTGGACTACAGAAAATGGTGGGATTTGTGGAAGGAAATTATGGTATTTTGGCTAAGGCCGATCGTGTAATCACACACGGTTGTTTGTACCAAGTATTTTATCATGAGGGAATTGGGTCAAGACATAATTCTTAAATGAGGAATATGATTGTGAAAGACAATGTCTTTGGCTGTAGATGACTAATTGGGTGAGGTTATGATGCAGGTTAAGATTGACCACCTAATAAAGGTAGTGCCTATTTGGGCTATAATTAACCATCGACGTATGGTTGTGCCTACGAGGCCATAATTCTCCACCTAATAAAGGTTGTGCCTACGAGGCCGTAATTCTCCACCTAATAAAGGTTGTGCCCACTGAGCCGTAATTCAGTATTACCACCGAATTTGGAATTGGTTGTGCTCTCTGAGCCGTAATTCAGCATTACCACATAATCTAGGTTGTGCTCGCAGAGCCGTAATTCAGCATTTCCACCAAAGTATGGTTGTGTCCACTGGACCGTAATCTACCACCGAGTTTGGAATCGGTTGTGCTCGCTGAGCCGTAATTCAGCATTACCGCCAAAGTTTTAGTAGGCCGTGCTTGCTGAGCCGTAATTCAGCGTTAGGGTTGAGTATTTAAGATGACCATGTAGGCTGTGCTCGCTGAGCCGTAATTTCGCATTGAGTTTGAGTATTTGAGATGACTAGGGAATGGTCTGATTGACATGTAATCGACTAGGTCGATTGATCGATGTTTCGATCTGTGGTGTTTGATTGGGTGCCTATTCGAACTGTGCTGATTTGCAAGTGGAATTTGATGCTAAGGTAAGTCCTCTGACTCGTGTTGTGCATAGGCATCCCTTATGGCATATTGATTTCCTAATCGGGTCTTAGGGGGTAGAACTCGCTGAGACGTTATCTCACTAGTTATTGAATAACCATTTCAGGTCCTTAGGCGGTGTTGGTGAAGGACCAGAAGCCCCGGAGTTAGAAGGTGAAGCTCAAAGAATTGGTGTCCTTGTCTAACTAGTTAGTCATAGGACAATTCTATTTTAATGAAAGTTGATTCGTTTTTGTAAGCTTCAGTGAATAAACCTGTGTGTTTATAAAAAGGTCTTTTGTGAAAAATTGATCCTACTTTTCTATCCCATTGTTCTATTGTCTAGGGATTTATATGCTTCCGCATGCGCATATTAACAATGAATGGGTCGGCGATGCGTCCTGGGACGTCGCTATTATATCGACCAAGTGAGGGATTGGCACGTGCTCGAGGATCGAGGCGTGACATCCTCTAGTTTAATAGGTATAACATATAGTACGAGAGCTTTATTTTCCTGAATTATATAATTACATGGCAAAAGTGGGAATATAGTATTGGTTTGGCGAATTTGAAGTAAGTTCATCACTCGGCATTTGATATTATATAACTTTATGAAGGTAGGGTAACGAAGCTTCAAAGGAATTTATTAGCTGTACCACTGCAACACATGGGCTCACCGAATGAATGTGATTCTCCGGACATCCCGGTGAAGTGGCGTGTCCTTGGTTTTTGATTTCGTATAGTGGAAGTAAGGACTGCCCCCAGCCAACCTTCTCCTTCCGAATTCTCTTCCATTTGATGGGTGTTGATAAATGGTCCACAAAGAATCAAAGTCTCGCTTCAATTTATCATCCTCTCATGGCCATGCTTTTATGTAATGGTTTGAACCAGATAATTGACCACGTCGCTGATATGAAATAGTGACGTAGAGGAAGAAACGCTTGGGTAGGGTTTCCGAAAGATAACTTTTTTTTGAATAATGAAGTGCGGATTCCAATATCTTCGGCAATAACTGAAATAAAATAACATAATCAAGGAAAAGATATCGATAAAGGGAAAAGTTTTCAAATTTTTGTTAGAAAATTTGCAAAACATGTCCGAAACCCTTGACGTTTGGGAAATCAAGACAAATGCGTGAATTTGAAATCAAATATCGTAACCCATTTGCTACTTTAGAGATCCTGCAATCTTTTTTGATTTGTGGGTCGCCCGCTTTTTTGACACTAGAAGATTTCCATATAAGCATTTGCCCATTGTTCTACATCAATTAGGCATGCGACTAGAGTACAAGCTATCGGTAGACACTTGTGCCATTGTCGGCGACTATAAGAAATGTTATCCATATTCATGTACATCAATGACCATTAATCGACTGTCGATATGCAGTGGCGTATGGTTTGTGATTGTCGACAAGAACATCAAAAAGGGTTGATGATTGCCAATTATAACTCCAAGAGAAGACTAGATACATAGAGGCGAATACACAAATTTGAAATCACTAGTAAGTGAAAGGTCTAGTAAATTGTGGAGTAAGAATGGATGGACAACATATGGACACGAAGGATTGAAATACGAAAATTAATGGACAACGGCCTGAAGACAGCATCATGGCATCGCAAGGGCATGGACCCAGGATTCTCGGAGATGTGGAGACATGGATAGAACTGCAAGAGAACTGCTCCTACACAGTTAGGTCATAAACATTATAAATACTAGTGTCAGTGTTCGCCTACTAAAGACCCTATGCACAAACAAACTAACATGTCATTTTTCAATTCTCTTAGCCATGATTTTTAGATTCACATCATTGATTAAATTTTAGGGTGTTTCTTTGCTCTATATCTCTGGTGCATTGTCGCCAATAAAATTCTTAGGTTATATCTTTATGCTTTCACGTTTTCTCGTCAATTAAATTCTGACATAGTTTTGTGTATCTTTGGTATCCTTTGACATGCTTATGTCCTCAAGCTTTGTCACCATTTAAATTCTACTATAGATTGTGTAGTTCAGTATCGGTTGAAGTAAAATTATCAATTCTTCTGTCAACATATAATATTATCTATCTGAAGTGGTTACAAAACTCATCTTCTCTAATAAAAAACTGAAGAATGACTTTTGGTAAAAGATCGCGGAGTCAAATTCCAAAGAAATAGTAATATTCAGTTTCCTTTCGTATAGATTTTTTCAGTCTCGTTCGATGAAGTCCGAAAGATTGTGTGAACAGGGTATTTTTCGATTCAGGGATGAGAGTCGACACCTGCTGCTAATTGCACTGAATTCTAACCTATTCAAACACAATAACAGAACAAGATTCTACTCCTAATCTCGCACAAGGAACTCCATAATAGATCCAGGTACAAGAGAAAACCCCGCTTCAAAAGGATGGCAGCGGGTCAGCATGCCCGGCTTGTCTCCGGGTAAACGAAAATAACACATCAATGGAAGCCTAACAAGCCAAAAGAAGGGAAGAATCGACATTTCCCACCAATCAAAAAGCACCAATACTTGAAGGTAAGAAACAAGCAAGGCAAGATAATTAACCAATTCAAAAACAAAAACACCTATGCTATCACTTCACATTACACTGCTTTGCAAGGAAACTTCCCAACTTGAATGCAAAAAACGTAGTGACTCTACAGATAACTAATGCAAAATCGACATTACTAAAGCAAACGCTGCAAAGAATCAAACCAATCGATAGGCTTGAACGGGCGAACTCCATTCGCATGTAGGAATCGAACTCGTGGGGAGAGCGATACCTTGACCCGATTAAGGGATTATTACGGGGCCTGAACAGGCGTCAGAGCTCCAAAATGAGCGAAAGCCAACTTCGGCAAGAGCCCGCGCGCGATCGACTTCTGGCCTTCGTTTTAGAGCGACGATCTTCATTGTTGACCTCGACGACATAGTGATCCGATTCGATCGATTGATATGGATCGAAGAAGCATCAGATGATCGCCGAAATCGAAACCCAGAGCGAAGTATCAGGTTGTGATGATAGAGTGGGAAGGAAAGGGAGAGAGGCTGAACATTTTATGTCCCCAAATGGAGGTTTCGGTTTATAAAAGTGATTTTTATTTTGCTCCATTTGTTAAAAAAATAGAAAAATTCCAAATAAGAACCTGAAGTGAATCTTATTTCAAATAAAAACCTAAAGTGGCCTTATCAATCTTAAAGAAAGGCCTGGACTTATTGTTTAGTGTAGGGCAATTTCATCTTTTCAATTTGTTTAATTTTTCCTTTCTTCCTTTCTTTTTTTTTTTTTTTCCAAAAAAAATAAAAGAATTAAAACTAAAAAAAAAAAAAAAAAAAAAAAAGGTTGAACATGCATGGGAAGGAGGCTCCCTCTGCGTGTGACCAACGCCCGTCGTTTGTGGGGCGGTGGCGATGGCCCATGAGGTCATTGGCGTTGAGGTGATGGGCTAGGGGTCGGTGACCCTCATCGACCAGAGGCAAGTGCCAACCTCTGGTTGGTAAAGGTTATTAGCCCTCGCTCAGGCACCGGTGACCCCGCCCGCCTTTGTTTTTGTTTTTTATGTTTTTTTGTCAATGTTAATTCATTTAATTTTTTTATCTAATTTAATTTGAATTTAAATTATATTTGGACGAAAATATCTCTGATCAGCTGGAATTTTTTGCTGGTGAGTGAGCCAGTAAGCTAGGCCCTTATTTAAAACAACCAGAATTTTCATGAAAAATGTAAGAAATAGATCATGGTAAATCTTGTGATGTTATTCAGAACAAGATGACCCTGAAGAGCTACATAAGATAATTAAAGAAAGCTATAAGCATGGTTAAATCCTCCTCCCCACTCTCTAACAACGAACATTCTGGGTGATGAAGTGCCCGATTTTCGTCAGATTCTTTCAAAGCACAGGGAAGCAACAGGAGGAGGCAACAAAAGAAGCCAAGAAAGTCCTGTTCATCAGCGAAACAGCTAGCTGAAATTTGGACTTTTGAAGAAGTTGTCTAGGCAATATGTGAACCTGTTCCTCATAAAGCAACCATAACACAACTTAGAATCAACCGTCTTAAAGTATGGATTTTTTTTTTTGTTGCATAAGAATTGGAGGCTTGCCAAGCTACGAACCACCATTTAAGGCTCAACATTGGTGGTTGCAAGGTCTAGGGATAGTTCCATGTCGGAGTTGCCACGGCCGACTATAGGCACGCACAACCTTACCCTTGAACTCCGCCAGCCCATTTATTTTCAGCGCCACGCATTCGAGGTTCTCCTCTTCCGCCACCAAGTGACCCCAACAGATGTACCCAATCTGTGAGAGGCTCGAGCCCTTGGCCCGAACCAATCGGATGTGGCCCAAGCCTTTGGTCTCGTCATGGCACCATAATTGAAGTTGGGGCTAATATTGAATTAGCTTACGTAGGACTCAAGGTACACGATGATCTGCCCCTGCGGGGTACTCAGGGAAGTCGTCAGGGAACGGCGTTTCGGGAAGCTGGCAAAAATTACTAGAGAAAGAGAAGTCCAAGCCGGTCATAGGATCTCTTTTGCCATAATGCATGCCACCGCAGCGTGCCTGGTTGGTTTGGAGGGAAAGGATGGAGAAGCCGAGTGCATTTACTAATCATGGCAATAAAGGACATATGACAGACTCAAACTTCACCTTCTCGAGCAATTTTGCTAGCTTCCTGAAATGCCATTCCCTGAGGACTTCCCTGAGTAGCCCACCAGGGGCAGTTCATCGAGTACCTTGAGTCCTACACAAGGCAATTCGATATCAGCCCTAACTTAAATGAGAGAGAGTATGGAGGGGAATGTGTGTTTGGGTTCGTGCTATTCGAGATCAACTTGGTGGGTCTAGACGGAGAGGATGTGGGGTTTAAATAGGGAGAAGGAGGAGGCCTTGAGGCATTGTTGCACGTGATGGGGCTTGTGGAGTTAAATGTGTGGGCTTGCATTGCACTCCATCGAATCATGAGCTCGTGACTATCATCCTATTGGTAGATTAGGTTTATACTAAAGGGAATAATTGTCATTATATCGTTTTAGCATAATTCTCTAGGATATTTTCCTATTAGAGATGATTTGAATATTTGCTTTGATTTTTCATTATCTCTCAAAGTCGTGCAATATCTTCTCTGATTGAGCAAATCTTGATTGGTATTTGTTACCGGTATATTAGGTTTATATTAACGGGCATAATTGTCATTGTATTGTTTTAGCCCTAAACTCTATGTATATATTGTAATTATTTCATCAATGCAAGTCATGTTTGTGCAAACTCTACACATCCTCTAGTTTAATAGGTATAACATATAGTACAAGAGCTTTATTTTCCTGAATTATATAGTTACATGGCAAAAGTGGGAATATAGTATTGGTTTGGCGAATTTGAAGTAAGTACATCACTTGGCATTTGATATTATATAACTTTATGAAGGTAGGGTAAAGAAGCTTCAGAGGAATTTATTGGCTGTACCACTGCAACACATGGGCTCACCTAATGAATGTGATTCTCCGGACATCCCGGTGAAGTGGCGTGTCCTTGGTTTTTGATTTCGTATAGTGGAAGTAAGGACTGCCCCCAGCCAACCTTCTCCTTCCGAATTCTCTTCCATTTGATGGGTGTTGATAAATGGTCCTCAAAGAATCAAAGTCTCACTTCATGTTTATCATCCTCTTATGGCCATGCCTTTATGTAATTGTTTGAACCAGATAATTGACCACGTCGCTGATATGAAATAGTGACGTAGAGGAAGAAACTTGGGTAGGGATTCCGAAAGATAACTTCTTCTTTTTTAATAATGAAGTGCGGATTATAATATCTTCGACAATAACTGAAATAAAATAACATAATCAAGAAAATATATCAATAAAGGGAAAAGTTTTCAAAATTTTATTAGAAAATTTGCAAAATATGTCCGAAATCCTTGACGTTTGGGAAATCAAGACAAATGCGTGAATTTGAGATCAAATATCGTAACCCATTTGCTACTTTAGAGATCCTGCAATCTTCTTTGATTCGTGCGTCGCCCGCTCTTTTAACACTAGAAGATTTCCGTATAAGCATTTGCCCATTATTCTACATCAATTAGGCACGCGACTAGAGTACAAGCTGTCGGTAGACACCTATGCCATTGTCGTCAACTAGAAGAAATGTTATCCATACTGATATATATCGATGACCATTAATCCATCATTGATATATGGCAGCGTATGGTTTGTGATTATCGACAAAAACATTAGTAAAAAGGGTTGATAGATTATTAATTTCAACGCCAAGAGAAAGACTGGATACATTGAGGCGAATACCTTTATAGAATTTCAATTTTGAAATCACTCATAAGTGAAAGGTCTAGTAAATTGTGGCTAAGAATGGATGTGGCAACATATGGACACGAAGGATTGAAACGCGAAAATTAATGGACAATGACCGGAAGACAAGATCGTGGCATCGCGTGAGCGTGGACCCAGGATTCTCGAAGATGTGGAGACATGGATATAACTGGAAGAGAACTGCTCCTACACAATTAGGTCATGAACATTATAAATACTAGTGTCAGTGTTCACCTACCGAAGACTCTATGCACAAACAAACTAACATGTCATTTTTAAATTATCTTAGCCATGGTTTTCAGATTCACATCATTGATTAAATTCTAGGGTGTTTCTTTGTTCTATATCTCGGGTGCCTCATCACCATTAAAATTCTTGAGTTGCATCTTTACGTTTTCAGGCTTTGTCGTCAATTAAATTCCGACATAGTTTGGTGTACCTTTGGTATCTTTTGAAGTGCTTATGTCCTCAAACTTTGTCGTCATTTAAATTCTGCTATAGATTGTGTAGTTTAGTATCGGTAGAAGTAAAGTTATCGATTCTTTTGTCTACGTATAATATTATCTATCCAAAATCATTGTATAATATTTTCAGTCTCGTTCGAGGAAGTCCGAAATATTGTGTGAACATGGCTTTTTTCGATTCATGGATGAGAGTCGACACCTGCTGCTAATTGCACTGAATTCTAACCTATTCAAATACAATAACAGAACAAGATTCTACTCCTAATCTCGCACAAGAAACTCCATAATAGATCCAGGTACAAGAGAAAACCCCGCTTCAAAAGGATGGCAGCGGGTCAGCATGCCCGGCTTGTCTTTGGGTAAACGAAAATAACACATCAATGGAAGCCTAACAAGCCAAAAGAAGGGAAGAATCGACATTTCCCACCAATCAAAAAGCACCAATACTTGAAGGTAAGAAACAAGCAAGGCAAGATAATTAACCAATTCAAAAACAAAAACACTTCTGCTATCGCTTCACATTACACTGCTTCGCAAGGAAACTTCCCAACTTGAATGCAAAAAACGTAGTGACTCTATAGATAACTAATGCAAAATCGACATTACTAAAGCAAACTGATGGTTTTACTTAATGTGATGGGCCTAAGTTGGCCCGTCTGCCCATGTTGGGCCTAAAAGCCTGACCCACAAGATTAGGGCCTATGGATGGAGGGATACGTTGAAGAGTTGTAACTTTTGGGGGAACGTCTTTTACCGAAGGGACACGTCCTTTGGAGAGGACGTATTTAAGAAAAAAAAGAAAGGGAGAAACGTACCTTTTGACATAACGTACGTTCCCCCCCTCTCTCTCCTTCCAAAAGAAGAACAGTAACAAAAGAGACGACACTCTCTTCCCTTCAAGGCGAATTGACATCATCGGATCGAACGGGATCAATTTTTCTTCCTCATATCAGCGTCGGTGTTTAATCTGTGGCTAACAAGGTACGTTCGATATTGTGATGTGCTTTAGGATCGGTGATACATGTGATTTTCCCGGGCTCGTCTTCCGCACTCTTTTTAGGGGTTCGATTTAGTGTCGAATCCGATTTTAGGGAATCAGTAATTCCCAACATTGGTATCAGAGCCATAGTTCATGTTTTCCCGATCCCTTTTCATGTTTATGAATGATTTTTGATTGAATTTTCGTGAAAAATCGGCCGACACCGATCGGGGACGGAAAAATCCCGACACTCAAGCACTGTTAACCCGTTTTTCATTTTTCTGTAAGTCGAAATCAGTTTCTGATGGCGTAGGGTCGAAGGTCTCGTCGAGACGAGCAAGACGAGTGGCGGAACACCGCCATAGGCCGCCGGACGCGCCCCCACGTGTGGTTGGAGCGAATCGGCGTCTTCGGCGCGTTCGTTGCACGCGCCGATTTGAAGAAGCAGGCGCGTGCGCGCGGGGCCGACGCGTGCACGTGCGACACACGTGCGTGGGGGCCGTCGATGGTGCGTGCGTGGCATATGCCAGCTGACGTCAGCTGCGCACACGTGCCGCACGTGCCGGGTCGGTTCGCTCGACCCAACCCGGCGACCGACCCGTTTGACTCGGTGGACCCGTTGACTCGACCCGATCCACCATTGACCGTTGACCTGCGTTGACCGTTGACCCGAAAAAAATGTGTTTCTTTTTCAATTATGTCTATGTGGATTATATGTAATCCCTTTTTTATTCTGCATTTGTTGTAGGAATAATGCCTCCCTGTAAGCCGTGCGCATCTGTGCGCACAATGTTAGATGAACAAAAGGAAAGGCTTTCAGGGTTGATAGTCGATTTGAATGGTTATCGATGGGAGAGTGATGACATAATTGATCATGTTGTAGAGGTCAACAACAAAATTCAAGAAGTCATTTGGAATGGTTTTCCCATGCCAGATACTCAGATGGTGCGATTTTTCATGAACACTCTTCCACCAGAATGGCAAGGAGTGTTGAATCGCCTATGGGAGGTCAAAGGATTTACTAGATATAAGAAGCTAGTAATGGAATTTGTAGATGAATATAATCGGGTTGGAGCCACAAAGATTGCGACTCAAGGAATGACTTCGATTAGGCAGGGAATGAATGTGCGTAGGAGAAATCCTAAGGGATATCTGTCTGTTTTTCCGTAGCTGTCAAGAATGCCTGAAAATTTTACAGAGGAAAAGAAAAAGAAAAAGAAATTGAACTAAGTAGAAGCTTTCCCTGTTAGTAGTATGATGCATTGTTTTTAGATGTTTCGAGATATTTTCTTTATTTAGTGTGCTTTGTGGACATCTTATGTAATGTTTTCTACTTAGTTGTTGTTGGTGTGGCAACTGATATGTTAGTTGTATTATGTGAAAGCATCATTATTATATCATTGTTTGATATCAAATATTATTTGCTTTCTGTTATTGTTGACTGCTGTGGGTAGTTCATAGAAGTTTTTGTAGCTTCATAGAATTTATTTTGTATAAACAATTATATTAATGATAGTTTTAAGTTAGGATTTTTTGGAGGATGATTGGAAACATAGTGACCTTTTGATTCTGAAACCTTACTTGAAATTATTCATTAATATGATGGGTTTGTGCAAAATGGATGCATAAATGATAGGCATTAATTATTCGTGCATATGTGTCGATATGTTAGATCAATGGCTTCAGCAACTAAGAACATAATTGCTGATTTGAATAAAGATGACAAATTGAACGGCGAGAATTGTGAAATATTGAATAAGAAAATTCAATATGTGCTTGAAAAGCAAGAAGCACTAAAAGCTCTTGATCATGTTATGGAAGATCTTGAGAATGCTGTGCGCCACCTTGAGCTAGCAGATGATCGCCTCAAGGCATTTGAGCGAGATACAGATATTTGCTGCGTTGCTTTAAGCTCATAAGGGGCTTCAAGCTCTAAGCGCAAGCGCATTGATTCGTTCAATATGTGGGAAAGCAATGGATCAAATCCTTCTTGCAAGAAACCAAGAATTAACCAACAAAAGAGAGGAAAACGTCCTCGTATGAAGAGAGGAAAACGTCCTCATGTGAAGAATATTTCAAGGGTGAATGTTACAACGTGACCGAGAGGGGTCACTATGCCCGCGATTGTCGCGAGCCAAAGAAGGTACACACCCCTTGTACTATTGGGAACTTTGCATATGTGTCAAGTTCTGTATTCTTGACTGAATCTAATCCTTTGTGGACTGTAGATTCAGGAGCGACAGACCATGTAGCGAAGGATAGAGAATCCTTCGTAGAATTTCGACGAGTTCCGATTGGAACTAAGTGGATCTATGTAGGAAATAACTCCAGAACTGAAGTTAAAGGTATTGGCACCTGCCAATTGAACATGCGTGGTGGACGCACCTTGTTCCTACATGATGTATTGTATGTTCCGGAGATTCGTCGAAATTTAGTGTCTATTTTAGTGTTGGTCAAGCTAGGTTTTAATATGAACTTCCATAATAGAGGTGTGGATTTGTTTTTGGATACAAATTTCTATGGTTGTGGTTATTTTCTGGATGGTTTCATTGTGTTAGATATTGACTATGTTAATGCAAATGTTTGTTATTCCATTCTCACGTCTCTTAATTCATATGATAATGATGTGAATGTGTGGCATGCTAGACTTGGTCATATTGGCCAACAATGTATGAATAGACTAGCCAAAGAGGGCTTGTTGGGCAACATTGAAAAAGTCGATTTGCCTATATGTGAGCATTGCCTAATAGAGAAAACGACAAAGAAACCATTTGGAAAAGGTAAAAGAGCTGAATTTCCTCTGCATTTAATCCATTCTGACGTCTGTGGTCCAAAGAATGTAAGAGGAAGGCATGGGGATATTTATTTCATCACTTTTATAGATGATTATACTCGATTCGGATATGTCTATTTGATTTCTCATAAATCTGAAGCATTAAGTTGTTTCAAAAAGGTTTATGAACTTGGTAGAAAATCAATTAGACAAGAAAATAAAAGCATTGAGATCCGATCGAGGTCGATAATATTTATCTGATGAGTTCAGAAAATTATGTGATGAAAAAGGAATAGAAAGACAGTTGTCTATTCCATATACTCCTCAACAAAATGGTGTTGCGGAAAGAAGAAACAGAACCCTACTGGAAATGGTTAGGTCCATGATGGCGCATGCTAACTTACCTATTACTTTTTGGAGTGATGCGTTGTTAATTGCTGCCTATATACTTAACCGGGTGCCTTCCAAATCAGTTACTTCCACTTCATATGAGTTATGGATAGGTAGAAAGCCGGACTTAAGTTTTCTTAAGTCATGGGGTTGTGCTGCCTATACTCATGAGCCCTCTCACAAGTTTGGGAAATTGGGTCCTAAAGGAAAGAAGAGTATCTTCATAAGATACTCCGAACACTTGAAAGGGTATGTGTTCATAGGTGAGCAGGAAAGTGGGAGTATAATTGAATTTGAATCACGGGATGTCACATTCTTAGAGAATGAATTTCCTAAGAAGGGCGAAATAGGTAAAGATTACTCCCTATTTGAAACCTTGGATCAAGATAATGATATTAGTGGAGTTCGTCCAAGTGGGAGTGATATGAGAAGTGATGAATTGAATTCAAGTCATTCTCAATTACAACCACATGATGAGATGACATCATCATTATCTAATCCTAGTGGGAGCATAATGGGGAATGATGTGCAAAGAGTACAATCTCCTATACGGCAAACAAGTCGCAAAAGTATTCCCCATCGACGTTTTGACATTGAAGGGGAAACTTTTATGATTGCCCCACAAGATGAGGATGAGCCAAGAAATATACATGAGGCTCTAAGTTGCCCTAGTAAGGAAAAATGGATGCATGCAATGGGAGAGGAAATGGAGTCAATGAAGTCAAACCATGTTTGGGAACTGGTTGATCTTCCAAAAAGGACGCAACGCTATTGGGAACAAGTGGGTTCTCAAAATAAAGTGTAAAGCTGATGGCTCGATAGAGAGATATAAAGCTCGCCTTGTGGCGAAAGGGTATAATCAACATGAATGAATTGATTATGAGGAAACATTTTCTCCTATTGTGAGATTTACCTCGATTCGCATTATTCTGGCAATAATGGCAAGTATGGATCTTGAATTACATCAAATGGATGAAAAGACTGCTTTCCTCAATGGAGAATTAGATGAAGAAATATATATGGAACAACCTGCTGGTTTTATTATAGAAGGCCAAGAAGGAAAAGTATGTCAACTTTTGAGATCGATATATGGTCTTAAGCAGTCGTCGAGACAATGGTATATACGTTTTCATAATGCCATAATTGCATATGATTTTATAATGATAGATGAGGATCATTGTGTATATATCAAAAGATCCAAAGATCAATTTGTGATTATATCATTATATGTTGACGATATACTAATTGCCGGAAGTAATATGGAGTTTGTGAATACCATCAAAAGTTGGTTATCTTCCAACTTTGAGATAAAAGATATGGGTAAGGCTGCATACATTCTTGGAGTTAAGATTTCAAGAGATCGTTCAAAGAGGTCGTTATCTCTTTTGCAAGAAACATATATAAATAAGGTTCTTGAACGATTTCGTATGTAAGATTGTAAACCCATGACACTCCTATTGCAAAAGGTGAATGATTGAGCCATAGGCGTGTCCAAGGACTCCACAAGAGAAGGAACAAATGAAACATGTTCCTTATGCTAGTGCTGTTGGGAGCTTGATGTACGCTATGATGTGTACACGACCTGACATATGTTTTGCAATTGGAATGGTGAGTAGATACCAATCCAATCCAGGTCAAGCATATTGGAAAACCGTTAAGAGAATACTGAGGTATCTAAAGGGAACTGCTGATTATACGCTGAGTTATCAAGGAAATGATCTGCGACTCGAAGGCTATTTTGATACTGATTGGGGAGGAGATTTAGATGAAAGAAAATCTACCTCTGGGTTTGTTTTCTTACTGAATAATGGTGCCATATGTTTAGAGCAGTAAGAAACAAACATGTATAGCCTTTTCCACGATGGAAGTTGAGTTCATGACATTATCAGCAGCAGTACAAGAAGGAGTTTGGCTTAAGAGATTTTTGGATCATTTAGGTGTTATTAAGAAAGCTGCAAATCCATTATTGGTTAACTGTGATAGCCAATCAGCTATAGCGTACACCAAAGATCCAAAATATCATGGCAAGACCAAACATATAGATACTAAGTATAACTTTGTCAAAGATATGGTTGCACGAAAGGATGTGAACTTACAGTACATATCTACGCATAGAATGGTAGTAGATCCTATGACAAAGCCAATACCTAGAGATGTGTTTTGTGGTCATGTAAAATCTCTAGGATTGCGTAGAGTCTGATGTACTGGATATTGTAATTTTCCTGAGTCGTTCACATTTAATGAATTTGTGTTTTCATCATTAATGCCTATAAATCTTTGTTTGACATTTATGCATCTTAATGCTCAGTGCATTATATTATGTTGAGAAAGTATGTCGGACAGATAAGAGATTAGCCCACTCACATGGGTAATCGCCTCTATTTACTATGTGATAAATAGAGATGAGATGGTTTTTAAGCTTATTATCTAGGTGATAATCGAGAGCTCAAACTTAAAATATATATGTCGCCTTAACTAAGTATTAAGATGATGACATGATATTTACTATGTCCGAAAGTAAAATAACCCACATATTTTACTTTATCTGTCTATAATGCCAGATGTGAGTTATGATGAATTATGTGTATGAGTAGATATGTGAACTCAAGTTAGACATTGGGTATGTCTGAACTGTCATCTGTACGGTATTAAAGATGTAGACATACGCTCCATGGAAAAGGAGTTAAATACCGTAATACGTATTTCATACTACGTATGCATGATACGACCAATAAAAGTGGCAAAAGTTTGATCTCAACTTTTATGCCGTGTGACACTCTTGAGGAAAAAAGTTCCTCAATTTTAGTGCCCTCATGACTTTTACTTATTCTCAAGATTTCTATTTAGTGTTTGCTATCTTAGGATGTTGCCAATGGTCATGAGTTGATTCGATCTAATGGGACATTTCTAGAAAAGCAAGCTGAACTGAAATTGAGAGTTTGAAGGAAAGAGAAAGATCGAATTTGGAGAATCACATTGTAGTTTTGTATTCACTAGTCGACCAATTATGACTGTCTTTGGGATAATCATAATTGTGAATACATGTTTAAATATAAGAGAGATATAAATGTGATCGATCGCATACTAAATCTACTCAGAGTGTGATGCCCATTATGAGCTGCTATATATTCCTAACAGATGTATGGCAACGAGCTCTCAAAATATGCTGGTTGCACGGATTATTCACCGGTATGAATGTTGAAGAGAGGTAAAGAGGATCCTGTTCAGCCCACCACGTGCGAGTGGGAGATGATGGTTTTAATTAATGTGATGGGCCTAAGTTGGCCCGTCCGCCCATGTTGGGCCTAAAAGCCTGGCCCACAAGATTATGGCCTATGGATGGAGGGATACGTTGAAGAGTTGTAACTTTTGGGGGAACGTCTTTTACCGAAGGGACACGTCCTTTGGAGAGAACGTATTTAAGAAAAAAAAGAAAGGGAGCAACGCACCTTTTGACATAACGTACGTTCCCCCTCTCTCTCTCCTTCCAAAAGAAGAACATTAACAAAAGAGATGACACTCTCTTCCCTTCAAGGCGAATTGACATCATCGGATCGAACGGGATCGGTTTTCTTCCTCATATCGGCGTCGGTGTTTAATCTCGTGGCTAACAAGGTACGTTCGATATTGTGATGTGCTTTAGGATCGGTGATACATGTGATTTTCCCGGGCTCGTCTTCCGCACTCTTTTTAGGGGTTCGATTTAGTGTCGAATCCGATTTTAGGGAATCAGTAATTCCCAACACAAGCGCTGCAAAGAGCCTTAAGTCGAGAATCAAACCAATCGATAGGCTTGAACGGGCGAACTCCATTCGCATGTAGGAATCAAATTCGTGGGGAGAGCGATACCTTGACCCGATTAAGGGATTATTACGAGGGGTTGAATGGGCGTCGGAGCTCCAAAATGAGCGAAAGCCAACTTCAGCAGGAGCCCGCGCACGATCGACTTCTGGCATTCATTTTAGAGCAACAATCTTCATTGTTGACCTCGACAACATAGTGATCAGATTCGATCGGTTGATATTGATCGAAGAAGCATCAAATGATCGCCGAAATCGAAACCCAGAGTGAAGTGTCAGGTTGCAATGATAGAGTGGGAAGGAGAGAGTGAGAGGCTGTACATTTTACGTGCAAAGATGGAGGTTTCGATTTATAAAAGTGATTTTTTTATTGCTCCATTTGTTAAAAAAAAAAAGAAGAAGAGAAAATTCCAAATAAGGGCCTAAAGTGAATCTTATTTCAAATAAAAACATAAAGTGGCCTTATCAATCTTAAAGAAGGGCCTGAACTTATTGTTTAGTGTAGGGCAATTTCATCTTTTCAATTTGTTTAATTTTTCCTTTCTTCCTTTTTTTTTTTTTTTTTCCAAAAAAAATAAAAGAATTAAAACTTAAAAAAAAAATAAAAGGTTGAACACGCATGGGAAGGAGGCTCCCTCTGCGTGTGACCAACGCCCGTCGTTTGTGGGGCGGTGGCGATGGCCCACGAGGTCATTGGCGTTGAGGCGATGGGCTAGGGGTTGGTGACCCTCATCGACCAGAGGCAAGTGCCGCCTCGGTTGGCAAAGGTTATTAGCCCTCACTCAGGCACTAGTGACCCCGCCTGCCTTTGTTTTTGTTTTTTTTTATGTTTTTTTTGTCAATGTTAATTCTTTTAATTTTTTTTATCTAATTTAATTTGAATGTAAATTATCTTTGGACAAAAATATCCCTGATCGGCTGGAATTTTTTGCTGGTGAGCGAGCCAGTAAGCTAGGCCCTTAATTAAAACAACCAGAATTTTCATGAAAAATGAAAGAAATTCTCTTTAGTTAGATCATGGTAAATCTTGTGATGTTATTCAGAACAAGATGACCCTGAAGAGCTACATAAGATAATTAAAGAAAGCTATAAGCATGGTTAAATCCTCCTCCCCACTCTCCAACAACGAACATTCTGGGTGATGAAGTGCCCGATTTTCGTCAGATTCTTTCAAAGCACGGGAAGCAACGGGAGGAGGCAACAAAAGAAGCCAAGAAAATCCCTGTTCATCGCCGAAACAGCCAGCTGAAATGTGGACTTTTGAAGAAGTTATCTAGGCAATATGTGAATCTGTTCCTCATAAAGCAACCATAACACGACTTAGAATCAACTGTCTTAAAGTACGGATATTTTTTCGTTGCATAAGAATTGGAGGCTTGCCAGGCTACGGACCACCATTTAAGGCTCAACATTGGTGGTTGCAAGGTCTAGGGACAGTTCCATGTCGGAGTTGCCACGGCTGACTATAGGCATGCACAACCTTACCCTTGAACTCCGCCAGCCCATCTATTTTCAGTGCCACACATTCGAGGTTCTCCTCTTCCGCCACCAAGCGACCCCAGCAGATGTACCCAATCTGTGAGCGGCTCGAGCCCTTGGCCTGAACCAATCGGATGCGGCCCAAGCCTTTGGTCTCGTCATGGCACCATAATTGAAGTTGGGGCTAATATCGAACTAGCTTACGTAGGACTCAAGGTACTTGATGAACTACCCCCTGCGGGGTACTCAGGGAAGTCATCAGGGAATGGCGTTTCGGGAAGCTGGCAAAAATTACTAGAGAAAGAGAAGTCCAAGCCGGTTATAGGATCTCTTTTGCCATAATGCATGCCACCGCGGTGTGCTTGGTTGGTTTGGAGGGAAAGGATGGAGAAGCCGAGTGCATTTACTAATCATGGCAATAGAGGACCTACGACAGACTCAAACTTCACCTTCCCGAGCAATTTTGCTAGCTTCCTGAAATGCCATTCCCTGAGGACTTCCCTGAGTAGCCCACCAAGGGCAGTTCATCGAGTACCTTGAGTCCTATGCAAGGCAATTCAATATCAGCCCTAACTTAAATGAGAGAGAGTATGGAGGGGAATGTGTGTTTGGGTTCGTGCTATTCGAGATTGACTTGGTGGGTCTAGACGGAGAGGACGTGGGGTTTAAATAGGGAGAAGGAGGAGGCCTTGAGACATTGTTGCACGTGATGGGGCTTGTGGAGTTAATGTGTGGGCTTGCGTTGCGCTCCATCGAATCATGAGCTCGTGACTATCATCCTATTGGTAGATTAGGTTTATACTAAAGGGAATAATTGTCATTATATTGTTTTAGCATAATTCTCTAGGATATTTTCCTATTAGAGATGATTTGAATATTTGCTTTGATTTTTCATTATCTCTCAAAGTCGTGCAATATCTTCTCTGATTGAGCAAATCTTGATTGGTATTTGTTACCGGTAGATTAGGTTTATACTAACGGGTATAATTGTCATTGTATTGTTTTAGCCCTAAACTCTATGTATATATTGTAATTATTTCATCAATGCATGTCATGTTTGTGCAAACTCTACACATCCTCTAGTTGAATAGGTATAACATATAGTACGAGAGCTTTATTTTCCTGAATTATATAATTACATGGCAAAAGTGAGAATATAGTATTGGTTTGGCGAATTTGAAGTAAGTACATCACTTGGCATTTGATATTATATAACTTTATGAAGGTAGGGTAAAGAAGCTTCAAAGGAATTTATTAGCTGTGCCACTGCAACACATGGGCTCACCGAATGAATGTGATTCTCCGGACATCCCGGTGAAGTGGCGTGTCCTTGGTTTTGATTTCGTTTAGTGGAAGTAAGGACTGCCCCCAGCCAACCTTCTCCTTCAATTCTCTTCCATTTGATGGGTGTTGTAAATGGTCCTCAAAGAATCAAAGTCTCGCTTCATATTTATCATCCTCTCATGGCCATGCTTTTATGTAATGGTTTGAACCAGATAATTGACCACGTCGCTTATATGAAATAGTGACGTAGAGGAAGAAACGCTTGGGTAGGGTTTCTGAAAGATAACTTTTTCTTTAATAATGAAGTGCAGATTTCAATATCTTCGGCAATAACTGAAATAAAATAACATAATCAAGAAAAAGATATTGATAAAGGGAAAAGTGTTCAAAATTTTATTAGAAAATCTATAAAACATGTCCGAAATGCTTGACGTTTGGGAAATCAAGGCAAATGCGTGAATTTGAGATCAAATATCGTAACCCATTTGCTACTTTAGAGATCCTGCAATCTTCTTTGATTTGTGGGTCGCCCGCTCTTTTGACACTAGAAGATTTCCATATAAGCATTTGCCCATTGTTCTACATCAATTAGGCATGCGACTAGAGTACAAGCTGTCGGTAGACACCTGTGCCATTGTCGGCGACTGTAAGAAATGTTATCCATACTGATGTACATCGGTGACCATTAATCCATCGTCGATATATGGCGGCGTTTGGTTTGTGATTATCGACAAAAACATTAGTAGAAAGGGTTGATAGATTATCAATTCTAACGCCAAGAGAAGACTAGATACATTGAGGCGAATACCTTTATAGAATTTCAATTTTGAAATCACTCATAAGCGAAAGGTCTAGTAAATTGTGGCTAAGAATGGATGTGGCAACATATGGACACGAAGGATTGAAACGCGAAAATTAATGGACAGTGACCGGAAGACAAGATCATGGCATCGCGAGAGCGTGGACCTAGGATTCTGGGAAATGTGGAGACATGGATATAACTGCAAGAGAACTACTCCTACACAATTAGGTCATGAACATTATAAATACTAGCGTCGGTGTTCACCTACCGAAGACTCTATGCACAAACAAACTAACATGTCATTTTTCAATTCTCTTAGCCATGGTTTTCATATTCACATCATTGATTAAATTCTAGGGTGTTTCTTTGTTCTACATCTCAGGTGCCTCATCGCCAATAAAATTATTGAGTTGCATCTATATGTTTTCAGGCTTTGTCGTCATTTAAATTCCAACATATTTTGGTGTACCTTTGGTATTCTTTGAAGTGCTTATGTCCTCAAACTTTGTCGTCATTTAAATTCTGCTATAGATTGTGTAGTTTAGTATCCGTACAAGTAAAGTTAGCGATTCTTTTGTCTATGTATAATATTATCTATCCAAAATCATTGTATAATATTTTCAGTTTCGTTCGAGGAAGTCCGAAATATTGTATGAACATGAATTTTTTCAATTCATGGATGAGAGTCGACACCTGCTGCTAATTGCACTGAATTCTAACCTATTCAAATACAATAAACAGAACAAGATTCTACTCCTAATCTCACACAAGGAACTCCATAACAGATCCAGGTACAAGAGAAAACCCCACTTTTAAAGGATCGCAATGGCTCAGCATGCCCGGCTTGTTTCCAGGTAAACAAACATAACACATCAATGGAAGCCTAACAGGCCAAAAGAAGGGAAGAATCAACATTTCCCACCAATCAAAAAGCACCAATAATTGAAGGTAAGAAACAAGCAAGGCAAGATAATTAACCAATTCAAAAACAAAAACACTTATGCTATCGCTTCACATTACACTATTTTGCAAGGAAACTTCCCAACTTTTTTTTTTTTTTTTTTGGTTGGTCCTACTCTATTCCTACACTAACTCTCACTCTTAGACTTTTGTCCTGCCTCCTTGCAGGGCGTGGGAGTCGAAATCCACTCCTGAAACTAAATCGTCCCCACCCCAACCCCCCTGAGAATGTGGGAATTCGAACCCCCCACTTTCCCCTTCCATGTTGGAAGGGTGGCCACTAGGAAACTTCCCAACTTGAATGCAAAAAACGTAGTGACTCTATAGATAACTAATGCAAAATCGACATTACTAAAGCAAACGTTGCAAAGAGCCTTAAGTCGAGAATCAAACCAATCAATAGGCTTGAACGGGCGAACTCCATTCGCATGTAAGAATCGGACTCATGGATAGAGCGATACCTTGACCTGATTAAGGGATTATTACAAGGGGCCGAACGGGCGTCGAAGCTCCAAAATGAGCAAAAGCCAACTTCAGTAGGAGCCCGTGCGCAATCGACTTCTGGCGTTCGTTTTAGAGCGACGATCATCATTGTCGACAAGCGATTATAAGTATCTAGGTATGTCCTTAACCAAATGTCAATTCCTTTTATTTTCTTTTTTCCCAAATGGATTGTAAGTATCTAGGTATGTCCTTAACCAAATGTCAATTCCTTTTATTTTCTTTTTTCCCAAATGGAGTCAACTAAAAATTGCAAGTATTAATTTATCTTTGAGTGGAACCCCTTCAAACTCCTGCTTAAAGAGGGACAACTGTTAACACCTGATTTTTAGTTGACGCACCATAAAAATGTAAAAATCAGGATTAGGGCTTTCGATCATGACGAAGTCCATTTCTTGACCAAAAAGTATGTTTTCCATTTCTTTCTTTTGCATTGTCACTTTTAGGTGATTTCCTATTCATTTTCAATAAAAACCCTCCAAAAGTCAAACATTTGACTTTTGGGTTGACTTTTTGGTCAATCATTTGACCAAAAGTTAACCCCAAGTTAAAATTTGGCTTTTTACCCAAAAATATGTTAAATGGCTTTAATTTCACTTTAATCAAGTTAATTTTCAAAATTTTCAAAAATTTGACTCAAAAATCAACATGTTAGGAAAGGTCAACTAAAAAATTGACTTTTGGTCAAACATTTGACAAGAAAAAACTAAAAAAATAAAAAAAATTCTCAAAACATTTTGTTTTAGGGTCCGTTCGTTTCACGGAAAATGAGCCATTTCCGGAAAATATTTTCTCGGAAGTCATTTTCCAGGAAAATGACAATATTTTCTGGTGTTCGGCTAAAAACTGAAAATGTTTGGAAAATATTTTACGGTGTTTGGTAAGGAAAATATTTTCCGCTCCCCAATTGGCGAGTGCGAGTGTCAAGCTTGAGGCTCGCCGGATCGATGAGCGCAAGTTTGAAATCGACGAACTTGAGGTTCACTTGGTTTGACGACTAGCCAAGAAAAGAAGAAGACGGGAAAAAAAAAAAAAAAAGAAATTAAAAATAATTCAAATTAAAAAAAGAAAAAGAAAATTAAAAAGAATTCGAATGAAAAAAGAAAAGAAGAAAAAGAAAGGGGAGGATGAAGTCATGATTTGTAGAGGTGTGAGATAAGAGATATCAAGTGAGGAAAATGTTTTCCACTTTTCAAAAGTGGAAAACATTTTCCCTACTTTAAGACTTTTTTTCCTTTGATGGAAAACATTTTCCTTAAGAATTCATTTTCCGTGAAATGAACGCCGGAAAATCCAGAAAACATTTTTTCGGAAATTATTTTCCGCGAAACGAACGGACCCTTAGTATCAATTTGACTTTAATTTTGAAAATTTTGCAAAGTTCAATTAAGAATCTTATTTTCCAAATTTTTCGATTTTAGGTTTTAAATCAACAAAAGTAAAATTACTTTCGGTTTAGGCTCGCAACCATGTACGAGGGAACTCATAAGGGTTCATCCTGAAAGGTGAGGTGATGACGTTTTTTTGGAATGCGAACCATAAGAGAACTCTCATGGTCAAATACCTAACATTTCCCTTTCATGGCACTCGAGGTCGGTCGCGACAAGCTAGGCGAGGCTCGATCTAGCAAGGCCAACCTTGCGAAGATCTAGTGAGGTTGAGCCTTGCCCAACCATGGCGAGGCCTTCTTAAGGCTTGCAAGATCCACCTTTGATAGGCCTAGCCCTCATCTCTAGCCAATTGCCGAGGCCCGACAACCGGCTAAAGGAGGAAGAAGAAGGAAGGAAAAAAAGAAAAAACGAAAATGACCTTGTTTTAGAAATTGTCCCCTTTTGAAAAAAGTACACCCCAAGTGCTAAAACTTGGTATGGGTGAACACATAAGTGCCAAAAACTTACAAAAAATACACTCAAGTGTCAAAATCAAAGAAAAAAGGAATAGTTAAGTGCGAACGACGAGAATTTTCAATCAAATAGCTAACATGGCTTTTTCCAGCGAAATTTTTAACTGATGTGGCAATTCTTTTTTTAAAAAAAATCATCCACATGGCACAGATGTGGAATCCTAAAACAATGGCATTTTAATAAAATTTTGATTTTTAATATATATTAATTTAATTTAATTTTTTTTAAAAAAGGAATCGAATCTTAGGCTGTGAAGGCCCTCTTCGCCACCACTCCACCATCGCCAGAAAGGGCTGACTATGGTGGGGCAAGGGTAAGCCGGAGTCACGAGCCTCGACAAGTGGCTCCACAGCCTCAAATCTAATTCCATCTTTTTAAAAATTTAATTTTTTAATTTTAATTTAATTCATATTTATATTAAAAATAAAATTTGGGGACAAAACATCATCATTTTGGGACAAGTTTGCCGAATGGACATTCAGCAAGCCATGTAAACTAGTTTTATTAATAAAATAATTCCACGTTGGATTTTCGACCAATCTCGTCGGAGTTAACACTTAAGTGTCCAATTCCAAACTGATATACTTGTGACAAATTTACCCCAAACTATTTTTTTGACCATAAAAAATGTACACATATGAAAATTTCCCGACTAATTATAAAAAACCCTAAACTGGTAATTTATGACAAATTTACCCCAAACTAATTTATTCGACCACAAAAAACCCCCAAACTGGTAAATTTGTGACTAATATACCCTCCGCTAAATTAGATTAATACCACAAAAAAATCACAAAAATTGTAAACTGTGACAAACAGAATGTAAAATCCCAAATTTGTATACCGGTCAATTGTCACGTGTCATTTAACTTTATAATTTAACAAGAAAATTTAACTAAAACTAACAGAGGGTAAATTTGTCACAAGTGTACCAGTTTAAGGTAAATTTGTCAAAGGTATACTAATTTGGGGTTTTTGGTGGTTAAAAAAATAGTTTATGGTAGATTTGTCACAGGTGTACCAGTTTGGGGTTTTTCAGGGTATTAACCATTTTTTTTTTAATAAAAAGTGACACTTAAGTGTACCTTTTGGAAATTTTACACTTATATGTCTACTCATACTATGTTTTGGCACTTAGAGTATCCGCACCTCACTCGAGAACAAAAAGTAGATTTTTTTTAACCTTTTGTTTTTATTTCAAATCTATTCCCTGGCCACTTTTTTATTCCGAAAAATTAAAAAATTCCAACATTATCGAACGAATTTTTGCTCTTTTTCTACTCTGAGGAACAAAAGAACAAAAGAAATAGAAAATAGGACAGTTACTAAACATGCCCTAAAAAGACAAAAGGTGATGTGATCAAGAGATAGCAGGTAAGCAACCGATAATACATATACCCACAATCGACAGCACAAGCATTCAGAAACACAAGTAGTTAAAGAGGATCAATGAGAGACTCAACTATTTGACCTTATTCTTGAGCAATCGAGTAGAGAGTTTTTGACCTTATTCTTGAGCAACAGAGTAGAGAGGTGGCCCTTTTTCTTGCATTTCACTTATGATCTTCTCATAAAAGTCTCTTTTCTTTTTTCTCTATATTTTAGATGACCATGGTGAAATATCGGATAATTTAATTCCATTATCATTTGTGCAGAGTAAAACACAAGCAAAGGTGGTATAATTAACAAATGAAACTGAACTTTCCATGTACCAATTCTCTACAAAAGTCTTTGCAGTCAAAGATTAAACAACAAGGGTCAAGAATGATGAATGCACGATCACCAAGATCCGAGACTTCAAGAACAAGAAACTAGGTCTGACTCTGTCACTTGAAAACTTTCAAAGAGCTCAATAAGATTCCAACCCATCACAAATCAGGACTCAGGAGAACAAGGTTATTGTTCTGATAAGTTGGGGTTCATGGAGGGAGTGAAGCTGCTAGGAGCTTGGCCTAGTCCCTTTAGTTACAAAGTCATATGGGCCCTCAAGCCCAAGGGAGTGGAGTACGAGTATGTGGAGGAAGATCTCGGCAACAAGAGCAATATATTATTGAGGTGCTACCCAATTATTGACACTTGATTTTTAGTCGATGCGTTAAAAATATTAAAAAAATCAAAATTTGGGTTTCTGATTGCGACAAAACCCGTTTCTCAATCAAAAAGCGTCATTTTTTCATTTCTTTCTTTTGAGTTGTTTTTTTTTTAAAAGTGATTTTCTATTCATTTCCGATAAAAACCCGAAAAGTCAAAAGATTAACTTTTGATTTAACTTTTTAGTAAACCTTTTTGACCAAAAGTCAACCTCAAGTCAAAAGTTAACTTTTGCCCAAAAAAGATGTTTCATAACTTTAATTTCACTTTAGTTAAGTCAATTTTCAAAAAATTTAAAGTTTTGATTCAAAAATCAACATTTTAGAAAAAGTCAACTAAAAGGTTGATTTTTGGTTAAATTTTACCAAAAAAATTTAAAAAAAATCGAAAATCCTCTAAACGCTTTATTTTAGTGTCAATTTGACTTTTCTATCAAAAATTTTGTAAAAATCAATTAAAAACTTTGTTTTACGAATTTTTTCGATTTTAAATTTGAAATCGACCAAAATTAAAATTACTTTTATTTTAGTGACAATTAGGTTTAATTCCTTTTACGATATCTGATCTAAGGACTATTTCTAATCCACTCATTCATTTAATTTCGAGAATTGTCATGCTGAAAAGTGAATCACCATTTTAAGCCTTAATTAGGGAGTCAAAATCATTTCTTCATGAGTTGCAAATGGACAATTGTTTCCCACTCATTTTCTTAAGATGGGTCCAAATTCGAGGTCCATTTGGAGAGTTTCACTCGAGAGCTTCCCAATTTGAGAGGTTTTGCTCTTTTGAATATGAGAAAATCGAGCCGTTGAGCTTTAATTGGAGAAATTTAGATCAACCCATTCAAGATTATGGTTCGATTTCATGAATCAAGGTTCAATTTTGATATTAGACCTCGATCCATTTTTTATCTAAGTCTCTTGACTTCAATTCAAGGTCTTAAATACAATAGGTTATCTTAAGCATGGGTAATTAGTCGAATAGGTTTATTGCAATATTAATCGAATTCAATCTCAATTAATTGTGATTTCGAGCGAAGAATTGCAAAATTGCCCATTTTGGCCTATAGGTTCAATCACATGTACCCATGGCTTAGGTTCGCTATTTATCACGATAATCGCTCAATTAAGTCAATAAAAAAAACCACATATTGCATTTACGGGGCTTAATTGGCTTAATTTGATCAAAATCGGATAATTTCTTCTCAAATTAGACAAGTTTTCTCCTCATTTGGTCTTCAAGGGACGAAATTATAAATTTTGGATCCACAAGGACTACCCAGCTGAGAACTAGCCAGAACCAGTCAAGAATCGACCAGATCAATGTGAACCGACCTAATCGATCTGACTAGCCGCCGGCGAGGCAAGCTGGTTCGACCCCTTGCCGGCCAGTTCTGGATCGCCGGCAACTGATTCCGAGATCCTTGCCAGTGTGTGTTTTACCTCCATGTCCTTACATTTTCAAAATTTGGAAATTAACCCTTGAATTTCATGAATTTATGATTTGGTCCCTAATTAGTCCTTAATCATGATTCTCATTTTAAATCTCAATTTTTGGTAAATCAAGCTCATCCAATCAATCTTAAGACACGTTATAAGTGTGATTAGCCTTTGATAGATTTAATTTTTAAATCAAAATTTTGACCGTCGGATTGAACCAATGATCAACATTTGCCGATTAGGTCCTAGTATAAAAGGGATTTTCCCTTCAAATTTCAAGGGAGCTCATTTTGCTGATATTTTCTCTCACTAAAAACAGCAAATTCTCAAATCCTCTCTCTTCCCGCCGCCATCTCTCTCTCTCTCTCTCTCTCTCTCTCCTTCCATATGCTTGCTGTCGACCGCCAGTGTCGCCAGCTTACCAGCATTTCTTTTGATCACACCACTACTCAGCACCTTCCCTGACATCCCCCCTCCTCCGTCGCAAGTCTAGACCACTGCGAAGACAGCAAGAGCCGCCCATCCAACGGCGTCTCTCCTTGGTAGCAAACATCGGCGTTCTCGCCATTGTTGAATCCAGCCGGTCCTCCAGCTTGGACCGATGGCTTGAAGTGATCCGTGGAGTCCCCAACCATCGACGTTTTCCTTTCTGGACGTATCCCTGACCGTCTGGTGGTCGAGGTTTGGAGAATCCATGACCGATCAGCCCTCCGGCGACTGATCTATTCCGACATGTCCAAGGCCAGTTTGACTAGACTAGTTCTGTTCTAGGATTGGGCCAGCGAACCAACCAGCCCTAATTCGAACCATAGGCAATCCAATCGTGATCCTTGGAGTTCCGATTAAGTTCCGATGAAGGTGATTTTTTCCGATTACATTTAATTGCGAAGAAAACACAAAGGTAGACACCCTTAACCTCGAATATGATGAGGCGAGATCGGCATATCCGATCGAGACTAGGATTCAAGCTTAAATCTATAAAATATGCTTAGATCTAAGATTAATGATGTGATGGATTGATTGTTGTGGTTTGAGGTTCATTGAAGATGAACTTGTGAACTTGATCTTCATTAACCTACAATTTCGTGCCTCTGTGATATGCTTATTATTTGGGTTGAAATGAGGTATTAGATGAGATTTTTTTACTTCAATCCCTTTTAGACTTTGAAAATAGACTTTAAGTGCTTTGATTTGATAGGTCGCATGTCCTGAACAGATGTTGTTTGTCCTCGAAAAAATCTCGGAAATCGGTCAATTCTGCAGTAGTTTTAGGTTGATTTGCATTTTTGACTTGTTTCAATTTTCAATTTTGTCATTTTTATACTAATTTTGTGACAAGATTCTGGAAAAATTTTGTTGTTTGAAATAGTCTTGAGTATAACATACATTTTTTCTAGATATTTGAGAGATGTTTTGGTCAGGTAAAATCGCTTAAAACTGCCTTAGTAGATATGCCCCGCACTAGGTTCGAATTACATTTGTGTGAAATTGAGCTCATAGGTGAGTCTATTTGACTTCATGATCTTCATGAGACTTGAAATACATGTCGTGTGCATTCTAATGATATATGATTTGCATGATTTGATCATCGTTTGGTGTGTCAATTGCATGTGCAATCATGATTAGTTACTGCTGCAATTAGTAGATGTCATAGCATGCATCTATTTTACTACTTTTGTATAGGTTTGTCTGATCCCAATTAAGTCCAGATGTCTTCATGAAAAATGTTCATCATTGTGCACTCTACATGTAGAATTTTTCGCTAGATTTTTGCATGTCTTTAGATAATCGAAATCAAGCATGTTCTATAATGTTTGTGCTAGTTTGGGGTTTATCGCAAACATACTGAAATGCATTTGTTAGGGTCTTTTAAAGACCAAATCATGAATCAATGTCTTCTCGACATTTAAAATACGTGTTATAGGCTTCGTGTTCATATATGGCACGTCATGACTGAACCTCATTTGATATGCAAACATCATGCATCAATTAGGCTAGTTGCACTTGAAAATCATCAAGCACGTCATTTCTAGTTCTAAGTCATTTTGCAATTTCGATGATTTGTATGATTTATTGGTATCCTGATCTAGGGTTAGATGTTTTACCCGGATCGTCGCATCCAATCCTTCATCATATGTGAGTTTCATACCATTCATGGATTGCTTAAATAGTCTTTTGAACTGTTAAACATATACAATGTTATGTTTTCAAAATGGTTGATTCGCATGTTGTTGCGAACGTTGATTTTCGAACATCGAATTGACCCCGATTGAACTTGAACCCTTCCAGGAAGTCATAAGACTCGTTTAGATCTTTTAAATGCCATTGATTTTGTGTGATTTGCTTACCATTTGGTCCCTTTTCCTTTTTCCAAATCAGGTTAAAAATCTAACTTAGGTTAAATTCGGAACCCAAATTTTATCCCTATTTAGTCAGATTTTTATTATTTTCGTGTGAATATTTAGGCAAAGATTCTCGAGTCAAACCCTTAACGAACTTTGATTATCACCTTTTTATCTTTGTTGTGGTGAAATTTTACATTTTTTAGACCTTGTTTTCTAGGTCAAATCTTAGTTGAAATTTTACATTTTTTGCATATCAAAATGAATTTGGTACATGTGATGCTTCTGACATCAATTGTTTAGAATCCTTTCAACTTTTGGTTTGACATTGGAATTGTCAAAGATTTGGACTGTATTTAAAATGCATACGATGTCTATGAGTGCATGATATGCGAGCCCCATACTAGCCTTGACAATTAAATATGCTCCATAGCCGAGATACTCCTTTGTCCAAATGTTTCATCTTCCTCTTTTCAATATTTCAAACATATCCAAATCTTGCAAGCATCACATAAGCCACACATGCATGAAACCATGTCATTTGTTAGAAACGCATGTGGTTGTGATTGGTGCCTGTCAATTGAATAAGTGATCTATCGTCGGCTCATTAAAATTGTTTGATTGTTTGAGAAATAAGGCCCGAGGGCCTACCTGCATGTTTATTTCTCGCAATGCATGTGAATTCTAGATGTATGTTAGGTGCGATGCCTGATTCCGTGGGTAGATCTTAGGACTCACCTAGAACAAATCCTAGGGACTTATAAGCATTGATGACCATACAAGAACACAAATGGTCACTGAAGGCTATAAGTCATGAAAATGAATGGGGTGGGTGTCTAGAGGAACCGATGCATGAATTGCAAAGGCCGACCCCGAGGCCCGAAATTGGTTAATTTTGAATCTTGTTTCAATTACTTGATTATGTTTATTTCATGACTATGATTGTGATTGTTTTGTCATGAATGATTGTTTCTCTTTCATTGTATATACCTAGTTCTAGTTTTTAGTTTAGAATTAGATTAGGTCCTTCGAGGTGGAAGCTCATCAAGACATGAAGATGGTGGAAGGTCGATGTCCATTCCAACCATATTCTTGTACCATTCGTCCCGATATATGTTTCGGGTTTTCTTATGTTGTATAAACACCCGATGAGGTGCAGGTTCCATTTCTTTTGCTTTATTTTAGTTCATTAATTAGGATTGCATGTTAGATTTATTGCTTTCCTTACACTACTTACTTGTTTGTTTACTTCCCACCTTGTCTTTCAATTTCAAATTACGTGCTTTCTTTTCTATTTCATAGAAATAGAGTTGCATGAAAACAACCATCCACGCATCATCACTTAGTTTAGGCTCATTGATCCTGAAAAAATAAAAAATAAATGCATAGACACCTTAGGTAACATGACATATTGTTAGGTACCGAAAGGACTCTGATAAAAATATTAGCGTAACCCAAATCCCCAAACCTAGATTTCTAGTTGCATAGAAATCGAGGGACAACTCCCGATCCTCAATTGAGTTTTCTAGACAACCCCCAAAAACAAGACTAGTGGTGACTCCCCTCTTTTTAGATTATTTAAACAACTAGTTAATAAAATAAACCCATCGTGAGGGGTATGCATCTCGATGAGGCTCACCATGGTCTAGCATACTCACTGTGAAAAGTTCCTAATAGATAAAGTGATGCCGTCAGTGGGGAGCGAGTACTAATGGGAGGGCTACCATGGTAAAGGTATCTTGAAATTCGACGTCCACACCTAACCTCTTCCTTCGAGGTGTGTCACCCGTGTGGGTGCAGACCACAACACCTTTTGCTGGCACGTGAGGTACGAGCTTGGAAGAGCTCACGACCATGTATGAGGGAACTCATGATGGTTCGTCCTAAAAGGTGAGGTGATGACATCTTTTGGAATGCGAACCGTGAGAGAACTCTCATAGTCAAATATCCATGAACCCGACCTTTCCCCTTCATGGCCGTGAGATCAAGTCAGGACACCAGTTCACAAGAAGATCCATGTGCTCATCCATGGAGGGAGACCGGTTGCAGAGTCCGCTATGATACTGGCATACATCGAAGAGACTTGGCCACAAAGCCCTCTGCCTCCTCAAGATCCTTATGAGAAGGCTGTGGCCCAGTTCTGGATCAAATTCAATGAGGACAAGGTGTGTTGCGAACATCAAAATGGAATTATTTTCCAAAATAAATTTATTAAAATATTTGAGGTGCAACGGTTGCCCGTAACAGTTTCATTTATCTATTGCACAAAAGTTTCACCTGGAGAAGGCTGTTTTTTTGTTTCGATAGCAATTATCTTCAAAAATTGATCCACAAAATTCCACCTGGAAATATCAATATGTTTCAGTCAAGATTTCTTTTCTTAGAACTAGGTTGGGTTCATGTCTCAATAGCCTCGTTCTTGAGCTTACCTTGAAGTGAAAACCAGAATTTCCATGGAAAAATGTGAGAAGTTCTATCAAATTAGATCACAGTAGATCTTGAAGTGAAAATCGGAATTTCCATGAAAAAAACATTAGCCCAGTTTGTCCAACACTCTGTCCCTTCACGAGAAGAGCCGACATCAGAAAGAAACTTTCAAAACAGTGAACTTTTTGGGGAAGAATTTTGACTTTCTCCGACGTTCTATTTGGGTCAGGAACAAGAATGTCAATGGTGTCAACCTTTTTACGAAAAATGAGCAAAACAGAAATTATTTTCGCTGCCAGAACATAATACTTCAAGAATAAGACATGTTTACAAACCTGAAGCCAAGAGGGGACGTTGATTTTGTACCCAGTGGCAAGAACCACTGAGTCAATGTCGAGCTTGTCTCCATTCACCAGCTCCACAACATGTTGGAACCAAAAAGAATAATGATAACTTTGGAAATTTGGAACAAAATCACAAATAAAGACCGGACAGAGAACTTTTTATTGAATTGCAAATGCTTTTGCTTCGGGTGTTTGTCTACAAACCTAAACTTCACAACCTTTTATGGTGGCTAAACGCACACAACTTAGCACGGATGTATGACAACATCAGATGAAGAAAAACAAGAAAGTCCACATACTGAACAAAAGCACACAAAGTCAATACAACAAGTGCATTTGAAGATAGGCGTAGTAATCTGTGGAGGACTCTTCAATGACCTTTTTTGGCATTCTATGTCTTCATGCTTAGAAGCACTTCTTCACTAAATGCTTTTAGTTTTTTGTTTCATTCTTTTTTCAGGCATCAACAATGAATCAAGGCACCTACCCACGCATGGCTGCGCTGGTTGAGGTGTAGCCCCTGATTTGGCTTCAGGTCAGGGGTTCGACTCCCAGAGTCATCACAACTCCCAGAGTAGTTCCGTGATTTAAGCGGGGGGCCCCGATGATGGGATGCTGGTGAGAGGACTAGTAACAACACCTAGAGGGGGGTGAATAGGTGTTTAAATGAAACCTTGGCAAATATATGCGGAATAAAATAAATGAGTTGAGGGAAGAAAATAAGAACACAAGGTTTATAGTGGTTCGGCTTAATCCAAGCCTACGTCCACTCTCCCACGCTAACAGCCTTCTTGGCTGGATTCCACTATGCAATCAACAAGAGATTACAACTTTGAGTGCAAACACTTAGTAGTAGATCACACTATCTCACTAAGTCACTCTTTTGGTATTTCTCTCAAGATCACAAACGTTTAAGCTCACCAAAGACAAGTGTATGATAGAAGATCGCTCAGACTTTGGAATTATAAATTCTACGCTCCGTCTCTTACTTGCTCATCGGTCCTTCATCTCCTTAAATACTCCTCCACTTCCAAACTAGCCGTTGGACAGCATCTCGAGGATCGTCTTCCAATATACCCATTGGACAGCCCTGTATCTAGAAGATTTGGTAGCCATTGAGTGACAAAAGTAGAATCCCAAATTGATTCCGATCGCCCATACAAACGAAATCTTGGTTTCCATAAGTAAAGCTTCTTCGTATAGAAAGTTCTTGTCTTCAAGATCTAATTGTCAATCAATTAGATTGAGTCAATCAAATCAATCTTGATGTAGAATCCAAACCAGATCACTAGTCATTATATCTTCGGGCTTGAGTTACGTTCTGTCGAATTCTGGATGTAAAGTCTGAGAGCAATAGACTTTACAATCTGAGTCTGAGTGCGATAGACTTTGCAATCTGGGTCTGAACAGATTTAGCTTTAAGGTCCGAACACGATGTCTGTTATGTTACGCTTCAGCAAGATAGAGTCCCGGTCTTCGGTTTCGGCTTCAGCATAGAGTCTGTCTTCTGGTTCTTCATTCACGTTCAGTCTGGAATTTGTCAGAGTAGGCAGACTTCTGATGTAGAACAGACTTTGACACAAAAGTCTGGCAGTCTTCAGAATATACTTTGGACATGTGTTTCGTTCAGTCTTCTGGCCGTCTTCAGACTTTGACAATATCCTTTACATGTTCTATCATCTGCATGGTCTATTACTTGACCATTAAACACGTTAGTAGCCTTTGATTTATTTTGTCATCTTCAAAACATCATAAGGGATTTCCCTAACAATCTCCCCCTTTTTGATGATGACAAAACAATCTCTGAATATGCAGATTTGTAAACATACTTTTAAAGATATTAATTTAAATTAAAGGATATCAAAAGATAGCAAATAGATTGAGCATAACAATACATAGAAAAATAATCGTAGCTCAATATTATGCAATGAATAATATTAACCAATCAACACATATGCATATTCATATTCTCTCCCCCTTTTTGTCATAATCAAAAAGCGATAACAAAGAGTCACGTGGAGAATATAAAGCGATAACAAATGATTTCCAAAAATCAGCTTTTATAAATCGAATATTGAAAATATGCAATAGAGCTCACTTCGATCATATATATCAGCAAATAAAAATCACGGATGCATTATAAAATTCACTTATCCTTTTTGTCATAATAAAAGATAATATCAATAAGAGATTTGTTATGACAAGAGGTAAAAAAAATGCACTAACCGGATTTTGTAGAACTTGGTAAGTTCCAACACATTTACCTTTTCCTTCATTCCATAATAAACAAGATCACGATCAATTCAAAAGATTTTTCCATAATTGATCAAAGCTCCCCCTCAATTTGTTGCCTTTTTGAGATAATCACGATTCTTTCCTTTTTCTTGGATTCGCTTTCTCCCCTGTCATCATGACAATATTTGCGAATAGAAACAATTGTTGCT
Source organism: Eucalyptus marginata (assembly GCA_014182565.1). NCBI lineage: Eukaryota > Viridiplantae > Streptophyta > Magnoliopsida > Myrtales > Myrtaceae > Eucalyptus > Eucalyptus marginata. The sequence continues at coordinate 39,560,665 of CM024595.1, read as the reverse complement.
TGTGCACGTTGAACAGAATATTTTTCCATTATTCTCTTTGTAGCAACAACATCCGTAACGATCACTTGCATTTTGAAATTCGAGGCAAAAATTTATTTTCTTCAATCAAGCTCGTCTCGAATTTAACCTGCATCAACTTGACAAACAAACTCTCTTTCTTCTCTTCCTTTATTTCCTGCAAAAACAACTCACCTTTTCTTTGGTACCCATATTTTCTTGGGTCCTTGAAAGTTAGTAGAGTATGTTGCTTTTGCCCAATCTTTCGTAACAGATCTCCAGACTTTAGGACATTCTTTTTCAAAGTGTTTCGAATCTCCACAATTTGAACACTTTAGGGCATTTCGACCAACAGGTTTTGTAAACACTTTTTGAAAATGATTCTTGTATGCAAGTTTAGGAGGTCTTTGTTTGAGTCTCTCCTTAACTTTAGGAAAATCTATTAGAGAATCACTTTCCTTATTGAAACCAAGTCCCGACTTATTATAGTAAGGAACTTGTATAGAAAGGATATGCTCTAATGTTTTTGATCCATTTGAAAATCTTGTCGAAATATTTGAAAATTCTTTCTTTAAAAAATTATTTTCTTTGACAAGTAAATCTCGACTTTCTTTTATTTGTAGAAAATCTTTTGCAAAATTTCAAACTTTTCTTTTTGAGAAAGATCCTGTTGCCTAAGCCGAGAATTCTCCTTTTTAAGTTTGGAGATCCTTTTAAGATAAGATTTGAGATTTAAGCAAAGCTCATTTATATATTTTGAGACTTTAATAGGAATTTTTGAATTGCTTACCTTGATTTCATCATCGGATTCTGAATGCGTGTCCGAGTCACACTCGATTCGAATGTGCCATCAAGCATATATATCCTTGCTCGTCATCTTCTTTCATGGTTCTTTTCTGCCCATTTTGCTTGTATTGTTTTCTTTCACTGAATTTCCTTCCTTTTCTACTTTGCTTTTTGAATCTCTTGATCATAAAAGCAAGTTCTTCGTCGTCCATATCATTTTCTGAATACGTATCATCAAAATCAGAGTTAGATATTAAAGCGATGGACTTCTTACCTTCGGGATCTTCATCATTGATTTGTTCCACTTCATAGGATTGAAGAGTGCCAATCAATTCATCAACGGAGAGTTGCATAATCCTCGAGTTTCCCGGATTGAAGTCTTGACATGGTTCCAATCTTTTGAGAGACCTCGCAAGAGTTTGTTGACCTTCATTGGAGAAGAAATTGGATGACCTTGATACGCCAAACCGTTTACAATTTCTGTAAAACGATTGAACATATCTCCAATCGACTCTCCGGCTTCATCTTGAAGGATTCATATTGGCCAAGCAGGAAATTTACTCTTGTCTCTTTTACACGATCAGTCCCTTCATATGTAACATGAAGTCTATCCCAAACTTCTTTTGCTGTTTCACATGAAGAGATTCTATTATATTCAGTAGGAGATAAAGCGCAATATAAAGAATAAATGGTTTTTGCATCAAGCGCTTCTCTTTTGGACATCTCCGTCCGAGACATAGGAGCGGGGGGTTTGGTTTCTTTGTCTTTGCCATTCTTATTTGATGTAGACGCGGTAGTGGGATTGATTCCTCTTTCCACAACATCCCATTGCAAGGGATCTCTGGATCTTAGGAATGCTTTCATTTTGTTCTTCCATACGTTGTATTCCTTTCCATCAAAATATGGTGGCCTTGTGTTGCTTTGTCCCTCCATAAGTCCTGGTGCCAAGATACTAGCCATAAAAGATCTTTAGCTCAAAAGTAAAAACACTTTTATAAACCGAGCACTTGGCTCTGATACCAATTGAGAGGACTAGTAACAACACCTAGAGGGGGTGAATAGGTGTTTAAATGAAACCTTGGCAAATATATGCGGAATAAAATAAATGAGTTGAGGGAAGAAAATAAGAACACAAGGTTTATAGTGGTTCGGCTTAATCCAAGCCTACGTCCACTCTCCCACGCTAACAGACCTTCTTGGCTGGATTCCACTATGCAATCAACAAGAGATTACAACTTTGAGTGCAAACACTTAGTAGTAGATCACACTATCTCACTAAGTCACTCTTTTGGTATTTCTCTCAAGATCACAAACGTTTAAGCTCACCAAAGACAAGTGTATGATAGAAGATCGCTCGAGACTTTGGAATTATAAATTCTACGCTCCGTCTCTTACTTGCTCATCGGTCCTTCATCTCCTTAAATACTCCTCCACTTCCAAACTAGCCGTTGGACAGCATCTCGAGGATCGTCTTCCAATATACCCATTGGACAGCCACGTATCTAGAAGATTTGGTAGCCATTGAGTGACAAAAGTAGAATCCCAAATTGATTCCGATCGCCCATACAAACGAAATCTTGGTTTCCATAAGTAAAGCTTCTTCGTATAGAAAGTTCTTGTCTTCAAGATCTAATTGTCAATCAATTAGATTGAGTCAATCAAATCAATCTTGATGTAGAATCCAAACCAGATCACTAGTCATTATATCTTCGGGCTTGAGTTACGTTACGTCGGAATTACGGATGTAAAGTCGAGAGCAATAGACTTTACAATCGAGTCCGAGTGCGATAGACTTTGCAATGCGGGTCGAACAGATTTAGCTTTAAGGTCGAACACGATCGTTATGTTACGCTTCAGATAGAGTCTGTCTTCGGTTCAGCTTCGAGCATAGAGTCTGTCTTCCGGTTCTTCATTCACGTTCGATGCCGGAATTTGTCGAGTAGGCGGACTTCGATGTAGAATAGACTTTGACACAAAAAGTCGGCAGTCTTCGACTTTGACACAAAAGTCCGGCGTCTTCGAGAATATACTTTGGACATGTGTTCCGTTCGGTCTTCGGCCGTCTTGAGACTTTGACAATATCCTTTACATGTTCTATCATCTGCATGGTCTATTACTTGACCATTAAACACGTTAGTAGCCTTTGATTTATTTTGTCATCTTCAAAACATCATAAGGGATTTCCCTAACAACTGGGCCAGCCTCCCCCGAGGTATAGTCGGTGGTCTTCGCTGGCTGGTGTCCAGCGGGGGCTATGAGCACTCGTAAGGTGTGCCAGGCCGGATCCTCGGTATCAAAAAACAAAAAAACAAAAACAAAAACAAAAACAATGAATCAAGGCTTTCTTTGAACAACCAACATGCTCAAATACAACAATAAATTTTATGTTATTCAAACACAACATGGCCAAGTGACAACCTCTTGATCACAGGTACAACCTTAACCTCTCACAAATTTGATCTTTTCCAGACATCTTATGCCCATTATTGAGGTCTACCCTCTCTTGTTCTTGAGCTTTATTAGTCCTATCGATGGCCTTGATCCATGTTATTTGATATATCCAAGCATCAACCATGCCAGAATCAAAAGCATCTTGTCGACCAGCTTAAGTGGTAGCCATTTCATCAGCAAAACAGCCAGCTCAAATGTGTGTTAGAACTAGTACGAGCACCTAGAGGAGGGTGAATAGGTGATTAAGATGATTTTATAAAAATAACAGAATGTATAGACAATTTCTTTGATGAGAGACTAAGGATTTAAAAACAATAATCGATGTAAGTGAAAGCAATGTAAAGTAAAAGGATTAGGGATAGAGAATCAAGACTCTAGATTTATAGTGGTTCGGCTTAGACCAAGCCTACGTCCACTCTCCCACATGGACAGCCCTCTGGCTAGATTTCACTAAGAATCAAAAAGAGAATTTACAGTCTCACGCCCTTGATTCCATAGTGTAGAGACTCTACTACACTTCCTCAAGGTCTCACCACATTTCAGTTTCTCTTTCGATTACAAGTATAGCTTGAAGGATAAGATCACAAAATAACAAGGAGATTAAGACTTTGGAATTCTTCTATCTGGCACTCTTGAATAACTTGAGCGTCTCCCTTTAAATACTTCTTCATGCCTTCATTACCGTTGGCACCTTCCAAAGAAGTTCTTCCAATCAACCCGTTGGACAGAATCAATTTAGAGAGATCTCGAGCTCCTCAAGGAAAATGTTGATAGCCCATCAATCCTGCTCGCCCATACAATCAGGATCTTGGTTTCCATAAGTAGAACCTTCCAAGTATAAGTTGCGAATCTAGAGAATCTAGCTTATTCGAATACGAACAAAAGATCTTGAAGTACTAATTCCAGTCGTGAGATATTCCATAACCGTTGGAGTCAAAACCACACTAGAAGTAATCAGAATAGAAGTTTTAACTTTGTCGGTCTGGAATCTGTCCATGAGAGTTAGACTTTGAAACTTGAGTCTTGATGTCTTTAGACTTTGGTCTTCAGACTTTGCCAGTAGAGTATGCAAGTCTTCGAGACTAGGACCGATGGAAATGTTTTGTCGACTTCAAAATACCTTAAGAGAATTTTTTCAACAATCTCCCCCTTTTTGATGGTGACAAAACTTTCCTGCAGATTTGAATACAATTGTCCTGCAATACAACATTTAAGCTAGCAATGATATCTCATAAAAGATTAGAGTAAAGATAGTAAAAGTTGTCCTGTACACAGATCTGCATCCACAGAAAACAAGTTAGTCCTATACAGACATTAATCAACTATCTTTATCTAATTTAATAGCTTAAAGCATTGCAATAATAATAATAAGCAAGCAATCCAAAGCTCAAGATAAAGTCATAAAGTCAATCACAACCAAACAAAATATTGAATCCGAAGAGTGTTTAAAAGCTGAAAGTTTAAAAGCTGAGAGTTTGGAATGGAAATCTGCAAAAAACTTCTCCTCCTTTTTGTCAGCATAAAAAGGTGAGAAAGTCAGGGTGTGTGAGGAATGCGAACAAGTTGAAAGTCTTCCATTGACTTGACAATTTCCTCTAGTTTCCTCAAATCCTCCTGCAGTTGAGTGAGAGCGGTGCCTTTGGCAGAGGCCTGAACCTGAAGTTGAATTTGTTTAATTTGATCTTGCAAGGAGATGAACATGGCATGATTCTCATTTCCCGCAATGTCCGGAATTCGCATCCTAAAGCATATATCGGGCCGTGAGCTCCAAAATGATTTCAAGCGAGTCTTCCAAAATCTCCCGAATGGTCGGTTTGCGTGCTTGCTTCAACATGGTCGATTGTGGAGTTAAGCCGGTGGAGCGAATATCAGCGGGAAGATCAATATTTGGAGATGTTGCCTCTTTCTTAGGAAAATGAGAGACATGGACATCCCTCGCACCGCAGGTGATCGACCGACACTTGCACTAGTAAAGGTTAAAAGAGGAACACTCTCTCTTTGAATATCTCCCCCTGTTTCAATGCCTTCTGGAGGAGAGAAGTATTCTTCTTGCTGAGAAACTTCTTCAGTGTCAAGATGTCTTTGATCCTCCTTTTCTACTGGAGAATATGCATGACCTTCTTCGGCATGTTGTTCTTCCGGGCCGTTCGTGAGTACGTTTCCGGCTTTGTTTCTTCTTCTTCTTCTTCTATCTGCAAGGATTCCTTCTCCTAGTTCCCTTTCTCAGTTTCTTCTCCAACTTGTTGTTCTGGTTCTGCTGACTCAGGAACAGAATGCTGGGAAACAAAGGCAGAGATAGGAATATCATCCTCATCATCTTCATCCTGCAAGATGATCGCCTGTCTCTTCTTGGTAGGACCAGTCATAGGATCTTTTCCTTTCCTCTTCGCAGTAGATGAGTCTTGTCTAGTCTTGACAGGGGTTTTCTCCTTGAACTGCTCAAGCTTTTTGCTGAGTTCTTTCAGACGCATTTTTGTAATCATCCTCAGCCTGATGATCATTTGATCAATAGTCTTCACACACAGAATGTTGGGAGGCTGAATGTTCAAATGTCTGAATAAACGAGTAATGAGAGCAGCATAAGGGAGTTTGCCTTTGTCCTTCGCCATAGACCGATACATGTGAAACATGATGGTATGGGGCAAGGAAAAGTTTTGGCCGATCTTGATGGCATACATCAGTTTTGCTTCAGAAATGGATACATCTGTCTTCGATGTCGACTTAGGTCTGAGACAGTTGATCACAATTTTATGAAGCAGAATGTTTGAAGCACTCATCCTTGAATATGAGAGACGTCCTTCTGCAATTCTATCTCTTGCAAGCTCTAGAGTTGCATGGCTAACAGACACAGAAATTGATTGGAAAGCTCCTCTTTCCACACCAATAACGTCAGTCAGAGTATCTGTATCAACCACATACTCTTTATCCCTCACACTAAATGAAAAACTGTTTGCATCAAGAAAAGCGAGGTTAGAGTAGAAATAAGTGTCGGTTCGAGAATGAGCAACCTCGCTCTCGCATACGAGAATTGATGAAGTTGAAGCTTCTCAAACTTCTCCCTTAAATTGATGCTTAATAGATCAAGAAAATCAAAATCCACAGTTCGTGGGTTTATCACCCCACGCTTCAGCAATCTTGCGTACACCTACTTATGTTCCTCCGATCGAAACAATTCGTCTCTCTTTCCCTGAAGAGTTGCAGCCACACCCATCCTAGGCTTAAAATGCACAAACATCTTCTCATAATCATCTTTCCCCTCAGGCTGATTAACACTACCAAAGTGAGGGTCACTCGGAAAGTTTGCAAAAGTCTTTACTGCTGTTCCAACAGGAACAACACCCGATCGTTCCATCACAGTCAGAAAATGAGTCTCATTTTTATAGCCCTTCTCTTTCAAGAACTCGTCAATAAACGTCATTGCAAAACCCCCTTCCTTCAAAGCAGAATAAAGCTTATAAACAAATGCAGGCTTAAGAGACCTTACTGGTTCTACATCTTCAATTATGTCTTCCTTTGCATGTTGAGGGTTACGATCATGTGATCTAGTGGAAGAAGTGCGCTGTTGAGAATGTTGATGCATCTGTCCACTTGGAGAGTCTCCTTCTTCAGTAAGATCAAAGTGCGTAGGCCCCTCACCCAAGCCTTGTGGTCCCCTGCTTGCTATTCTGGAAGATTTCCTTTGATACGACATTGTCACTGTCTTTGAGAGAACTTTCACACTTGTATCGCAAGAAAGATGAAAACTTGAAGAGAAGAACTTGGAAGGAAAATCTTAGAGAGTGAAAAATTTGTGATCTAGGGTTTTTGGGTAGAGTGAAAAAGAGAAGGAGAAAAAGTATAAAAGGCAATTGATACGGGGTATGTGAAACGTCACAAAAAGGAAAAAATAAAAATACATTTTAAAAAATAACTACCTTTTTAAACAAATCGATAACCACCATTTTTTTTAAAAATAACCGCCTTAATAATATCAATTAGAGATAAACATGCGGTCTTACCTTTTCGAGATATCAGTTTAAACGAGTAAATGAACTGTAATTGAAATAACTTACAGTCGTGACGTTTGGACTTCTAAGTCTGAACTTTTGAGTCTGATGCTTTTCAGATGTAGTTTCTGAGTCTGAACTTCCACAGTCTTCAGGAGATAAAATGTTGAGTCTTGAACGAATAGACTCAAATAAGCTTTTCTCAAGCGGCTTTGTGAAGATGTCTGCCAATTGATTCTTTGAGTCGATAAACTGTATCAAGACTTCTTTATTCTGAACATGGTCTCTTATAAAATGATGTCGAATCTCAATGTGTTTTGCTCTTGAATGTAGAATAGGATTCTTTGTAAGATTGATTGCACTGGTATTGTCACATTTGATCTCGGTACAAGAGTCTTCGATACCAAAGTCTCGTAGTTGTTGTTTTATCTAGAGTATTTGAGAACAGCAACTTCCAAGGGCTACGTATTCTTCTTCAGCTGTTGAGAGAGCTACGGTACTTTGCTTCCTTGAAAACCAAGATACTGCCCTGTTACCGAGTAATTGACAAGTGCCGAAGTACTCTTTCTTTCAACTCTACAACCTGCAAGATCTGCGTCGAATAACCAAGAAGAGTAAAGTCTCCTTCTTTGGGATACCATAGACCAATCTTAGCAGTAGTTGTAACATATTTAATGATACGTTTAGCAGCACTTAAATGAGATTCCTTAGGATTCGATTGAAACCTAGCACATATGCAAACACTAAATAGTATGTCAGGTCTAGATGCAGTAAGATAAAAAAGTGAACCAATGATACTCTTGTATAGTTTTTGGTCGACTTTCTTCCCTGCTTCATCTTTGTCTATCTTCAAAGAGTTTGACATAGGTATGTCAGTCTTTTTGCAATTCTCCAGACCGAACTTTTTAACAAGTTCTTTTGCATATTTTTCTTGATGAATAAAGATTCATTCTTTCAGTTGTTTCACTTGTAGACCAAGGAAGAAGGATAGTTCACCCATCATGCTCATCTCGAATTCATCCTGCATAGACTTAGAAAATTTCTTGCACAAAGTCTCGTTAGATGATCCAAATATAATATCATCAACATAAATTTGAACGAGTAAAAAGCTTTTACCTTCCTTTTTAATGAATAAAGTAGTATCTACCTTTCCTTTAGTGAAACCACTTTGAATTAAAAAGTTACTTAGCCTTTCATACCAAGCTCGAGGAGTTTGTTTTAATCCATATAAAGCCTTCTTCAGTCTAAACACTGAGTCTGGTTTCTTTGAGTCTTCAAATCTAGGAGGTTGTTCCACATAGACTTCTTCTTGAATAAATCCATTCAGGAATGCGCTTTTGACGTCCATTTGGAATAACCTGAAATTCTTATAGCATGCAAAAGCAAGTAATAATCTGATTGCTTCTAACCTTGCTACAAGAGCATAAGTCTCATCATAGTCTATCCCTTCTTCTTGTGTGTATCCTTTAGCCACGAGTCTTGCTTTGTTTCTTGTCACTTTGCCTTTTTCATTGACTTTGTTCCTGAAAACCCATTTAGCTCCAATAACAGATTTACCTTTTGGTTTAGAAGTTAATTCCCAAACGTCGTTAATACCGAATTGTCTGAGCTCTTCTTGCATTGCTTCAATCCAGCTTTCATCAGCTAAGGCTTCTTCAATGTTTTTGAGTTCTATTTCAGAAATAAGTGCAACAGCACTAGACTCTTCTCGCCTTTTGGATCTTGTTCGAATTTCCTCATTAATATTTTCAATAATGAGTTCTTCGAGATGACTAGACTTGTGCTTCCAGTTACTGGATAGCCTGAAAGCTTGTTGATCTTTTTCTTGAGTTGATTCTCATCAGTAATTTGTTGTACTGCTTCTGAATTTTGAACTACTTCTGAATTTTGAACTGCTTCAAAGGAGGTAGATCTAGTAGAGTCTGGAGCAGATTCTGATTCTTCAATCTGAATTAGCTGAATTTGTGGAGAGTCTTGAAATTTGATATTCATTGATTCTTCCACAGTCTGAGTCTTCTTGTTGAATACTCTGTAGGCTTTGCTTGTAGTTGAGTAACTAAGAAAGAATCCTTCATCTGATTTTTCTTCAAACTTACCAACTCGATCATTTGCATTTTTCAGAATAAAATATTTACAACCAAATACTTGAAAATAAGAAACAATTGGTTTCTTACCTTTAAAAAATTTCATAAGGAGTTTTCTCAAGAATTGGTCTTAAAAACACTCTGTTAATAATATAACAAGCAGTTGAAACAGCTTCAGCCCAAAACCGTGAAGAAATATTACTTTCAATCAAAAGAGTCCTTGGCATTTCTTGTAAAGACCTATTCTTCCTTTCCACAACTCCATTCTATTCAGGTGTATATGGAGAGGAGAATTTATGCTGAAAACCAGACTCATCACAAAATTTAGTAAAGTCTTGATTTTCAAACTCACTTCCATGGTCTGTACGAATGCTTGAAATAGTGTGACCTTTTTCATTTTGCACCTTCTTAGCAAATTTTGAAAAATGAGAAAAAGCCTCTGACTTACTTGCAAGAAAGTAGACCCAAGTAAATCGTGAATAATCATCCACTATTACTAGGCAGAACTTTTTTTCACCAATGCTTTGCGTTCTTGTAGGTCCAAATAAATCCATATGCAGAAGTTGCAGTACACGATTAGTGGAAACTTTATTTATTGGTTTGTAAGAGTTTCTAACCTGTTTACCCAGTACGCATGGTGTGCATATATCAGACTTTAAGTAATTGAGAATAGGCAATCCTCGAACAAGTTTCTTGGAAGAGATCTTGGCAATTTGCTTCATGTTGGTATGGCCAAGCTTTCTGTGCTATAGATTAGCTTCATCTTGTATTGATATTAAGCACTGTGATCTTTCTTGATTCACATCCAGAAGATAGATATTTCCATGTCTACGTCCAGTAAAAAATTGAGTAAAGTCTTTACTGATTTCTGAGCATGTTCCTTCCTGGAAATTGATCTTGAATCCAGTATCGCACAATTGGCTTATGCTAAGCAAATTGTAATTTAATCCTTCCACTAAGGAAACATTATTGATTGATAGACTTCCAATTTTTATTGTTCGCGACCAATAATCCTTCCTTTGTTGTTACCACCAAAAGAAACTTTTCCTCCATCTATCTGGACAAGTTTTATGAAGCAACCGAGTCTCTGTCATATGTCTTGAGCAGCCACTATCTAAATACCATTTTATCTTCCTTTTGATAGTAACCTCAAGCTCAGTCATGCAGTCCGTATCTGTCTCAAGGTCGAGTCGAATCAGATTTTGCCATCAAACGAGATATTGGCATAATCATCATCACTTTCTTCACATTCGGTATCACTCCAAGTCTCGCTTTGAGTGCCTTTCTGTATTTCTCAGCCTTTCCTTTCATTTTCCTTAACGAGAGGACGGTTGGGTCCGATGTGTCCATTTTCTTGCATTCAAAGCAAGTCACTTCTTTGTTGGAATCATCTTCCTGTTGATTTGTTCGAAACCTTTGTGAGCTTTGTTTCTTCCAATTGAATTTTCTTCCCTTTCTATTCAGCTTTTGAATCTCTTTATCATGAGTGCCAGTTCTTCATCATCTAGATCTTCTTCGGAGTGCGTAGCATCGAGAATAATCATTAGACTTTAAGGCAATAGATTTCTTACCTTTTGAATCTTCTTCTTCGTTGGTGTGCTCTACTTCGTAAGACTGAAGAGTTCCAACCAGTTCATCTACAGAGAGTGGAGCAATCCTCTGTGTCTCCCTTATTGAAGTCTTTATGTAATTCCAATCTTTAAAGAGTCCACGTAGAAGTTTGTTGACCTTCATATGTCCTGAGATTGAATGTCCCCCGATATTCAAGACCATTCACAATTTCAGTAAACTTGACTAAACATGTCGGTTATTGATTCTCCGATCTCATCTTGAAAACTTCATATTTTCCCAAAAGAATGTTGATTCTTGTCTCTTTCACTCGATCAGTTCCTTCATAGGTGATGTGAAGCCTATCCCAGACTTCTTTTGCTGTATCACAAGAGGATATTCTGTTATACTCAGTAGGAGATAAAGCACAATATAAGGAATAAATGGTTTTAGCATCAAGAGTCTGTCTCTTGGTTATTTCTTCTTGAGTCATCTCGATAGGAGCAGCAACTTCTTTTCCTCTCTCTGATTCTGATGCAGCAGCAGGAATGATTCATTTGTCTGCTACTTCCCATTCCAAGGGATCTTTCGATCTTAGGAATGCTTTCATCTTGTTTTTCCATATGATGTAGTCTTTTCCATCAAAGTATGGAGGTCTGGTGTTGCTTTGACCTTCAACCAACCCTGTAGGCAACATACTAACCATAGATCTTTTACTCAGAAGTAAAAACACTTCTAATAAATGAATACGCAAGCTCTGATACCAATTGTTAGAACTAGTACGAGCACCTAGAGGGGGGTGAATAGGTGATTAAGATGATTTTATAAAAATAACAGAATGTATAGACAATTTCTTTGATGAGAGACTAAGGATTTAAAAACAATAATCGATGTAAGTGAAAGCAATGTAAAGTAAAAGGATTAGGGTTTAGAGAATCAAGACTCTAGATTTATAGTGGTTCGGCTTAGACCAAGCCTACGTCCACTCTCTTGCACGGACAGCCCTCTGGCTGGATTTCACTAAGAATCAAAAAGAGAATTTACAGTCTCACGCCCTTGATTCCACAGTGTAGAGACTCTACTATACTTTCTCAAGGTCTCACCACATTTTAGTCTCTCTTTTGATTACAAGTATAGCTCGAACGATAAGATCACAAAATAACAAGGAGATTAAGACTTTGGAATTCTTCTATCTGGCACTCTTGAACAACTTGAGCGTCTCCCTTTAAATACTTCTTCATGCCTTCATTACCGTTGGCACCTTCCAAAGAAGTTCTTCCAATCAACCCGTTGGACGAGAATCAATTTAGAGATCTCGAGCTCCTCAAGGAAAATGTTGATAGCCCATCAATCCCTGCTCGCCCATACAATCGGGATCTTGGTTTCCATAAGTAGAACCTTCCAAGTATAAGTTGCGAATCTAGAGAATCTAGATTATTTGAATACGAACAAAAGATCTTGAAGTGCTAATTCCAGTCGTGAGATATTCCATAACCGTTGGAGTCAAAACCACACTAGAAGTAATCGAATAGAAGTTTTAACTTTGTCGGTCCTGGAATCGTCCATGAGAGTTAGACTTTGAAACTTGAGTCTTGATATCTTTAGACTTTGGTCTTCAGACTTTGCCAGTAGAGTATGCAAGTCTTCAGACTAGACTGATGGAAATGTTTTGTCGACTTCAAAATACCTTAAGAGAATTTTTTCAACAATGTGGACTTCTGAAGAACTTCTCTAGGCAATACATGAAACTGTTCATCATAAAGCAACCATAAACATGAATTGGAATCAACGCTCTCATTCATAATGTCTTAAAGTATGGATTTTTTTTCCTGCATAAGAATTGGAGGCTTACCAAGCTGTAGACCACCAGGGTTCGAATCCCCACCTTCTTTTAGGGTTGGGGTGGGGACGATTTAGTTTCAAGTGTGGGTTTCGACTCTCATGCCCTGCAAGGAGGTAAGGCAAAAGTTTGAGAGTGAGAGTTAGAATAGGTGTAGAGTAGAACCTGTTGGATAAATTCTCCTCAGAGGTTTTGAAGTTGACAAAACATTTCTCTCAGTCTAGTCTGAAGACTTGCGAGACTCTGCGGCAAAGTCTCGAAGATCAAAGTCCGACGCTAACAAGACTCAAGTTTCAAAGTCTACTCTCATGGACAGATTCCAGACCGACAAGATAAAAGTTTTCTACTCTGATTCTATACAGTTTTTATCTCAATGGCTAAGGAATATCTTTCGACCGGTTTCAGCACTACACGATCTTACATTCGTATCCGAATTGATTTAGATTCTCTAAGATTCGCAACTTATTTGGAAAGTTCTACTTATGGAAACCAAGATCCTGATTGTATGGGCGAGCAGGATTGATGGGCTATCTACACTTACCTTAAAGAGCTCGAGATCTCTCCAAATTGATTCTGTCCAATGGGTTGATTGGAAGAACTTCTTTGGAAGGTGCCAACGGTAATGAAGGCATGAAGAAGCGTATAAAGAGAGACACTCGAGTTGTTGAAGCGTCTTTGGATAGAAGAATTCCAAAGTCCGAATCTCCATATTTTGTTTGTGATCTTATTCTTCGAGCAATACATGTAATCAAAAGAGAGACCATAGAGTGGTGAGACCTTGAGGAAGTGTAGTAGAAGTTCTACATTGTGGACTCAAGAGCGTGAGACCGTAAACACTATTTTTGATTCTTAGTGAAATCCCGGCCCGTAAGGGCTGTCCGTGCGGGAGAGTGGACGTAGGCTTGATATAAGCCGAACCACTATAAACTGAGTCTTGATTCTCTATCCCTAATCCTTTTATCTTTCATTACTTTCATTTGCTGCGATTGTTGTTTTTAATTCATTAATCTCATATTCGGATTTGATTGTTAAAATCGCTTTAATCACCTATTCACCCCCCTCTAGGTGCTAATTCTAGTCCTAACAATTGGTATCAGAGCTTGTGTACTCGTTTATAAGAAGTGTCTTTACTTCGAGTAAAAGATCTATGGCTAGTATGTTACCTACGGGGTTGGTTGAAGGTCAAAGCAATACCGAGACCTCCATACTTTGATGGAAAAGACTACAAACATATGGAAGAACAAGATGAAAGCATTCCTAAGATCGAAAGATCCTTTGGAATGGGAAGTGGTAGACAAAGGAATCATTCTGCTCAAACATCGAATCGAGAGAGGAAAAGAAGTTGCGATCCCACTCTAATGACTCAAGAAGAAATCACCAAGAGACAGGACTCTTGACGCTAAAGCCATTTACTCCTTATATTGTGCTTTATCCCCTACCGAATATAACAGAATATCTTCTTGTGGTACAGCAAAAGAAGTGGGATAGGCTTCACATTACCTATGAAGGAAGCGATCGAGTGAAAGAGACAAGGATCAACATTCTTTTGGGACAATATGAAGTCTTTAAGATGAGATCGGGAGAATCAATAACTCGACATGTTTAGTCGCTTTACTGAAATTGTGAATGGTCTTGAATATCAGGGACATCCAATCTCAAGACATATGAAGGTCAACAAACTCCTACGAGGACTCTCTAAAGACTGGAATCACATAAAAACCTCAATAAGAGAGACACAGAGGATTGCTCCACTCTCGTAGACGAATTGGTTGGGACTCTTCAATCTTATGAAGTAGAGCAAACCAACGAAGAGGAAGATTCAAAAGGTAAGAAATCAATTGCCTTAAAGTCTAATGACTATTACGATGCTACGATTCGAAGAAGATCTAGATGATGAAGAGCTGGCACTTATGATAAAGAGATTGAGAAAGTTGAACGAGAAAAGGAAGAAAATTCAACTGGAAGAAACAGAGCTCACAAAGGTTTCAGAACAAATCAACAGAGGAAGATGACTCTAACAAAGAAGTGACTTGCTTTGAATGCAAGAAAAATGGACACATCAAACCCAACTGTCCTCTGTTGAAGAAGAGAAAAGGAAAGACTGAGAAATACGGGAAGGCACTCAAAGCGAGAGACACGGGAGTGATACGAATGTGAAGAAAGTGATGATGACTATGCCAATATCGTTTAATGGCAAAATCGATTCGGACTCGGACCTTGATTCGATACGGACTCGAGACGGTGAACTCGAGGTTAGTAATCTAAGAATTCCTATCAAAGTTTCAGGAAATACATTGATGAACTTTGTCTTAGTCTAAAGACTTCTCTTAAGAGGATCTCCGAATTGAAAAAGGAAAATTCTACATTGAAGCAACAGGAAAAATTTTGGAAAGAAAAGTTTGAAAAGTTAGAAAACAACTTTACTGTCTTGAAAGAAAACTCAGACTCTGTTTCCAAAGAAAATAATCTTTTGAAAAATGATATTTCTAATATATCAAAAAGATTTTCAAATGGTTCGAAAGTTGGATAAGATTCTTTCGATACAAAGACCCTACTTTGATAAGTTAGGTCTTGGTATGACTTCGAAACTATTCCTCTAATTGATTTTCCAAAGGTGAAGGAAAGAATCAAACAAAGACCAACCAGAATTGTTTATAAAAATCATTTTCAGAAAGTCTTTGTAAAACCTGTTGGCGAAATGCTTTGAAATGTTCCAAGTGTCAAAGCTCGAACATTTTGAGAAAGAATGTCCTTTGGTTTGGAGACTGTTAAAAGGAATTGGGCAAAGACTGTTTATTGCTCTAACTCTTCCTCGGGACCCAAGATGATGTGGGTACCAAAGAAAGCTTGAATTCTTTTTAATTGCAGGTCACTATCAAAAGAAGATTAAATGGTATCTAGATAGTGGCTGCTCAAGACATATGACGGGAGACTCAAGTTGCTTCATAACACTTGACCAGAAAGACGGAGGAAAAGTTTCCTTTGGAGGTAACAACAAAGGAAGAATCATTGGTCGGGGAACAGTCAAGATTGGAAGTCTGTCAATCAAGAATGTTTCCTTAGTTGAAGGATTAAATTACAACTTGCTTAGCATAAGCCGGTTGTGTGATACTGGATTCAAGATCAATTTCCGGGGAAAGAAAGTGCTCGGGAATCGGTAAAGACTTTACTCAATCCTTTCTGGACGAAGACATGGAAATATCTATCTTACGGATGTAAATCATGAAAGATCACAAGTGCTTGATATCGTACAAGATGAAGCTAATCTATGGCATAGAAAACTTGGCCATATCAATATGAAGCAAATCAGCAAGATCTCCTCCAAGAAACTTGTTCGAGGATTGCCTATTCTCAATTATTCAAAGTCGATCTATGCACACCATGCGTCTTGGGTAAACGGGTTAGAAACTCTTATAAACCAATAAGTAAAGTTTCTACTAATCGTGTACCTGCAGCTTTCGCATATGGATTTATTTGGACCTACTAGAACGCAAAGCATTGGTGGAAAAAGGTTACGCCTAGTAATAGTGGATGATTATTCACGATTTACTTGGGTCTACTTTCTTTCAAGTAAGTCTGAAACTTTCTCTCTCTTTTCAAAGTTTGCTAAGAAGGTGCGAGAATGAGAAAGGTTACACTATCTCAAGTATTCGTACGAGACCATGGAGGTGAGTTTGAAAATCAAGACTTTACTAAATTCCGTGATGATTCGGTCTTCAAAGCACAAATTCTCCTCTCCATACACACCGAACGAGTAATGGGGTTGTGGAAAGGAAGAATAGGTCTTTACAAGAAATGGCAAGAACTCTTTTAATTGAAAGTAATATTTCTTCAAGGTTTTGGGCTGAAGTTGTTTCGACCGCTTGTTATATTATTAATGTAGTATTTTTAAGACCAATTCTTGAGAAAACTCCTTATGAAATTTTTAAAGAAAAGAAACCAATGTTTCTTATTTTCAAGTATTTGGTTGTAAATGCTTTATTCGAAGAATGCAAATGATCGAGTTGGTAAGTTTGAAGAAAATCGAGATGAAGGATTCTTTCTTGGTTACTCAACCGCAAGCAAAGCCTATAGAGTATTCAACAAGAAGACTCGATCGTGGAAGAATCAATGAACGTCAAATTTCAAGACTTTCCACAAGTTCAGCCAATATAGACTGAAGAATCAGAATATGTTCCAGACTCTGCTAGATCTATCTCCCATAAAGCAGTCCAAAATCCAGATGCAGTACAACAAGTTGTCGATGGAGATTCAACTCAAGAAAATGATCAACAGCCCATCAGACCATCCAAGAATCGGAAACACAAGTCCAGTCATCCCGAAGAACTCATTATTGGGAACATTAATGAGGGAATTCGTACAAGAGCCAAAAGGCGAGAAGAGTCTAGTGCAGTTGCACTTATTTCTAAAATAGAACCCAAAAACATTGAAGAAGCCTTAGCTGATGAAAGCTGGATTGAAGCAATGCAAGAAGAGCTCAGACAATTCAGTATTAACGACGTTTGGGAATTAACTCCTAAACCAAAAGGTAAATCTGTTATTGGAACTAAATGGGTTTTCAGAACAAAGTTGATGAAAAAGGCAAAGTGACAAGAAACAAAGCAAGACTCGTGGCTAAAGGATACACGCAAGAAGAAGGGATAGACTATGATGAGACTTATGCTCCAAGTAGCAAGGTTAGAAGCAATCGATTACTACTTGCTTTTGCATGTTATAAGAATTTCAGGTTATTTCAAATGGACGTCAAAAGCGCATTCCCGAATGGATTTATTCAAGAAGAAGTCTATGTGGAACAACCTCCGGATTTGAAGACTCAAAGAAACCGGACTCGGTGTTCGATCGAAGAAAGCTTTATATGGATTAAAACAAGCTCCTCGAGCTTGGTATGAAAGGTTAAGTAATTTTTTAATTCAAAGTGGTTTCTCTAAAGGAAAGGTAGACACTACTCTGTTTATTAAAAAGGAAGGCAAAAGCTTTCTACTCGTTCAGATTTATGTTGATGACATTATATTCGGATCATCTAATGAGACTTTGTGCAAGAAATTTTTAAGTCTATGCGGGATGAATTTGAGATGAGCATGATGGGTGAACTATCCTTCTTCCTTGGTCTACAAGTGAAACAACTTAAAGAAGGAATCTTCATTCATCAAGAGAAATATACAAAAGAACTTGTTAAAAAGTTCGTCGGAGAATTGCAAAAAGACCGACATTCCAATGTCAAGTTCTTTGAAGATAGACAAAGACGAAGCGGGGAAGAAAGTCGACCAAAAATTATACAGGAGTATCATTGGTTCACTTCTTTATCTTACCGCATCTAGACCCGACATATTATTTAGTGTTTGCATATGTGCTAGGTTTCAATCGTATCCTAAGGAATCACATTTAAGTGCGCTAAACGTATCATTAAATATGTTGCAACTACTGCTAAGATTGGTCTATGGTATCCCAAAGAAGGAGACTTTACCCTTCTTGGTTATTCAGACGCAGATCTTGCAGGTTGTAGAGTTGAAAGAAAAAGCACTTTGGGGAACTTGTCAATTACTTGGTAACGGGGTGGTATCTTGGTTTTCAAGAAAACAAAGTACCGTGGCTCTTTCAACAGCTCAAGCGAATACGTAGCACTTGGAAGTTGCTGTTCTCAAATACTTTGGATAAAACAACAACTACGAGACTTTGGTATTGAAGACTCTTGCACGAGATCGATGTGACAATACCAGCGCAATCAATCTTACAAAGAATCCTATCCTACATTCAAGAGCCAAACATATTGAGATTCGACATCATTTTATAAGAGATCATGTTCAGAACAAAGAAGTCTTGATACAATTTATTGACTCGAAGAATCAACTGGCAGACATCTTCACAAAACCACTTGAGAAAAGCTTATTTGAGTCTATTCGCTCAAGACTCAATATTGTATCTCTTGAAGACTGTTGAAGCTCAGACTCAGAATCTAAAAGTCTGACGGAGTATCAGACTCAAAAGGGTGTAGACTGAGAATACCAATCGACACGACTGTAAGTTCATTTACTTAAACTTTTATCTCGAAAAGGTAAGTTTGTCTGTTTATTTATGTATAATCGTGATTATTAAGGCAGTTTATTTTATAAAGGGTGGTTATCGATTTATTAAGGCATTTATTTTTCAAAAATGAATTTATTTTGTGACGATTCAGTTACCACGATTCGATTACCTTTTATACTTCTTCTCCTTCTTCGTTTTAAACTTTACCCAGAAACCCTAGTTCAAAAGGTTTTCACTCTCTGGAATTTCTCTCCTCGATTTCTACTTCTCAAGTTTTTAACTTTCTTGCGACACAAGTGTGAAAGTTTCTCCGTAAAAGCGACAATGTCTTACCAAAGAAAATCTTCAAGGATTGCAAGCGGGGGACCACGGGGCTGGAGAGGGGCCTACGCACTTCGATCTCACGTAAGAAAGCGACTTTCCAATGAACGCCGGTCTCCTCAACGATCTCAAAGGCGCTCCTCCTCAACTAGACCTCATGATAGTCGCCCTCAACATGTAGAAGAAGTGCTTGAAAATGTTGAACCAAGTAAGATCACTCAAGCCCGCTTTTTGTTTATAGGCTTTACTCTGCATTGAAGGAAGGTGGTTCTGCAATGACCTTCATTGATGAATTTCTGAAAGAAAAAGGTTATAGAAATGAAACACATTTTCTCACCGTGATGGAAAGATCAGGCGTTGTTCCTGCTGGAACAACAGCAAAAGTTTTTGCAAACTTTCCCAGTGACCCTAGGTTTGGTAGTTTCAATCAACCAGAGGGAAATGATAATGATGAGAAAATGTTTTTACATTTTAAACCTTGGATGGGTGTGGCTGCAAACCTTCGAGGAAAGAATGATGAACTGTTTCGATCTGATGGACGCAGGAAGATGTATGAGAAACTGCTGAAGCGAGGGGTGATAAATCCACGAACGGTGGACTTTGATTTTCTGGATTTACTGAGCATCAATCTCAGAGAGAAGTTTGAGAAATTTCAACTGCACAAGTTTTGCACTGAATGTGATGTGGCTTATTCTGAATTAACCGCATATTTTTACTCTAATCTCAGTTTCCTTGATGCGAACAGCTTTTCATTTAGCGTACGAGATAGAGAATATGTTGTTGATACGGACACTCTGGCAGATGTCATTGGTGTGGAAAGAGGTGCTTTCCAATCAATTTCGTAATCCGTGAGTCATGCAACCATGGAACTTGCAAGAGACCGAATTGAAGGTCGTCTCTCCTACCGCAGAATGAATGCAACAAATATTCTCGCTTCACAAGATTGTGATCAACTGTCTCAGACCAAAATCAACATCAAAGACAGATGTATCCATCTCCGAGGCAAAGTTGATGTATGCAATAAAGATTGGTCTTAATTTCTCTCTGCCACACACTATCATGTTTCACATGTACAGGTCTATGGCAAAGGACAATGGACAACTCCCTTATGTTTGCTCTCATCACACGTCTTTTCGTACATCTGAACATCCAGCCTCCCCACATTCTCTCTGTGAAGACTATTGGTCGAATGGTCATCGGACTGAGGAT
Organism: Eucalyptus marginata; assembly: GCA_014182565.1. Classification (NCBI taxonomy): domain Eukaryota; kingdom Viridiplantae; phylum Streptophyta; class Magnoliopsida; order Myrtales; family Myrtaceae; genus Eucalyptus; species Eucalyptus marginata. The sequence continues at coordinate 39,540,419 of CM024595.1, read as the reverse complement.
GATAACAAAGATGCGTCTGAAAGAACTTAGCAAGAAGTTAGAGCAGTTCAAAGAAAAAACCCCTGTGAAGATCAAAGCAAACTCTTCTGCGGCAAAGAGGAAAGGAAAGGAACCTGTGACTGGTCATATCAAGAAGAGGCGGGCAATCATCTTGGAAGATGAAGATGATGAGGATGATATGCCCATCTCAGCCTTTGTTTCTCAGTTTTTTGCTCCTGTATCAGCTGTTCCAGAACAACAATTTGCAGAAGAAACTGAGAAAGGAAACCAGGAAAAGGAATCCTTGCAAAAGGAAGAAGAGACAGAGAAAGAAGAAGAGAAAGAAGAGAAAGAGGAAGAGGAAGAAAAAGAGGAAGAAGAGAAAGGGAAAGAGGAAGAGAAAGAGGAAGAAGAGAAAGAGGAAGAAAAAGATGAAGAGGAAGAGGAAGAGTCAGCTAAGACAGACTCTCAAAGCATAAACCGCCAGACTCACAAGCCAAGTCGATTCTCCAGCAGAAAGGAGGATCGACAACCTTGTCACCGAGGAGACTCCTCGTAAAAGAAGAGTTCTTCTCCCCTCCGTAAGGCATGGAAACAGGGGGAGATATCCAAAGAGAAAGTACTCCTCTTCTCCCGACATTTACAAGTGCAAGTGTGAGTAGATCGCCACCGATGCGAAGATGTTTATGCTGCTCATAATCCCGAGGGAGAGGCATCATCTCCAAACATTGATCTCCCCGCCGACATTCACACCGGCTTAACTCCACCATCGACCGAATTGACGCAAGCACACGCATCGACAATTCGGGAGATTTGAAGGTTGCTTGACATCATCTTGGAGCTCAAAGGCCAAATATATGCTATGGGGTGTGACTTTCAGACTATTCGAATGAGAATCATGCTATGTTCTTCTCCTTACATGATCGCTTAAAGATGTTCAAAGTAAGGTTCAAGACACAAAGAAAAGGCACGCTCTCGCCGAACTACAAGAAGACTTAAGGAAGCCGGGAAGGAAGCTGTCAAGTCTATGGAGGACTTTCAACTTGTTCGCGTTCCTCGTGCTCCTTGATTTTCTTACTTTTTAATGCCGACAAAAAGGGGGAGAAGACTTTGCGGCAGATTTTCACTCTATTCTCATTCCAAACCCAAACCTTAAACTTTCATTTCTAAACATTTTTTTTTGGATTTAATGGTTTGTTTGTGATTGATATTTTGACTTTATCTTGAGTTTTTGAATGATTGCTTACTATTGCATTATCTTAAGCTGTTAAAATTAGATATAGATAGTAAAGTCTACGCACCGACTAATGAGGTTTCGTGGATGCAGACGTATGCAGGGTAAGTACGTGTACAGGGACATCTCGTGTACAGGACATCTTATACTATTCTTATTCTAATGATATATTTGCAAGCTTAAAAGTTGTTTTGCAGGGCAATAGTATTCAAATCTGCAGGAAAGTTTTGTCACCATCAAAAATGGGGAGATTGTTGGATAAATTCTCCTCAGAGGTTTTGAAGTTGACAAAACATTTCTCTCAGTCTAGTTTGAAGACTTGCAGACTCTACTGGCAAAGTCTGAAGATCAAAGTCTGACGCTAACAAGACTCAAGTTTCAAAGTCTACTCTCATGGATAGATTCCAGACCGACAAGATAAAAGTTTTCTACTCTGATTCTATACAGTTTTTATCTCAATGGCTAAGGAATATCTTTCGACCGGTTTCAGCACTACACGATCTTACATTCGTATCCGAATTGATTTAGATTCTCTAAGATTCGCAACTTATTTGGAAAGTTCTACTTATGGAAACCAAGATCCCGATTGTATGGGCGAGCAGATTGATGGGCTATCTACACTTACCTTAAAGAGCTCGAGATCTCTCCAAATTGATTCTGTCCAATGGGTTGATTGGAAGAACTTCTTTGGAAGGTGCCAACGGTAATGAAGGCATGAAGAAGCGTATAAAAGAGAGACACTCGAGTTGTTGAAGCGTGTCTTTGGATAAAAGAATTCCAAAGTCTCGAATCTCCATATTTTGTTTGTGATCTTATTCTTCGAGCAATACATGTAATCAAAAGAGAGACCATAGAGTGGTGAGACCTTGA